>OX439010.1:28515652-29243152 GCA_949316495.1 Amphiduros pacificus | reverse complement strand
CCATTTGTCACAGGTGCGAAAGCATCAGCTCATACACGCTTTTCGAAATCATTCGTCCTGGAAAAGTAACAAAGGTTTTGTGTAGTTTCTATCTCTGAATATCGGACATTTGACCTCAAACAACCTACCTATAGATCGAAACAAAGTCTGATACCAAGATCATTTTTCTGAAGCAATGTCAATACAGGAGAGGCGGACAGAGAGGGAGAAGGGCATTCAATCCATCTGTCACTATGGCAACGATGCAGATGAATTTCGCTCAGTTTTTCATGAGATTTTAGACATTCTTCGCAGTTTGTTTAAATCAGAAGAGAGGGCGATAATATAAGAGATGATCATATGCTTATCATATTCCTTTAGAACGCCGCTAAAAGCAGAATGTAGCCCGTTGTCACAAACGGATACTTCACTTCTTTTTTTTTAAATTAACATTTTTCATCAATGGTAACCTTATTTATCTGGTTTTTTTTGTCTTTCTTTATCATTTTCATAAGAAACAATAATACTTGGCTTCAAAATAAAATGCTTTTATACCATTACAGATTCCCTTTTAGCATATATTGCAAAGGCCTTCCAACCACTGCAATGATATTTCTTGCACCATTTTGTATGATAGATATCCATATTTACCTTTCGGCGTGATATACACCTCAACCTTTTGGCACGATATTTTACTTATGTTGAGTCATTTACTCGAGCCATTTACTTGTTTCTATTTGTGTGTAATTAATCTGTACCTTTATGTGCGTTATTAGCCGGAACGATCGCTCTTTCATTTGTGGTAGTCAAACTACAATATATATGATCGAATTCAGGCATCGTTGACTCCAATAAGAATTGAAATGTATTCTTAACAACCTCTTCATTGAAGAAGATCTGAGGTCAAAATATTAAAACAAATATACAAATACATGTCCAGTTTTCGCCCTGTTGCCAAGAAAGCCATTTATTTAATATGCAATTCTAATCGTCCGGTGTACACTGCGTTATCAATGATGTCATTTTCCTATATATTTGCATGCACCTTGCTTGCCAGAACTCTTTTAAGGCTTAAAATATCATCTGACTGATTATGCTGGAAATACAAGACCTGAACTGTGAATGATCTGCACTGTTCTGCTCTGTTCTTATAGGTTTTCTAATATCTGGACTGTCATCAGTGTGTGTTAAATAAGGACAAATGGTCGTTATTGGGCTGGATCAATGACTATCATATTTATATAAAGGGCAGAGGGTTATGCCTCGGGGGTGGAATGGACTTCTCCTCAAATCAGATATTCTTGACCACTGGATTCGGTAATTGATTTTTATTTGCTAGACAATCAAAGGGTATTGAAAAACAATCCACTCCTCACGCCACAAGTGTCATCTTTCTCTGTTCATATTGCTCAAAAATCAGGGTAACCGAAATTTTCCTCTTTGTCAAAAATATAAAAAGAATAAATGTAAGCCTAATCATCCAAATTGGAATTGATGTACGCTCCCCGTGGAACTAAGACACGATCAGGAGATGAAAGATATTGATTATGTAGCTATATCGTCTGTATAAAGTGTCTGAGATAGAAGATATAGAAGCAATTATGTCACGTTATATAATAATGTGCCATTTGTCTCTCACTCCCCAGAAGGGCAGGGCTTTGGTCCAGCATGAATATAAAAGCACGGTCCCACACTTTATGAACCTGAGTCAGGAGGCTTATATTGGACTGTATGGAGCTATTGACCCCCCATAAACTACAAATATGTTCTGATTCTATATGCCATGTTTGTTCAGTCAACGAACCACTTTTCACAAAATAATTCTAAAAATGTGTTAGTTATGTTACTTATTATTTCTGGTATAAGATTATCAGAAATATAAATTCAAGGCCTTTGTTGATTAAGTCTATGTGACAAATAAGGTTCACATGTATAAATTTCTAGCTATCACCAGAATATCTAAATATAGTTTTATGTATATTGTTTTGGTCGGTAATATAGTGAACAAGAGAGTACCCAAATATTCTGCACGCTCGCCATTACGTCTGTGCCGGAGATAATTTCTGAATATCTTGACCTGGTTTCTAAATCACCTGATTTGCAGTTTATTTTCACCATCAACCTGCAATGTTAGAACTTGGAATCACATTTCCAAAAAAGAGATAAACTTTGAGATTTTCTGCTCTTTCAGTGCAAGTCTATGAAGGTGTCGCACCGGATATCCGGTCTGATAATTGTTTTGAGCATGCTCACATGTGGAACAGGGTCACCCTTTGTCACGATGCCTGGCAAGAATGAGAAGAAGCAATTCTCGAGAAAATCGGTGGAAATCTCGCCTGAATCCTCGTGCATTATGAGAGTTCATTCCTCAGGACCCACCATTGTATCGCTCACGTAATGACAGATAATGTAAAGGAAGACACTAACTTAGGGACAATCCCCCTGTATCAATTGTCATAATAGAAGAGTGTGTTTGGTTTTTCTTGTAAAGGTCAAGAATTTAACATGCAATCAAAAAACTTAAATTTCTGATGCGAGTTTTTAAAGCGAAGATAGTTACATGACATATGACCACCAATTAGTAAAACAAATGGTCATGTTGTATCTTGGAACATCACAAGAAGGAGCGTGCTTTAAAAGGTCAGAAAAGAAACATAAGATTCAGAATGCTGCATATCTATATACACCAAAATATTTAGAATCAACTTAATTCTAATTTTACAATTGATCTCCCTCACGGCAATGAATATTCTTATGGCATGAACCATTCCTGATAACAAAGTACACTCCTGATAATATTGACCATTGTTGATAACATTGACTATTCCTGAAAACATTGACTGTTCTTGATAACATCGACCATTCCTGATAACATTGACCATTCCAGATAACTTTGACCATCCATGATGACATCGACCATTCCTGATGACATCGACCATTCTTAATAACATTGACCATTTCTGGTGACAATAACGCTACACCGCGAAAGCAACCTGGAATTAAATTGCAGGTAGCAGTCTGTATTTATTTATTTTTTGTATTTTGTAAATGTTTTGGCATAAGTTGAAACTTTATTCTGTGTTCAACACTATTGTTATACTTATATGAGAATGAAAGCATAATGCAGAGGTACGTGACACATACAATTGTCGCTATGATTTATATAGATTAAATCAATGGAACATGAGCATTAAGTGAAAATGTCAATTATTTCTTTCCTGTGAAAAGTCTATTTCAATATATTTTGCCTTGCTTTATATTGCGA
Source organism: Amphiduros pacificus (assembly GCA_949316495.1). Taxonomy (NCBI): domain Eukaryota; kingdom Metazoa; phylum Annelida; class Polychaeta; order Phyllodocida; family Hesionidae; genus Amphiduros; species Amphiduros pacificus. The sequence goes on along the minus strand of OX439010.1, from coordinate 29,239,908 downwards.
CACTTCTAACCTATAATTTTAAAGGAGTGAAACAGTTTTTTCTTAACTATCGCTGAGTCCCAATGTTTCCCTCAATGATAGTGATGTAAATATATTTCTTATTAATTTTCTCTGAAGTGTTTTTTTTTTCAATTTCCCCTGTTATCTGGTATGATTGATAGTCCTCCGTATTAAAAGGGGGATCCAAATGTCCCACTTCTCATTTCATTTATGGTATCATCACTCGTAAAGGTCTGAGAAATATATATATTTACAAATAACCTTTGTTTGCAGATATAGTTTACAAGTGATGGTACCATATGAGCAAAAAGTGGCACAAATCTAAACCAACAAAGGAATCTATTTTCTAGTCACAATTAATCATTTGAAACTAAATGAAATTTGAATATGCTTAAATTGTTGGTAAGGATTTATAAGATAAGGAATATATTCTTCAGACACTGTGTGATATTAACTATTTTATATATTATAAGAGGTCAACTATAATGCTTAAGATCAGAAAAATAAAACCATTTCATTTATTCTTTTCTATCTCAGGAAAAATATACACAGAAAACAATATGGTATCATTGTCATAACAATATGCATGACATTATTGCTTGATATATCTTCCAGAGCAATTACAAAGTATGTAAGATATAAGGAATCAAAGTATAAATATATTTGAGATATGACATTAAACTTCAAACAAGTAGATTTCCATAGGGCTATGCTTTGAGCATGTATCTATTTTCATTATTTCATTGTGGATGTCACTCAGATATAATAGAGAGAAAGATTCAGATAAATATTGGAGAAAATACAATATCTGGATGGTTTCCTGATTACATATTACATTTTCTTTCCCAACCGAGAAATATGATTGAAAAAATGCCACAAGAGGACAGCACCGCATTAGTATGAAGCAAAAGCAAATGTTCCAAATAATGTAGAATTCTTTATCACAAAGGATTTCAGTAGTGAGGCTCATGTTTATTACAATATTCATTAAATATAAATTACACAAAAACTAAAATTTGGACACGGATCTTTCTACAAATATCAAAGCCAGTTAAACATCATTATTAGAAGCTAGCTCTTTGACCTTGACATATATTTTTTTTGTTTTTGTCTTGTAGGTATATTTGCACTATGGGTACAGTTAATATCTCAGACTAAGACTCGTGATTAAACAACACCTGAAAATTGCATGATCACCGAAGGTATAGCGGAGACCAGCTCAGCACTCAGCACGTATATCAACTAATTGATAAACGAACATATCTCTTTAAAAATGTAGTTCCTAATTAGATTATCCAGTTCCGCATCTCAGAATGTACCAAATTGTCAATGATGATCTGACACTCTTGCATGATGAGCAGTGATCCAAACGAATCATTTGAGAATATTTCATCAGCAACAGACTGAATCTTTAAATCTGCAGGAAGTAAATGATGCTGCTCTCTCTGTCAAATTAAACTTGTTTTCCAAATATCTAGAAGGTGGCGCCACAGTTGGTGCAGCGATGCTCGCGCATCAGGAAGCAGCAGAGTATGCCGAGTGGGAAGAATAGAATGGCAAGAAGAATTCCACAGCAACTGAAATACTCTCCGATTACGCCAGTCTGAAATAATGAAAATGGGAAAATTGTATTTATCTGTCATATGTACAGTCTTGCCCAACTTCTTAATGGACATAATTTGCATCATATTTGAAAAAGGTCAGCGACCTCTGGGAGGGTCATATTTCTTAATGGGATATATTTCGTAATGTCCCTTCCAAATCTATGACAGATCAAAATTGTGATTACAATTGATTTCTTTTAAAGTGATCATTGTTAACCCAAACAAACTATAAACAAAGAAGAAAATTGGCTGAGTTTAGCACAGATAACGGTTTAGTATGATCTTTGACATTTGTTTTTTCTGATCTAATAAAAATGATCTTGCTCATGACTAAAATGACTTTATGTTATGAATATAATGTTATATATCACTTTGATATTATAGTGTGATATAGGATATTGTGATTCACAAGTTATAAGCGTTTCATTTTTATTTTCAAAATCTCGTTGATTTGTCCTTTACATGTCGATTCGTCGTTTATAATGTTCTTAAAATATAGGCCGATTGCCGATCTCCATGTTGTTTTTTTCCCCATTGAAAAGCACACACCGGATCTGTACAACTTTACCGGAACCAGAACTGTACAACTCCACTATATTTAATCATTGGTCGGAGAGTTTGGCAGGGGGCCTATTGTGTTATTTATATAACTTGTGGGCATTGAGAAATGGACGAACAGACATGGGTGAAAACATGATAGTGTTCTCCAATCACCAATCGGCAAAGCCCAGATAGGTGATCTGGAGAGGTCTGAGATTTTTGCTTTTCCTACATAATCTCGTTTAGATGTGATTTTTTTAAATACCCAACTGTTTTAGTGATAATTCATATTTTATGTATGATTATGTCTAAAATCTCACAAAAAAGCTTGATTACTCTTTGGATAACATTAAATAAAGAAAATATAAATACTTGATAATAATCGCCAGCTGCAAAAACTGAGTCAAACCCGTTTTAACAGCAGTTGAAACGGGTTCAATTTTTGCAGCTGGTAACTTTTTACTTCAATAGAGCTCAATCAACTCCACCAATCTTTTCTTTGGTTGTAATTGATAGACACCATGGATATTCGACAAACCCCTCCAGATCACCTACTAGGGCTTTGCCGATTGGTGATTGGAGAACACTAAAAACATGACCTCTTTTGGGGAGGTAATAAAAATAAACGCACGTGACATCTTGGGCAGTTTCCCATCCGGACGATAACTGTTGTATTGCTTGCTGGCTGCACGGTGTTTGCCATGGGTTGAGCGGGTTGCGCAAGGTACCCTGGTTGTGAGTACCCTTTTCCGTCTTGGTACCCCCCTACGGGAGGGTAGACTGCACCTGCAGGAGGGTAGGCAGGAGGGGATGCAAAGCCTTGCATAGGTTGTTGTGGTGGAGGATACCCAGCACCCCCTGGTGGAGGATACCCAGCACCCCTTGGTGGAGGGTAGCCAGCGCCGCCTTGTGGTGGGTAGGCATTTCCTGGGTATGGTGGTGGCGCATCATTCAGATTTTCCTGTTTTGAGTCAGACATTTTGTTTTCTTCGCTACAATACTAAGAAAATGAAACTAAGAGAACACAGGGTTGACCCAAATAGATAAGACCATTATATGACCATGAGATAATGTCAATTATAAAACATAGACACTTGCAGTAGACTTCAGGTAAAGAAATATCAAATATAAGATTTTTGTTTTGTATTCCTAGTATTGAGGCCTGTTTTGAGTAAACAATGATTAATCTCCATAATCAATAATGTTGACACATCATATGACGAACCACGCCATAGTAATACATTGACCATGTATCCCTAATAAGCCAATACAAATACAAATATATATTTCAAATCGATAGACATACGTACAATGAAATGATTAGCTAACTTTTTAATAAAGAGAGATATTCCTGAATACGTATGATATGCTGTAGAAAACGTAGAAAACGTACCTGATATCCGTGAGGTTGTGTATTGTTAAGGCCAAGGTGTTGGGTAATGATAAGGTGGTCTTTGGACAGATCTATTATCAGTCAGCTGATAAGAATGGTGACGATAACATGTCATGTCTGACAAATGCTGACTAGTGGCATGAACGCCATGACGTCATCAATATAGAATGATAGCGATTGTTTTTTTCTTCCTGAGTTGGCCGAAGATGGGGGTACATTTTTTAATTATAATTAAACAAAAAAGCAAAACAAGAAGAAAACGAAGGATTTTATTTATTGATGAAAACAACAAGATGTAGAAAGGTATTATATTCAGTACAGATGTTTTATACTTGTCAAAGTAGGTCGACAACGTAATTTTATGTTTCATTATTGTGTTTCATTAAACATCAAGTGCAAATTTTGTCTATCATCTTAAATCAGCTGCAAATGTCTAATCTAATAACGGGAGGTTTTCTCACCAGATGGCATTGTATACAAAATAGAATATTGACTATCATCTCCACAGGAGGCAAATCATCTTTGTCAGAAGAGAAGTTTAAAATTTATAAAAGAAAATTATGATCATGAAAAAACTAACCGCTAAGATAAAATGTTTAACATTGAATCATGTGTGATACTTATTGTTTAAAAATACGATAAATTTGGCAATCTCTATCAAGTCAAAGAAACACATTCATTTCAGTTTGACAATATTCTTAACCTCAAGCAAATGTAGAGATTAACACTCGAAAGTAAAATTTACTAACCTTAAATCAATAACTTTGACTAACCCATAATTGGAGTCACTTAAATTATGATTATCGACTCCAAACATTGAAAGGGGGGTCCTAGTTCAGTATATTGAAAATGGCAGGATACTAGATGATGTAAAAATTAAGGACTGAACTGGTCCCACTCAATATATGGACTCAGCACAAAAATGTAACTTCACAATTAATATTGGTTCCAAAGATTGTGGTTGCCTGAAGGCACCTCTAAAAGATTAAATAATTCATTATCAGCTATCTCAGAACAACCACATTGGACAGATGGAAAGAAAATGTTGATATTAATGAAAGCGACTGGCCAAGAATATCTGCACAGGCCTACATATCATGTAGACAAAAAAACTGCAATATTTTTTCCAATAGAAAATTATCAATAGACTAATCCCATGTAATATATGGCTTTAAGACAGGAAAGTGGTATCATATTGTTTGACCCGTGTTATGATAATCTAAAATATAGACATTTAATCACGTATTTTATTTATTTATTGTTCAAACCTTGTATATAAGAACAAAGAACAAAATATAAAGATATAAAGATATCTGTCCTTTCTCAATTAAACACGATCTAGGGAAGAAATTGTATATCTGTGCTGTAATTAATCCTTGTTTTGACCACAGGTGAGGTGACTTATAAATGTGTTGTTAAATGTGATTAGGTGTAATTTGATTACGGAGACAAATGGTATATATTTAATCCATAATGATTATAATTATCTGTATTTATGTATTATTTATTTGTCCTTGGTCTCACTTTTTAATAATCGAATTGGTTCCATTATCCATGACTATGGATAAAATACTAAAATCGTCTTAAAATTAAGCAATATTCATCATAAATATGTGGAAACCTTCAGAAAAATATTTTTATGCATAGAGAATTTATTTTTTAAATGATTCCTTTGATAGCAATGACGGAGTCATAAATTAAAAGAAACTTTAATATTATAAAATGAAAACAGCCTTTAATTAACGTGAAACTCTAAAATTATCAAACTTTAATACATTAATATTGCCAAATATACTGCTCATTTTAACTGTGTATCTGAACTGGGTTTTAATTATCCTAATAAAAACGTTCATATCGTTATTCTAAAAATGCTCTTGAAAATACAATCAAACAAAATATATATGTTTCACGGTAAAGTATTGAGTTTCCTACTCTCTGAATCAAAGTTATATTATTTCACTAGACAAGGTATTACATTTAAATATACAAATATGGATATCAGAAATAGATGTCTCAAATATAGAAATCCATTTCATGTGGAGATCTATAACTAAAACAAGTTATGAATCTTAGATTCAAAACTATTTAGCATAAGATATATTGTTCTCTTTATAAATCGAATTTAAAAATCCTTTATTCAGCCAAGAATCCCCCTTCAGTCAAGAATCCCTTTTTCATCCCCCCATTAAAAAATGTATACAATCCAAAAAATGGTAGTTTCTAGGGTGTGCCTTTGGGACAACTATTTTAAATCATGGACACACTCTTTGATATCTAGATATATGCAAACCTTCAAAACTCTGCAGTGGATATTTTATAAGAATATTATTTAGACTGTGTTATTTTCAGACTGACTATATTTTTCCTGTAGATATTTCAATCTATTTTTGTGTACAGGTACCTTCCGATTTATCAACATCTTAAGATGAGAAAAGGTCCTGAAAATGTAAGAAATTTCCTAATATATCGCATGATCATTTGATTTACTCTACATCTCTCCCACAATCGGCATGATTACCATACAATTCTGCAATTGGTTGGCTCTTAGACATGGACATGCATAATGGCACAACTGTACACGTGTACATGTCCATTTCCAATGTCCAAAGCAATTTTGAATGGATCATTTATAATTGTGGGGGGGGGGGGTATATTGGAAATAACTGGCTGGAAAAGTATATCAATGACATCAGTTTGTTCAGGCTTTTTATATCACCTGATAAGAACTGATTTATCAGCTTTCACCATAAGAAAAAAATCAGGATTTTTCTCTTCACCCCCTTGAAAATTAATGCTCCATCCCCTGATTGTGTTTTTAAAACTATTTTGGTATATGTGTCACTAACAATAGATATCTTAAATCGTTGATTGTTGTGCTTGTGATCCAAACTGGCCATGTAACAACATGGGCAAAATATCTGACTTAATGCTTATTGGCTGCTAAAATAAAAAGCTTGGCATGGTCACATTCTCAGTCTTGGCATACACTTGCAGAGCCAGGTATAGATCCTGGGTCTGCTAAGGAGAGCAAAACTGATTTAAACAAGTGTGAATTACGGCAAATGTTGTGAAGATCTACACCTGTTGAGTAAATTTGCCTGCATTTAAACATTTATATTTATCCTAATTAAAATTGAAATGCAAGAGCTCATCAAGAATGAAGAATCACCAATTAATATGATACATAGATTACATAACCATTTTGATATGTCATTTAGTAATTATCTCTAGAACTTGTCAATTCACCACATTTCACACAAATAAATTCATCTGAGCAAATATTTTGCTCGGCAGGTTTCTGCACCGCCATATTGTTGTCAAAAAAAGAATAGTGTTATGTTCGGAGAGCATAATCTATAACGATAATAGATAAGTTGTGAAAGAATTGAATTCGAGTTGGCTTAAAGTTGTTGGAAATGGCATTAGAATTTCTTAAAAGGAAATATCAGATTGTTCCTTAATATTTCTATTCATGACAATATTTCTTTTCATGACAATATTTCTTTTCATGACAATATTTCAAAAAGACCTATTATCCTAAATATGAATACGGCTTACGATCCCACAAAATGTATACAACCTATCATCCTACATAATATATACAACCTATCATCCTACATAATATATACAGTATATCATCCTACATAATATATACAACCTATCATCCTACATAATGTATACAGTATATCATCCTACATAATATATACAGTATATCATCCTACATAATGTATACAACCCATCATCCTACATAATGTATACAGCCCATCATCCTACATAATGTATACAACCTATCATCCTACATAATATATACAACCTATCATCCTACATAATGTATACAACCTATCATCCTACATAATATATACAGCATATCATCCTACATAATGTATACAACTTATCATCCTACATAATATATACAGCCTATCATCCTACATAATATATACAACCTATCATCCTACATAATGTATACAACCTATCATCCTACATAATATATACAGCATATCATCCTACATAATATATACAGCATATCATCCTACATGATGTATACAGCCTATCATCCTACATAATATATACAACCTATCATCCTACATAATATATACAGCCTATCATCCTACATAATATATACAGCCTATCATCCTACATAATATATACAGCCTATCATCCTACATAATATTTACAGCCTATCATCCTACATAATGTATACAGCCTATCATCCCACATGATATATACAGCCTATCATCCTACATAATATATACAGCCTATCATCCTACATAATATATACAACCTATCATCCTACATAATGTATACAGCCTATCATCCTACATGATGTATACAGCCTATCATCCTACATAATATATACAGTATATCATCCTACATAATATATACAACCTATCATCCTACATAATATATACAATCTATCATCCCACATAATATATACAACCTATCATCCTACATAATGTATACAGCCTATCATCCCACATGATATATACAACCTATCATCCTACATAATATATACAGCCTATCATCCTACATAATATATACAACCTATCATCCTACATAATATATACAACCTATCATCCTACATAATGTATACAGCCTATCATCCCACATGATATATACAGCCTATCATCCTACATAATATATACAGCCTATCATCCTACATAATATATACAACCTATCATCCTACATAATGTATACAGCCTATCATCCTACATGATGTATACAGCCTATCATCCTACATAATATATACAGTATATCATCCTACATAATATATACAACCTATCATCCTACATAATATATACAATCTATCATCCTACATAATGTATACAACCTATCATCCTACATAATATATACAACCTATCATCCTACATAATGTATACAGCCTATCATCCTACATAATGTATACAGCCTATCATCCCACATGATATATACAGCCTATCATCCTACATAATATATACAACCTATCATCCTACATAATGTATACAGTATATCATCCTACATAATATATACAACCTATCATCCTACATAATATATACAATCTATCATCCTACATAATATATACAGCCTATCATCCTACATAATGTATACAGCCTATCATCCCACATGATATATACAGCCCATAATCCTGTATAATATATATCATATATTCAGGCGCTGATGATGATAAGCCTTCCATCCTAATTGCGCGAGATATTATTCTAGAATGATGCCATTGTTAGATACACAGTATAAAAGAACGGTTTCATAAATGAGAAGGTTTCCAAATAAAAGTCTCATTTCAACGCTGTCCGCTATATTTGCTGTTGTGAAAGAGTAATGCTGCTTTGTGCTTAAGGATCTATGCAGACAGAGACCTGTGATGAATTGACATTCTGATTACACAATTCAGTCCATCAAACTGTACAGGACACCTCTATTAATCAATTCATTGTTTTTTTAATGCATGGAAAATTGCAGCTCAGTAATTAAAATATCAAAATAATTTAAAATCTAATTTGAGCTATAATGCTATAAATCAGAAATATTTCAGCTTTGTTTAATCGCCTACTCGTGTTCTTGATATGATTGGATATCTCCTCTATAAAAAGCAAAACAAAGCGGAAACACAATATTTCTTATAATGTAGCATAATCGCATATGTATAACATGTTATTAATAGGTTATATATGCTTAAGTTAATTTGTGCGTGTATTTGTAAAATGTTGGTAATTGTAATTCATAATACAAAAATATTTTCCTAATCTATCTTTCAGATTTCGATTATTCATATATCTGTGTTCAGAATTTAACTCAAGGTTTTGTATATCTACCAGCATCCATTCAAGAGAGATGTTTGCAAAATTCCCTGGTCAAATAAAAAAAGCTGAACTCCCGAATTGATTTTCATAATCCTCATCTTTATTTGAAACTTTCTTAGTCCAACAGGCTATCACATTTATGTGCTGAATAATATACATTGTAAAATAGCAACACATTTATGTGCTGAATCATATGCATTGTAAAATAGCAACAATTTGTTTCTATAAAATGGTAAAGTCAACATACACCTTCATCCATTGCCCTTCCACTAGGGGCCTTCATATTATCTGATTGACTCTGAGTCTGGCGTGTTTTTCCCTCAAAAGAAGATTCCTGGCGAGGAAGAGGCCTAACTGGAAAAGACATCTGATGTGGAGGATTAAACAGATGAACAGTGTTGCGTTTAAGAGCGTATTGTTTATTTTCTTTTCAGGTATTGTTTAGGGATAAACAAATCTTGGGGCCTAACATGTCGTCTGTAATGAGTTAGAAATCAAAGTGAATCGGTGTAATTTGACCATCCAATTGAAGAGACCAAATTGATTTTTAATCACTCAACTTAATGAATACGAATTAAAGCAGCAACCCCAGAGAAAGCCTTTACTTATATAAACACATACAACTTTCATTATAAATTAATATATGAAATCTAAAGGATCTGTAAATACATAGCACTGTCAATATATTCCTAGATGTGAATGCACACAACCTTCAGAGTGCCCAATATGTGAATACACAAAGCTGCCTCTAAATGTCTCATGTTTGAATTGATCAAAATGTGTAAATAGTTTTACTGCACAATATATTAGGATTAAGAGTATCTCATTATGTGAATTCACAAATGCAAATACATCATTGTGAATGAATACAAATTTCACAATTTGTGAGATCATACAATTCTTCTATAGATTTTCCTTCTTGAGAAAGCTTCATAGTCTTGTATTTTATCAATTCTAAATGAAATAACATATGCTGAGTGTATCAATAATAATGCTTTGATGATATCAATATACTTTAGTATACAACATCAAAATACTCATTCAAATATAAATGATTTCTTAGAGTTTAGAAGCACCTATATTTAATTTAATTTTATATTTAAGCATAGACATACAAATATCATACATTTAAACAAAGTTGTTTAATCAGCTTTTATTGGCCGATTGCCGATCTCCATGTTGTTGTTTTTTTCTGCCCACTGAAAAGTACACACCGGAACTGTTCAACTTCGGAACCGGAATTGTACAAGTACTCTACATTAAATAATTGGTTATAGAGATTGGCAAGGGGCTATTTCCATCATAAGTGAGCATGACAATATGACCTTGCAGTGGAGTGTGCGTTATGATGAAAGCAGACAAACTGTCACACTGGCTATGCATCCATAGTTTAATCTTAGGAGAAAATACAATCATTTAATAAAGTTCTTATTTCTTTAATTCGATTTGAAAAAGAGGGGATACGATGAAACACACATCTGCTGATATACCATGATTTGTGTGAATCCTTTTAATCTACAATTGTAAAACCCTGTCTCTTGGCCGATTTATCAACCTACGTTTAATCCTGTTTAAATTATCAGTCCTTTTCTACCTTTCTACTTCCATAAATATACATGCATTTGAGATCATACTTTTTAAACATATCACAAAACACAATTTATTAATCAGGTATGTGAACCCTTGTCTCGCACGGTGTATTACGGTGTATTGATTCTAATAATCTGTCTCGTCAAAATTTGATGAGTTATAATTAAATGAAAACAATATATTTGAGATTTTATGCCTGAAACCTTCAGGTTTTGATAATGTTGGTTTCTATGTATTTGTAATGTGTTGAGAATACTTCTCTTTCTTGTCTAAAAGTGAACCAATAAAACAGTGGTGAGTTCTGTGCAACCTTAAGCCTGCCACTGCCACTCTTACAAAATATTTGAGAAGCTTCTCATTGCCACAGATATTCAGACTAACTTTAGACTAAATGTACAGGTTTGATCAATTAAATTAGAATATATAATTGAATACATAAAAAAACTGAATTATTCCTTATCGAAATGACTTAGAACAATATAGATTGACATGTTTTAGCGGTCCGACAGATATGAAACAATGTCAATTATTTTCTTTTAAAATTCGATCAGATCATTTTGTTAATTGGATCTAGAATAAACCTATCCAGGTGTTGATTCAACAAAATACCCTTAAAAGGGTGTTTTTTTAGTTTCAGCTTAAGCGATCCTTGCAATTCCGGTTCCTTTTGTTTCGAAGAATGTCCATCTTGGCTTTTGTAACTTAGTCGGCGTTGTCGAGAATTGAAGAGAGAACTTATCTTATCGCTTGCTTTTTGCTCCTGTCTTCTCTTGTGTTTTCTGATTAAGTCTAATAGTTTATATTGAGATTTTGGCATGAGGTCATCTCCAAATGTGTCTGCCACGCCATCTTGAAATCTGTCCTTGCTCTGCGCACGTGACCGGAAGTGAGTTGATCTGGCCGCTCTCAAGCGCCCCTGGTGGGCTTCGATGGTCGCGTTAATCTTGTCGTGAATGTTCATATTTGACGTTTCTGAATCTGAGCCGAGATTGTGAATGTCAAACCTGCGATGTTGGCATCTTTCTCCCCTGTATCTATCCTTGCATAGGCAGAACACTATATCCAGCCTTGGCACCATGTAACACGTTCCGCGGTCTAGACAGAAGCTCTGAAGGTCACTGGGGCCTGTAAAACAGAATAAATCCATTCATCACGTGAACAGTACATGCATATATGAGCTCATGTCTTTATAGATGTTTGCATACAGTTTCACCGTGTAAAGACATAGGGGGTGTACAAGACATCAACAAACTAGTTCAGGTACCAAGCACATTTCTCTATGGAGAGACTGCGTGCTTCCAAAGTATCTGGAAGATTCTATTTAATATGGCTGGGAAGAGTCATTTGCTTGCCTGTTTGTTGCCATTAATGCCCAGTACAATTTCGGCTTGATTCAAATATAAATGAAAATATCTCAAGTTTAATAGAAGCCTGCCACTGGGATTAAATGCCCTATTCTTTTCGAAGAGTGACTTCGGACTTTTCTATTATCATGTAGACATCTCAGTTAAAAAAACATGGCCTTGGTTATCCAGTTCATTGCTCTGAACAACTCCCTGGACATTTCCGTCGTCCTTGATCATGGTTAAACAGAATCGAACCCCTACCCCTAAAGTAGTTTAGACGGAAATAAAATTCAGAAATAAGAATACCAGTTACCGGAGATACCCAACTCCCATGAACGAACTTTTGCACAACTACATACACATACAAGACAACGCTTCTCACAAAATGTTTGAAACATAAAAAAGAGATGTGTTTAATGAGAGAAATATCTCAGTAACAAAGGTAAGTCTACTAGCCTGATACGATTGTTCAAAATCTGCCACGGATAATTATCTACTTCAGGATTTATTCTTGCTTTTATTTCAAAGACAAGAAACTAACATCATTATAAAGTTGTGAGCAGTTAATCATAAAGCAAGTCTGGAAGGTCATAAGCCTCAGTCTGAAAATAGCTCTGTCAGCCAAGATACATGATCTTGGCTTCAGAGGATCGGATGACGCTTAACAACATTGGCCTATATCTGTTAACCACAAGCCAAGGACAAAACCAAGCACATCGGCTATTTAAAGTCCAGACGTTTCCCTTCTATTCAGCCCGCCGCACGTTGTTCTTTCTAGCACAATTAAGCACCATTTGAGTGTCAGGGAGCATATGTAAGTGTGTATGTGTGTATAAAAAGATTATTTACTTAAAAGTCCTTTTGCAGCCTGTCAAAAGGGATAAATACCCTACTCTTTTCGAAGAATACCTAGGGTTCTTTAAAGAGATACTTTCTAATAAAATAAATTCTATAAATTACATGATTGAATGATCATAGATGTGTAAATACCTTAAAATTAATCGACCATAAAAATAAATCAGTAACCATGGAAACACACCCCAACATCTTTCAATCCCCATAAAATATGATCATTTATTTCAATTAGTGGCAATGACGTCATCGTGGGGGCTTTATTTCGCGTACAATTAAAGCTGCAATGAACCTCAATTTTCGTAAAACAACTTTACTAATACTGGACCGATTACATATGACAGCACAAACCACTTACTTTGATAAACCAATAATCTAATCAAGCCATGTTAGGTGTTTCATCATAAGTTTCAATTATTTATCAGTGTCAGTATCACTCGACAAGGGCAGTGTACATTCAAGGCTGGAACACAACATAAACACTAATAACCGTCCCATATAGGAACAGTAAACCACCTCGCAGGTGCCTGTATGCTGAGGACGGAATTTCCCCTGTTCTATATTTATGTGAACCAATCAGAACAATCCTCCAATAATTAGTGACATTATTCGCCCGCTGCACTAACCCATTTCAACGAGAGGTCCGTGATAGTCCTAGTATATATAAAACTTAATATATATAACATTAAAAGAGCGGGGATGAGGCCTCCTGGCAGGGCCATGCATGAGGGCATAGACTCCTTACAGTATTCACTCGAATATGCGACAGTATTAGACGCAGTGAAGCTAACTCTGAAACACAGGGGAACCCAGATTGGTATGACGGACCTAGTTTCTGCTTTCCAGACCTAGACTCTGCTTTCCAGACCCAGTCTCTGCTTTCCAGACCCAGTCTCTGCTTTTCAGACCTAGTCTCTGCTTTCCAGACCCAGTCTCTGCTTTCCAGACCTAGTCTCTGCTTTCCAGACCTAGTCTCTGCTTTCCAGACCCAGTCTCTGCTTTCCTGAGGATCATGGCCACCCCAGAGGATAGATATCTGAGTGTCCTGGCCCAACGGAAACAACATCAACCAGTTTTACCAGATAGCCTGTTTGCCATTTGGGCTCACCAGTGTCCCCAGGCTGATTGACAATTTTGCGATAGGGGTAAATCTCATGAAAAAAGGAATGGGGCAGCAGCCGGAACTCATTATTTGGATGACATGGTTTCTCTGTCACCCACTGTAGCAAGCAATCGTTAGATACCATCGGCGATTGATGTCAGGGAGCTCGGTTCGAAATTCAGGAGAAACAAACTGTAGCTCCCCTGCAGATAATAGAATTCTAAGGCACCATGATAGACAAAGTCAAGGAACAACTAAGTATATCACAGGAAATAATTATATATATCATACAGGAACTATAATATTTCACAGGCAGATGTTATGTAACCAAAAGAGAATTATTGTCTATAGAAGGTAAACTCATACTTTGCTCTAAAGTGGTAGCTGATAGAAAAATGTTCACAAAACGTCTCAATCATTTATCACCAAGGGCCAATCACCTGCATCACAAAGTTACATTAACCCACGAAGCACAAGCACATTTAGAGTTGTGACATTGTTGTCTATTATAAGTTTGCACAACGGCATATGCTCTACTGCGGGAATTCTTTTCACAGATGCACTTCATATAGGATTACATATCAAAATAATTCTTGGACAATATTCTACTTCTGTGCATCAAACAATTGGATGGCATCCATGACCATATCATAGCGGGAGCTAGCAGCCATGGTCATAGCCATCCCCACCTTTGGCCCAAATCCAACAGGGAAAAAGGTATCCATGAACATCGACAATGTCGCTGCCTGCTACTGAATTTACGATGCCAAATACAAGGATTGTTGCTTGATGGACGTGCTTATACATCAGCATATATTGTACAGATTATAAGTCCTTTCAAACAGGCCACCTGGTAAAACTGCTTGATTTTGTTGAAAAAACTATCAGATGTCTATCTATGTATGGTTCCCAATGGTGCAGCGGACCAAGGTTTTTTGGGGTTCTTTGGTTGCTTCAGAGGGGCCGAGTACTTCGGGTTCAACAAACAAGGGGGCACCACGTGGCTAATACCCCCTCCCCCTCCCAGTGGTATCATAAATTAGATTTGGTCACCTCAAAAGAAATAGGTATATGTGCTTTGACATAAAACGGTCAAACGCTAAGCTAGATAGGACTAGGAAGCTAGCAGGTTGTTCTGATAAAGACCTTTGCTCCCCTCCCCTCACTCCCACTTTGTGGCAGTACTTGGCTAAGAGAGCTAGTGTCTGCCAGTTACTGGGGAAAGGTCCCCTATTCTACTCAGGTGGCTCCAACTTTCACAATTGTCATGTTTCATAATAATGTACCATTCATAAGGTAATATTTGATTGTAGTGTTTGTAATGAATTTATCCTACTGTTTAAATGTAGAGGGCAACAAAATGTGAAAATATAAAATGTGAATATATGATATATTAGCTATACATGGTCTTCAATTCAAATCAAGGAAACTTACAAACATTTTTTTTCAACAGTCGATAGAAAACTAAGTCGCCTTATGATAATTAGACAATTAATGTCGCTTGCCACAAGAAAAAATGTTAACCATTGTTTAAAGAAGCGCACAATTCACAAAAATCATACTCTTGTCTCATAAGAAGGTAGCTTAGGTTATCTTGAATATTCAAAATATTTATCATCAAGGAATAGAAATGGCCTCTATTATGTAACAGTGGCTCCAAAGTTGTATGGGGTGAGCGTGATGCTTGTTATTTCTTATATATGGTAATACTAAATATTTAATAAAACCAGTTGTGTGCAACATACCCAATAACATAGAGTAGCTAATAATTCAAAAGCTTAAAAACGTGATCTTTTTAATAACATGAATAAAATATATGATGATTTCCAAATATACATGATGTACAAAGAGAGACGCTATGTAGCTTTGGAAGGATTTGTGACCTAGACCCAACGTGGGAGATTATAAAGTGGAATTGTGGCAAAGCGGCGAATGAATTCGCACGTATTATATTTGTTTGTGATAGCATTAAAACTTGGCGGCCGTACGTTGGTCAAGAGGTGCCTTTAAAATCTCTTAAGGCCCTTGCACAAAATGAGAATAATCACTTGCATTGAATACTGCCGTTACCACTATTTCATTCATTTAATCATTCATCTCTCTTGTGATTATTGGAAATGAATTGAGCCTCTTTAATAAATAAAAATTGCCTGGCTTTACAGGGATTTATTTATACTAATTTAGCTTTGAAATTTGTCAAGAATTTATGGAAGACATTATTCAATTTTGATATATAATTCCTTTTAGTTATACACTTTAAAACCTGTAAAACTTTGGTTTGATATTATTTGATTATACGATAAAAGAATTTCTTTTTGACATGCATCAAAAACCTTTGGTTTGATATTTTTTTTGAAAATAAGAACAAAGTAACACTTACATCGCTGGTACCATTTGTCATTGCTGGTGACCTTAACAATGCAGAACAAAAGCAGAACCCCAATAATGGCGTATGGACATATCACACTGGACAGCATCTGCAAAACATAACACATCTTATGGTGAGTGATTTACGGCACGAGGTCTTATTATTCACCTAGGAATTTGTTTGGGGTTTTACATCACTTTCAACATTATTTCAATCATTTCGTGATGAGACCTACTTGTAGCAGATATTGTGCTGTCTCACTGAATTATCATGTCGCAGGTCCTTGACATGACAACCCACCCGGTCACAGATTTACAAGGAAAACGGGTTAACCCTTTGGCACAGGCCTCAGCTCATGTGTGAAATTGTATCATGAATTCAATCTTGGCATGGCCGGGGATCGAACCCACGACCTTTGGATCACCACAGAGGAACTGGTGCTAATAAGATGGCGCTCTAACCAACTGCGCCACGGCCCGTGGCCCATCTTCTATTGCAAAATAAGGCAAGGTATTTGACATTCATAAGAGGTTGTCAGAGCAGAGAACGCATTTGCACCTAATGTGTCACCGGGAACAGTATTTGTGATGGTGATAGCCAAGCTGCTATGAAAGCATTAAGAAACATGGTGACTGTTAGTTGGTCCATTATTGCATCAAAGTATCTTTTCTTTCTCATTTTGACCACATTTATCTTTAAGTTTGTTGTTATATTAATGCAACTAATATGGTGCATATCGTAGATAAGACAAACAAGCTTTATAGACATAGACAAAAAGATAGGGAATGAAGACTTCATATTTCGTTTTTGTATTAAACTTAGAGCACAGTGACATCACCACATCAACCTTGATATGTGATTAAGTCAAGTTGTGCCTCATCTCTTTGCCCTTTGCCACATATTGAGTGAAGTCATGAGCACAGTTTGTGATTCATATGTCTCATTGCTCATATGCATAATGACACATGAGGTTAGTGAGAGGCTCATGCAAGGGGTCTTTGAGTAATTTGACTCTTAGGCCTTTCAAACATTTATCCATATAGAATTTCCTGTCAGTACCCGGGTTCCTCTTGCATATTTCCTTTCGAAATGATA
This sequence comes from Amphiduros pacificus, assembly GCA_949316495.1. Taxonomy (NCBI): domain Eukaryota; kingdom Metazoa; phylum Annelida; class Polychaeta; order Phyllodocida; family Hesionidae; genus Amphiduros; species Amphiduros pacificus. Next base: position 29,222,223 of record OX439010.1, on the reverse strand, counting down.
ATTAAGTGATTTTATATGGATAAAATACTTAATATTACTTGATTCTAAAAAAATGGTACACAAATTCATGCTTTTCATAACTGAACAAAGTGAGACATAATCATGAAATAAGTTGTGGTTAGATCCACATGTGAGTTGTTTACATGAACTTGCATGACCTGACTCCAGACCATTCAATCATAAATAGCATAAATAGTCCATTTCATGGAAACATCCTTTGACATTGCTCAGGTTGCAAGTCACTAAATGTGTTTGTTTACAGCCTGCTACCTGGTGGATTAGTGTAGATTTATGTATATAGTTAGCAAATTTAAACTCTGAAATAGGACAATATTATTTAAATAGGGTAATAAAATGTGAATAATAATTTTATATAATCATTTGAAGGATAATTTGTGGTTGTTGATGAAACGAGCAAAATGATTTGAATAAATGAACACATTTCAAGTAACATACACATGACTTACATGCCATGATGCTGACCAAAGTAACCTCATGGAAATACATACTAAAACTAGATATACATTATGTAATTAAATGAGGCAGAATGAGAAATAAACCAAACTATTTGTAAATAAAGTAGTACCCATAGAAATGTAGGTAAATGATTAATTAATAGTCATACACCTAACCAACATATATTCAGTTTTACTGATGACATCATGGTAATCAGTTCTTAATCTATCTTGTGAGTCATCAAACCACTAAATTAATCATCAACCTCTTCATAATCTAATAAAAAAAATGTTTGCATGACAAACAAGTGTATATATTTTCCTCATCTTTATGTATTGGTGTGTAATGTACCAAGCTGGTGTCATGTTGATCATTTCAAACTGAGCAAGGATATGTTGAGTTATTGAACCTTTATCCATATGGGTAAATATGTATCAAAGTAAAATGGGGGTCGGTCCTTTTCCAGTTTCTGTGGCAAAACAGTATGTGGTCATTTATATTCATTTCTAATGAATTTCCGAGATATTTCTAATGATTGTTGGTTGTCTCAATGTGCAACTTACGAGACCCTCCCCCAGGAAATCTTCAACTGTCGTAAATAGATAAGATACCAACATAGGTATGTGGAAAATGTTTCACCGCTTCAATGATAATTCTCCCATGTTTGGTATACATTTCAAGGCATCGTAACCTCAGTTAATAAATTAATCTGTTTCTTTTTATATTTGTTAAATCACCTCTCGATTTTCAAAACTGTGTTTGGTACTTGATTTCTATGTACAAACCTATCCTGCCCTTGTCAAACGTTGATTGACATCAAGTCCCAAATGTAAGCAATCTCGTTCAAAATAAAAAAAAGTTCTGTAATCATATAAAATAACCTCTATGAGGTCTAAAAGTGCTATCCAACATTTATTCTATTCTTGCCACCAGGCAAGACAAGACAAAACAGTAAGTTTTACATTCATAAAGAATATTTCATCATTTGAACGTTTTACTGTTTTAATCCTTCTTCTTTTAGGATATTTGTTTAATTTTTTAATGTTTACTTGATAGTAGTGGAGCATTAGCTTTTAAGTTCTTATATAACAATCATATTATTGCTGTGTTGTCATCATGTGTTAAATAAATAGCCCATGATACCATAGAACGAGTGAAACCAACCTGTAACTTGATAAAAAGTATCCTGAAGAGTAATCAGATGTTTTTGATAAGTTATGAAACTCCGCCTAAACTGCTGTCCACTCTTCTGAGGATGTTAAGGCAGTATGACACATTCATCATTATATTGCTGACTCCAATCGCTGGAGGAAGCAGGGATCGCACACACACACACACACACACACACACACACACGCACACACGCACACACACACACGCACACACGCACACACTCAAATGTACAGAAAGGCATGGATACGTGCATTGCTTTATTGCAAAATGTCTTGAATATAATGGTTAACAGTTTGACATTACTCGCTCAAGTTTCTAAAAGGTTTCCTTTCACGTAACAGCATAAAAACAAATATGAAAGTATAATAACTAAAAGATAAACTTTTATGTCTAGCATTTGCAATCAGCCTTTTAAATGCGTGTATATTATGGATCATTAATGGATGTCCCGATGTGTAGGTTTGGGCATAATGGACACATTTCCGATCTGGAAGTCATCTGTGGTAGTATCATATGTACACACATATGAGCAATTGTGCTCTTTCCCATTTATAATCAATGTTGTACAAACACCACCCCCACAAGTTTGTCATGTTCACTGGTAAGTGCCAGTTTATGCTCTCCTCCCATCTCATACTGAGATAATACATCTGGCATGCCTATGCCAATATCCTCCCAGACTTTACCTTGTAATGCTAAATAGAATGGACACATGGCCTCTATGTAGAACATTTGTTCTTATATGAAGTTTATTAGGCATTGAAACCCACAGATCTTGATATTAAGTTTGGCCAAAAAAGTTAAATTGCCTTAAAATCCACTGGCCGTTTTTGTCAAATATTGACCTTTAATATGAGATAGTAAGAAAATAAGAAAATATGACCACCATTTGTTGCCAACGAGGCAGTGCTAATGTAAAGCACTGGCCCATAATTATCCCATAATATCTGTCATTTTATATCTTGCGTTGTTTACATTTTTATCTTATATTTTGCACATTGCTAAATGCACTATATCACTTTGACTTAATACGATTTCTCATCTAAATATATATTCAGAAACTTTCTATCACCCAATTTTAAATACCAACTTGGGAATTTATTCAGAAGACTAGACGGATTAAATAGAAAAAATGAAGGAAGAAGTATCGGTTCAGTTCCGATGACATAACTTGTTTCTGTTTACATTATATTTCAGTTATGATTAAAATTCTATTGAAAGGTAAAAAGAACTTCAGCTGCTTGATTCCTGGGAATTTTGATTTTTCATAAAAGGGAGTGCTTCATCATATACGAGTGACAATATAGAACATATCCTGATGCTTAATAACCTCAGTCATTATGTAGACTACTCGTGTTGAACCTGAATAAACAGTCTGCGAGTAATTCTCAAAAGGATCCTTCTATACTAGTTAAGGTGGTGCCACCTATATTAGTGTAGGTGGCACCACCTATAATGTTGTGGCGTGACATATATTGGTGGCATCAACTGTCTGTTTTTGGCACATTTTCTATAACAGTACATAACAATAGTCTGCAAGAGATATTGTGTAGACTTCCATATATTAAATAATTAAGTTGTCTTGAAGGGTTTGGGTACATTTAATTTTACATGACACCAAATGTTATTGTTATTCACATATACGATGGCTTGACTTGAGATAAATTCGTCAAATAAATTTGTAAGAGAGATTTTCTTTTATGACAGATTCTGCTTTACAGAACTTTTACATATTAGGATATCTTGAGGTACAATATATTTTTGTTTCATTATCACGATAAAGTGTCATGATTTCCAAGAATATGATTGGCTGGTGCCTGTTTTGACATATGAAAATTGATCTGAATATCAACATGATGACACCTCATTTTCTGTAGTGGTTCCGCATGAACATGAACATATTTAGGTGGTCTGCAATGCTATTAAAATTCACGATCATTTCATGGTTATTTTGCCTACTCTTTTTACTTGCAGCTTGCATGTTTTTAGATTTATTTCAAGTCTATTTCATGTGCTCTGATCCGCTATTTTGACAGGTACGCAAGACTCTAAATAACATAACATAACTATCCTATTTATATTCTAGCACACACACCACATCATGACATTTCATTGTGCACCTCCTAACACATATCAGAACGTCTACATTGATCATGACGTTCACATTAATTTATTTTATAACTAATAATTCATCTATCACCATATATCTGGACAATGGACAGACGTAAACATCATGATAAATATATACCATTTCAGTCTCAGTAATAGAAAAAAACATAAGTTAAGGAATTAAGGCAGTTCAGAACATGTGCCCTTTGAAACACTTTAAAAACTCTACATATCATAATTAATGAAAGGTATGTAATAGGATCAGAAATATATATCCTGTTTGGTATAAATATGTTACAGTAATAGGGGTAAAATGTGGGTTGAGGAATAATGAATTGTAAAAATGGCTGAGCATAACTTGCTAGACTAATTTGCCACTGTCTTGATGTTTTGAAATTCTGACAAGATTAGAAACATATTGCAGTGAGTTGACAATTCCTATTTTTATCAGTTTTAGTTGATATGTAATGAGTTTATGGTGGTTTTCATGTGGGGACAGGGATATGTTTTTTTTTGGAAAGCCTAGTTTACATCATCCCGGCGTTATGCCTGCTCAGAAGAGCATTTCCTTCAAAGTGTCAACATTATAGAATCCTTTAATTTACCTTTATATTGCTTATATATTGTTTATTATTTAGAACTAAGATATATATTCACTAATAAGGCCAACACATATTCTACAACTATGCTATGCATGATACAGTAATGCTAGTCTTTCAATATGGCTGTCAGTTAAAACATCACTCTTCTTTGATCCTTACAAAACCAATACCATTGGCTAGATCTTTGAATAGCATGTCATTTTTAGAAGACAATTATCTTTCTATATCAAAAATAATAAAAGCTACAGCATTTATTCGCTCTGATATAAGCCACTTTTTTCCCAGAACCTCTGCCCACAATTAGCTTTTTTGTGTATTTTGAAATTTGGAAATGATAATTTCTCAAAATCTTTGATAGATACTAAGGCAAGAACATGTGAGTGCAGTCTTCAGGGAGACAGATCTCTCAAGTTGGTTCTGGTGGAAGGATCTCAAGAGTCCAAAGGACGAATGAGATCCTTCCACCAGAACCAACGAGAGAGATCTGTCTCCCTGAAGACTGCACGAACTCATGTTCTTGCCTTTATCTCATACTTATCCACTGCAGATAGATGGGGTTTGCAATCAACTTTATCCTCAAAGCAAAGCAGTGAAAACATGGTAATAAATACAGAACTATGTTGTGTGTGGCTCATTTAAGTTCTCAGTTCATTTACATAATGTAATCAATTTTATATTACTACATGCAGTGAACTAGGCCACCTATAAAGCACTATATGAAATGGGTGTAATTCTGTTTCAACTGCATGAACAGTCATCAGTTTCGAGATTCCCACAAAAGGTTGCAGTCTCTGTCAACAGGGGTCCCACCTGTCTGTGTTTCAAGGTCCCCATGACCCAAATCTGAAATGTCGTCTGCTCCAGGTCAAAACAAACCTGGACAGTCATCATGTTCATTTCAGAGAAATCAACACATGATTTGTTGAAGAACTGGCCTAAGACATGATTACATTTATTTTATGATTGACAAATATTATGACATTTGTGCACAAACATATTTAATTAAGCATTTTATTCATTTCAAAAGTATGTAAATATGAAAAGAATCTTTAAAAAAGATAAAAGGAAAGTAGTTCGGCAGAGGGGTGATCTGTGAAAGTAGTTCGGCAGAGGGGTGATCTGCAAAAAATATCTCATAGGTGCAGAACACACTCTTGAGGCACCAAGTATGAGATAATGATGTTTTTCAGGCTAGTTTATGCTTCTGCTTATATACCTCACAGAATAAGCATTTGTCATTACTCTTTTTTTTATATCAATTATATTAAAAACAATAGGATTAAAAAATTATTTCATAGTTCGATGGGGAAAATCAATTTAAAATGCTGTAAAATTCAAAACTAAACTGAAAAAGTAGGGCTCATTTTAAAGTGTTGGAAATTCTTTTTATCCTCATCAAACTAATAAAACCATTTAGCTATTAATAAAATTGTTGAGGATAGGATTGTGTGTGAAAGTCACTAAATATAATGAAAATCAAATATTGGCTGGTGCCAAAACAAATAATTTGAGCTGCAAAGCCTATAGAGCTTTGGTTTTGAGAGCTTGGCACATCTCTCAAGGTATTATAAATACTCTTAATCATTTTATTTAACCATTTTTAAACTGTAAAAGTAGTGTAATTAACATTAATCAAAATATCTAATCTCAATATAAACACTGCCACCTAGTGGTGAAAATTTGGCTATGGTTCGCTACAAAATGAACCTATTGATATTTATTTGCTATGACAGGAATATCCAAATGAAGAATGTATAAACTTATATTTGAAGATTATCATATGATTCTAAAATGAAAAATAAGTTATAATTAGCTTGCTTTGATCCTAATTCATGAGGGAGTAGCAGAAACATGTCAAGAAATTTACTTTTACCTTTTGGCGAATGTTGGTATAGGGGCCTCTGTCCAAAATTACCTTGACTCAAATAACAGTGATGTGTACCTCTATGGCTGAATATATATTTCTTAAACATGGATAGGTTTAAACATAGATAAGTTAAAACATTTTTAGATCATGGTTGGATATGTAACCAAATAGGATGTGCAAAAACTCCTTGAAAAACAATGAGGGAAGTGAGAGGAGTGGAGATTAAATGGCAGACATGTTGGATCCCCATAGTAAGTCAAAGGGAGATTGGTTCTGCAAAAAGGACGTTTTTTTCATGACCTCGAGCTCTGTGTACTGAAATTAATACACACTCTTATGCTTGGTATACTTCACATAAAAGTTATTAGGATGATAGTAAATTAAATTATGTACTGTTTGGAAGATGTAACCAAATAAAAATTACTTCTTTTTTCTCAAAGAAGTAATCATCCAACCATAAAATCAAGTATAGAATCATAATCTGCACATGTGACAATTTGAGAAAGAAATATTAATAATTGTAAAATAATTTAGCTGTTGAAGTTTTGGTGTCAGTTAGCTCAGATTTGAGCCTGAAAATTGCATTCCAAATTGTAGTGCAATTCATTTTTATAAACGATAGATAAAAGATAAATAAATTATGTACTTATATTAATAATGTCAATCAATATTCTTAGTGTAGCACACACACATACACACACACATATCTTTAATATTACATATATTTCATTCCGTACGCACATCCAGCTAAGGGACCAATCACAGCAGTCGAGACAATGGTGGGAGACAATGACAACAATTTCGACCAATCAGAGAGCAGCTAACAGACGATTACAAGAAGTGTCCAATGAGGGAAGTGGCGATCACCACGTGTCTACATTGCAACATCCCAAAGATGGTTTTCTCAGAATGAAAGAGGCAAATAATGAAACAACTAAGAAAAAATGTCATTTGGCAGATACGGATTTGTCTTGTCTTAATGATAATCCTGTGATGTAAGTACACATATCCGGTTCACTAACCAATCACGGGAGTCAAGACAATAGTGGGAGACAATAGCAATCATTTCAACCAATCAGAGACCAGTTAACAGACGAATACAAGCAGTGTCCATAGTAACAATGGCGGGTAGTGGCAATCACCACGTGTCTACATTCCAACATCGCATAGATGCCTTTCTCAAAGTGAATGACAGAGACAAATAATTATACAAATGAGAAAAAATGTTAATTGACAACAGGGTCATTTGACAGCTACAGATTTGTCTAGTTAATAATAATCCTATGAGAGTCACACATACATCCGGTTTGCTGACCAATCACGGTAGTCGAGACAATGGTAGTCGAGACAATGGTGGAAGACAATTATTTCGACCAATCAGAGAGCAACTGATAAACAATTAACAGAAGTGTCCATAGTATTATTGGCGGGAAGAGATCACGTGTCTACATTTAATTTCAGTAACGTATAGATGGCTCATTTAGGGGCAGCTACGGGTGGTCTTATATTTCAATAATTAAGAATACTAGTATATATGGTTACCATTTCGCTTCCGTGAGTGATCGCTGCATGTTTTCAATTAATTGTGTCACATATATAGTGTTGTTACAAACTTAGCATTCGCACATACATATCCATAGCAACTGCCAAATATACGTGATACATCATTTGGACCCTCAATGCAAATAAAAAGTATATAGGGGATGACAGTAGTCAAATATACATGTGAAATCAACACAAAGTCCCGTATAAGACCACCACGAGCAGGTCAGTCATAGGGGAAGAGGTTTTTTTCACATAAGACTTTTTATGTCTGTGGAGCATACCTTGTTACTAATATCACCCCGCGCTGCTAGACTACGTGCACATTATCACGTGACCATACACTGCTCCAAGGTTTGACTTTGAAAAAGTGTTGCATAACTTGTGAACAGTCTTCGGGCCAATTTGAAACCAACTTTCAGCCATTTTGGTTTCACTGTTTCACGGCCTGGCCTCCACTTTCACAAATGAATTTGTGAAACAAACAATGCCTGTAAATGCCGAAACAATGCCTGTAAATGCCGAAACAATGTCTGTAAATACCGAAACAATGCCTGTAAATACCAAAACAAAACAATGCCTGTAAATACCGAAACAATGCCTGTAAATACCGAAACAATGCCTGTAAATACCGAAACAATGCCTGTAAATACCGAAACAATGCCTGTAAATGCCGAAACAATGCCTGTAAATACCGAAACAATGCCTGTAAATACACTCCTGAGATACTGATTATTCTTCAAATACCATACTGACAATATGGCTACCATGAATACACTTAGTCATGGGATGAAACATACTGTTGGAAAGATGTGATTGACGGCAGACTGTTTGGCAATTTGGTCAAAGGTATATATATATCCATGCTTCACACTACGTGCTTGGCCCTGAACATTTTATTAGGCATATCTTGACCAACTTACGGTCGCCATGTTTGTATTGCTTTCACAGCATGGCTTTTAGTATCACAAATAAACACAATAGGCGCGAATGCATACGCCGCTTTGCCCTATTCAACTATTTTTATCTCTTACACAGATTCTGTTCCATATCAAAGACTTTTCTTTTCATAGTCTGGCATGATAAGATAAACACAAATCACAAAATATCGGGCACAGTAATGAACAAGCATAAACATTTCTAATGTGCAAGAAAAATGTGCTTGAAAACCTCATTTCATGAATGCTTTAATGAATATTTATGTGTTTTGGGAATATGCGACAACTTACCTTGTTTGCTGGAGAGATGCAATGAAGATTGCACTATATTGTGGATATTGTGTACTTTAAAGGTTGGTTGGTAATATTGTGTACTTTGAAGGTCAGTGCAGTGTGTATAGTTAATCCTGAAGGTGATGGTTGCTTGAATGTGTGTAGCCTGATGGAAAGTTCTAAATTTAGCATCAATTAAGTATAAAGTTTATAATGGGGCTATCCACTTGATAAACGACTTGAAGACCTTGACCTTTCCTGACACAGTTGGAGCTTGCAATATTGGCGCTTGAAGCAATGTTGGCGGAAGTTCTTGCATTAGCAGACATCTTGAGAAGACTTGAATGGCTTTGCAAGGCGACTGGAAGACAAAAGGAAATAAATTAACGTTAAACTATACAAAATAAAGTAATTTAAAGAGTTTATTTCAGGACAATATTCGAACAATATCCGAATAATATATATATATATATATATATATATATATATATATATATATATATATATATATTTAGAAGCTGGTACAGATATGAGGTACTGGAAGTATCTTTGTCAGACCTCATTATGGGATACCATCTCATACCTTAATGTGTGTAACAGGAGAGTGCCATCTGGTGTTAATAATGAATTTATTTTACATACCCCACAAATCTAACGTTGATATCAATGGCGCTAATGCCATTATCCACCACCAGGGCACTTATTACTAACTGTGACACTAGATGGCAGTGATTTATATAGTTATGGCCTGGTTGTATAAATATGCTTCTCAGACATGTTTGTTCAAAAAGGCCTTGTACAGGTTACTTATGTAACTGTGACTAAGCAGCTGCACTATGAAGAGTGGGGTATTTTATATGCCTCACAGTACGTCAATGCCCCACAAGACAGGTCTGAGATTGGTAAAAACCCCATATCTGATACAATCTCTTTCTATATATATATATATATATATATATATATATATATATATATATATATTGAAGTAAACTAAGAGATATATGAGACGTTTCAGGAATCAGAGGATCAAGGGCCTGTGCCATAATTCCTTTTAGGTTTAATATGCCTTTTAGGTTTTATACGCTATTCAGGTTTAATGCACCTTTTAGGTTTGTGAAGAATAGCCTGTATTTATACCATTTTTAAAGGTAAATGTAATGAGGCAATGGAAAAATATAACATTTTTGGCATAAATAGATGGCATTGTAATGGCTCGCATAGCCAAGGATAATATCAATGACTATATATTACTGTTTACGTATTATTGTATATGAAATAAAGAGCAATTCAATTATATACCTTATGCCATTCTATTGAATCTTATGACAACTATGGATTTTTTACAATATCAATAGTATATTAAAACCATTGTGCATGAGTGTTCTGAAATATTTTTTTTGTACAAAGTTTCTAACATTCTTTATTGGCTTTTCAGATAAACAGGCCTCTTTGATAGATCTTCTGGAAAATATCTTTTAAAAATGATGCATCAATCTTGAACCTTAGTTGCTCGTCACAAAGTTTAAAAACGTCATATTCTTCCAACTTTCGGCTCATATGGTGCCATTAGACGCAATGGATTGGCGGTTACACGCGTTGCACCTTTGATATAACGGCGTCACAATTCTTTTCATGGTCATTATAATTCAAGGTATGAGCTTGAAGTAATTAAAGTATGAGTAACTCCACTTTATAGAGACTATTTTGCCAGCTCATCACGTGAAGGGTCACCTGCCATGTCGATCAAGCAAACATGTTAATTCATAGTATTATATATTTATTGATAATGAATTCAAGTTCAGAGTATGACGTGTATAATCTGCAAATTGAATATGAGCACGATGCACTTCATCAACTGTAACAACTGTATTCAATATTTTGCATCAGTTAAACACAATGATTATCATCACAAATGGGTTTGACAATTTAAAGGTTTAGATAAGTAGGTTCACTTAAAAGTAATGCATACCACCGGAAAACAAATAGGTTGTTCTCCTTCTGAAGTGGTGTTTGCAAGAACATAATTCCCAATTTGTTCTGCAATCATCACATATTTAGCTTAAACCGTTCATGAAACCTTATTTCAGACACATTTTCTTTTCATAACATGAATGTTTATACCCTAAACAATGCTTTTATGTAGTAGAGTAGTACCCAAAATATTTGCTGTTAACAACTTTCTGTGACACTTGAAAGTTGATCAGTTGTCTGCTGAAACCTACACCAGCAATTGAACACTTTGTCAACAAGCTTTGTTCAGCTGGTCTGTGATCTCGTGTAAACACCTAATGAGTTACCAGTTGGGCACCTGTCCAGCTTGGGAAATAGGGTGGAGATGTTTTGTTCAATTTATTGCCAGGAATATACTTCAGAACAACATAAGATTATTTTAATATTATTTGAATCAATGAAATAACTGTCATGGTTGTGACAAATATTTTATGGTTGTGACAAATATCATAGGGTTGTGACAAATATCTTATGGCTGTGAAAGATACCGGTATATCATTTATGGGAAAGTATAGTGTTCATTTGAAAAATATCTTATACATGTGAAAACCTTTCTGTCAAAAAGGGAAGACATGACTTAAAGACTGCATGGAATCCCCCTTAACCTAAAGGACCAGATATGGAAAAAGTGACATTAAACCCTTTGATCACTGGTTTGGTCTTAAATCACAAGGACTTTGAATGGCAAAACTGTGAATGCTGATAATTGGTATCAGTGATATTTATGATTTTACCCTCTTTGATGAAATTTGGGGTTTTTCACACCACTGAATGGGAAGACATCAAAGGCTGCATGGTTTCGACCTTAAAGGCTGGCCTGTATAGATTTTTTCTTTTACTTTTTTTTTGCAAACATAAATAATATAAAAAATAATGATTTTTCTTCATTTATAACTTCATAAATATTCATCTGTTTTTAATAATTTTACCAACAAAAGAAAGCCAAGAAAAGGCATGATAATCATGATAAGTGTTATCTTCCAATTCATTCTCTAAATAGTGAAAAAAATGGCTGAAAATGTGTTGCTCCAATTTTGACAATTGGTAAACAACACCTCCTGTGACTAACGGAGCCCCCTGACAGTTCAAAGGTCAAGGTCACACAACACACTTTCTGTCCAGTACTGGCAGTACTTGGTGGTCACAAAAATCAAGATTCTCAGAGCAGATGTTCTTTTCTGGATTAAACCACTGTAAAATCATTTGGAACCTTCCAGGTTTCATGAATGCTTTAAAGTGTAAAGCACCTTTGCATTTGTCATTTTATTATTATTATGACTCTCTTTTTCTTATATTTCAAATGTTTGCATTAATGTTTGCGTGAGTTGTTCATATCAAATTTATTCCGCAATTCACAATTTCAGCAAATGCAACACAGTTAATGAGAATGGACACAATGTAGTAGTCACCAAAGTTCATCAAAGTCACCTGGTGACTTTGGTGACCTTCGGCTCAGGGTATCCGTCCGCAATCACCAACTCACTGAATCCGCTCACCCAGCTTCCCGACTCGGTATGTTTTGTTATAATACTTCCATCCACAATTCTTGCACTCGCAGTTTTGATCCCTTTCCGGTATTACCGCACTGACGTTTTTATCAGCCAATCAAAATTACGCGGGTCATTAGTGCGGACCGAAAAGTCGAGAGGTCGAATTCCGTTTTGCTTCCCAGTTGACAGTTTGTTCCACATGTTTCTGTTTATATGGTACTAGAGGGGTCGGAATGGTTTACATCTGTGCTGTCAGTGGGTGTGCAGCATCTACACAGAAGTATGGAAGGTATGGCTGGATGGAGGGGGTGAAATTCTTCACTTTTCCTAAACATGACCAGGCCAAAACCAGAAGATAGATACAGGCCGGATGTTTACCTCTCGACCGAGGCGCCCCCTTTTTCAGCCTCCCGCACAGAAGAGTCAATTCCAGTGAAAGTGCGAGTGCAAGAATTGTCAATGTTTAGGATCTACTTCCTGTTTCTAAACACCTTTGATCATAATTTCTCAAGTAATTGGCCTTTGAACATGCGCAATACATAAATAAAAACCTAAAATTCTTCCAGATTCAAAATTATCATTATTTTTTTTTATCACATGACCTAATTTGCATAATTTTACATGATGAATAATATTTTTTTTAAATGCTTTTGAAGTAAAGTGAGAAATGGTATGATATTCTGATACTACATAAAATTCTAGGTTATTTTGATATTTTAAAACAATTAATCGAACAATTATAGATTGCATAAAAGGCACTTGAAAAAGGGGACAGGGCCTAAATCATATTAAATTCAAACTCCGTCCACTATTTTGAATGCCATTTAAGCAATAGATAATGTATCGATTTTCACATATAAATTATGAAATCCAGCTCGAATTTTATGCTCTTTCTCATGAAAACTTTAGATTTTAAGTTTCTGAAAATAATTTAAAATCACATATTTTAATGAAGTATCAATATGTTAACTAAGTCATGTGACCAGATAAAAAAACACTTTTTTCATAGTTGAAATCTATTGAGCTTTGTATGAAGAGCTGTGCATGTGTGGCACGGAATCTGATCATTGATCCAATATCATGTTTTCAAATCGTACATTATGACACAACTTTTCACCTTTTAACATTAATTCATGTTATCTCATCATATCGCCTGAACGACCTCAAAATATGAATATATTTCGGAATATTCATTTAGTTTATGTATTTTGAATAGCTTGTCAATCTCTGATTTCATGTTGCTCAAGAAACCAAGATCCCATAAGATATTTTTAATAAAATATATTTTAGTTCAATATTTTATTGTAGATATCTGTGCATCACTATTATGATGTGAACTATCATAATTATGATTTAGTGGAATACATGTATAATACTTTGTTGTAAATTAAACACCCAATTATATTTACAGATGATTAAGTTCATATGCTTGAATTAATTATATCGGTAAATCATGAGACAAATCAGTTATTAGTGAAGGACAATAACATTTCTAATTTAAATGAAGAAGTTTAATATTAAATGAAGAAGTTTAATATGTCTGAGCATTGTATATGAGATATTCACGAATAGAGAGGAATAACAATTTCACATTAATGTTATCTTGAATCAGGACGATGTGATTAACTGTTTGTTTCAATTATCATTTAATTCAATATCAGACTCGGTATGTTTTGTTATAATACTTCCATCCACAATTCTTGCACTCGCAGTTTTGATCCCTTTCCGGTATTACCGCACTGACGTTTTTATCAGCCAATCAAAATTACGCGGGTCATTAGTGCGGACCGAAAAGTCGAGAGGTCGAATTCCGTTTTGCTTCCCAGTTGACAGTTTGTTCCACATGTTTCTGTTTATATGGTACTAGAGGGGTCGGAATGGTTTACATCTGTGCTGTCAGTGGGTGTGCAGCATCTACACAGAAGTATGGAAGGTATGGCTGGATGGAGGGAGTGAAATTCTTCACTTTTCCTAAACATGACCAGGCCAAAACCAGAAGATAGATACAGGCCGGATGTTTACCTCTCGACCGAGGCGCCCCCTTTTTCAGCCTCCCGCACAGAAGAGTCAATTCCAGTGAAAGTGCGAGTGCAAGAATTGTCAATGTTTAGGATCTACTTCCTGTTTCTAAACACCTTTGATCATAATTTCTCAAGTAATTGGCCTTTGAACATGCGCAATACATAAATAAAAACCTAAAATTCTTCCAGATTCAAAATTATCATTATTTTTTTTTATCACATGACCTAATTTGCATAATTTTACATGATGAATAATATTTTTTTTAAATGCTTTTGAAGTAAAGTGAGAAATGGTATGATATTCTGATACTACATAAAATTCTAGGTTATTTTGATATTTTAAAACAATTAATCGAACAATTATAGATTGCATAAAAGGCACTTGAAAAAGGGGACAGGGCCTAAATCATATTAAATTCAAACTCCGTCCACTATTTTGAATGCCATTTAAGCAATAGATAATGTATCGATTTTCACATATAAATTATGAAATCCAGCTCGAATTTTATGCTCTTTCTCATGAAAACTTTAGATTTTAAGTTTCTGAAAATAATTTAAAATCACATATTTTAATGAAGTATCAATATGTTAACTAAGTCATGTGACCAGATAAAAAAACACTTTTTTCATAGTTGAAATCTATTGAGCTTTGTATGAAGAGCTGTGCATGTGTGGCACGGAATCTGATCATTGATCCAATATCATGTTTTCAAATCGTACATTATGACACAACTTTTCACCTTTTAACATTAATTCATGTTATCTCATCATATCGCCTGAACGACCTCAAAATATGAATATATTTCGGAATATTCATTTAGTTTATGTATTTTGAATAGCTTGTCAATCTCTGATTTCATGTTGCTCAAGAAACCAAGATCCCATAAGATATTTTTAATAAAATATATTTTAGTTCAATATTTTATTGTAGATATTGTGCATCACTATTATGATGTGAACTATCATAATTATGATTTAGTGGAATACATGTATAATACTTTGTTGTAAATTAAACACCCAATTATATTTACAGATGATTAAGTTCATATGCTTGAATTAATTATATCGGTAAATCATGAGACAAATCAGTTATTAGTGAAGGACAATAACATTTCTAATTTAAATGAAGAAGTTTAATATTAAATGAAGAAGTTTAATATGTCTGAGCATTGTATATGAGATATTCACGAATAGAGAGGAATAACAATTTCACATTAATGTTATCTTGAATCAGGACGATGTGATTAACTGTTTGTTTCAATTATCATTTAATTCAATATCAGACTCGGTATGTTTTGTTATAATACTTCCATCCACAATTCTTGCACTCGCAGTTTTGATCCCTTTCCGGTATTACCGCACTGACGTTTTTATCAGCCAATCAAAATTACGCGGGTCATTAGTGCGGACCGAAAAGTCGAGAGGTCGAATTCCGTTTTGCTTCCCAGTTGACAGTTTGTTCCACATGTTTCTGTTTATATGGTACTAGAGGGGTCGGAATGGTTTACATCTGTGCTGTCAGTGGGTGTGCAGCATCTACACAGAAGTATGGAAGGTATGGCTGGATGGAGGGAGTGAAATTCTTCACTTTTCCTAAACATGACCAGGCCAAAACCAGAAGATAGATACAGGCCGGATGTTTACCTCTCGACCGAGGCGCCCCCTTTTTCAGCCTCCCGCACAGAAGAGTCAATTCCAGTGAAAGTGCGAGTGCAAGAATTGTCAATGTTTAGGATCTACTTCCTGTTTCTAAACACCTTTGATCATAATTTCTCAAGTAATTGGCCTTTGAACATGCGCAATACATAAATAAAAACCTAAAATTCTTCCAGATTCAAAATTATCATTATTTTTTTTTATCACATGACCTAATTTGCATAATTTTACATGATGAATAATATTTTTTTTAAATGCTTTTGAAGTAAAGTGAGAAATGGTATGATATTCTGATACTACATAAAATTCTAGGTTATTTTGATATTTTAAAACAATTAATCGAACAATTATAGATTGCATAAAAGGCACTTGAAAAAGGGGACAGGGCCTAAATCATATTAAATTCAAACTCCGTCCACTATTTTGAATGCCATTTAAGCAATAGATAATGTATCGATTTTCACATATAAATTATGAAATCCAGCTCGAATTTTATGCTCTTTCTCATGAAAACTTTAGATTTTAAGTTTCTGAAAATAATTTAAAATCACATATTTTAATGAAGTATCAATATGTTAACTAAGTCATGTGACCAGATAAAAAAACACTTTTTTCATAGTTGAAATCTATTGAGCTTTGTATGAAGAGCTGTGCATGTGTGGCACGGAATCTGATCATTGATCCAATATCATGTTTTCAAATCGTACATTATGACACAACTTTTCACCTTTTAACATTAATTCATGTTATCTCATCATATCGCCTGAACGACCTCAAAATATGAATATATTTCGGAATATTCATTTAGTTTATGTATTTTGAATAGCTTGTCAATCTCTGATTTCATGTTGCTCAAGAAACCAAGATCCCATAAGATATTTTTAATAAAATATATTTTAGTTCAATATTTTATTGTAGATATTGTGCATCACTATTATGATGTGAACTATCATAATTATGATTTAGTGGAATACATGTATAATACTTTGTTGTAAATTAAACACCCAATTATATTTACAGATGATTAAGTTCATATGCTTGAATTAATTATATCGGTAAATCATGAGACAAATCAGTTATTAGTGAAGGACAATAACATTTCTAATTTAAATGAAGAAGTTTAATATTAAATGAAGAAGTTTAATATGTCTGAGCATTGTATATGAGATATTCACGAATAGAGAGGAATAACAATTTCACATTAATGTTATCTTGAATCAGGACGATGTGATTAACTGTTTGTTTCAATTATCATTTAATTCAATATCAGACTCGGTATGTTTTGTTATAATACTTCCATCCACAATTCTTGCACTCGCAGTTTTGATCCCTTTCCGGTATTACCGCACTGACGTTTTTATCAGCCAATCAAAATTACGCGGGTCATTAGTGCGGACCGAAAAGTCGAGAGGTCGAATTCCGTTTTGCTTCCCAGTTGACAGTTTGTTCCACATGTTTCTGTTTATATGGTACTAGAGGGGTCGGAATGGTTTACATCTGTGCTGTCAGTGGGTGTGCAGCATCTACACAGAAGTATGGAAGGTATGGCTGGATGGAGGGAGTGAAATTCTTCACTTTTCCTAAACATGACCAGGCCAAAACCAGAAGATAGATACAGGCCGGATGTTTACCTCTCGACCGAGGCGCCCCCTTTTTCAGCCTCCCGCACAGAAGAGTCAATTCCAGTGAAAGTGCGAGTGCAAGAATTGTCAATGTTTAGGATCTACTTCCTGTTTCTAAACACCTTTGATCATAATTTCTCAAGTAATTGGCCTTTGAACATGCGCAATACATAAATAAAAACCTAAAATTCTTCCAGATTCAAAATTATCATTATTTTTTTTTATCACATGACCTAATTTGCATAATTTTACATGATGAATAATATTTTTTTTAAATGCTTTTGAAGTAAAGTGAGAAATGGTATGATATTCTGATACTACATAAAATTCTAGGTTATTTTGATATTTTAAAACAATTAATCGAACAATTATAGATTGCATAAAAGGCACTTGAAAAAGGGGACAGGGCCTAAATCATATTAAATTCAAACTCCGTCCACTATTTTGAATGCCATTTAAGCAATAGATAATGTATCGATTTTCACATATAAATTATGAAATCCAGCTCGAATTTTATGCTCTTTCTCATGAAAACTTTAGATTTTAAGTTTCTGAAAATAATTTAAAATCACATATTTTAATGAAGTATCAATATGTTAACTAAGTCATGTGACCAGATAAAAAAACACTTTTTTCATAGTTGAAATCTATTGAGCTTTGTATGAAGAGCTGTGCATGTGTGGCACGGAATCTGATCATTGATCCAATATCATGTTTTCAAATCGTACATTATGACACAACTTTTCACCTTTTAACATTAATTCATGTTATCTCATCATATCGCCTGAACGACCTCAAAATATGAAT
The DNA here is from genome assembly GCA_949316495.1 of Amphiduros pacificus. NCBI lineage: Eukaryota > Metazoa > Annelida > Polychaeta > Phyllodocida > Hesionidae > Amphiduros > Amphiduros pacificus. The sequence goes on along the minus strand of OX439010.1, from coordinate 29,203,657 downwards.
ATATTTCGGAATATTCATTTAGTTTATGTATTTTGAATAGCTTGTCAATCTCTGATTTCATGTTGCTCAAGAAACCAAGATCCCATAAGATATTTTTAATAAAATATATTTTAGTTCAATATTTTATTGTAGATATTGTGCATCACTATTATGATGTGAACTATCATAATTATGATTTAGTGGAATACATGTATAATACTTTGTTGTAAATTAAACACCCAATTATATTTACAGATGATTAAGTTCATATGCTTGAATTAATTATATCGGTAAATCATGAGACAAATCAGTTATTAGTGAAGGACAATAACATTTCTAATTTAAATGAAGAAGTTTAATATTAAATGAAGAAGTTTAATATGTCTGAGCATTGTATATGAGATATTCACGAATAGAGAGGAATAACAATTTCACATTAATTTTATCTTGAATCAGGACGATGTGATTAACTGTTTGTTTCAATTATCATTTAATTCAATATCAGACACGCCCATACTCCACATAGGAATGTTTTGTACATATTAAATTGTGTTTATGTTGAGAATAAGAATGGCTGATCACTATTTTGTCAAATTAAACTTTTCTTGTTTATTTTTTAGTTATTTTAGCAACAACTATCAAATGCACATAGGAACCTCTGACATATTTTGAACATATTAAATAGTGTTTATGTTGAGAATGAGTATAGCTTATCACTATTTTGTCAAATTAAACTTTTCTTATTTATTTTTTTAGTTATCTTAGTAACAAGTAGCAGATACGCATATTAACGTCTAACATATTTTGTACATATTAAATTGCCTTTATGTTGAGAATAAGAATGGCTTACACTATTTTGTCAAATTTAAAAAATGACACTCATATATTTGAATGAGGAGTATATCAGCCCACGTCTAGTTAATGAACATCACTGAAAAGCCACAATCCTGATTAACATATTCATGATCTTCGAAAATGACACTTTTTATCTTATTCAATGTTCAATATTTATTATAATACTAACTTTTATTTGATGGCTAAGACAAGATTATTTTTATGCTATGACTATGATCTGTGTCAGAATCCTATTTTGAAAAATTCTATACACTGTATAATAATTTCACGATGGATCTGTGATATATTACTCTTTAAATAAAGCGAGGCATTGTGGTTCAGTGGCAGGTAGGTTTCACTCTCCAATGACATGTCGCGCATATCGTATTAATTCAAAATAACAGTTCAAAACCTTGGTTCGGTACATGATTGTCTGTTATACTTCTTTACATCCAGTGTATTTAATTTATTACCAAATGAGCACCAGTGAGTTCGTTATTTATTCTATATGGTGTATTAAATAATACACAATAACACAGTCGTGCATGATTCCACGCAGAAACTTTGAACTTGTTCTGCGAATATAAAGCTCTGGTGTGCTTACGATGCTCTCCCTGGGTACATATAGAAGATAGATCATCTCTGTCAAGCAGAGTAGTAATATAAAACGAGAAAAAGTTCAAACTTAGGAATGATTTTCACATATTCTACAGTGCAGTACTTATGGCATTTCCAAGATTTAGCAACAAGTATCAGTTCTCTGCGCTACCTGGTTGTAGACAGACAATTGCCAATCTAGCACACTATATATCTGTGTGCAGGGCAGCATATACTTTAACCACAAAGAGATCAATTAATCTAGACACACATCTGGCAATGGAGCATTTATTGTATGATGTTAAATGGAAAACTGTTTGAGCTTTATTCGCAAATTCTGCTGACCTGTCGTGCTTTGTTTAGTTTTACAGGCAGACAACAAAGTTTTTTTTTTGACTTATCAGCATTACGTGGGATGACACTACATTATTCCCACGATATTCAGAAAAACTTATATTCTATATAAGCTAAGCTGTAAGACGATTAGGGGTGTCAGGTGGTAAGAAACCGAGTATGAACAGAATCCTCAGTCTTATATCATTTCCGCTAAGAATGCATTGACATTTCGCAGAAAATGAAATTGGAATAAAAGTTGTTTGTGGCCGGCAAGCCAATCACCTTGCTTTGAGAAGATCTACTTCATGAGCTCATGTAAATCTCATTTTTTATTAACCATAATGAAAATTTTCATTAATTAACCACTGTAAACAAAACTGTTTATAACTATGTTTATGAAAAGTACATCTGGAACCTGTTAGATACATATAGTATATATACATCGTTAATGAATTTGTTCCAATAGAAACATTAAACTGCTATCATGATTTGTGGTTCCTTGATTATATTTCAGTTTGTCCAGTTTTTTAAAACAATAAACCATAAAACCATTTCAATGCAATTTATGAAGCTAACATTTTAAACGTATGTCCTCCATTGAAAATAGATAATTTCTTGACTTATCCTGTAAAAACATAACCAATGATCAACAAATTTTTTAAAAAATTCCAACTTGATGAAAAGAAAAGCGAAATATCACGATTCGTTGATATTAATTGATCCATTGATGTATACAAAACCATCAAATATATTAAGAAGAAAAAACTATAACTGAAAATGTTATGACATACTAGTAAGTGAATAAGGTAACCATGAATTAAAAAAAACTCTAAATGCAATTAATATGTAATTGTGAACGCACAAACATTTTACCAAACTCTCATAATGTATTACTGAAAGAAATATATATTTTGCCAAATACTGGAGTAATTAAGACACTGGGACCTACCTGTAGCTGTGTTTCTTTGTTCTGTTCTTGTTGGAGGGTAGAGTAAGACGCTATCGGCAGAATCGCCCTTTATATAAGGTTACCACCTCATGGTGATGCAATGTCCCATCCAGGGGAGAATGCCTACTTAGGGCCCACAAGAGGGAGCCACAAAACATAATATTCTGGTTCTCATATATTTAATATCATAATATGTTTTATTTAAGTATATACAATTGTATTCATCTTACATTTTATATAAAAATGAGAGAAATGTGTAAAATGAATGATCTTAATGTGTAAAATTAATTATCTTAATATATACTACACATAATAATCACTTTCAGGGCCTCTTTGTGGTGTGAGAGATTATCTCAGACAGATGGTCAAATATTTGGGAGTTGCATGTTCTAATTTCTTATTTAATTTTTACACGGCAACAGATCATGATGTTTTTTCTGGTATCCATGGAAACTAAAGACACAGATGATGCAATGTACCTGTCCACGTGCTCTGTGCATGCTCAGCATAGGAAAATAAAAATTTCTTGAAAAAAGAAAAGAAAATATGCTGTGAACACACTGTTGAAATGATGAATCTATTTCACACAACTGTTTTATATTTAGAAGTGATGTTTTCTCACGTGAATGTCTTTATTGTGCATGTGCATTGTATATGCGCGTGTATATTTGCGTGTGCTTGCGGAATATGAGATACTCTGAAGGTTTCTGTATTTGCAGTATTGTTTTCAGAAGCACATGTTGGGAGCTCATAACATTATTCTCATCGGCAATCTTCAGCAAGACCAATCCCAATCCCAATATATAATGTATTGTGCAAGTCGCTCTTGGAAAGAGGAGTAGCGCATTATTTAAAGAACAAAAATGTGTATCACAGGAGAAGCGTTGTTCCGTACCCAGCAAATACGCCAGGTGAAAACCACTTGCTTTTCTGGTGGAAATCTCAGAAACTCGTGGTCAACCAGGTAAACACGTCTTACTGACGTGATTTCAAGACTCTGATTTCTGGTTCAGTTTATGTGATTGTTAACTTACCCTCCATAGCAGGACTTCTCTATCATAGCATCGCACAGAATCGAGCTCAAGTCATCAGTATTCAGAAAAATCTGTCAATTCATTGGTGAAAGAATGTAAATATATTTGTTTTGTACTGGCAGTGGTACTGATTAGTCAGTATAGGTGCCAAATACCTGGCTACAGTTTATGACCTAACGTTGGTCAATTCAGATTTGATGATATTTTTGTGAGCAAGGCAAGTATTTATGACCATATGATGACTCAGGGATTTCCAGACTTTGAAAGAGATCAAAAACAGGGCAATTACTGCAGAGGTAGTAATTGAATACTACCGGTGTAATGCAGAGTATTGTTAACTACCTGATTTTCAAAACTACCTGATTTTCAAAACTACCTGATTTTCAAAACTACCTGATTTTCAAAACTACCTGATTTTCAAAACTACCTGATTTTCAAAACTACCTGATTTTCAAAACTACCTGATTTTCAAAACTACCTGATTTTCAAAACTACCTGATTTTCAAAACTACCTGATTTTCAAAACTACCTGATTTTCAAAACTACCTGATTTTCAAAACTACCTGATTTTCAAAACTACCTGATTTTCAAAACTACCTGATTTTCAAAACTACCTGATTTTCAAAACTACCTGATTTTCAAAACTACCTGATTTTCAAAACTACCTGATTTTCAAAACTACCTGATTTTCAAAACTACCTGATTTTCAAAACTACCTGATTTTCAAAACTACCTGATTTTCAAGATGTGAATTTTTGGCCAGTTTATGAGCTGTTAACCTCAACATAATGAGAGAGGCCATTCATTGGCAGATACATAGAAGACATATGTTGTTTTTTCAGTATTGATATGAATGATTTTGATTACAAAATGTAAAATATGTTACAAGTGAATTATTCTAATATGGCTGATAAGTCATCACAATGTCTCCAAATCAAATCAGATATACTATGGTAATTTTTTACACCAATTTATGTATACATATTTAACTTTTGAACTTGTAAAAAGGACCTGAAATATTAAGGCTTGTTATCATGACTTTTGATATACAGCTTCTGTTGGAGTGTTACCCTACACTCAAAATCTTAAGTTTTTTTTTAAAAAGCTATAATTTTGAATTTGGTTAAATGAGGTCAGTATCCCAAATTCAGCTTCTGCACTCCACTTCCTGGAGTTATCACCATGACAACTAAACCATTAAATGCAGTGTTCTATTTTTACCATACTTTGACTTGCAGAGTGGGGACAGGGATGGATTAGAAAGTCACAGCCTCCAGACCTTTTTTTAAACTTACCAAAATACAAAATTAGATTAGCTAATCAGCTCCAAAATTGGTGTATATATAAAAAAAGCAGTTTTAGACATTTCATGGTAAATGTTTCTATGAAGGACCTTAAGTTGAGTAACCCAGCTGGATAAATATATGGTATTGGGTGAATATTTAATTAAAAACGTCAATACCAAATCACCATCTTCTTCTATGGAATGAAACGACTGTACTCAGCAGGGCCACTGAAAATCTAACAATGTATTTTACTTGGGATCAAAGATCATCTGTATTTTATCAGGAAATAAATGCAAGGAACATCAGCATTTTTCCAGCGAGAGAATTGAGAGCTCCATGTCTATAAACGAATATTGTATACTACAATTAATCACTTATATTCCATAAACAAAAACATAATACAATTCATTCATTACATGACATTTTTATTTTCACACAAATATCACATTTACATGGTCAATAATATAAATTATCAAAAGGCTTTATCAGCATTTACATATTTTTTAATAAAAAAAGGTTTGGATTTATTTTGTACTGCAAGTATTTGGCTAATGCTGAAGTAGGCTTGGTTCCAGAGTGTTCATTTTGATTATTTTTTATGGTGATAAAGCCCCAGGGCTAATATGACCAGCACAAATGCCACCCCAAAATACGTATTTATTTTGAGGTGAAATATTACAATACTAAGTGTCATTGTCACTAACATGGCGCAGGATAAAAAGAAGAGTCTAGTAATGTTGCTGCCATGTTTGAATATCACTGACATAATGAGTCCCTGAGTGGAGAGAAATAGCACCATCATCCAGGTATACACCGAATAGCCGTGAAACAAGTGCAATGCATCTGAAACAATCAAGATTCAACTATAAAACATGTGCAATGAACTATAAAACATGTGCAATGCTGAAACAATCAAAATTGAACTATAAAACATGTGCAATGCATCTGAAACAATCAAGATTATAAAACAAGATTATAAAATCAATTTCATCAATGTTCCACAAAATATTTATTCTTGAATCACATAGTAAGTGTGGGATACTTGGGAGCTAAAACTTAAAATCTTTACTCTAGAAGTTTTGCTTCAAAAGGAGATATCAAGACAGCTAAAATCAAGAAACAACAACTGAACAAGATGTGTGAAATTTAAGGTTCCGATCAATGAAATAATGGTTATTTTAAAGCATCTGAGAAATATAACAGTCTTCAAGGTTTGAAAGGCCAAAAAGAATGCTATTAAATGTTATAAAGGCCCCTTGGTCAGTTTTAAAGGTCTTCCTGTCAGGCCTGTTGTTATCACACCTTGTGATACAATCCTGTTCCAATTAGAAACAAGTCAAGAAAGAGATAGAAATAATTGATGAGTGCCATCTGGTGACAACAATTATCTTTTTGCTCAAAAACAGAACATTTTCAAAAAGGCATGGGAAGCGTGTAATCTTTTCCTTTTAAACTTTACACTGAGAAAATGTTTCTAGATGGAACATCAACATGGTCAAGGGTGCTCAATGGAAAAGGCATAAATAGTATTTTGCATATGACTCATACTAACAGATTTGGAGAAGCAAAAGAGAGAAGCAAAAATACTGAGACCGTAGGCTTATAGCAATGGTGTAAGGAGTAGAAATTTAGGATTGTTATCAATGTCAGTAATACTGTCTCACTTTGCCAACTTATCTTTTAGATTTTCAGAGATTGGGTCTCATGACCTAAAGGTCACCAATAAAGATACATTTTTGAGACATTGATGAGATGCATCTCTAGTTTTAGTTTGGGAATGCCATTTTCATTTGCAGTCAATTTATTGAATTCACAAGCTTTTCAGAGATCAGGTCACATGGCCTTAAAATGAAGTTCAATGCCACTAAATAGTGTATCATTTTGAGACATTCAGAAGAAATATCAATGACTTAAGTTTAAAGGATTCGCCAAACCACAGAGGTCACAGGCAATTTTACAAAGGTTTGGGGTATGCTTGAATGATGTGGTCACGAAACTCAGCCAAATCAGCCAAAATACTGCCTGTACTCTTTTTACCACCAGGTAGCCACATGTATACAATCATGGAATTACTGTTCTGTTGTGGTTTGTCAGGGTGTTAGGACTGTACCAATGGACAAACATAAATGGACAAATAGGCCTCTGTAAGCCAAATAACTCCATTGTCCAAATCTGGATGTGTCCCATTGTTAGCAAAGCTTAAACTGAGCAGTTGTTATAAGCCATTCTCTCCATTGTCCCAATTTGAAGATGTCCTACTGTTTGTAATGTTTGCAAAACTTTACTAAGCAGGTGTTTGCACAAGATCACTGGTCAGCTAAACAAAGTTTGTTGACAAAGTGTCCAATGGATATTTGGATTTTAGCAGAACACTCATCCATTTTCAAATGGCACGGAAATGTATTTCGGGATATATGATGGGTAATAACATTTGTTCACATATTTTGGAGTATAAACATTTATATTATACAAGGAAAAAAGTGCTTGAAATCTAATTTCATGAAAGCTTTAAACAATTGAAGTGCAATCTGATGTCATGGCTACGATTATTAACATAAATCATTACAATACCTGTGGCATTTGTCACAAGGTATCAAGTTTTTTTTCTGCAGTGTGAATTGCTATTCTGTAAACATATAATAATGTTTTAATCAAATCACTTAATTTTTTCATAAAGTCAACATTTTATGGACAGTGCCAAAACTTATAAAACATGGAAATTAGATTTTTTATCTACTTTATTTTGTTCCCATGATACTGAAGCCTTCAGCCATGTTTAATTGAGGAACAATAAAGCTGATAACATTCTGCATAGCACATTACATATACACTATTCAGCTGCAGTGGAAGGGGGGCAATAATCATGCTCTACCTAATATAGGCAATGTATTTTATGATCAAATAATCAGCAATTCATTTTTAGTTGATGTCAACTTAATGATGTCAGTGATGGAGTCACATGAACTTCAAATACAGTTAAAGTCAATCAAGGTCACCAAAACTTACATCATTTTGAGACACAAATAACATGCATATATGGGCAGCTCCAACAATACCCTTTCAGCAAAGTTTGCCGAGAGGCAAACCAGAAAATTAAAAAAATTCATAGACTTTAAGATGCTAAGTTCTAAGTTAGTTAATCTCTCAAACTTACTTGGATTTTCAGACGTTAATGCCATGTATAACCATCCTGAGAAGTTCATTATCATTCCAAAGCTATATAGCATAGAATTCTGTAGATGCAAGGACATCTGAAAGATTTTTTAAAAATCACAATCAGTTAATTACATAAATATGAACGTATTATTAGGTACTGAAATATCAAAAAATCAATATCAAATATACAGTTACCAAAAAAAGTTGTGACGGGAAAAACTGGGTTAATTTACCTCAAATCTTTTTTTGAGTATATATTCTGAGTAGACGCCAGCGAGGCCTGAGAGGAGGCAGTAGATGGTGATCATGATGAGGCCCACGAGGGTGATATGCACCTCTCCTGAGCCACTCCCTCCCTTGGCCTTCAACCCTCCATAGCTATAATAACACAACAATAAATTATATATCATACTTTCAGAGCAGTTTATCATATACACGTAAAAGTGTCAGTTTATTTATATAAAATAAATATATTGAGGGAAATCTTTTTTTTTTCATAAACATGCCTTTTAATGAGATGATTTTATTATTTTTTTAAATTTCTCCTTTGATCCATGAATACCAACGCATCAGATAAAACTGAATTGATTCGTAGCAATGTTCACAATTCTTTGTGTGAACATTTTTGTTATTGATATTATTCACTGTGACAAAATATATTGGAACAGTAATTACTCAGGATAACTGGTAATTAAATTTGGTGCTGACAGCTATGAAACTGACATTTCAAATTGACATATTGGTGATAAATGTATTTTTCTTTCATTTCTATACACTTTTTGAAAAATGCATCACCATCATTGTCTGTGAAATCTATTTGAACAAGACCCTATTTTATAGCCTACTTATGAAAGCACACTTCTTTCTTGGCATCACTTTTATGTGGAGTGTCATCATTGAGGCACTGAAAGGTAAAATAACTTAAAACGACCTCTGAATAGTGCCAGAATTACATCAAACAGTGCTACCCTACTTTGAGCCTCATTTGAGGTCAAACAAAGTTCATGCCGCCCGTGTTTAACCTTCACATGCAGCTTATGGTTCAGACAGACTTCTGCTGGGAGTGCAATTTTATGTCATAACAACTTATCTTTTTACTATATTATAATTTCAATTTGTCATATGTTCATATGTGGCTAAGCTTTCAATACACCAAATGGTAGAATTGCTGCTTAATACATTTAATGTGTTTTCAGGCATGACTGTGCATCATAATCACTATTTCATAATCCCAGTGCAATCTTTAAACAAATCTCTCAATCTGTAGCAAATATTTCAATCTACAGAAAGAAATTATTTCACTACATGATAAATGCATCAGGTCATTATGAAATGGTGAGAATATGGGATCTATTTAATATTTATCATATGATATGCTCCATTGATTTTATACTACACTTGTCATGGAGAATTGTGCACAAATGGTATACATGTACATACAGGTTTTTCTGAGTTAAAAACTTAATGTTAAAGGTATTAATCATTAAAACTGTAAATTTGCCTATAAAGAGCATCTCTGTGTATGAACATCATGACACATTGAAGTTTAACATTAGGTAACAAGATGAGTTGCAATAAGACATAGAAGTTGTACACTGAGAGGTCTGTCTGAGCCATACGCTGTACGTGACGGGTAAACACGGGTAACATGAACTTTGTTTGACCTCAAATGAGGCTCAAAGTAGGGTAGTACTGTTTGACGTCATTCTGGCACTATTCAAATGACAATATATTTCAGGACGTCATAAGCATATTGCCACGTTCTAATTACGTCATTTTACCTTTCAGTGCCCCTTTAACACTCCACATAAAAATGACGCCAAGAAAAAAGTGACTGTGCTTTCATAAAGAGGCAATAAATTAGGGTCTTGTTAAATAGGATTAACAGACAAACATTGGGATGCATCAATAAACATAACCCCATGGGTTGATAGCTCTGCTGACTTGAATGAAAACACATGAACTGAGATTAAGTACAACAAGCAACCAGGTTTGATTTTCCATACAAGATCCCAAAGTAGGCAAGATGTTGTATTTTCTGAGGTCTAATTCTATCTATTTTCCATTAGACTCAGTTCTATTTCCATTTTGTCATGATTTTAAAAAAAATCTAATAGCTATCACTAAGTTGTCAAGAAGGCTGCCATTTTGAATAACATAGCCAATGAGAATCAAGATAACAAGTTGGTGCCAAATTTGATATGTAACATGCATTTTGATTGGTCAAAATCATCATCTGTTCAAGTCTGCTCCACTTTTAATGGTTGTGAGATTTTCCATGCACACAAATTTTGAATTCAAGGTCAATATGTCAAGGTCAAAGGTCACATGACTAAGAAAGTATTACGAGGCAGGGCTATGACCTAAGACATTTCTGTATACCAAGTTTTAATTTCTTCTTATAAGTGGTTGCTGAGATATGCTCCTTACAAAATTTGTGACATCAAGGTCACTGCACTAAGGTCAATGGTGACATCACTGAGAATTTAAGGAATCTGAATCTTCAACTCTCTATCTAGCTCTGTATAAAATATGAAACATAAATTAGTGGCAGTTTTGGAGAAGATTTTAAAATAGTGTTGGTATATAACAGATATGAAGTGCATTTAATTTACTTCTAATGGTTGTGATGTGGCAAGTTCACACATTTTTAATTCAAGGTCAATATGTCAAGGTCAAAGGTCACATGACTAAGAAAGTAAGACGAGGCACGGCTATGACCTAAGACATTTCTGTATTCCAAGCTTTAATTTCTTCTTATAAGTGGTTGCTGAGATATACTCCTCACAAAATTTGTGACATCAAGGCCACTACACTAAGGTCAATGGTGACATCAGTAAGATTTGAAGGAATCTGAATCTTCACCTATATATCTACCTCTATATAAAATATGAAAGATATAGTACTGGTAGTTTTGGAGGAGAAGATTTTTAAAGAAATGTTGACAGACAGACGGACACACGGACAGACGGACAGACATTTTCCCCCCTCAATCTTTCATTTGAGACAGATTCCTGATCACTCAGATATTGATATAAATATTCACGATAGCTCACCTATTGAAGGCTCCGGCTACAGCAAGTAATCCGAGGGCAAACCACTGCATTCCAGTAATTGGCCTGTTATAAAAAAATAATATTTAAAGGTATTAACTCTGAACTTTGGTATAACAAAAGCATATCTACATGTGGGCAACATGGTAGATGTAATCTTATCATAGTCAGGGCAATAAGAGAATGTTCTGTTAGATTTAAGTGGCACTGAAGTGGTGATGAGAGCTGTCTTGGCCAACAGCTGCACATGAGCAGTAAAATCAGATAACAGGAACTCTTTGTGACGCCAGATCAGACTCAAGGTAGGGTTTGACATCATTCTAGCACTATTTAAAGGACAATGCCTTTGATGATGTCACAGGTATATGGGCACTCTCATTTGACATCATTCTATTTTGATTACACTCCACTTAAAATTGATGCCAAGCAAGGAGTGTGCTTTCAAAAGGGAAGTATTTTTTGGGGTCTTGTTCAAATAAATTTTACAGAGACTTGCTGCAATGTTTCACTCAAATGCACAAATAGCAAGGCAATGTTATCAAAAATCTATATACAATTTTTATACATATTTTTGAAATTATTATGTAATTCCTTCAATCAATAAGGACTCATAAGTAATCGTAATCATGATCTAAAGCCTTTCATGAAATCATAGGCAGTTCTACAGGGATATGGGGTATGTTAAAATAATATGTGGTCATGATACTGTGATACATTCAAGCTATCTTCATGAAATCAACCAAAATACACCTGCCAGGATTATTGGGTTATGCTGAAATTGCCTTGTGCTATGCTTGTAAGCATGTGACCACTGTTTTAGTCTGTTAAGGTGTTAGCCCTGTTTCAATAGACAAACACCAATGGCCAAACAAGCCTCTGTAAGCCGAATCACTCAAGTATCCCAATCTGGAGGTGCCCCATTTTTTACAAACTTTTAATAAGTAAGTGTTTGTCCGAGATCAGCTAAGCAATGATGGGAAGCAGTTATCACCACATGTCTACTTTCAATCATCACATAGATGGGCTTTCTTAGAATAAATGACAGAGACAAAATAAATAAACAACTGAGTAAAAATGTTAATTGACTACAGGGTCATTTGGCAGTTATGGATTTGTCTAGCTTATAATATATATGGAAGAGTTCTTGAAAATGTGAAGACATGAAAGGTTCAATCTTCAATACACAATTGAATGACATGTTTACAGACTTGTGCAGTGTTTTGTTATGTTCACAGTATGTACAGCTGTATTTTTACATGATGTCAATAGTTGATGTAAAAGTATTGATTATACCTGACAAGTACAATATGGTGAGGTGCTTAAAGTACGCAGATATGGGTTCAGGTGGCAATAATATCTACAGGAAATCATGTCAAAATATAGAGTAATTCTATGTAAATATAGAGTATTTCTATGTAATACAAAAATTTGTTGTTCCAAAATATAGGGTAATTAGGCACAGCTGAAATTCATTATAATACTTTGATCAAATATATATTTTTCAATCAATTTCGGATGAAATTTGGGGAAACTGTAAAAAACATTTTTTATCCTATTTATGTTGAAATACATAGGATATATTGGATGACTGGACAGCTGCTATTAATTCTATTCTTTTTTAAAAAATTATGTCTCTGATTATGCTGACGAGATTTGTGAAATGGTGTTCATGATGGGTGGTTGTTGCAAACAGTTATTGACAAAAAATGAGCATGATGTTAGTTTTTTGTATTTGTGTACTATTTGATGATATAGATATTGCTTTCCTTTACTTAACAAATAATTTTATGTATTTGTATATGAATTACTTATTCCAAATAGAGATAATGCGAATTATGTTGATTAATACCCCCCCCCCTTTGACCTGCTATGACACTTTACTAATATTTGGGATATTCACCTTTTGATTATAAGTCTGTACAGGACAGCAGTTGATAAAATCTTCATGTTTCCTAGGACCTGTGTTTGTAATACAAGCAGAACCATGATTGTGAGAATTATGGAGAATAGTGTGAATAGAGTACAACCAGGATAAAGGTATCTTCAAATGCAGATAATTGTTTAACCATTCATTTACATAATCACTGGGTTTATATAGGTGTACAGCCTTTCAAAACAATTCTACAGTACACCACACACCCACTTCCAGGTCAAATTTAGTGTTATTTTTTTTCTGACCTAAACATGTGCAACTAAATTTTCAATCCAAGTAGATGCATTTTATTAATGTATTTTTCTTAAGCTGACCTGGAATAATGTAAATGTGAGTTAAATAATTTTAAAACTTTTAAAAATAAAAAAAAACATACCAAAAAAAACCATTTCCCTGCTAGATTAAATTTATTTAGATTTTATATCTATTTTTTTTACCATAAAATGTGCAACTATTATTCAAGATCCAACTAGATTAATTCTTTTAAATGTATTTAACCTGTGCTGACCTGGAATGTGGCTGGGTCCATCTGCAGCTGCATCAGTACCGTCAAGTTGTTGTTTATAGAATACAGAAGGGCAGGAACGGCAAACGGTAACGCCACCCACAGGGATGGCACCTGGAAACCCTTCTCTCGGGCCTCTGGGATGAACATAAATAAGGATATGCAAAACTGAAAGCAGACAAAATTCAATATGTTTACAAATATAACATAAAGTCACCATGCCATTTATTTTTCATTGTATAAACTATTGGAATTAATTTTCATTAAACTTGTTTTTCAATAAGGACAGACTATTGGAATCCATTTTCATTAAACTTGTTTTTCAATAAGGACAAACAAATTCTATAATTCATTGAACAACATGACATAAATTTACAGATTTACATGCTGAGGTTACTTAGTGCATAGACCAGTATACTTAATGTTTTTTTTTGTTGCCATTCATTATTTGAAGGTGCAGTATAAAGAATTATATTATAGTAACTGGTTTGACTCTGCCTATGTCTCAGCATGAGAGTAATTATGTCTCATCTATGTACTCACTTTGGCAAATTCAGTTGTGAAGACCATGGATGCTGGACTAAAATCAAACTTCCCGCCGACATTACACAGCTGTATGAATATAGGATATGAACCATAGATGCCCACCCTGCAACATAACAACATTAAAGTTACTACTGAATGCCACCCTGCAACATAACAACATTAAAGTTATTACTGAATGCCACCCTGCAACATAACAACATTAAAGTTACTACTGAATGCCACCCTGCAACATAACAACATTAAAGTTATTACTGAATGCCACCCTGCAACATAACAACATTAAATTTATTACTGAATGCCACCCTGCAACATAACAACATTAAAGTTATTACTGAATGCCACCCTGCAACATAACAACATTAAAGTTATAACTGAATGCCACCCTGCAACATAACAACATTAACGTTATTACTGAATGCCACCCTGCAACATAACAACATTAAAGTTATAACTGAATGCCACCCTGCAACATAACAACATTAAAGTTACTACTGAATGCCACCCTGCAACATAACAACATTAAAGTTATAACTGAATGCCACCCTGCAACATAACAACATTAAAGTTACTACTGAATGCCACCCTGCAACATAACAACATTAAAGTTATAACTGAATGCCACCCTGCAACATAACAACATTAAAGTTATAACTGAATGCCACCCTGCAACATAACAACATTAACGTTATTACTGAATGCCACCCTGCAACATAACAACATTAAAGTTACTACTGAATGCCACCCTGCAACATAACAACATTAAAGTTATTACTGAATGCCACCCTGCAACATAACAACATTAAAGTTATTACTGAATGCCACCCTGCAACATAACAACATTAAAGTTATTACTGAATGCCACCCTGCAACATAACAACATTAAAGTTATAACTGAATGCCACCCTGCAACATAACAACATTAACGTTATTACTGAATGCCACCCTGCAACATAACAACATTAAAGTTATAACTGAATGCCACCCTGCAACATAACAACATTAAAGTTACTACTGAATGCCACCCTGCAACATAACAACATTAAAGTTATAACTGAATGCCACCCTGCAACATAACAACATTAAAGTTATAACTGAATGCCACCCTGCAACATAACAACATTAACGTTATTACTGAATGCCACCCTGCAACATAACAACATTAAAGTTACTACTGAATGCCACCCTGCAACATAACAACATTAAAGTTATTACTGAATGCCACCCTGCAACATAACAACATTAAAGTTATTACTGAATGCCACCCTGCAACATAACAACATTAACGTTATTACTGAATGCCACCCTGCAACATAACAACATTAAAGTTATTACTGAATGCCACCCTGCAACATAACAACATTAAAGTTATTACTGAATGCCACCCTGCAACATAACAACATTAAAATTATTACTGAATGCCACCCTGCAACATAACAACATTAAAGTTATAACTGAATGCCACCCTGCAACATAACAACATTAAAGTTATTACTGAATGCCACCCTGCAACATAACAACATTAACGTTATAACTGAATGCCACCCTGCAACATAACAACATTAACGTTATTACTGAATGCCACCCTGCAACATAACAACATTAAAGTTATTACTGAATGCCACCCTGCAACATAACAACATTAACGTTATAACTGAATGCCACCCTGCAACATAACATTAAAACTATTACTGAATGCCACCCTGCAACATAACAACATTAACGTTATAACTGAATGCCACCCTGCAACATAACAACATTAAAGTTATAACTGAATGCCACCCTGCAACATAACAACATTAAAGTTATAACTGAATGCCACCCTGCAACATAACAACATTAAAGTTATAACTGAATGCCACCCTGCAACATAACAACATTAAAGTTATTACTGAATGCCACCCTGCAACATAACAACATTAAAGTTATTACTGAATGCCACCCTGCAACATAACAACATTAAAGTTATTACTGAATGCCACCCTGCAACATAACAACATTAAAGTTATTACTGAATGCCACCCTGCAACATAACAACATTAAAGTTATAACTGAATGCCACCCTGCAACTTAACAACATTAAAGTTATTACTGAATGCCACCCTGCAACATAACAACATTAAAGTTATAACTGAATGCCACCCTGCAACATAACAACATTAAAATTTAAACTGAATGTAGCATGACAAGAAATAGATGACAACTGAATGCCACACTGCAGCATGACAACAAATAAATGATAATTGGCTCGCAGATTTAAGTAGACCAAAAAAACTATTTTAAAAACAAAACTATTAAAAGTCAAATGCAGGAATGTTAATCAGATTGTTCAAGACTAAATGGAAGTTAGAATTGTGGGATCTACTTACCCTATGACCATCATGAATCTCCATAGATTGGGATTAATTGTTTGTTTGGCTGGTGATGCTTGCACGCTTTCTTTTTCCAGTGGTGCTTCAACATCTTTGATGATTTTAACAGTGTCAATCTGTGTGTCTGCCATGGTGTCTAGATCATCTCCAAATACCTGCTCTCAATATCTGCATTGTTTTAAATGTTCAAAATTACAACCCTGTCAATCATGGTTTTTTTCCTGCTTAAGTCCTATTTAATACCAGTTCTACTTTTCAAGAAATTTCACTTGTCTTTCTATTCTGAATTTCACACATTTGCCTGTCAAACATGGTTCTGTGGAGTGCACAGGACACAGGTCTACCGGTATTTATTCCAAGGTCTTCCTGCAAAACATGGTTTGGCAATCAATGATAAATGATAATGTTCACAGATCTATCAATTCCATGCCTACCTGTCAAGCATGCTTCTGTAATACCTACAGCTCTATCAATTGACCTAATTTCAGAAATAATTTGCTGAACATTCAATCTAGGAGTATCTAGGAGTAATATGTTTAAATAGTATCAATGTTAAAACAGTATCAATCATACATCATTTGGAGATAAACATTTATTAGGTCAAAATTAAATGTGATCAAATGAGGTCACATAGGACCAGCATGTGGCCATATTTGGTCAAACAAAAGGTATATGCGTGACTAATAATGCCAAATAATAACTGTTTTTCACCAAGATGAGGTCATCTGATGTCCATGCGTGAACATATTTAGTCACATTTATGAGCAACCAAATAGATGTCTGGCTCAAACTGAGCATGTCTCGAAGATTTTCACTGCACAGTTAATTCTGAAATTGTCCTGTCAAGCATGGCTTTAAAATCATGATGATTGCAGCTCTATAATTATTAATTCTTGATCTGAAGAATATTACAATCAAGTTATTCCTGTCATGCATGGCTTCATAATGCTTTTATCTCTGTCCATTCCCAAACCTACCTGTCAATCACTGCTCTAAAATAATTACAACTGTAATTATCAGTTCTACCTATCATGTCAAATAATAATCACAGTTCTCAACACCTGGTTTTACCTGTCAAATATGGTTCATAAATGTCCACATCAGTTCCATATGTCAAACTTGACTCCGTAACACAATAATGCTCACAATACTACCGGTATATAATCCCAATCGTACCTGTCAATTGCTGGAAGTAGTGGATTCAGATTTCCTCGGGTACATTAGCCCATATTGGTGATATTACTGTATCTCAAGTTAGATATCTTGTATCAGGACACCATACTAGTATTACTAATTGGTTTTTTTTATAGTTTTAAAAAAGTCTGAGCCAAACATGTATTTGATCACATAAAAAATGCGCAGTTGCTTTTTTTAATTTATGTGGTCACTCACAACTCATATGTGGCATGGTGACCCAGGACGAGACCATATTTGGTCGTATCTATGTATTTAATACCAAAATTGACCCACCCATCTGATAGGTTAGTAATAAAAAATCTGTATAGTCTCAAGCCAACACTTGACACTGACCTTTAGATGGAGAGCACTCCTTGTGATTGTCTGTGATTTCCCTCTGAGTTTGATCTGCTGATGAACACTGGAACGCAAAGAATAATTCTAACATGTAGATGTAAGCATAATCTTTGATAGCACAAGCAGTAATCAGAATTACAAAATTTATTGTGAAATGAATTATCTCCAATATTGATAAGCCCATTTTTCTACGAAATCATGATATTATATATTGCTAACTCAGCATCTTGTGCCACTTGAGATAGATCTAATAATAATACAAACCAAATATTAAATTTGCCAATATCTTCACATTATTTCATATCAAATGCAAGCTCTGGAAGACTTTTTAAAATTAAAAGCCTGGAGCGGTTTATTACAATAGTATACAATTACTAAATCACAATGAATTAAGTTGCCATGACCATGCATTCAGCTGGTGTTAATTGGGAATGGATGTTTACTCTTGGCCTGTATGGAGTTAGTAATATATTTACATAGCAGCAGACGAGACCTCACTCCTTCACTTTCAGACAGGTTTACACATGAAGCAATAACTGTCTGGGATTTTAGCACTAGCCCATAATCCTAGACTTGTAGAAATACTATCGGGCCAGTACACCTTCCCCTGATGCTAGCCTGAGTGTCTATAGCTAATCATGATTTTTTAAATAAAAAATGTCCTTTTATCATTTGATTAATCTTATTAAATATGAATTGCCCTAAAAAGTATTTGGCCCAAACTGTAATAAGATTCCATTATTCACCTAATATCATTATGATTTATATACTATAATATTATAGTAAATTTCTTATCACAATGTAAATAAAGTTTACAAATTCATGGACAGGAAATAATAATAAGCACCCACAACTTTTCCAAGATTGCAAGTATAAGATTTAGCTGTAACAGATGTTCATAAGTTATATACATCTGGCTGTAATAATTGTTTTATCACTTTAGTCACATTTGAAGACTGGCTTACAAGTATGGTCACGGGCACTCAAACCAGTCTTTTCACAAAGCTACTATGACACCAACAGACAATTTAATAATTATATTTATATTTGTTGAGTTGTTCATGAATATTCATAAACAATCTACATTATTATTAATACCTATTGTTAAGCAGAATAATTATATACACAACTCAGTTTTAAAACCATTACTAATTTGACCTAATTGTTGAACTCATTATCGAGGTCCCGCTAGGTTGTATACAAAGGGGCCTACATGGGTGAAATGTAGACATTATTTAGACAGCTGCACATGTGAGAGCTGCACAAGTGAGATACAGCTGCACAAATGAGATACAGCTGTAGGGCGAGATGGCTACAACAGTGATAAATAATTGTAAAAAAGAGATAAATTTACAATGAGATAGCTACACAAGTGAGAGACAGATACAACGGTGAGAGATAGCTGCACAATTGAGAGATAGCTCCACAAATAAGAGATAGCTAATGGGGCTGTCACACTGACGTTTTTGACAAAGTTTGGGGAATGAGTTTGCAATCTTAACCAAACGTTGAGCTCGTTAATAAAAGTTCTGACCTTGTTGGCCACGTTGTATGAGGTTGAGCAACATTAGACTGCCAAAAAAGTTTTGGGATGTTTAAAATTTTCCGTTTTGACCAAAAACGTTGTCACCTCGCTACTGATATGTTGGCGTCGTTACTCATGCGTCCAGGTTGTTGCCAGCTTGTTTCTATGACTTCCAAAGACATTATTAAAATTTTGATATGTTTTTGCTACCTGGTGGACGTTGTGGCAGCGAGCAAGGAACGAGTAAGAAAAGTCACAACTTTGCTATAGTTTTTTTGCACAATACAGTGTTGATTTCATAGACTCGGTCAGCTCATTGTCTGATCAAGTTTAACACAGACCTCTATGTAACATCACAACTGCGTTAATCACGTTAGCACCACGGCAAGAAAAAGTTCATCACTTGATCAAACAAGAAAACATCCTGTTGGCATTTTCTCCAACGTTTTGGTGTATATTTTTACACAACATAAAGATTTTCACAAATGGCTACTCGCTCCACACGTTACGTTACTGTGTGACAGCACCATAAGATAGCTGCACAAGTGAGATAGATACAACTGTGAGACAGCTGCTCAAGTGAGACAGCTGCACAAGCGAAATATAGCTGCACGAGTGGGAGACAGCTGTACTATCCCTATATCAAAATAGACCTACAAGTCAAGGTCACAGCACTCACACCTTTGCGCATACGATCTTAGCCTTTGCGCACTGATGTTTCTTCTATGCCGAAAGCTCTATAGCTCAATTTTGAATTGTCAATGATGAAAATCGGCCAAGATCAGACAAAATAGCACCAGTTTGTATGATTTTGTAACAATTTGCTTCTTCCGTATGTGCACATTGTTACGTAGACAAGGTCACTCGGTTCATTTTTTTAACAATTGATTTATAGGAATCATGGATTTTAGAGAGAATGGATGTTTGTGATATCATCCAATTCCTCTGTGTTTCGTAATATGATGCTTTTTATTGTAAACTGCTATTTATTTTAATTTCTTATGTTCATGTAAATATTGTATATTATAGCTATAAGAATGGATGTTTAGTCCGAAATAAATATAAATAAATAAATATTGAATCAATATCATTTATTCTGTGGCCAAAAATACAAGGTTTTATTTGTTGTGTGTTTACAAGACAATTTCATAATTATGAGCAAATCCTATGATTGCACGCATCCTATGGTCGTTAGCCCTATAATATCCTTATTATCAGCCAATCCTATGATTATGTAATTACGTGAATCATATGGTTGTTAACTCTACAAGTGAGAGATAGGTACAAAAGTGAGAGATAAGTACAACAGTGAGAGAAAGCTGCTCAACTGCCACAACGGCACAAGTGCATGAGTGGGTGCACTACCCTGCACAAGTGAGAGATTGTTACTTTCCGATGACATAATAATGTATAAAATAGATGGTAGTACCTGCATGTGTATGGAGAAACTGTTTGACTGCAAAGGAGATCAGGTGTTCAGCAATGGAAATCTGCTAATTCCTCCTGAAAAATGTTCCTAAATATGTCATAAGATAAGAGAATATTGGTCTTCAAAATCCCTCACTTTGCATCCATTCATTGTGGGACAATAAATGTCACTGACACAGGCTTTGTCGGTGTGTGGGTTTGCGAAGATACCGCGAGGATCATTGAGAGCCAGTTGACCAGAAATATTGGCCTAATTTCATTGATGCGTTGAGCATTAAAATTACACATCCATCTGTCCCATCGGGGATGAGAGGAAATCCCAAATATTAAGAATAACACTACTTCTACTTGCAGACCTGAGACAATTTACGAGTCAAGCGAAACGCATGTCATTATCTAAATCGGAGCAGTTACTTTATTATCGCTGGTCAGATCATTCGTCCTCAAAATCTTAAAAACTTTGACCCTCTTCTTCCTGACATATAAACCTACTTGTGCACGCTCTCAATCGTCTCCAAAGAACGGGAAATAACACTTTTTGGCTGAACGCTTCCATGCAAGAACAAACTGTTGTGCGACACCATTGACCTGACCCATTTCTTGACCTGACCCACTTTTTTGTCAGAGGCAGTGGCTGGTGGCGGCCCCTATATCCAAGGAAGGAAACACTCTGTTCTGGTCAGGAATCACTTGATCTCAGAAATTTAATTTTGTGATACTATTCCACAATGAACATTGACATGGTTTAACTTTATTTTAAATAGATACTGCAGGATGATTGACAGATTGTCTGTGGACAATGCATGGGTTTTAAGAAAGGTGTTCATATTGACATGGTGCGGCATCTTATAAAAAATGATCAGCCAGAGAAAATACCACATATACAGGTCTGGAGACATTGCCTATTTTAATAGATAATGTACATGTCTTGCAAAAAAAATCACTTTGTTCCACAAAAATTGGGATAAATAAATGACCCTGATTGGTATTGTTCATATTTTGAAATGAAGCTCATTACAATTTTCCTCAAATATTTATTAGAGTAGATTAATTTCATTACCTCAATAATTCAAGATAAGTCTTGAAAACATACTTTTGGCATATCTTCTGGGTCATGCTCAACACAATTCATCAAAAACAATTACAAGATTTTGACAAATTTATTGCAGACTAAAAATAGCTTCTTTACATAAAATATCTACCTTTTTATGTACATAATATATAATTTATGATAGAGAAAAATACAAACATTTCAAATATGACACGTAATTACCCACCAAACAACTGAGGTGAATGACCCAAATGGCTATCTCCTCTCGTTCACCTATATGTATCACACATAGCTTTATAAAGTCAATCCAATCATAGTAAGTAATCCCATTTAAACCTGGTAAGTAATCCCACAACTGGTAGGTTATCAAACATTTACCTGGTGAGTAATATGCATCATTTATTTGGTCAGCAATCACATAATTGATCTGGTAAGTCATACCAGGTAAGTATCCACACATACACACAGGATTCATTTTCCCATAAACACAGTGCTAATAATCACATCTTCAGTACAAAGTCACATATTTTTTTGAGAATTAAGTAATCCCATATATACCTTGTATCGTTATGCTTTTCACCCCTCCTCAAATCTCATACCACACCAGACAGTTTTCTATACTTTTGGTAAACAAGTCAAACAATATTATGATTCTTGTGTCTTGATGTACATTAAATTGCATGCACACTGTGTTCAGACTAAAATGTCCTAAAAAATGTTCTTTTAAATTTGCTTTTACTATGTCTTGACAACAGGCAGTATTATTTGGTGGACAAAGTGGAAACCACATTTTAGAGTTCTTTTATTCTTCCAAAAGTGATCCATATTAAGCAAAAATTATGTTTATTTTATATTGCTTCAAGTGTTGGTGTAATCAGGCATGGTGAAGAAAACAACTGTATTGAGATTCAAAGATCAAATTTGTCGTAAAACGTTATCATGATTTTTTTAATCAAGCTTTGCGAACCCTCTTTTATCTGATATAAATTACATCTTTTTAAAAGCACCTATGGTTAAATTTTATCATTTTCTTCATTTTTCTTTATTTTCACCACCAGGTGACAGCACAACCGTTTGTCCAGAATAGAGTATTGTTTACCTAAATTGACCACATCAACTGTGTGAATAACAAATCAGAAATACATCTGTAATAATAATAATAATAATAAAATTTGTATAGCGCTGATACCAGACAAGTCTGTTCATAGCATCTGTATTCTGGACACAAGTAATCTCATCAAGACAGTAACACTTGAGAAGTAACACATATCTAAAGATATATCAGATCTTTTACTCTTATATAATTCATGAAAGAAAGTTTTTAAATATGCAAGAAGGGTGGAGTAAAACATTATCAACACCGTTGCAAAGCAAAGCTGAAGATATTATGCACCATGTGTACAAATATACTTAGCATAAAGACGAGCAAGCATTATGCCACAAGAAGATTATATATAATGGGGACAGGAAATGGGCTGTATATTTGGGTTCAGACTCATACCGAACCCATACATAAGGCATAAAGATGTGAAAATAATCTGCCTGGATTGAAGCTTATTAACTCCTCAATGATCACACATCATCAGAGGATATAATGCCACTCACTGAATGCATTTTGAAGAATATTTATCAATTAAATTTTGTGACAAATCAATTTTGCCCATTTTAGTTGGAAAAGGGTAGAACGAAAAGGTAAATATTATACAAGTATTAATATGGTAATTTTTTTTGGTAATTGGTGCATAATACCTCCAAAGACATTAACATAATACAATACATGACAAAAACATTCAGATCTTTATAATTTTAGGAGCACAATGTGATTTTGGGTTTTTTTTCCCCATGAGAGAAACGAATTGTACCAAAGACAAATCATTGTAAATTTTTGAAGAGAAAATATAAACTTCAGTTGGATATATGAATAGTCAAAACTGATTGAATATAACTCTAGCCAATAATTAATTCTAGCATTCATGTATATTATACATATATCTTAACCAGATAGCTTTGAGTTTGACATGATCATAATTTCTGTGAATAGATGCACTGTAATAATATCATTAATTGGAGTAACATCTCTTTATAAACTGCCAAAATACACAATATTTTTATCAATATTTCTAAAATTCAATTAGATTAACTTTTACGTGACTTTTACATGAACAGAGAAATTGTAGAAGATATTTCTCTGTTCATATCTAAATATATTGAAACCTTTAAAAAATGAGTGAGCACCTTGGTATTAAATCTGATGTCTAAATGTAATCTGTTTAGGTGAGTAAATGGCACTAAAAATTGGCTAAAAATATGGCTGCGACAAAATATAGTCAACAAAATGTCTTATTTAGAGCACCTGCAAAAAATACAATGACAATAATATATCTTGATATTGCTTTCTGAATTCAGGATAAATGTATCCTTGCTAAAATTGCACATCTGAAATTTTACATCATACAATGAAATGACTGTGAGCAGGTGTACTGAACACAACAAACTGTTGCATGAATTCCAAATAATTTGGAGTGTTGGATTAGTGATAACAATTTAATGTTAATGTACTGGCTGTACTGGTTGAATGAATTGCTTCCATCACACCAGTCCACATTCCAGTTCTGTGCTTATGTGTTCGTGAGAAGACCTCATTATAGAGGGCACCACTAAGCTTTCTCTGAAACTTGAAGCCTAACAGATGTAAAAGAAACTACAAATGTAATATTTTCTTTCAGTACAATTGTGCATAATAAATCTTGTGTCATTTTCATACTAAACATCATAAAATCTAACTAAGACTGATCAGGTCAGATAGTCCAACCATTCTTGGTGGTATTTTACAAAAACATCAAAACATAAACAGCAACAAACAACCTTCTATATTTAAGTAATATAGCAAAATAACTGGTCGTAATTTGTGTAACACTGAAAGCCTGCTAATCCTGAAAGATGTATTTCCCTTCAAAAGAGTGTCATGGACTGCAGCATTTCTTTTAAACATTTCAGTTTGACAAGTAGGTGCTAGACATATAATGTCCCTCTCATTCAAGTTTATTTAGTACACAGATCCCATAAAACCTTACTATACCCAAATATATTACAAATGAATCAATTTACAATTACGAAAAAAAAAAAAAAAATACCGGTAAATAAAAAAAGCAATAAAAAAACAAACAGAATCTCCCATATCAATATAATTTTGGTATAAAATCAGATTAAAAATAGATTGAAAAAATGATTTCTTGTTTCTGCTTAGTTGTCTTCAGAGAAAACATCCACATAGCCATGTGACAAAAATATGCATCATTTTTTTTTAAATCTACCCTCAAAGAAGTATGAGATTTTAACAGCCATTCATGCTATATTTTGTTTGGCTGACACCATAAACAAGACAATTTGTCATCAATGATTTTTTTTCATTTAAATCTATGCTTAAGCATATTTAGATGTACTAAATTAAGATATTCTTTTGCTTGTCACCATGGATTTTCATGATATGTCTTGCTTGCTTCTTAATACAACAGTAAAAAGTTATACATAATTATTGCACTCTTCACTTTTATAAACTTTTTTTATAAATAATCTCACACACAGACACCTTTCTCTGCACCTTTTATTCTTAATTTTTTACCGATACCAAATATATATATATATATATATATATATATATATATATATATATATATATATATATATATATATATATATATATGGCATCTGTGAAAAATTTACAGACCTTGTCTCAAAATGGATAAATCCCCTCAGCTCATCTCATCCAATTCTTTTTCTCTTTTTTTCTCAAAATCATAACAGATTTTGGGTCAAATAGATTAAAATCATCTATCACTTTATGGAAACCAATATCATGAAAATTCTGAACACCAAATTGAATATATATATATATATATTTCACTGAATTTTCCGTGTAAATATTATCGTCACTTTCAACCAGAAATCAATATGGGAAAAAATGACATTTGTTTATGTACAAAATTGACTGCAAAATATTAAGGCAAAAACTGGAGTGAATTAGAATCATGTTTTGTGGTACAATGCAAGAGCTAGGATGACCAACAAAAATGATATACAGAAGAAAATGTTGAGTTGTAAGTTAAATATGATCATGGATAAAACTGTAGTGACAAGCATAGCGCATGATATGAGAAAGAGACGCGTGATATTGTCGCCATGTTTAAAGATGGCGGACATGATGAGTCCGCTGGTTGCTTGGGTGATGATGAGGAAGACTGTGTATAAAGAGTATCCATGAAACAAATTCAGATCTCCTGCAAACACAAAACACATTTTCATTTACATGTACATTAATTCATCCATTACATTTCCCTCAGATATCCAGATAAAAAAATACATATTTTTTATATTCATAAATCTATTTATGTTTTGTTTCTGTTCAATTCATATGGCAAAATGCTAGAATATTTATCAAAAACTAATCTTTAAATCATACTTGTTAATCACCATCATACATAATTACACTTTTTGAAATAAGCATGAAACAAATCTTACGAGGATCACTAGAGTTATATGCTCCGTAAAAAAACCCGCCAATGTTGAGTAATATACCAAATGAATATAACATCGAATTCTGCAGGTGCAAGGACATCTGCAAGAAAAAAAATATACAGATATATAAGTATAACCAAAAATATTTTGGTTCTCATTCTTATCAGTGGTTTCCCTTATGAAGAGCACTTGATAAGTATGTGTCCCATGTGCATAATAATAAACACAATTTTGTAAAGACCAACCAAAAAAATTACCGGTAGGAACATTTCATTCTTGAAGTCATATGTGCATTTATGGATGCTATTGTTTGGTAATAATTAATAATTAATAAATAATAATAATATATAATAATAATAATAATAATGATAATAATAATAATAATAATAATAATAATAATAATAATAATAATAATAATAATAATAATAATAATAATAATAATAATAATAATAATAATAATAAAAAATCCATTATTTATCCTGGGAAAACATGTATTACAATAAGTATTTTCATCATGGCCCAGCTATCTAATAAAAACATGTTTGGAAATGGTGTAAAGCTTACGTCATATTTGCGTTTGAGGATGTATTCTGTGTATACACCAGAGAGGCCGGATATGAGGCAGTAACAGGAGATCATGATAAGCCCCTTCAGGGTGATGTGTATCACGCTGGCTGAACTCTCCCCAGGCTTAGCTCGGAAACCTCCGTAACTGAAACAAACATGCACACCTTGAACGTTTTCACCTTGAACAAGTAAAGAAACAAAGACAGCTTGTTGATGGCACAACACTGAAGTCAGAACAGCATTTAATGAGTATCAAGGTCACGTAATATTCAACTCATAGGTAACTTGTATCTCATTTGGTCATGTTAGAAATTAATTTATTCTCATAAAAATGATAAACATGTTGTACAGGATAAATGTGGGAGCAACAAACAATTTGTGGTGTGTTATGTTAAATATTTTGTTTATCTGATCTTGTAAATTGGCTTCTGTGACCTTGAGAATAGCTCAAGGTCACCAAATATTATTCTTGTCTGAGCCCAAAGTGGTGCTAACATGTTAAAATGTAGTTGAGATTTTACATAAAAGTTTGTGTTAACCTTGGACAGACCGATCAGGGAATGAGCTGGCCGAGTCTATCAAGTCACCACTGCATTTTACAAAACAAATTATGACAGAACTCAGAACTCTGACAAAATTGTGACTTTTCTTGCTCGTTCCTTGCCTACTGCGACAATATCCACTAGGTAGGAAAAATGGATCCAATTTTCAACCATGTCCCTAGAACGTCCTTGAAACAAGCTGGGAACAACCTGGACGCGTGCCAGCATATTACTAATGAGGTGAAAACATTAAGCCAAAACATTTTTTAAAACATCCCAAAAACTTTTTGGTAGTCTAACGTTGCCAACATCACTGCTGGTAGGGGAAAGTTGGCCATCTTGGAGGTTGAGAAATTTTGTAGGTTAAAGTGACCTCGTTACATTTATTATTTCTTTAAAAGATCAATAAAAATATTTTCAAAATAGCTTTAATTAAAAAATAATTATCTAGTTATCCATGAATTATTCCATCACCTTGTCTCCAAAACTCAAAGCCTTATAGTAGAATGGTAAGATGTGTGTATGGTGAGACAATGGTTCTATAATAGGGAGTGTACCTTTTTACATGGCAAGCCATACATACCTATTACAAGCGCCAGCTGTTGCCAATAGGAGCAGTGCCAACCACTGAATTCCTGTGATGGGTCTGAAACATCAGGGTAGACAACTTATAGCTATGGAAGGCAGGATCTTATAAATTATAGACCGAGTGTTCGGTGGAATGTAGCAATGAGGATCTTATGGATAGATTTCCTTTATCAAATATTTAAAAAAAAATGTATTTCTATTTGTTTACTTGGTTTAATGTTCCCATTGCCATTTCTATTGGTTTACATGGTTTAATGTTCCCATTCTTGATTTTTCAGAAGCAAAAAAAGAGTAGGAGTAACAGTGTCTTTTTTTGTATTTTCTGAATATCATCCCTCTCATACTGTTCATTATGAATGCTGTACTATTGCAAGTATTTCTCATGTGTGTGTATGGTCTTTCTTCTGGAATTAACCGGTTTCTATCAAGAAAGTTTACCCGGGGTAAATATCCTGTTTCGCCAAGCTGCATGGCTGGTTTTTTTATTAATTGGGTCAACTGCAAGTTCAATAAAGGTCAACATGTGCTTTTGCTTAACACAATTTCATGGCAAGGTGCACATAAACAGAACGTAAACAGGAACTGGTTCACCTTTGTCAATTTTTTGTTGCTTTCTGAAGCTTTTATTTATTTATAATTTTAATTTACTCAAAGAAAAAAATATCACGTTGATAAGTCAGAACATGAAATGAATTTCAAATAAGCATAAACCTTCAAGGATCTGCATAACCGTCACCCCTGTGACAAAGAAATGATCAGTGTGAGATTGGAAACAAGCTGAAATCCTGCATTATTGCTCAGGCGAACCGATCTCGTGACATTCACAGGTTCGTGGTGGACTTGTATAAATATGTCTTTTTTTGCAAGAAATTATGACAAGAACTACTTACTTTTCACATATCTATTTTAATCGTACATCAATGACATCAAGAATAAAAGAATTTGTGTAATAAATTCAAAACTATTTATTGTGGATCCGCAACTGTTGCATGTCTGAGTTGGATGGTGCACCATGCTGACACCTAGTGGCAGGCCTGCTGTTCCAAATATCTCTGGTTATCAAGGCACTGACAAAATAAAGGCTATTGAAGGTGAGAAAGGCTCCACAGCAAATACAAAGGTTTCCTCTCAGGCTTTAGATCAATGAAGAGTTTTCCCCTAAATCTTGATAAAACAAGAAGTTGACCGAGATGGACCCTGAACCTCTTCGCATGAATAACTGGGACAGACATCTCAAAAATCTTCCCTGTTTTCTAAAACTTCACACAATGAGTAACCTTTTGTGTGACCCAAGCTGCCATGCCTAAGTAACCTCACAGGTTTTTGACCTAAATAATCCCCTGTGGTGTGAACTGAGACAAAGGATTTTCTTATATCAATGTTGTGCTCTTTTTCCTCTCAGGTCAAAGGTAAGGGGTGAATGTATAGTGGGATTTATGCGTGTTTACACCTAAAACCCTTCTCCAAATATCTACTTTTGGGAAAAGCAATATTAGTTTTTACCTTTTAATGATCAGCCTGTACAGGAAAGCAGTCGATAATATCTTGAGGTTGCCTAAAACCTGAAAAATTACGATAAATGCCCTTCATTACAGAGTAAGTCATGAGTGAAAAAAAATATACTGGATATAATTGAATGGAATACTTCAAGAAATGCAAATAGTCCCACAAGATCTGTGATTTAAGCTATATTCTATACAATAATGATTGTCAGTCTATCTTCGTGATGTGTACTTGCCTGGTAAATAGTGAGGTCCTTCTGCACTATCCTGTGATGTGTACTTACCTGGTAAATAGTGAGGTCCTTCTGTACTTGTGCCTGTCTATCCTGTGATGTGTACTTACCTGGGAAATAGTGAGGTCCTTCTGTACTTGTGCCTGTCTATCCTGTGATGTGTACTTGCCTGGGAAATAGTGAGGTCCTTCTGTACTTGTGCCTGTCTATCCTGTGATGTGTACTTACCTGGTAAATAGTGAGGTCCTTCTGTACTTGTGCCTGTCTATCCTGTGATGTGTACTTACCTGGTAAATAGTGAGGTCCTTCTGCACTCGTGCCTGTCTATCCTGTGATGTGTACTTGCCCGATAAATAGTGAGGTCCTTCTGTACTTGTGCCTGTCTATCCTGTGATGTGTACTTACCTGGTAAATAGTGAGGTCCTTCTGTACTTGTGCCTGTCTGTCCTGTGATGTGTACTTACCTGGTAAGCAGGTGGACCTTTCTTCTGACCTTCTAACTAATAATGCACACTTACCTGTTACACTACTAAGCAGTGAGGCCCTTCTATACCTGTCTATCTTTGGATGTACACTTCCCTGGTAAGTATTTGGTCCCTTTTATATCTATCTGTCTGATGATGTTTACTTACCTGGTAAGTTAAAGCATCCTTTAAGCACCAATCAGACAACATGTACTAGCCTTGTGAGTAAAGGGGCCCACCTGTACTTACCAGATGATTTATATTTACCTGGTGAGTAGCAGAACCATTCTTTACCTTCACATATATATATCCGATGATGTGTACTTACCTGGTAAGTTAATGAACCCTTATTTACCCATATATCTGAGGACACACACACTAACCTGGTAAGTAGCTAAACCCTTATGTTTACCCACATATCTGAGGATGCACACACTTACCTGGTAAGTAGCTGGGTCCATCTGTAGCTGCATATGCACTCCCAGGTTATTATTGAGGAAGTATAGAATGGCAGGAACTGAGAAGGGCAAGGCTTGCGAGGCTGTGGGGACCTGGAATCCTTTCTCTCTCACTTCTGGTATAAACATCGTCAGAGATATACACAACTGAAAAAAAAAACAACAACATTATATATTCCTCTTCTACATAACATAGTTAGTTTATGCACTTTTATTGAGGTCTCGTTTTATATATATTTATATATATATTAATTAGTTGCAGGAAGATGTGAGGTACCTTAAGGATTTCTGTGTTGAGTACCATTGAGGAGGAACTGAAGGGAATTTTCCCATCCACCTCGCACAAGTGAACAAAGATTGTGTATGTTCCATATATCAGTACTCTGCAAACAAACAAAATGCAATCACAGTCACGCTCATGGCACATTGTTATAAACTACTGAATAAAATATTATTAAAGAGATTAGTGTTGAGATTATTCCATGTAAGCTGACCCCAGTATATCTATATACATGTATATATCCTTATGTTTGCCTGTATCAAATTCCAGTGTAAGAAATTCTGGATTACTTCCAATATGGCCACTAATATGAGGTTTTCAAAACATATTAAACTAAAGGCCTTTGAGTTCGACTGGCTAGTGCTTTTTTGTAATATTTTTGAACATTTCTGGAAATGCCTTCAAATTGCTTTATAAATGATAATATTATGTACATGTACATGTATTTATCAGCTCTACTGGTTGATAACAATTAATCTAACAAAAATAATTAATGTAAAGAAGTCTATACAATATGGCCACTCCATCTCCCCCAAAATTGCTTTAATACTGGACTCTCAAGCTGAGGCTATTTTTAGGTTAGTTGAGTGAGGCACTAGATGTTCCAGATTTCTGTAAGGAACATTTGAACTATAATATTCCTCATGTTAATTTCACAGCAGAGTATATCATGTCATATTTTTCACAGCAGAGTATATCATGTCATATTTTTCACAGCAGAGTATATCATGTCATATTTTTCACAGCAGAGTATATCATCTCATATTTTCACAGCAGAGTATATCATCTCATATTTTTCACAGCAGAATATATCATATTTTTCACAGCAGAGTATATCATGTCATATTTTTCACAGCAGAGTATATCATGATATATTTTTCACAGCAGAGTATATCATCTCATATTTTTCACAGCAGAGTATATCATCTCATATATTTCACAGCAGAATATACCATATTTTTCACACCAGGGTATAACATCTCATATTTTTCACAGCAGAGTATATCATCTCATATTTTTCAAATACAACATATACCGGTTAATGTATAAAAACTTACCCAACTAACAGCATAACTTTCCATACAAGCGGATTAAATGGTCTAGTTTTTTCATTTGGAACTACAATACCCTCCTCCATTTCCTTCAAATTCACATCAGTTTTCTTCATGGTGGATGTCACAGGAGCAACCTAAAATATCGCAAGAACATTGGCAAATAACATAAATGATTTAAAAGTCTATCAAGACCAACACTTACATCTCTGTGAACAAGGGGGTACGTATTCTACGATGGGGGTACTTACACTACAATACAAACTTCACATTTCATTTTTAGGTTTTGGGAGCATGCTTTCAACCAATATTTATCTCACTAATAATACTCAACATTAGCTCAATATGACTGTATAATATGAATAAGTGGTCTTTTCTGGAACTACCAATTCATATGGGGGTAAATATGGGAGATTATTTTTGGAATTCACCCCAAAACATCACATGACATAATATTCACATAATGACATCACTACCTTAAATTATTTTTTTGTTTATTCCTTCATATGATATTGTCAAATGAATGTCAAATGAAGGTATTCTTTAATACATGTTATTATCATTAGAAATCCTTGACAAAACACATCTTTTTCTAAGGTATCGTGGAATATTCAGTTTGTGATGATACCATACACAAGACAATCTAAAAAACTACATAAATAATTATTCAAAATAAAACGTGTATGTTCAATGTAACCATTATATTAATTGTGAAATTTAACTTGACAAAAAGGTACAGCATATAATGCACATTCATAACAGTTGATTTTAATAAGTTCAGGAAGTTAAAATATACATTGTCTTGGAAGTAATAAACTGATTCATGTTTTTTTTTATTATTTAAAAGGTATTATTAAGCTTGTCGTCAGTGACTATAATGATTCACCCTCAATCAGTAGCATCCCCTTAGTTACTAGAGAAACACGCCCTCAATCAGTGACATGCCCTCAGTTTCTATAGTGACACACCCTCAATCAGTAACATCCCTTTAGTTACTATCATGACACACCCTAAATCAGTAACATGCCCTCAGTTTCTATAGTGACACACCCTCAATCAGTAACATGCCCTCAGTTACTATAGTAACACACCCTCAATCAGTAACATGCCCTCAGTTACTATAGTAACACACCCTCAATCAGTAACATGCCCTCAGTTACTATAGTAACACACCCTCAATCAGTAACATCCCCTTAGTTACTATAGTAACATGCCCTCAATCAGTGACATGTCCTCAGTTACTATACTGACACACCCTCAATCAGTGACATAGCCTTAATTACAACAGTCACACAACCTTAATAACATGCCCTCAAATACTATACTGACACACCCTCGATCAGTAACATCCCCTTAGTAACCACAGTCACACAACCTCAATAACATGCCCTCAAATACCATACTGACAAACCCTCGATCAGTAACATCCCCTTAGTTACCACAGTCACACAACCTCAATAACATGCCCTCAAATACTATACTGACACACCCCTAAATCAGCAACATCCCCTCTGTTATTATAATGGTGACACACCCTCAATCAGTGACATGCCCTCAGTTACTATAGTGACACACCCACAATCAGTGGCATGTCATCAGTTACTATAGTGACACACCCTCAATCAGTGGCATGTCATCATTTACTTTACTGACACACCCTCAATCAGTGACATGTCATCATTTACTTTACTGACACACCCTCAATCAGTGACATGCCCTCAGTTACTATAGTGACACACCCTCAATCAGTGACATGCCCTCAGTTACTATAGTGACACACCCTCAAATTGGCCTCAATCAGTGGCATGTCATCAGTTACTATAGTGACACACCCACAATTAGTGGCATGTTATCAGTTACTATAGTGACACACCCTCAATCAGTGGCATGTCATCAGTTACTATAGTGACACACCCTCAATCAGTGGCATGCCCTCAGTTACTATAGTGACACACCCTCAATCAGTCGCATGCCATCAGTTACTATAGTGACACACCCTCAATCAGAGACATCCCCTTAGTTACCACAGTCACACAACCTCAGTAACATGCCCTCAAATACTATAATAATAATACTGACACACTCTCAATCAGTGACACGCCCTTAATTACCGGTATTGCTGTCAGATACTATCTACAATTAAACTGATTTCTCAATATCATCTCAGCACAAAGTGAATTTCAATTTTGGTAACAGCAAAGACCTCACAGATTGCATTCTTATTAAGGTCTCTTCAGGTCACCCTCAACTACAAAACGCCTGTTGTGTGTCTAAAAAATATCTAATTATACCTCTTTCTTGTATGTTCATTATAATCAGATAAGTACCTTTGTTGCACTGTTTGTATCCACAATGGTTTGCTTGCCATTTGACATGGTTCCTAGTCCAAATGATGACAAAGATATTTCTAAAATGAAACTGGATTTCAGGTGTAAGTTTCCTGGTGCAGGTAGTGGCACTGGTATGATGAAGGCAAGAAGCAATGCCACGTTTATTGTATGTCGTACATTGCCAAGTTGTGCACATCTGGGTTATAACCTCAATGTTAAATTACCTGTGATGGAACCAGTCACACATCATTGCTCCTGGCCCGGCAGCAACATGGACGTCATGCATGATGTCTGGGCGATGTCTCCAGAATGAATGTATGATATATATATGTATATATATGTATATATATGTATGTATATATATATATATATATATATATATATATATATATATATATATACCAAGTAAAGATTTATTATTTAGTCGCTGTATGTTATAATTATAATATAATTCCCATAAACACTCACTGATCATGGGCAGAACATTTTAGCTTCAAACATGCTGATGTGGTGATGTGTTTATTTTTCACATTCCGATTAAATGAGTAGAATATTTCTCAAAAGTATAATGAATTGGGACAAAGAACATGACTTCTTTTTTATTTCATGGTCTATTTCTCATGACACAAGCACTGTATAACACACCAAGACTACTGTCAAAAATAATGGTTTTGTCAGTATATTTCACTTTGTTCATTGGAATGAGCAAATTATTATCATTTTTTATTTATTTATTTCTTATATTTTTATATATTATTTTGGGGGAATATACCCATTTTTTCTGAACACAGTGATATTATAATTACTCATATACCATATAAGCCCTGAATATGTGAGCTTAATTTACCATTATAGATCTTGCATTTGCATTTGTGGTTCACTCATCACAATGCTAGTAGTAAGTCAATTATGATCACACTGTATTATAATTCCGCAAATTATTCCAGATGCATCTATCCATGCCTGGGGCAAATTCTAATCATGCCGCAATCCATGGCACTTCCAATTGTGAACAAATACATTGGATATAAGATCATTCATATCACAAGCCTATCCCTTTGTTTAATGTTCTCTTATCTTTTAACCAGCACCAAATTGCACAAAGAAAACATGATATAAACACTGGGGTAATTGACCTTGAACTGTGATTGATGGAAGGGTCAACATTAAACATATCTGAGATTTCAAAAGGCAAGAATGTCCTCCACCAGTGTAGAACTGACACAAGTGGAGTCCTTTAACCTTGGTATCTCCATCACAGCCACATATTTGTCCTGATGTGGGTATCAGTCAGTAAAATGGGGAAGCATTTATGAATGATAGAATTTTGATGAATCTTATGAACATGTTATTGAAATCTCATGACAACTTTGCATTCTTTGGGAGGTTTTTACCCAAAAACAAAATATTCAAAATGTGCCTTTAGCCACTGCAGCCATTTACAGACAACCATAGCTGTAAGTTGTAAGAAGCCAACAAAAATAAGGTATTTTTATCCTAAAAAATATTGAAAACACTCCCGTATTACACACAAAAGAAACAATATTTACAGACAACCATAGTTGTAAGTTGTAAGAACCCAACAAAAATAAGGTAAATTATTGAAAACACTCCCGTATTACACACAAAAGAAACAATATCAATAATATTTGTTTAAAAACTGGACATTCCAACGCTGCGCTGAACAGCACCTCCAGAGGTGCTGACACCTCCACCAGATCCAATATAAACAAGGATCAGGATAATGCAGTCAGTCCCCACCCAACTGAAGAGATCAAATCAGATTGAAATCGTTGTGGTATTACATTTTTTTCTCACCATTACAACACATGTCTAAATTGTAACTATTGTTTAAGTCTGGTTTGCCAGGGGCATTGGCATGGTCTATCAGCCACTGAAAATTATGTTTTATCTTGATGTTTAGTACCTAAAAATTGTTTGTTCATTGGTCCCCACCAGCATGCCTTTTCACTAGGGGGAGCACTACAATCGGGCTCTCCCCACAAAACTACCTCCCTATCCAGGTTTTAACACCCATTGGACTTCTTGCCCTGAAATTCATACACATGAGGTCTACCTGAGATCAAATCCCCAATAGGTTGCCTCAAGGAAGTCAACCAATCAGCAGACCCAACACTATCTTTCTCATCTGCAGATTATCGTGTTGTGCAATCCATTTGTAAATCAAAGTAGATAGTTTGTGAGTGGTACAAAACTGAGGTCAGCACAGTGTTTAATGCTTTCAAGGTCATGCACTATGAAACGCACAAATGTGAGTACTATTTTGTACTATGTACTATATTGCACTATAAAGAGGTCAAAATAACCTAGTTACACAAATTATTCTGCAAATCAAGATACATGGAGTGGCAATACATGATATTTGGTGTTATGTAATATATGATATTATGTGATCTTGGGGACTGGGTTTTGACAGGGTGAGGATAGCACTCGGACTGGGTTTTGACAGAGTGAGGATAGCATGGGGACTGGGTGTTGACAGGGTGAGGATAGCATGGGGACTGGGTGTTGACAGGGTGAGGATAGCATGGGGACTGGGTGTTGACAGGGTGAGGATAGCATGGGGACTGGGTGTTGACAGGGTGAGGATAGCATGGGGACTGGGTGTTGACAGGGTGAGGATAGCACTCGGACTGGGTGTTGACAGGGTGAGGATAGCATGGGGACTGGGTGTTGACAGGGTGTGGATAGCATGGGGACTGGGTGTTGACAGGGTGGGGATAGCATGGGGACTGGGTGTTGACAGGGTGAGGATAGCATGGGGACTGGGTGTTGACAGGGTGGGGATAGCATGGGGACTGGGTGTTGATAGGGTGAGGATAGCATGGGGACTGGGTGTTGACAGGGTGAGGATAGCATGGGGACTGGGTGTTGACAGGGTGTGGATAGCATGGGGACTGGGTGTTGACAGGGTGGGGATAGCATGGGGACTGGGTGTTGATAGGGTGAGGATAGCATGGGGACTGGGTGTTGACAGGGTGGGGATAGCATGGGGACTGGGTGTTGATAGGGTGAGGATAGCATGGGGACTGGGTGTTGACAGGGTGAGGATAGCATGGGGACTGGGTGTTGACAGGGTGGGGATAGCATGGGGACTGGGTGTTGACAGGGTGAGGATAGCATGGGGACTGGGTGTTGACAGGGTGTGGATAGCATGGGGACTGGGTGTTGACAGGGTGTGGATAGCATGGGGACTGGGTGTTGACAGGGTGAGGATAGCATGGGGACTGGGTGTTGACAGGGTGGGGATAGCATGGGGACTGGGTGTTGATAGGGTGAGGATAGCATGGAGACTGGGTGTTGACAGGGTGGGGATAGCATGGGGACTGGGTGTTGATAGGGTGAGGATAGCATGGGGACTGGGTGTTGACAGGATGAGGATAGCATGGGGACTGGGTGTTGACAGGGTGAGGATAGCATGGGGACTGGGTGTTGATAGGGTGTGGATAGCATGGGGACTGGGTGTTGACAGGGTGAGGATAGCATGGGGACTGGGTGTTGACAGGGTGAGGATAGCATGGGGACTGGGTGTTGACAGGGTGTGGATAGCATGGGGACTGGGTGTTGACAGGGTGGGGATAGCATGGGGACTGGGTGTTGACAGGGTGAGGATAGCATGGGGACTGGGTGTTGACAGGGTAAGGATAGCATGGGGACTGGGTGTTGACAGGGTGAGGATAGCATGGGGACTGGGTGTTGACAGGGTGAGGATAGCATGGGGACTGGGTGTTGACAGGGTGAGGATAGCATGGGGACTGGGTGTTGACAGGGTGAGGATAGCATGGGGACTGGGTGTTGACAGGGTGGGGATAGCATGGGGACTGGGTGTTGACAGGGTGAGGATAGCATGGGGACTGGGTGTTGACAGGGTGGGGATAGCATGGGGACTGGGTGTTGACAGGGTGAGGATAGCATGGGGACTGGGTGTTGACAGGGTGAGGATAGCATGGGGACTGGGTGTTGACAGGGTGAGGATAGCATGGGGACTGGGTGTTGATAGGGTGAGGATAGCATGGGGACTAGGTGTTGATAGAGTGAGGATAGCATGGGGACTGGGTGTTGATAGGGTGAGGATAGCATGGGGACTGGGTGTTGATAGGGTGAGGATAGCATGGGGACTGGGTGTTGACAGGGTGAGGATAGCATGGGGACTGGGTGTTGATAGGGTGAGGATAGCATGGGGACTGGGTGTTGATAGGGTGAGGATAGCATGGGGACTGGGTGTTGACAGGGTGAGGATAGCATGGGGACTGGGTGTTGACAGGGTGAGGATAGCATGGGGACTGGTTGTTGACAGGGTGAGGATAGCATGGGGACTGGGTGTTGACAGGGTGAGGATAGCATGGGGACTGGGTGTTGATAGGGTGAGGATAGCATGGGGACTGGGTGTTGATAGGGTGAGGATAGCATGGGGACTGGGTGTTGATAGGGTGAGGATAGCATGTTGGGTACCAAGTGACCATATTACACTATTAACATCATTAAAAAGATATGATCAACCAGATCATTCTATAGACTTATAACCTACTTTTGGTGACAAGTCGGCCATTCTCAGCTTGTACTGGTAAGCCTGTTTATTGTTGGTGAAGGCCATTCGTTAACGAGGTAGTCGATGTGGGCATCACTTGCTCATTCTCTATTTGATGCCTGAAATAAATATGCAAGAAATGTATATAAGCAAGAGTTCAGTGGCATGTTTCATCATTTTATTTTATTAAAGCATTCTGCTGATTGCTGATGTGGAAAGCTTAAAGAGGAACAAGACTTGTTAACAGTTAAAGGAAGCAAACAATTCTCACGACTCAAGTGGGCCCTGCTACCACATGGTGTGTTAAAGTCATTATAGTAACA
The DNA here is from genome assembly GCA_949316495.1 of Amphiduros pacificus. NCBI lineage: Eukaryota > Metazoa > Annelida > Polychaeta > Phyllodocida > Hesionidae > Amphiduros > Amphiduros pacificus. Next base: position 29,164,140 of record OX439010.1, on the reverse strand, counting down.
AATGTTCATTGACTTGTTATTTTATTCTGATCGCTTTTTACACCCATATGTCTATTTTTATCATTCTCAAGATTCCAAAACTGATGAGATTTTTCTATAATATGCATTGGCTCCCAATATATAACTGTATTTCCTCCACAGGATACAGAGCACTTGACATCATATCAGCTGTCATGTCTACAAAACTATCCTAGCATATAATGGACAAGACAGAGACACCTGGTGAATTATAAATATTGAAACCAAAGCAATGAGAATAAGGCACAAACAAAAATAGGACAAGACCTCTCACACATGATGGAAACTTCAGGTATATATAGATGTCTAATAAAAACAATATAACTTCTAAACAGATTGTTTTGAGTCCTACATGAAATTACAGGCAGACAAATACACCCCATTATATTTTGTTTAGCTTTTCATGATAGTATTGTCACTATGTATTTCTCATTTTTATGCATTCCATAGAAAGTTTTTTTTTTCTTTCAGGGTGAAGAAAAGCATCAGGCATATTGAGAATATCTACCTAAAAAAGCTCAGCCACTGAAACCAACCAATAGTTTGTAAAAATAGATGCATTTCATAGAAAGCAAATAAACTGATTACCGGTAGAAATAACATTCACACATATTCCATAAAATATATTACATGATACTAGAAAACATGATTGGTATCTTGGTTTTATAAACATTATAAAATAAACTGTTAATTTCATGAGAATAACCTCTTTTTTACATTATACAGTGATACAATATATTGCATTTCCATTAAGTTTCAAGATTGTATGTTACAGATTCACTGGGATGAAATAAAAATCACTCAGACACTGTCCACGACATCAGCCAGTACTTTTCCGGCATAACTGGCCCATGTGGCCAGTATAGAAAATAAGCATCTTAATTACATGTAGATCTATACAAATTCAGATTCAAATCATCACAAATACAGCAAAAGCATTCATTACATTTTATGTGCCACTGTAACTCTTACATCTTGGAATCCCAAAACACCTTTGTATATAACAGGGATCCATCATTGTGAAATGTCTTAATATTTCAATCATATTTCCCTTTCTCATGATTTTACGGCTCAACTGGGTAACAAATCTTTTTGGTCACCACCTGTGCTCAGTGCCTGTGAGTAGCGACCACTTGGCATGAGACTGATTTAAATCTTGACTATGTCTCACAGTCCTTTTTGGTTTCCTCACATTCACTTTCCAGTGAAGCAATTGTCTTGACCTCCACAGTCTCTGGTCTGGAATTATGTATTATGCTGTTCCCACATTTACTACACAGACTCAGATGTTGTGAGCTCATTAGTTTGTTTGTCACAATGAAAATCATCAGCCTCTGAAACAATATGCCTCCATTTTTAACTTAAACTTAAACTATGCTTTTTTTAAAACACTCCTCATACAGACATGTAACAGCATAGAACTCTTGTGATCAGCTGACCTAGAGAGGGCCACTCTGACACTTGGTACCATCCACTCTCCTTGCAGTGTGCTAAAGCTCTCTTGCACCTTTCTCTTGCACCTTTGAGAATCACACCTTAATGAAGGTGGCATGAGGTGACATGTATCCCACAGAGAACAGAGAGATGTGATGATCACATCACAGGGATGACACCTCATCAAAGATAACTTTGTGCCCAAGGTAGGTTGCTGTCGACAAATCTACCAAATTGTCTTGAGAACCCTTTTTAAATTCATAACTGACACATTTTGCAAAATTATGTGACCATGAATCTTCTGTGAAACCAAGTTACTGTATCATAGATAATAATGGTGTAAATATACAATTTGGCACCTCATAGCACCAATGTGAAATTTTACTCTATAATCTTATCATTGTAAAATCTCTTACTAAATTCTGGAAATTCTTTTTCATCATTCATCAACAGCGAGGAATTTGTTTTCTTACACCTGTGTAGAAATTTTAACGTTGGATAAAAATGACTGAATATTAGGTTTTAATGGATGCCTTGTTTCTGTTTGTGTCAAGAACTCATAGCCATAAATGATTATATACCACAGCCAGTTTCCCATTGTGGATGCAACTAACTCCAAACAACCAAACACATGCTATGCTGCCTGATACAGCTAACCTGGATGAAAGGATTTACCTGCCTGATATAGCTTACCTGCCTGATATAGCTGATATAGCTTGCCTACCTGACATAGCTTACCTGCCTTATATAGCTTACCTGCCTTATATAGCTTACCTGCCTGAGATAGCTCAATTGGTAGAGTGTTTTCCTTGAGACCTTGAGCTTTCCAGTCCGAATCCTGTCCAGTTATGAACAAGTGCTGTTTGTAACTTTTATAAAATCTACTATAACTGTGATCACAATGCTAAATTAATGGGTTCACTGTGGTGGACAGTTTCATGATATCAAGGGAACTTATTATGCTTCATTATCAGAATGGGGATCCCAGACCTCCATTATCTGCTGGAGCCAAATATCCATTTGGCATAATATGGGCACATGATGACATTGACTGAGCTTCACCCCCCTCCCTCACAGAAGTGATGGCATTGACTGAGCTTCACCCCCCTCCCTCACAGAAATGATGACATTGACTGAGCTTCACCCGCCTCCCTCATAGAAGTGATGGCATTGACTGAGCTTCACCCCCCTCCCTCACAGAAGTGATGGCATTGACTGAGCTTCACCCCCCTCCCTCACAGAAGTGATGGCATTGACTGAGCTTCACCCCCCTCCCTCATAGAAGTGATGGCATTGACTGAGCTTCACCCCCTCCCTCTTAGAAGTGATGGCATTGACTGAGCTTCACCCCCCTCCCTCACAGAAGTGATGACATTGACTGAGCTTCACCCCCCTCCCTCACAGAAGTGATGACATTGACTGAGCTTCACTCCCCTCCCTCACAGGAGTGATGGCATTGACTGAGCTTCACCCCCCTCCCTCACAGAAGTGATGACATTGACTGAGCTTCACTCCCCTCCCTCTTAGAAGTGATGACATTGACTGAGCTTCACTCCCCTCCCTCTTAGAAGTGATGACATTGACTGAGCTTCACTCGCCTCCCTCACAGGAGTGATGACATTGACTGAGCTTCACTCCCCTCCCTCACAGAAGTGATGACATTGACTGAGCTTCACTCCCCTCCCTCACAGGAGTGATGGCATTGACTGAGCTTCATCCCCCTCCCTCATAGAAGTGATAGCATTGACTGAGCTTCACCCCCCTCCCTCACAGAAGTGATGGCATTGACTGAGCTTCACCCCCTCCCTCACAGGAGTGATGGCATTGACTGAGCTTCACTCCCCTCCCTCACAGAAGTGATGACATTGACTGAGCTTCACTCCCCTCCCTCTTAGAAGTGATGACATTGACTGAGCTTCACTCCCTCCCTCACAGGAGTGATGGCATTGACTGAGCTTCACTCCCCTCCCTCACAGGAGTGATGGCATTGACTGAGCTTCACTCCCCTCCCTCACAGAAGTGATGGTATTGACTGAGCTTCATCCCCTCCCTAATAGAAGTGATAGCATTGACTGAGCTTCACCCCCCTCCCTCATAGAAGTGATAACATTGACTGAGCTTCACCCCCCTCCCTCATAGAAGTGATGACATTGACTGAGCTTCACTCCCCTCCCTCTTAGAAGTGATGACATTGACTGAGCTTCACTCCCTCCCTCTTAGAAGTGATAGCATTGACTGAGCTTCACCCCCCTCCCTCATAGAAGTGATAACATTGACTGAGCTTCACCCCCCTCCCTCATAGAAGTGATAACATTGACTGAGCTTCACTTCCCCCCCTCTTTCACATAAGCAAGTGACAGCATTGTGTGACTACAATGAGTCAGATATATGCATGACCAATTAGATGCTTTGCTCCAAGTGATCATCTATTATACATCCAGTTTGAAGTCGTTAGAGTAGATACATATGGATGTTTTCTATGTTGATCGAGTTGCCATGTTTCATTCTCATAATCAAGTCAGGATTTTAATAAATCCTTACCAGTAATGAACTCACTATCTGGAAAATCAATGTTTATAAAACTTAATTTTGTTGTTGTTTGGCCAGGCCAAACCTGTTTTATATTAACATCAACATGAAAAAAATACAATACAATAACAATATATGAAATATTGTATCACTTTTAACGTTAAAAAACCATCTCTTGTCAATGAATGGACATAAGTGACAATAATTCATTTTTGAAAAATTCTCATAAAATGAGTTATATGCAATATTTGATTATCTTAATGCATGTATAGGCAGTTCCCAGAAAATAATGGGAATAACGGAGCCAAACAATATTCAATATTTTTTTCAGCACTGGACAGTGTCTTAAGCAAAAATTCATCTTAAAAAAACAGTATTGACTAAAATAGTATAACATCAACATAGTGATGGGGAGTACAGTAAATTTCAAAAAGATTTTTTTTCTCCATATTTGATTTCTTTTCTCTCCCATTCAGGGCTCTAGAAATAGTCAGTCAGTCATGGCTGGCTTTATAGATAACCAATCATAGAACTTATTTGACCAGGTTTTTCAACACATATTAATATCCTGCCACATACACACCCATATGGATCTTTCTCTGAACTAGAAGGTGAGCTGTTAGTAACAAAGTTGCCCACAGAAAAACATCTTCTGGTTTTTAAATGGTTGTGACATCCTCAGAAGTCTTCATAACCAAGAAATCAGAGAAGAAAAAAAATGTCAGGAGCTTGTGTACTTACAAAGTCTAACCTTTATTCTGTGAACAAAATTCTGGGGCATTGCCTCAGGTGAGACAGAAACATGTGGGACACTACACTTTGATTAATGCAGTTCTAGGTCTCCATCCAGGTTCTTGTATTTGTTTTCCTCTCAATAAACCCCTCTCTAATATTTAAATAGTCACTTTCCTTTGGGTTTATATTTGATCAGATTTTTTTAGAAACTAAAACAGGTAGAAATGTAAAAAGTTGAAACTTACATCATATTCAAATTTCTAAGCAGAATTTGGGGAAGTCACAGATGCTGCAGCAGTAAATCCTTTATGATGGAAATCATGGCCTGTTTTATACATAAAACAAACCACCACACAAAGTCACGCAAGCCAAGGGATTAACTATTGGAGCTTTATCCAAAAAATAACCCTACGGTTGAATGAATGTCCGTCCTATGGATGTATGGAGGTTGAGAATGTGGTTGATTTCTCTCAAGGAAATCATTTGTCCTAAAATACTGTGTCCAACATGGTCATCAAGTACAGTACAACACATGAGTCTCTCTCTCTCTGGGCCTTTCACAGAAAGAAATTAGTAGCATTTCAACCAGCTGTGACATACGTACATGTTGAACACACAATGGGACCATGAAACGTGGTCAAACATGAATGAGAGAATGATTGATCATGCAGGTGAAAAAGTCACTGTTGAATTAGGCACAGTGCAGCGCCTGTCCTTGATTCAATAAATCATTGATTCAGTTAATCTTCTATTTTATCAACATCTATATACTCAGTACAATTAAGTTTATTAAACATGCATTTGCATAAAAAACAGTCACCGGTTTCTTTACAGATAGTTGTGTTCTTGCCCTTTATATGATTTAAAAATTGATTAAAGATTTTGAGATTATAAATTGTTAAATAATAAATATCCTGCTACTCTACATGGCGAGGTATGGTCACATACTAACTCTACCAATATTCTTTGTTCTTTTATTCCGGTTACATTTGCATGCAATTTCCTTACAGCTGTGCCATTGGTTGGCTCTTGTACATGCTCATGCACAATACCACAATCGTACATGTGCACATGCCCATTTCATAAGTTCAAAAGTAACTATGAATCAATTGATAATTATTTGTTTGTTTCTGGGGTTTTTTTGGGGGGTAGGGGGGACTGATATATCAGTTTGTATGTTTGGAGTTTTTAAATCACTTTCAACATTATTTCAATCACTTCATGATGAGACCTAATATATCATCATTGCCCAAGAAGAAAAGAATCAGGATTTTTCTTTTTGCTCCCAGCCCCTCTTGATGATTAATGGTCTACCACATGTCTGTTTTTGTCTGATGATTTTGGTACACATTTCATTAACATCTATAACAACTCATTTCTATTGTACTCATTTTCCAATCATAAAAATTACACCAATTGGCCATGTTATTATATGTGACAAAATATTCCACTTCAGTTTCTATTGGCTGCTAAAATAATGCTTGTACTTGTAAGCTCCTAAAGCTTGGGTGTGGTCTTCTAAAACTGTGGGTAATTTGCTTGCATAGTCTGGTATAAACCCAGGATCTTCTAAGGAGAGTGATACTCTACATCATTTGAAGGAATGAAAATCAATACCCAGGGTTGAGGTGGCAAAAAGACGGGGGAAAGAGTCCTTGGTAGCAACTTGGCCCATAAGGGGGCTGTGCCATAAATGGAAGGAACAAATATATGGGGAATATGAAGCAAGTTTGAAATTCAATCTGGCAGTTAATGGTGGATTGAGATATTTGACCCCACCTGGATTAAGTGAGTTACCTGGCACTGCTTGCCCCCAGCTCAGATCTCAGGCGTATCAGTCAACCTGTAGATTATGTGGTGTTATTGACTCAGACTGCTTATAAATATTCATAGAATTGACTAGGATGGGGGGTTGGTAGTTGAAATGATAGCAATTACATGATTATTACACACTGCCTTGACCCTCAGAGTAATATACTACTCTCTATATATATATTACTCTAAGCCTGACCGTTACCATTCTTTATGAATCTATGTTATACATGTATTTATGCTGTGAGGTTCCATGTGGAAGGGAGCTGAAGGTTTTTACCTAACAGGCACAACACATGTATTTAAATGGTCAAAGTGGCATGAAAACAGCCAACCACTGCCAAGCTAGAAAATAAATGTGATGAGGTTACATAACAAGAAAGTTTTTAAAAAATAAATGAATAAAAAAAAAGAAGATTTTGTATGCATTTTCCTTTTTGTATGCAATTTCCTTTTACGAGTGCCACCATCCCATACTCAACACGCTAGAACATGAATCAAATGCATCACAGAATGACATGTACACAGAAATCCTGATGTATACACAGCAGCCCATCAGCTTTGAATAAATAAAATAAATAGCATTACTTTAAAAGTCCATAAATCTGTTTGCTGTCCTCAAGAATGAAACAGATGAGCCAAGTCTGTAACATATCATGTATTGCCAAGTGACAGTTATCTAATTTGTAAGTACAAATAAAATATAACACTATTCTACATGTTAAATATCTGTTGAATTAAAAAAAATGTAATGATGTAATGTTTTGGCACAGAGTTTTCCACATTTTTCACATTAACAAGGTTCCCAAACAAATGATAAAAATACAATTATTTGATATTTGAGGTATTTGTGTAAGTAAGAGAACTTTTTTGTCAAAGTAAGCATAGCTAATAAGATGTAAAACTGCACTGACTACTCATTAAACTGGCGTTTTTCTCTTGGTAATTTATACAGCAATAAATTGGTTTAAATGGCTCCTCCCAAATAATTGGTATCTGTTGGGTTCAGCAAGTAAGACTGAGTTATGCTATTTTCCCACGATTCTGGTGGCCAGTGGCAGATATTATATTGGTGGCATCCAAATGTTTGTATGTATGTGTGTATGTATGTATGTGTGTGTATGTGTATGTGTATGTGTATGTGTATGTGTATGTGTGTGTATGTGTGTGTATGTGTGTGTATGTGTATGTGTATGTGTATGTGTGTGTATGTATGTATGTATGTATGTATGTATGTATGTATGTATGTATGTATGTATGTATGTATGTATGTATGTATGTATGTATGCATGTATGTATGTATGTGTGTGTGTATGTATGTATGTATGTATGTATGTATGTATGTGTGTATGTGTGTATGTGTGTATGTGTATGTATGTATGTGTGTGTGTATGTGTATGTGTATGTGTGTGTATGTGTGTGTATGTGTATGTGTATGTGTATGTGTATGTGTGTGTATGTATGTATGTATGTATGTATGTATGTATGTATGTATGTATGTATGTATGTATGTATGTATGTATGTATGTATGTATGTATTTCACCTGGCAACTACAATGTAAATGGTAACTTAAATGGTACCTAAGTAACCAATTCCAACAATGACATAGTGGTCTTGTTTAGTTCTGTTCCTTGATGCAACAAATGGATCCATCAAGTGGATCAAGATTGGTTCAGCTAGGATTTGTACAACAGGTACGAGAATTAATTCTTGAACCTATAGTAACTGTTAAAATATGAAAGTGGTCAGCAAAATCAAAATAGACTGGGCTCATCACATCCAAATAACCAAATAAATCATATTTGGAAAGTCATAATTCCTTTGGTTTGAGGGCATTCTTGGTGAATGCCAATAGCGGCCTTGTATTCGTATAAAATATCCTCATTGCCATTTATTATTTTGCGTTAGCACACATTTGATTTATTAACATAAATCTGCCTATTCTACTTTAGCTGCATTACCCAGTGTACCGACTGCATGTGCGTTTGTCAATAAGTATTGGATGCAGCATGGAACTGATCGTTGAACATATAATCAATTAACCCATCCACAGATTATTACAATTAATACAATCAAATAATACAATCAAATAATACATATGAGATAACACATGGTCAAAGCCCCATATATACTGCTGAATATGACTACTGAAGTGTCTCATACTAAATCTATGGAGGGATGGAGGGTGAACACTGGATACCAGGAACCAACTGGCATTCCAGGAATATGAACGATACAGGTGGCATCCCCATGTGACCCAGTGATTGCTAAGGGTGAGCGATGCAACCTGCTGGTCAAAGTGACAAGGTGTTAACTCATAGCTCCCAATCTAACACCCTCCAATAGGTCCCCTGCCAATCTCTACGACCAATGATTTAATATAGTGGAGTTGTACAGTTCTGGTTCCGGTAAAGTTTTACAGTTCCGGTGTGTATTTTCAATTAGGAAAAAAAACAACATGGAGATCGGCAATCGGCTTATTTCAAATAAGGGTGCAATACTCTGAATTATTATTGGAAGTAGGAAGTATTATTGAATTCCTAACTCACAAGGTCATATGCTGGCAGGCAGAGAACAGCTGATGCGTGAAAATGTGAAGATTTACATATTCCATTAAAAACCATTTTCAGTGTTAGAAACAGATTTGTGAGGATACTGGCTAAAACTTTGCATCAAACACAATCATGCTGATTAGAATATAGTAAATGGTTAATTTGTTAGAAGCTCAAAATATCATAAAACTGTGCATCTTGGCAAGCGCTGACTCGCATATAGTTAAATCTAATTCGGTAGAAGCCAAAAGGATTTGGCATGGAGTTTTCACTGGTGGCAAATGTCTGTGTATGACACTGTGTTTACCAATAAACATATTCAAATTAATTGGTTTGACTGGATGCGATTTTTTTCAAAAAATCTGTTTGTGGCAAAGCCAGTCATACAAATTCTGTAAAATTTCTATTAAGGTATGAAGAATATTCAGAAATTACAAAAGATTAATTTAATTAATTTGATCACATAATCAATAAAAATATCAATATTTCTACAAGCCCTGTTTAAAAAGAATAAATAATCAGCTTACCTATTACTTGATGGCACTTTGCATATCCTTTAATATGTAACGCTACACAGCACTTCTACAAGAGACAAGTTATATCACATTCTGAGAAAATATAATTTTTTAAACTGTTAAAACACACTGCTCTGAGAATAGATGTTAAACTGACCTGTGGAATAAGATATACACGTATATATCATAATTACCAGCATTACCTATCAATATCAAATTACTCATAAGGTTTGCAATTCCCCCAATCTGACTAATTAGAAATGATATATTTGGACTAATTAAATCCGGAAAAAACCAGGCCCTGACATAAAGAGAAAAATTTTGGTTGCCCAGTTGAGCCACCAGAGCATGAGATGTGGTGGCCCGATGCTTCTGAGGATAATACAATACATGATACAATAAAAAGTATTATCTAAATGGCTGAGTGCTGACCAGTGGGGCTTACTTGTCCCAATCAAAATTCAAGCCGATTGGTCATGATTTGAGATAAATATCTACCAAGGATTTGAATAAAATCACAATAATTTGGGCCAAAAAAGACCAAAAATATGGTTGCCCAACTGGGCCACTACAACAGCGTAATCACTGGTCCAAACAGAGGATCTGGTGGCCCTGGACCACCGGGTAAGTGCATATGTCAAGGCCTGATTAACAATCAATAACCCTTGGAAACCCAATTATGGTATCTGGCGTTTATGATCCACCAGGTGTCTCCTTTGTCAGTGCATGCTATGACAGGTTTGAAGACATGATAGCTCATATGATGACTACCATTCTGTGCACTGTGAAGGAAATACATTAACATTTTAGCCACAAATGCATATATACAGAAAAAAAAACTAAACAGTTTAGGAATCTTGAGAAGAATAGAAAGACTGCTACGGCCCTAATAAACTGATTGAAATAAAATGACATTCCAATCAACATTTATTACTACTATGAGCCAAGCTTACTGGCGACAAAGTTCACTCATGAATGAGAGATTTTAACACACTAGATGGAAGCAGGGCAAACTCGAGAAGTGAGAAATGGAGTGGAGGGGTTATACAATGCATAAAACCCTAGAAATTCAACTGTTCATGTTTCTGGAATAATTTATGTATCAAATGGTGTTAAACAAAGCGACTCTGAAATATATTTTTTGGGTTATAATTGAAACTCTTGAAGAATTGGCATTGCTTGCCCTGCAGAAGATAGACAGAAGATAAAAAATAATTTCAATTCAATAGCTGCAAAAGTTGTCACCATTAGTGTGTACATAATGAATTACTTAGCACATCAAAATGAAACGTTCATTTGGGCTATCAAACATCTTTCAAATGCAAGTTAATATAGTGCAACTAATATTAAATATAGTCATCACAAGCTCTATCTGGTAAGTTTCCTATTTTAATTATTTAAAGCATGATTACTTGAGTTTTCTTTTTATCACCATACCTTTATGAAAATCTTTCTACTCCGTAAAAGTTCTGAAAGGTAATGAACACCTATTTCTGCATGCTAAAATTATTGAAAAAGTCCTGAATATCCATATAAAATTGTACTTTTGTTATCCAACAGATGTTCTGGTTTATTCTATATTAGTTTCAGGATCTACCTGCATTTTACATTTCTATTCTTTACCTTTTGAAATAGCAATAATCCTGACAATGGTGTTCTGAAGCAGCTTGTACATATGTAGATTGAGCTCTATTAAACCCACATATTGACAGGTTTAGAACTGTGCAATGTGGCTGAATGCCAAATATTAATGTCAATGAATTATAAAATCTGGAATGTGATAAATGCAGTTTTACAAGATGATGATTTTTTTTGTAAAGAACAAGTGATTTAAGGATGTGTGAGTATTGAAATCCTATCACCATCATTGGTCTGAATTTTTTTGTTTCTCATCTTCTAGATGTCAGATTTATGCCAAATTTGGACAAAACCAAGTCAGGATTCCTTTCAATATGCAAATGAAAGTTAAATAACATTTACATTTACAACCCACAGGAAATGAGCATACACTGCCAATACTATACCATTTGCAAAGTAAAACAGAAACCACTGTTTTTAAATGCCAAACATTTTGAGTTAAGTTCAAGTATATCTGTTTACGGACATATTTCTACTGCTGTTAAATAATTAAAATAAGATCAGGATTGACTTCCTACCTATTCCTCAAATCTGCAAAGAGATATCATGATATGTCAAATTTAGGCCCCAACATGACATTGGCTTAAATTTTGAACTTGAGTTTATCTGAACAATTATGACACACTTTCATTCCTTATACATATGGTTAAATAAAATGACCAAAGATAGTGTGTTTCAAGCAATCATATCAATGAGATATATGTTACATATGCATATCAAAATATTTAGCAAAAGGTAAAGTGCAGAGAAAACTGTATTGTTTTCAAAGTATTGTGTATTCAATTTGGCCTAATTTACATTTTCAGATAACTTTCTTGAGAAAAAAATTCTTCTTTCAAGTCAGAGCCAGAAATGAGAGTTGTATGTTACTTAGGATATCTGACTTTGTTTCAACTCTTTCAGTTGACACACACAAACATGGCTAGAAGCTGATATATTATATATTATATCAGATGATATAGTTGATATATTGTTTTGTAAATGTTGGTTCTCGCCCTCTTGTGTTGCATGTTACTTTCACATTCTTTGCACTGAATGGCCATGTCAAACATAACATACATCACATCAATGTTGTGATATAACCATGTATATATACCTTAAAATATATTAATTTAATAAACTACCGTAATTACTCATGTATAGGACGACTCGTGTATAAGACGAACCCCCAAAATTGAGGTTATTTTGCTTGAAAAAAAAAGAATTTCCGAATATAAGACGAGTTGGTTTTTCTTGAGATATCGGCTCTGCTACCATTCAAGCTTCAGCTGGTGCTTGGCGGCCATATTAAAAGTGAAATGTAAATATTCTTACGATGCAAGATCTTAACACTTGAGTATATACGGTAAAACGTAAATACACTAAAATATATAAAACTACTCACGATCAACTTTCCTTACTTATCTATGACAAAAAATTAACATGACAGACAAAACAGAATCATTTTATGTTTGATACATGAAAGGAACTTTTTTAAATGATACTTGTGAAAAAAAACAACATTTTTTTAATCTAATAGACATAGTGATACCTCATTAGAGTATGGAATCTTTCAATTTTTAAGAAACCTTAAATCTGAGTTTATCAAATTGAAGAGGAAATATAAATATTACAGGCTATTGGTGGTATTCTGTCGCTGAGCTGTATTTTCTGATATAATTCAAAGCTTGCCTGACGCGTTTCGTCACACTGCGTGACTCTTCAGAGGCTGACAAGTGAATGACTCGATTTGTTAAGAATTTAAGCAAACCGGACTAAAAGGAACCTCGTGGTTCCAAAGAACATAGCAACCATGACGTATCAAATAATTTGATATCCATCCTTGTCTGTTGCTAATGTTTCACGCGCCGACCTCACAGGTGGGGCCAGGGAGGGGTTCTTTGTTTAGGGAACAAAAAAAGGACTTGGATTGTGATCTGTGTGAGACTTTGAGCCACCTTGGCTCCGTGCCAAAATGGACTGTCTTGTGTTTTCCAGGAGAGAAAAAAAAATTTTTCAAATTGAAGAGGAAGAAGTCCTTGCTGGATTGCATACTTTCTTTGTAAACAAAACATAAATGCTTCAACATAATCTTTGGCTCTGTCCCCTCTTTTCAAATGCCCACCACATACTTAAGGTCTATAATCCACAATCAGTTTGAATAGGCCATCACACCGGTACGCGATATTATCGATATACCGGTATACAGACATCGATACGATAACCGGTATTGTCATACTGGTGCTTCGATATATTAGTTGTATCGAATTGGGCCCTCATTTCATCATAATAACACAGATTTTTTACTCGATATTTTACGCATCGTAAGTTTTTTAATCTTTCAAATGTAAATACGACGACTGAGGGATCCTTCATTGCGCAATATATTAATATTTCAATGGGAATCAACACGTGGTGACAGCACTCCAATCGTTTTCGCGCCAAAAATAAGAGCTTCTCCCCGTCACTTCCGGTTTTCAAAATGACGAACTCGTGTTGCGTATGCATATTTAAGCATTGTTAAAATCACATTTTCTCCGATTTGAGCAAGATATACACTTATTAATAGGAGGCGGACTACTGTTGATACGTCGTAGAATATTTCTGTGTGTATTCTAAGCCGAAGATATTAAATATATCGCCGTTTGGGGAGCTTGCACCCGGACCGATAAAGACAGTCAATTATTCTATTTCGGTTCAGTAATATCGATATGTATCGATATGTATCGAATATTGATAAATCATCGATACGTATCGTATCGTATCGATGAAATCCAACGATATGATGCCCTAAGTTTGAAGCATCTGGAGAGAACTTTGTGCGGTCTCGTATATTTACGTAACTGCCTTCGGCTCTGGGGGATTCCAGGATGACAGTGAGGCTATGACGCCAGTGGGGAGTATTTCCCATACAGCACACATGGTGGACAAACTTGTTTGCATGAGATTTTTAAATACCCAACTCTTTTAGTGATAATTCATATTTTATGCCATGATTATATCTAAAATGTCCCAAAAAAGCTTGATTATTCTTTGGATGGCATTAAATAAAGAAAATATAAATACTTGATATAAGTCGCCAGCTGCAAAAACTGAGTCGAACCCGTTTTAACTCCCGTTCAATTTAAATAATAAAAATTTAAGACGAGCTGGTTCAGTTTACTTTTTCTGTGCTAAATAAACAAATAACATTACTTTGAACACATTTAAGCCAAAAAACATAAGTCTGTCCCAGTTTTTCATTATGGATTATAGACCTTAATAATCTTTTTATCAAGATAATCTAGAATGTGATGTCAAACCAAATAAAAATTGATTATTTATTCATGATATCACATACTTCTTACATACTTCTCTTTCTTGAAACTCACTATATCATATATCATCTACATGGACATATACCTATGTAGTAAAAACCAAAATACCAAGTTGACAATATTAACACTGTTTCATTATTAAAGAAATACTATCATAACAGAGGGACAACAGGAAATAGTAACAGAGGGATAGAAATGTTCAGCTGCAATCTCGTCAACTAATAACTTCTATAGCATACGGGCATGTGCTCTCATGGATAAAATCATATCTACAAAATAGAAGACAATGCGTGAAAGTGGGAAGCAAAAGGTCTACTGCCAGGCCAATTAAGTATGGGGTCCCACAGGGATCAGTACTGGGACCAATCCTTTTCACACTGTATATGTCACCCCTGACAGACATTTTGGCGAAATATGACCTGGGATACCACATATACGCAGATGACACCCAGATTTACATACCTGTTGATCACACCTGTGAACAAGACTATAACAGAAGCAAACTTAAACTGGAACAATGCGTGGCCGAAGTCAGTGCCTTCTTAATATCAAATAAGATGAAGATTAATGATGGCAAGACAGAGATGCTAACCTGCTATGAAAAGCATATCACTCCCCCTACTGGGGACATGATCACAATCAAGGTGGGGGATTCACTCATATCCCCTGCCTCATCCATAACTGATCTAGGAATTACTTTTGATGAGAACATGGATATGAAGGCCCAAATAAGGAAGATGTGCAAGAAGGGATATTATCATATTAGAAATTTATCATCCATCAGACAATGTCTAGACGAGAGAACAGCCATAACCCTAACCCATGCCTTTGTAACCTCAACCCTAGACTATGGGAATGGCCTTCTGGCTGGTCTCCCAAATACAGAAATTAAAAAACTTCAATATTTACAGAATTCTGCAGCCAGAGTTGTGGGAAGAATAAGGAAATTTGATCACATATCAGAGAAACTAAAGGAATTACATTGGCTGCCCATTTGTGCTAGAATAAAATTCAAAATCATCTTAACTGTGTGGAAAGCATTAAATGGTAAGGCGCCGTCTTACATAAAGGACCTATTACAAGTTAAGATGGGCGAAAGATCCCTTCGATCAAATGATGGTACCTACCTATGTGTTCCCCATACTCGACTGAGGACGATCGGCGATAGGGCATTTTCTTCTGTGGGCCCTAGGCTATGGAATGACCTTCCCACTGACCTCAGAACTTGTATCTCAGCTGACCTCTTTAAGAGTAAGCTGAAAACCTACCTTTTCAAAACTTATGTTTTGAATGAAGCGCTATGAACAGATTTTATCTGGTATTCAGCGCTATATAAATTTTATTATTATTATTATTATTATACTGTATATGTACTATTTAGGTGCTAAATTATGATGATCTTAACAGATAAATTAACAGAATAAATTAAAATGAAATAACAAAAGTAGCAAAGACCAAATACACACCACGAATGACAATTGTGTACTAAGGATGACACACACAACTCATTTCATTACATCATCATGTTCTTAGCCTTGTGTTATCCATTCTGTAAGCTAGGAACACTGTATCATCCCTAAGAATGGATTTTAAGGTAAATTAGACACTTTGCCAAGATCAAACGGCTACACAGTGTCACAAGGAATCACACCTATCAAACAGTATTTGGGCTGTCTCTGACAGGTCAGCTAGTTTACCCAGTGCATTAACTCAAACAAAATAAGTAATTTCTGGGCACCACATGGTACAATATTGAGCTAAATCTACTTTTTAAAATAGGATGCTGTCTTTCCTTGGAAATTGATCATTTTCCAATTTATACAACACCACCTCTTTCTAAGGAAATCCAGGAAGCCATTTTGTTATATCATATGATATCATGGAAAATCCCTTAACATGGCATGGGGTAATACAGGGTGTACCCCAGAATCTATATCAATCAACATATCAGTGGTGATTTCAAGTTAGTCTGAAACTAGCTACATTGTAACTTATAGAAATTGTCAAGACTATTCATTGAGTTAAAAAGAAGTTATTAGTCAAGTTTCGAATTGGAAAAGATGAAGGTTCCTGAATGACTATTATGTGAGGTTTATTCATTTTATTTCAATTAAATAATTAAATTTTAATATGCTGACATATTATATGCATATTTTATATATTTCAGATAATTTAGATGTTAATCAGTATGTTATAAATTAACACATGCATCAGTTTTAGCCATCAGTTTGTGTGCCTGTGGCAATCTAATTTTGACATCAAATTTTAATTTCTTGCAAGATAACCAAGACAACATCTCATAATTGATAAACACATATATGGAAACATGCACAATTTGGTTTCTTTTGGGGAAACATCTGATATATGTAGGTGGAAATGTGGTCACATTTATTTTCCTCTTTTAGTCAAGGCAACACACCAAATTATAGGATTAATGCTTAAGGTCTATAATCCACAATCAGTTTGAAGCATTTGGAGAGAACTTCGTGTGGTCTCGTATATTTACGTAACTGCCTTCGGCTCCTACAGCACACATGGCGGACAAACTCTTTTAGTGATAATTCATATTTTATGCCATAATCATATCTAAAATATCCCCCAAAAGATTGATTATTCTTTGGATGACATTAAATAAAGAAAATATAAAGACTTGATATAGGTCGCCAGCTGCAAAAACTGAGTCGAACCCGTTTTAACTACCGTTATAACGGGTTCAATTTAAATTATAAAAAATTAAGACTAGCTGGTTAAGTTTACTTTTTCTGTGCTAAATTAACAAATAACATTACTTTGAACACGTTTAAGACAAAAAAACATAAGTCTGTCCCAGTTTTTTCATTGTGGATTATAGACCTTAATATAGGATTAATGCTTAATACCTCTAATTTGTCATCTAATGTGGCATCAAATTTTAATTTCTGGCTAATAATGCAATTACAAGTTATCATCTTGCTTGATGTTGAATGTCCAGCAAAATCTACTTGTGAAACAAAACAGACAGTAGTGCAATTGTGGGTTACCATCTTGTTTTTTTTAATGATTGGATTTTAGAGAGTTTTTGTACACTTCCGATTGTATTTGTGCAGTTCCAGTTTCGACGTGTTGTTTTCAGTAATATGGCGACCCACAATCGGCCTATGACTGAGTAGAAGGCATTTTCCTACTTCATAATTTGGATATTTTGCTGGGTCATAGGATTTAATGGTGAAACCTGGAATTCCAAGTTTCACCAGGGAAATCCTAGGATTCACTGCATCCCAGGTTTCAGCTCAACACAGTATGTCAGTATGCATGTGACTGGGTGCGGCGATATCTCGGTGATTTTAGTGGTACGGGTTGCCCAGTACTTTGCGCTCGCTAGTAATTTGCGCTCAGGGCCTTGCACATCCTGTTGGTGAAGTTGTATATCCATGATTAAACATATTTGACTTGTTTACAAATCGAGGGCAGCCATTGTTGTAAAACAATCCCAAGATCCACGGCGTGGCGAAGAACAAGGGATCATCATTTTTTTTCCAAAAGTTATTAACTGTCATTGATTAAATCTTTGCTAATAACTTCCAAGAATGTACGTATATTTTAACTATGACAGGCGAAATAATTTCTTCTGAAATTTGCCATGTAACTTCCCAAATATATCCTCGTAATTTTAGAACAATTTCAAATCCTATACAAAATTTTAATTCGGCAGTATTTAGATGCAAAAAAACGAGCGCAAAGTGCTTCACCTGCTAAGATTGTGGCCTCAAAAAGACCTGATAATTGCTCCCATCGGTCTGACGTCACGTGTGGCTACTGCGCATGCTCAGAAGACAGGGTGGCTATTGAGTGGAAAGAAACTTGTGAACGTGTGTTAACCAATGTATATTATTAATGTGAAATCTTCAAAACTAAACAATTACGTCAGTCATTTTCGGGGCCAAAACGTTATACAATCTCCAAAATACATATATATAACTATCTTCCTCTTGTTCTCACGATTTCAGACATATATAAATCAATTCTGTACATATATTATGAGCTGAGATATGAATACGAAATATTTAAAACTAAGGCTATCTACTGGTCTTAATGTTCACAATAATGGCAATCATTTTCGGAAAAATATTAATCATATGTGAAAAATATCTTACTTATGTGAAACATATCTTACTTATGTGAAACATATCTTACTTATGTGAAAAACACATAACATATCATCTGACAATAAAAGATTTTTTTGCAGAATATTATTGTAAAATGGGAAGACATCAAAGACTGCATGGGCTGAGCTGTGACAGAATAACCTTTGATCACAGATTTGGCCTTATATCACAAGGGTTTTGAAGTTGGCTTTAGGGGTGGCTTGAACAGGTTCTATCTTAGGGGTGGCTTCAACATTTTCAGCACGTTTGCAATCTGTAATAGGGTTGGCTTCTTGAACTATCCAAACATGCAAGGTATCTTAGGGGTGGCTTCACCACTGAATGCAAAGGGCATTTCGTGCCCTTTGATCTTAACCATAGTACAAATAAAAAATAAACAATTAAGAATTTCTTTTTATTGATAAGGTTTCAACCACGATTTCAGACATATATAAATCAATTCTGTACATATATTATGAGCCGAAATATGAATATGCAAAATTTAAAACTACCACTAACTTCTGGTTTTATGTTTGCAATTACGGCAGTCATTTTCGGGCCAAAAACAAAGTAAAATCTACAAAATACATACATAACTGTCTTCCTCTTGTTCTCACGATTTCAGACATATATAAAAAATCTCTGTACATATATTATGAGCCGAGATATGAATATGAAATATTTAAAACTAACACTAACTACTGGTTTTAATGTTCACAATTATGGCAATCATTTTCGGAAAAATATTAATCATATGTGAAAAATATCTTACTTATGTCAATTATAGTTTTGAAGATTTCACATTAATATCTCGGCTAATAATTTAAAATAATATACGATGCTTTTTGGCCATATTTATGAGAGAATTGCCCATCACCATTACTTGGCATCTTGTGTGGTTTCCACTCAGTGCTGGTGGCTCCGCCAAGTGGCAGGCTTAGTGAGCAATATTAGGTGAGTTACCGATGGGGAGAATTAATTGGTGCTCCCTCTTCATCAACGAGACACGGCAGATGTAAGACAGGGCCGACTTTTAAACTTGAACCCAAGATGAAATGGTACAAATTTGAATGTTTTATTTGGCTTTCTTATTGATATATTGTTCATTGGGTCATTATTGTGAGCGCAAAGTGCTCTGCAACCCGTACAGCTGTCATTATTGTGAGCGCAAAGTGCTCTGCAACCCGTACAGCTGTAGTGTAGTTAGTTTTACAGTGTTACTAACAATAAATGAAAAGTCATACACATATGACAGATCTATGAGCTACGGTCCGACAGCAACATCGTCTAATTGGTTGCATATCTTTTTAGTCAAGATCAACCTAAATTTGAAGTTACTTACGTGGGAAACTTGGCGCCTGTACTTCCAACTTGGCATAAAATTGTCAAAAGTGATTTTCCTTTCCTGTCACATCCATAGTCTGGTTGCCTATCATCGATTTCTATCTTGATAGTTATACTTTCGGTCGGGTAACGTCCTTGAAATATTTCACCACTGCAGTGACTCAGAGTAAACCGTTCAAACGCTTATGAAACAATTTGAAGTTTATGAAAAATTAAATATTGAAGTGGTACCATTTTAATTTCAATGTATATGATTGATTTGATAAATTTTAGATGAAGATGCAACATTCTTTGGATGAGGTAATTTGAATGCAGCATCTTCATCCGAGGTTGAAACAAAAGTCGACCGGGAATTTGCAACTGCGAAAAAAGTGACGCGCACGTGAACAACCGCTGAATGAAAAGGCAATAAAATGAAGAAATGCGAAAGGTGTGAACAGGAGGAGAGCACATTGGAGTGCTCACAGTGTGGGGATGGTAAGAACGTAGAGTATTTCATGCTTTACCAATTGCATTACTTTGTGAACAGTGAATGTGAAGTGCTTGTATACTTGCGACGGAACAGTTTCCGCTGGTGAAGTCGACCGTGACTGACAACACTCACTTGGGTCCCTAGAAGGGACCTTTCCAACTTAGCCACGGTTATTGGTGGTGGTTTTTAACAATGGAAAATCAAATGGAAAATCCAAACATTTTGTGTTTTCTCTGGTCTTTCAACACTCTCGGGGGGATGCCAATTGGTTTTGCCGAGTAAACTTAAAGATGTAACACTCACAAGTCATGTTAGACCAGTTTTCCATCACTACTTGTGCCCTACCAGCAGTTTTCTGTCGCTACCAATTACCGCCGATTACAGCGGCTAAGTACATGTCAGCAACCAGTTTTCACCGATGAAGACTTGAAGTACTTATACCCAAATCCATCGGTAAAATAGACTTGAAATCCACTGTTTCTAGAAACACCACGCACTGCCCATCATATTGAAGTTTCCCCAGTGAATAAACTCAACCTCCGGCGATTGACTGTTGCAGTTTTGATCCATGTAATCGTCTTTCCCAGTCATAATGTCTGTAAATGCAAATCCGGGGGTTATCTGTAGCGTCTTTTCCTCAGGTTTTTTACCAGACATTACGCTTGACAATGTGAAATGACATTCAGAAGAGTCCAAGTGATGACGTCATGGAAACACCAAGGGAGATTGGTGCTGTCACTCAAAGGAGTGACCCACTTCACGTCTTTGCACAAACTCGTAAACAATGGCGAAACGATGCTGAGGTCAAGAAGAAACAAAGAAATACATGTATTTTCAAACAGGACTGCCGTCTTCTGTTGATATAAAAAGTACATAATTGTTTGATTGTTAGTTGCCGGAAGTCGAGTTCTTCCAGAGTCGTGGCTTAAATATGAAGGCCAGTGCAAGGTGTTTCTAGAAACAGTGGATTTCAAGTCTATTTTGACGCTGTCTTTGGGTATAAGTAGACAATGACTGCCAGTGCCAACAAGGGTCCTCTCCAGCATAGCTGCTGTAATTGGCGGTAAACGCCAGCGGAAAACTGGTCAGACACGAGTACCAATAGCCGCCAGTGACAGTGTCTATGCTGGGGAGAATCCTTGTAGCCGCTGACAGCAGTGGCAGCCATAGAGGACAATCTACATATCTTCAAATTAAGTTTATTTATCACTTATGTTGATTTAGATATGTAATCTATGACCTGAGCTGACGTTTTTCATTTGAAAAAGTTTGACCTTGAGATGACCTTTGTTTGACCTTGAGCAACAAAATCAATGAAACTTCACATATTTTTGCAGGAAATGTTAAGACCTTAATGGTCTAATACTCGAGTATACTCACCAATAATAATGAAATTGTATAAATTAATTTTACAGCTGTTTAAAGGTTTTAAGATCAAGGTTAACTATTTTCTAATGACGACCTCGTATTGCGTAATGCATGTTAAATGGATGGATTAATTTGTGTTAATATTGGGTAAATACCTTTATTTATCATTTAAAATACAATTAAAATCGATCCACTACGTCCGATATGCGTTATGTTGTCTTTTGATGCCTTTCAAAATTACGACCACGTGTTGCGTAATGCATGTTATAAATGAATGGATGGTCTTGTTCTGTTCTCAATCTGCAAAGCGTATTTTATATTAATATTGGGTAAATACCTTTATTTATGGATATACTAGTTTAAACAGGCACCAAATGGTTTAAAATAACATAATGGTAAATGAGGCTGCCACTATTAGGTCAAAGTTCAATGTGCTGCTCACATCCAGGGGATATTACCGTATATACCTGGTTTGCTTAGGTACTTAGTGAATTTCTGAGGCAGATTTGGTAAATTCCTGAATGTTGATATAGGGTAATGTTGATTCATTATGCTTATGTCTTGATGTTTTTTATTGAAGTGGAGGGGCCCATGTTTTTATGCTTAGAATGCAGTAAACTCATCCACAAGGGCAGGTTTGCTTGCCATAAACCGACCTCAAGACAACTAAAGGTAAGCTCAACTGAATCTAGTAGCTTGTATTAATTGACATGGTTGAACCACCTTTTCTCATAGCAAAGATTAAGATGGATATACGTTTTTAACATTAATTGTATTTTTGATATTTTGATATATATATTTTTTTCATCAATTTGTTCAAGATATTTTCTTATTGTGTTAGCATTGATTTCAGCATTCCTGTGTTGAGCTCAGCTCAGTAATATTTCTCTAAGATATTGCTCAACTTTTACATGCTGCTGACACCACTAGTGAAAAGAAAGATATTTTTAAAAAGAAATAATATACTATGCTATTTAAAACAATACAATCCCCTTTTAAAAACTCATCAAGTAGAATTTTCAAAAAAAGTATAAAAAGTTTTTTTCTGAAAGATTGAGATGACACAGTATGAAAGTTATGATTAGACAGATATTGAAAATCATATCAACAGAACTCACTCAAGATCTGTGAGGAGCTAATCATTGCCTGAATATTTTCTGTTAACAGGAGAAAGAACAAAAGGCTGTTGACCAACTCACAGAGTAAGTTAAACCATGAAATATATAAACACTTAAGCCATGTTTGAATTATTGTCCATGTGTAATGAGCAACAAACATGATATTTCAAAACTTGTTTTATATCACAACAACAACTAATTAATCTATGCTGAACCTTCTTTTGTTGTACAGAATAAAGAAGTTTATTTCAGTGTCAGTTTAATTTACCAAAAAAAAGAAGTTAAAGTTGGAGGTAACAATCAACAAAAAAGTAATCATGAATGAATAGGTTTTTGAAGGTGTGTCACTTAAATTAATAATGATGTGAAAAAGGATTAAATTTTGACATTTGTCAATGTGTTAATGGTTTTTCCGGTTGGTTGTGAATTTCAGACACATGAAATATTTAATGTTGCGGGTGCAAGAGCTTCATGAGGTCAAGGCAGAAATGCACACTATGTAGGTCAATTTTCATTCAAATAATGCAGACTAATATAATGTTTAATTTGATTTCACAATGTCATATTGATATGTAAAATAATTTTAAATCTTCTTGGTTTGAAATTAGCATTTAGCTTCTGTGGCGCACATCGTAATTATGGTGCACATTGGGCACATTATACGTACAATACTTCTTTAATTTAGACGGCAAGCCTTTGATAGGCAGCTGTACCAGAGTACGCACAAGCTACAGGAGATGCTTAAACAAACGGCCAAGAATCTGAGGGCAGAGGCCCAACAAAAGTACAACGAAAGAATGGAGAATTTGTCACAGAGTGAGGAACTGATAAAGACAAAACTAGAAGAGATGAAAGAGGTAAGGCTGATAAAAATAGTCCATATTTGACTCTTTGCATTCTTTTAAATATCTGTCACAAGGACAATGTTTTTTGGCAAAGTTTGCATTCACAGATGAGATTATAACTTTAGAAGTACCAGAACAATTTTAAAAAGGAAATATTACTGATTTGCTTAGTCAAAAGCCAATATTGCCAGCAAGCAAAACACTCAAAATAAGAAAATGGTTTGGAGATATTGTAGTATACCAAATAGTGTGTCCCAAATGGGTGAGAGTGGCGTGATATATAGGATTGATATATAGATAAACTGATAAATTTCCATATTACAGTTTGGAGTTAAGTTAAAAGAACAAATAGAGCGTGGAGATGAAGGAGCTGAGGAAGCAATCAAAGATCTTGAAGCCAAGGTGAGTGTGCCACATTCTCAGTCAGGTAGGGAGCCCACTGATTGAAATATGGTGTGAATTTTGATGATGATGACTGTGACGATGATGACAACGGCAATGACCCTGTACAGCCCAGTCAGTGCTCAGTGTGCCATTGCAGAATCTTTGTTATGTCCCACCGGAGATGGAGACATGTTATTAGGTTGTCAGACAAACAGGAAATTTTACTTGCCATGAGCCTGCTTTAAGCAGTCAAAGAGACTACAGGTCTATTTTACCAGCACATATGACACTATCTGTCATTGGTTTAGTTTTGGAAATATGAAGAGAACAATTGATGAAAATATAGAATGATTGAATGGTGTATACTCATTTATTATACAAACAAATTTATTTGTTTAATGATTACATTTATGCACTGTTTTTGTAATACTCATTTTCTTGCCTCTTTGTCTAACTATATTCCCAGTTGTTTGTCTTTTTCATCTACTTTCTTTCTTTTTGATATTTATGTTTATGTGAATTTGAGCCCTAACAATGACATTAGCTATAAACTAAAATTAAAAATATGATTAAACCAAATAATGGGAACTGGTATTTAAATAAAGGTCTCCAAGTTGCTTGCCCAGTGCAACACTGAAAGGACCCAATTGTTAATTGATTTAGTTGAAATGTGATTTAGTCCATGTACTCATCTATATATATTCTAATGTATTCACAGTACCAGTCTGTGACACAACTATGTAAGCAACTCCCGACTGTTTACTTTGAATACCATTTGGATTTCAAGAAGATAGAAGAGGAATGTCAAAACTTGCGAATTGAAGTTGAGGAATCAGGTATAATTTTTTTAGTGAAATTTCCAGGAGGATTACCAGTAAGTGTATTTGATATTAACTGCAGTATAATGAATGTCAGTGACTGGACAGAGAATTAATACCACCGATGTACTGTAAATGTTGCAGCTGTTCCTGGTCTCCTTCCAGACTTCATGACACTGCCAGCGCTGGATATACACAATGGTAGGTACACATGCTTACCCCAAACAGGAATGTTTATCAGATCATGTACTCTTTGTCTTTTTGTAATATTATTGCTGCCAGGATCTTTTAAATTGTATAATCTGGATGTATAATGTATAATCTGGATGTTTCTATTAAAATGAGAATACAAACCCAGGTGGACATTAGGACTATGCGATAGCCAGTTCTATATACGTCAATAAAAAATAAACATTTTGGACTCGCCCTCCTACCACCAACGGTGGCGCCACCATCGCCTGCCCAGTTTCCCGCTCAACCTCGCTTGAGAACCACTTTTAAAATTTGACGCCAACCAACAGGACGGTTGGCGATTTTTATGCGAGTTATTTCAGAATAAGCTGGTTTTTTAATGAAAAGTTTAAGCAATATGTCTTTTCAGAGCAAGAAGGACGCTTACGTGAGGAAAGGAGAGCTCTTACGACCAAAAGTGGCTGTCAGACAACCGGAAAAGACGTAGTAGTTGGGTTTGTTGACAAATTGGTTCGTGAAGAAGGTAAATTATTATTATTTCTACCTTATAGATGTCAGAGAGCACTCCGCCATAATATTTGGCTCGTATTTACTCCAAAAGAGAAGAAATTAAATACGCAGAAGTAAAATACTTGCATTGTCGCTCACGGAGCAGCGCGAGTTGAAATCTCGTGGCCGGCTCTCGGTGGGACGAGAATAACGAAAGTTTTCTGGTTTTTGTAGATAAATAAGAATTTTATTGCTTAAATGGCTTCAGGGACAGCCCGCCATGTATTTTGGTGGGTTTGAGAAGCAAAAGAAAGAAATTTACTGCGTATTTTTTATCTTAATGTATTATCGCTCACAAAGTCACGAGCGAGATAGTACTGAGGTCGACACGACCTCGGAGGTGAAATTCTTTGTTTTCTGCGTAGAAAACATGGAAAATTGATCAGAATCGGTTGGATAAGATTCGGTTCGATAAATTAAGTAGGTTTTGGAGTCGAAAACATGTTCGAGAGAAGAAAATCGTTCACCGGAAGTAGAAATACGAAACCGGAAGTGAGCGAGGAATTGTGGGTAAAGTTCAAAATCAAAAGAAATAATCTACAAATGATAGTCTTTTGATTATAGTTTTACTCGAAAACATGATCTGATAAATAATTTGATAATTTTAAAGGAAGATATAATGAAAATCAAAGAATGAAAGAGTTAAGCAACATCGAGCCTGGTTAATACCGGGATGGGTGACCGCTGGCTTGTAGGTGATTGATTTTTCATATGGAGAAAATCATTTTCTATTTTAATTTAAACAGAATTCAGTCAGTGGGAATTCAGTTAACTGTAGTATTCAGTCAACTGTAGAATTCAGTCAACTGTTGAATATGGTTTCCAAGATAAATGGAAAATTAAACAGAATTCAATCAACTGTAGAATTCAGGAAACAGTTGAAAATTCATTGTTAGACAAAAGGTCTTAAACATGTGAATTGTTTGTAGTTTTGTGAGATAATTCTACAAATAATTGGAAGATTAAATAGAATTCAGTCAACTGGTGAATTCAGTTAACTGTGGAGCATTCATGTGTAGACAATGTGTCAAATACATGTGATTTATGTGTTTGATGTGAAACATTTCAAAACAATTTGAATTTTTAAAATAAAATTCAGTCAACTGTTGAATTTAACCAACTGGGAAGAATTCTTGGTTAGACAAAATTCATATGAATTAGTGTATTGTTACTTGAAGGGTTTCTTTATATGAAATAACTCTTCAGGTAAAATTGATGAATGTGATTTATCGACTAGATATTCACTTCAAGATAACTTGAGAATGACATGCAATTCAGTCAACTGCAATGAATTATTCAGAGGATTGATTTCAATGTTGTAACTTAATACGGTGCTTTGTTGAACACAGAGTATAAGACAACACTATTGGAGAAAATTATCTCAGAGTTAGAATCCAATGTAAATTACAAGACTACATGGGAATAGAGTTGGTATTGGCCAGATTTGAGATTACAAGTGAATGTTTCAAAGTATCATTAAAGTAGTCTGAATTGTAGGAAAGGGAACAGTACAGAATGTTGGTATCCTTTTCTATACTCCATGGAATAGTCTAGATTGGATGTATTTATGTTTGCTATGAGGAAGGAAAAGATGCACTGAGAAACTTAAATGGAAGCATCGGTGGCTCAGTGGCAGAATGCTAGCCTACCACGCAGGTGTGTCAGGCTAGGTTTTCTGCTGATACAAAACTGAAGTCCAGTTGATTGATTAAGTGTTGCTCCTTCAAGAGTAAAGGATTGAGGCATGAAGTTCAATTCATACAGATGGAATTTAACTTCTATAACTGGAAAGGACTGGTTATGAAATTAAATAAAGTTTGGGTGATCCACAAGTGATCATCAAATGATGAAAAGCCATTGCTGATATGAAATATGGTTCAAATTACTCATTAATGAGTTTTTCAATCATAAGTAGTAACAATTCTGGCCTGATACTTGGGGTCAAGTTTCAGAAGTGCATCAGAAGTTTCCTGTCAGATGTTACATGCGTTGCCAAGATTCATATGGTACTGTGAAGAGTACATGAAACGAATAAATGGTATTAATTTATCGTTAGTTGAAGCAATGCAAACCTGAAGGTTAAGATTGGTAACATCGGGATAAATATTTTATCCAAAATGTTATGATATGTATATGCATAATGAGCAGACAAGGTTTGCTGGATACTATGCTATGAAAACAGGAGGAATAACAACTCAGTTCAGTTGAAGTTCTTCTGTTAAGTAATCAGCAGTTCTTTGGTAGGCTGGCATATGGAGAACTGTGCTGGTGTAATGAGCATACATAGCAGGAATGCAGGAAAGTCTGTAGAATGGGGTTGCTCATGTAAAATGAAATTCTGCTGAATAATATGTTGTGTATACAAGAGAATCAAAACAACATGAGTCAATGCTGAGATGTAGGAGTTTCAAGTTGGTACTCAACAACTCAGTGGTTGCAATGCTCACTTTGAGAGTGAGGTTGAGATCCCAGTTCAGTTCAGTTTTGGTTACCAGAGGATCAAAGGATCTGAGGAGGGATCGAGTGAATATGCGGTAAGGCTGGATGCTCAAGGTCCCAAGAGACCAGAAGTAGGAGCCAGATAAATCTCAGGAGCCAGAGACAAGACTGCAGTGATAAGTACTATCTGCCTTAGACTAGACTGCAGTGATGGCTTCAGCTAGAGAGTACCATAGTGGGAGTACCACTAGTGGATTCTCTTAACAGATCTCCAGACCTTCATAGGTGCCTCCAAGGAGGGTTGGGGGCATGTGTGTGTTGGATCTGGAAGGAATAGATCTGGAGAGTAGAGAACTAGCACAATGATCTAGCTATCAGATGATTTACTGAACAAGTTCATAATGACAGCAATGATCAACTTAAAAGTACTGGCGTATGTCAGCTCCTAGGAGAGACCAGGTCAGAAGTTTTTGGAAAGAGACTCAAGTGTTTTCCAAAGTTGTATTCAATCCCAGAGGTGTGAAAATGACCCGACATCCTTGGCAATTTCTATGTGCCAGCATAGTGAGGGACTG
Organism: Amphiduros pacificus; assembly: GCA_949316495.1. Classification (NCBI taxonomy): domain Eukaryota; kingdom Metazoa; phylum Annelida; class Polychaeta; order Phyllodocida; family Hesionidae; genus Amphiduros; species Amphiduros pacificus. Next base: position 29,135,382 of record OX439010.1, on the reverse strand, counting down.
AGGAAAAAGATCGACTACTTGCAGCAGTGTGGCTTATACACTTGGAAGGGGGTCTAAGGACCTGTGGCTGAAGTGGAAATATCCATTCTTGAAGTGGATTGCTAAAAGGAATTATTCTAAACTCACATCTTTCGTGTTCAGTGGTTCTGGATAGATGCGAGTGGATAGTAGATGCAGTGAGCATGGTATGGGCAGGATTAGATGTACATACTTTTGGGACAGTCCAGAGATCATTAGATTGAGAAGGGCTGTATCCAGAGTTGTTCAATTTATACATGAATCGTCCAATACAGTTACCTAAGAGGAAAGACTACTGAAACAATTGATCAGGTCAGTGTTTCATATGTGAATAGTGATTCTTCTATTCTGGCAGTTTTATAGGACTGCAGTTGTGATGGAAGGATTCTCAAAGGAGGTTTCTGTGATATGGGAGTAGTGACAGAGGACTCCAGAAGAGGGCTAAGAATCAAGTATGGGGACGCCTTTATTCTACAGAGAGGCTCCATCGGACATAGTTATATAAAGATTATAGATATGCCGTAAAAGGTCATTGAATGACTTCTACCAGAGAGCAAATTCTGAAAGCGACACTGGAGGTATCTTAAGTTACAGTGTGTTTAGGGTTTGGAACGGTTGGAACATTCCAGTACAATAGTACAAAACATGCTTCAAAAGGATATGGTCATTGGTTCCTGAGATAGGGACACTGTTACTGTAAAGCACCACATTCCCAGCAGTGAAAGGTGGAATCTCGTTGGATTTTGAAGTTCTGGGGAGAAGATGTATTGCAAATAATATGCAATCAATAGTGGGCGCATCTAATGATAACGTGAAGGAAATGTAAATACCCTGTGTTATTATATCAGTGACTCCCAGTGTATGCCTTTTGGGACTGAAAATCTCCCTACATGCTCACGGACGGGAAAATTTCTTTATACTGCCTCAAGATCCAAATTCTTGGTTAAGTTGTTAATCTAAAGGAGAGAATATTGGAAATATATGGGACTCAAAGTTGAAGCACCAAAGCTCCAGCTTGGGCCAGACGTAAATAAAGAGGCCAAGCTGCTATATATATACTGTGTACAGCTTAGATACTAATTGGAAGGAACAAAGATATCAGTATGGATAACTCAGATTCCTTAGTTCCAAACAAGAAACGAAAAGATGTGTAGCAGAGCACAACATCAGTATGGCTAAATAAAGCTCTCAGTAAGAAGACCATGATGCTTGATAAGAAGATGGGGAATCTCATCAAGGGAAGTTCCTTAAAGTCTAAGCACTGGTTCAGATATAGATCTCGTTAAAGAAACTATCCAGATTTCTGTCCGTATCCAAACAGTAAGGAAAGCTGTGGGTGTTCATCAGGGCTCAAAGATTCAGTCAAACCATTTAAGCTGAAGGAAGTCATTTCCACTGAATACCAAGAAGTCCATACAATGGTCCATAAGGCTAATTTGGCTAAAGGGGACATGGATGGTGTATGGTTAACTGCAATATGGGTCATAACAGTCCACCTTCAAGTAATATCCCAGATTACTAGGTAAGGTTGGGACAAAAGTAAAGACTAGAACTTATTTGGTAGATCCACAGATATCTTGACAAACAGCGGTATCAGAGGAGACCTCACACAGCTGGATGTAAGATGGGTCAAAACAGTCCACCTTCAAGTTATATCCCAGATGTACAGTTGAGGTTGGGACGGAAGTAAAGGCTAGGACCTAATTGGGCAGATCCTCAGATATCTAGACAAACATCGGTATCAGAGGAAACCTCGCACAGCTGGATGTTATATATATACAATAGAAACAGAAAGCTGGGTGGAAGAAGATAATATCTTCATGGCTGTTCTCATAGTCAGATCTGGAAGAATGGTCATGAGGATGTATGGAATTCCGAGTACTGACCCAGGTAGCTACTCATATGCTGATGGGCCTAACTGTCCACCTTCAAGTTATTCATCAGAGTTGGCAGTCAAGGTCTGGACAGTTGGAAAAGACTCGGTCCTGTTGTGGTATGACATGATGGAGGGTAGCTGGCTGACTGGTGGTACGGGTCATAACTCTCAAGTTCGGATGGGTGCCGTTCAGTCAGTTGCCCAGTCACAACAGAAGGTAACTGACTAAAATGTACACATAACTCACAAGCGCTGGAAGAGGAGGATGATGTCTCCAAGGATGTAGCAGGGATGAGCTAATGGAATTTGGATGAAATGTTGGTTCTTCTGTAGTACCAATGGATTGATTTCAAGGGGTTTGAGAGTCTTAGAAGAGGATCTCAACAGGATGGTCTTTGTGAGTTTGTGCATAAATTAGAGGTCAGAGTCAGTTACAAGAGCCTTAATTAGTCAGTGAAACTCCTCAAGCCCATGAGAGTAGGACTAGACTGATTAGTATGCATCATAGCACCTTGCACCCTAGTAGTGAAGTTACTAGGCAATTGGACTTAGTAGCGCTACTAATAGAAACCAAATCTTGTAGTGCAGTAGTATCAACTCTGGGAATCCATCAACAGGTTGGCAGAGTATACTCAGAAAATGCACACATAACAAAGACCTCTGAGGGTGCACTAGTAAAGCAAACAATACCTCCCACGGGATAAGTTTGCTATACTAGATGGTAAGTGAAAAGAGTGGACTCGTTAAAGATTGGTGCTTAGTGTGAGCTAGTAGTACCTACCAGAGGAAACCTAGTTGCTACACTATAGAAATTAGCCCTCCAATGATGCATGGCTCTATAAAGTATTGTCTGGATATAAGAGAAGGGAATCTCAGCAATAGTCCTCAGTCTCTAGTATCAGACATACAAGTGGTCAGACCTAACATGGTATCAACTATGAAGAGGTTTTGGACTGCTATCGCCGCCGATCGCCCTAAGTTTCAGTTGAAATTGTTGGTTGGGACCCTCCTCCTAATCAGTGATTCTGTCCTAATGTCCACCTGGGTTTGTATTCTCATTTTAATAGAAACTCCACAAATTTTATTAATTAGTGTGTTTCTTATTAAACATGAATACAAACCCAGGTGGACTGTGCTTTCCCACCCGACCTCCCCGCTTAGGCGTCAAATTTATTTTTGATCAAAGTGGTTCTCAAGCGAGGTTGAGCGGGAAACTGGGCAGGCGATGGTGGCGCCACCGTTGGTGGTAGGAGGGCGAGTCCAAAATGTTTATTTTTTATTGACGTATATAGAACTGGCTATCGCATAGTCCTAATGTCCACCTGGGTTTGTATTCATGTTTAATAAGAAACACACTAATTAATAAAATTTGTGGAGTCATCATTACTTGACAAGGCTCAACATTTAGGGCCAGTGGTTTAAAAAAGCTCTGGTGGTCCAGATAAAGTGATATCTTTTGTCTTTTCACTGTGTCATGTTGAGGGCCAGTAGATATTTTTTGTAACATGGATGGTCCGTTTTTTACATCCACTGCCGACAGGCAAGTCTGTCTGTGTTATTCTGTGATTGATACGATCATGGGAATGTGTATTCATTTTCTGTCGTTTGTTTTTCGATATTCGTTTTTTGTTTTGTTTGTTGTAATTTTTGTTTTGTTTGTTAAATTATTTTTCCTCATCCGTGTTACATGTGGAGCACCGCCTATTCTTGTTGAAAAGTGCAGTGGACCTGAGAACAACTGGCAAAAATATTTATTATGTTGCTTGTTTTCATATTGTTTTTTCATTCATTTTAATCCATTTTTATGGGTTTTACCATTATTTACAGCAAGGCTTTCTGCATTTAAAGCTTTACTTTTTGTGTGTTCTAAGATAAGGTGATGGAGCTGTACGTGTCCTGCCCCCTGCAGGCAGCGGGAACGTTCTGGATACAGAACCTGCCCGCAGATGACAATGTCTATAGAGTGCTCAATGCAATGCACTTCTATATAAGGTAAGTTTATCAATAAAAAAGAAAGTGTCAGCATAACCTTAGGCCTCTTAGGTTTATAAGATATCAATGGGAACATTTTTGTAAAATGCCCTCTTATTTATAAGATATCAAAGGATAACATTTTTTCACATGCCTTGTCAATGGTAACTTTGAAGAGTTACCCAAAATAACAAAAATGATCTCCATCCATGATTTTTTAGGGTTGTATTAATCAAGAGTTGCATTATTAAATAATAGAAAATTGTGCATGTCCTATATTATGAAATGTGCTTCAATATGGGAAACTTAATATTTTAGCCATGTTTTGTTTTACAGTTTCCAAATTCAATTTTGGAGGAAAGACAAGAATGAATTATGGAATTTAATGGTAATATATTGACAGGTCCAACTATATCTATGGGTTAGAGATGGAGACTGGGGCAGAGCGTGGGGAGATGCCAGAAGTTGGGGCCTTCGTTTATGCCAAATATGACAAAGATAAAAAGTGGTACAGGGCCAAAGTGGACTACTACAGGCAGGACAAGGTAAGACATTCTACAGCCAATTGCCATCAAGTGGATATGAAAAATCTGTGATAATTTAACAAATCAAGATTGATTTTTGTCAAATAAGAATAATAGTGGTGATAACAAAATTGAGATGTTAGACAGAATGTAATTAATTTGATTAGCAGAATTTTTTTAGGTAAGATTTAGATATTAAATGAAAAAAAATATATATTTGTCGATAGACAGTATATATCTATGTTTATATTGTCAGGCTGCAGTTCAGGTGATGCTACTGGACTATGGGAACATTATAACTGTGCCATACAACAATGTTATCCCAGTGTCAGAGGATTTGTTCACCAACTGTGCCTTCCAGGTAAACATCCTCCCTCAATATAATACAACACTGAAAGGACACAATTTGTTGTTCTCTTTATTGGCCATTTAATAGATACATTTTATTTAAAGTATTACAGTATACAAAGCATGTAGACAATGATAGGTTGGTGTAGAATTTGGATAGTCTCAGGATTAACATTCTTCCCCAAATATTAGCATGTTACACCATGATATTGCAAGATCCAAGAAATGTACTATAATACATATTACAATACATAGCTCAAGAATATCAAATACTGTAACCAAAGTCCTTGTATCCAATCTGACCTGAAGACTTCATTCTTCTAGACTAAAATCATTATATTATATCAAAAAATGATTTAGATTTGATATTTTCTGCTTGTTGATGTAGTCTGTTGAGTGCAGTATATTCGAGGAGAAGCTGGAGAAGCCCATACCTTATGCTGGCAAGCACACATTTAATAGACTCGTGATGGATGATACTGTCAAGTGCACATTTAAACATCAGGTAAATTCAAAACTAAATGTCATAGGTTTATGGTATTAAAATTGGGAAATATTAAACAAAAAATACCATGATTATTTTGTCGTTCTAACATTCCCATTGGAAATCAAAGAGTTAAAGTTAATTTTTTTATTGAAATGCTAAAATCATAGTAAATCACATAACTCAGTGTATTTTACAATTTTGATATATAATGAGATCCGTAAAGGAAATGTTTATATTATGATGCAAACTTACATTTTCATATATTGGAGTATTTGTTTTGATGTCACCAGGTGGAGCTGGATGGGAGACAGGTCTGGTATGTGGAGTTAACTGCGCTGGATGGAGAGGGAGGCGTCTGCAGTGTCAATGACCTCACACACGCTGCTGGTATGCAATAAACCTCATAACATAATACATAGAGTTTATACCTGCACTTGAATAATGCAGTACTTATCCAACGCACTTTACAAAACAGGTTCTTAAAGGTTTTTAATTTAAATGTGTAAAAGCAAATGTGTGCTTCCCAGATAGATTTGACAAATTAGCTTTTAGAAGCCTTACAATTTGAAATCCAAATTATATTTGTATAGATTGCAAGTACGTTTATCCTCAGCCCTGATTGCCATTCTGTAGAATTAATATCTTTCTGTGTCACATTTTTTAACACTATGTCATGCCATTGCTATATGAGAGATTAAACTTGCTGCGTTGATGCTTCTAACAGAGACATTTAATGCAGAGATTGGAAACAAGCTGAAGTTCTGCATTATCGCTCAGGCGAACCGATCATGTAGCCCTATAACAAGGACCCAGATCCGGATTTACGCACACGTGGACTTGTACAAATATGTCTTTTTTGCAAGAAATTATGACGAGAATTACTTACTTAACACATATCTATGTTAATCATACGTAAATTAAATCAAGAATGGAAGAATTTGTGTGATAAATGCAAAACTATTTATCACTGATCTGCAACTGTTGCATGTCTGAGTTGGATGGTGCACCGTGCTGACACCTAGTGGCAGACCTGCTGTTCCCAATCTCTGTTAAAATATCTCTGCTTCTAATGAATATCTGATGAGTTCACACATTGGTGAGCAAGACCTACATTTCAAGGTCACAGGGCTATTTATAGACAATATTATTATTGCTCTTTGAAAATTTACAAAATACTTTAAAGGTTATATGGAAAATTTCTTCAGGGCTGAGGAAACTTGCATCTCTGATGCCCATTTTAGAGATTAAGTTCACTTTTCCTTGTAAAAAATAGACATTTTTAAAATTGTTTTTAGTTAAAGAAGCTCATGTCAAAGGCCAGGCAAGTATAACCTGCCGTGATATACGTCTCAAAGAAAACCCTAATCTGGCGGTCCACAGTTACAATGCCATGGCTTCTCCCAAGGAAGAGACTGCATCTGTAACTATACAACCAAATGAGTCAGACCCTGCAGCGCCACCTGGCAGCGAAGAGAAAGAACAGACTGATTCATGCGGGGGAGGAGAAGTGATTCAAGGAAAGGGCCCTGGATGTGAGAAAGGAGGGGAAGAAGGTGTGGTAGAGACGGGTGAGAGGGTGAGGCAGGCTTCAGACCTGGATATGGACAGTGGCATCTCTGAGGAAGTCGGTATTCTGGAGCTGAGTGCACTTAGTAATAAAGATGACAACCACACAGAGGTTACAGGTGAACAGAGTGAAGCATTCGCCGGAGAGCCTCCCCTGCAAGATCAGGATGCAAATCACGCATTTGGAAGTGATATTCCAGAAGATCTGAGAGTTTCAACAACAAAAGATGATATGAACATTGAAGTGTTTGATGGTGATATTGAAGTGACCACAGGAATATATGATGATGATGCAACAGGTGAGACTCCAAGATTGTCTGATGGGCAAGATGGTGCTGAGTCACATAGAGACTCAGGAGAATCTCCTACTGAATGTGTGGTAATAGACAGTACATCCACAACCAAAGATAATGAATCTGACCCAAACACTCAGGAAGATGATAGTAAACTTGTATATCAAGACCGTCCAAGTCAAAACTCAGTCGATTCTAGTCCTCAACCAAGATTTGCCAAAGTTGCTCCCAGTGCTTCGTCCACACCTCTAGTGATGGCTGGCCAGAGTGTCTCAGGGAGTGGTTCAATTCAAGACAATGCTGCCACCCCTGATAGGGCCTCAAGTCAGAGTAACACTGCCACCCCTGATAGGGCCTCAAGTCTAAACAATATCGCAACCCCAGATGGGGCCTTAAGTCAAGCTTATACTGCCACTCCTAACAAAGAATCAAGTAAAGACAACCTTTCAACCCCTGTCAGGGCCCCATTGCCAGATTTCCCTGAGGAAGCCATGGAGAATGGAGTTAAAATGTACTTACCCCCCACCCCAACAAGAATACTTACAAATCCTTTGGTTGTGAATGAGCACTTGGGCGACGAAAAAGATGTATATGACAAGGGTGATGCAGTTCCATTTACAATCAGCAGAGATGGAAATGGTACAGAGATGTTTGAAGGTACACCAAGTGAGCAGAGTAAAAACATTGCTGTGTCTGGAGAGTTTTGTGTCCCTTCGGAGGAGTGCAAGAACCCTTGTGATGAATCAGAGCCACCTAGTGATCATTATTTAACCAAATTAGAGCCGTCTGGTGAGCATCATCAACCCCCTTTAGAGCCATCTGGTGAGCATCAGCAAGTCCCATCAGAGCCATCTGGTGAGCATCATCAAGTCACATCAGAGCCATCTGGTGAGCATCAGCAAGTCCCATCACAGCCATCTAGTGAGCATCAGCAACTTCCATCAGAGCCATCTGGTGAGTATCATCACCTCCAAGCAGAGCCATCTGGTGAGCATCATCACCTCCAAGCAGAGCCATCTGGTGAGCATTATCACCTCCCATCAGAGCCATCTGGTGAGCATCATCACCTCCCATCAGAGCCATCTGGTGAGCATTATCACCTCCCATCAGAGCCATCTGGTGAGTATCATCACCTCCAAGCAGAGCCATCTGGTGAGCATTATCACCTCCCATCAGAGCCATCTGGTGAGCATCATCACCACCAAGCAGAGCCATCAAGTAGTCATCAACAACACCTATCAAAGTCTTCGATTGAGTGTCATCAACTTCCATTTGAGGCAACTGCTGAACATAAGCGTCCCACCCCAACAGAACCATCTGCTGTATTCTGTCAACAAATATCAGCAGAGTCATTCAATGAATTTCATCACACTTCAGAGCCATCTAGTGAAAACAAACGTTATCAGCCAATTGGTTCAGAATCCTCTCACCAGCAACAGCAGGTTCTGGCCTCAGAGGCCTCTTGTGTCAGTTTACAGCAGTTGTCATCTGAATCACATCCTGAGGTGGAGAGAGATTCTGCGATGGCACTGGATTCCAGGAAGGAGGCACCACGCAAAGAAGCGAGAGGACGTGGTGCGACTTTGGCGTTTAAACGGGACAACTCCTCAGACCGGTCCAAGTCTGCAGTCTCTGTAGGAAGAGGCATCCATTCTGTGCAGAAGTGGAATAAATCGTCCAGTGGTCAACCTGGCCCAGTAGTTGGCCCGGCTGTATCAGCGAATGGTGAGGCCGAAGTAGAGGAATTTAGGAAGATAAGTGGCAGGAAAGAAATCCAGGATCGAGTAACCGCCACTCCACCTCGTCAACTGCCAGGATATATAGCTACACCCCCACAAATAGCCACGCCTCCAATGGTGGCCACGCCTCCTCATGCCCCACATCTGACACATCTATCACAGGATCTGTCACAGACAGCTGTCACCCCTCCCAAACATGGTCTGCCTCCCGCCAATATAGAAGATTCGCCTCTACCCCAACATCAAAACTTTGAAGGTAAGATCTCATCTGCTGTTTACAAGTCTCTGCTGAATTCTGTGGCTCTCTTTGTCTCTGCAGATCTTTCTTGCCTGTTATCTCACGGCATGAGATCCGAGGAGGTTTATCTTATTCACATTAATTGTACGACACCAAAGATGAGTGTGTTTTCTGCCTTGCTGGGGTTGCAGGTGGTCGTTACCAGGTGAGAGTGGTGTCAGACTTGACAGATATGGGAGTGTGTGTTGTGAGGATGGCTCTCTCAGACAGCAAGCAGGCTACCTTCGACAAGTTCATGCAGCAAGTACAGTAAGTATATAGCCTATGTCTAGCCTTAATCCTAGGGTTGTTTTGAGGGGACTAACCTCAATATCTAACTCTGTATATGACATATAGCCATCCAATCTACTGTCTTTGTCTGCAAGAATGCTAAATATAAATACTTTTGTTTTTTTCTCCAGGCATAGGAGGTTAAAGTTGGTGCTGATCCCACCATAATATATTAATATCAGAGAACTATAATTTTCAATCATGGTATTAACAAAAATATATCAATGTTGGTTCAAACACAAATCATTAATATATATATATTACCAAACATTCCGAGATGTTGGCTATATGTTTCCATGAGTATTTTTTTTATGCGACAAGGCATATACATTAGGGAATTCTAAGTCGAGATTTACCCCTTAGATACCATATCTATTTCAGGAAGAACAGGGTCAGGAGTTGGTGTTTAATTCTTCATATCAGTTCTCACTTACAAATTTAGATTTAGACAGAAAGACATTGAATGATTTTTTTAAGCATATTGGACCAAGTCTGAACTGAAACCACTTGTAATCTGGTGATGGAGTATCTCAAATGCCTACTGCATCTCCTGAGGTTTCCATATTTTTCAAATCTGAGAGGCCCTATTAACCTGACATAACTCCCTATGTCACATGTTATAAGATAAGCTAGAGATGGTTCTTTGCCATTTTGGCCCCCGGGAGATCCCCACTGAGTTTATGGCATGAATGGATTGCAGGGATGTAGCTAAGCTGTGCGTGGAGGTGGAGAATCCAGAGCCCCATGGACAATACCTGGCCAAGCCAGACAAGTCAGAACAGTGGGAGCGAGCCAAGTTCTGGCACATGAGCCCAGATGCCAAGAAGGTGAGCGAACACACCAAGAATATCAAATCTGTGTATTAATCATTTATATAGCACTATCCCAGACCAGTCTGCTCATGACACTTTGTTGATAATATTTTTGAAATAAGTGCCTTTTTCTGGTTTTTTAAAAATCTAGTGGTAAAGCATTACACAATTTGTTTATTTTGCTTCTTTGTATCAGCTAAAATTTAGGCTATATCAGGTCAGATAGAGGCCTTAAACTTTTCACATAGTGAATAGGGATCTTTCATTTGCATTATCATATAGACATGATAACACAAACCACAGTCTGAATTTGTTATTGTGCATTTAATGGACACAGATTAAGAATAATACCAGAATAAGGTAACAAACGTTTGAACTGATTTCACTCAGCAGTTATTCAGATAATTATTTCCTGTCAACTTTACTGCTGACTTTTCGTTCTTGTTCCGCTAAGCTTATAACTCATTATATTTTGGTGCCTCAGCATGTCAAGTTATAACTTTGAAAGTACTTTATATGAAGCGTTGTTTATTTTTCAGGGGATAGCACGAGGACTTGACAGTGGGAAAGAGTTCAAAGTAACTCTGCCCAGAGGCCTACGTGGCATGCCAAGCGACAGATTGCTTAAACTTCACCCATTCCAGGTAAGTCTGGATATCTTCTTGTGCACATTTTTATTTACAGTTTCTTTTTCACTTAGCTCTTGAATGTTGATCGACAATTTACAAATCCGTTTTCTTTGCCAGAGCAATATATATTTGACATGTGCCTGAAATGTTTGAAATGTTGCTTGCTATAAGTATGTTTTAATCAATGATATGATAGAAAAATGAATTTTATATCCACAAAATAAACAGTTAAAACACCAACATTGAATAATATCGAAACAAGTAGAGTTAAATACTGATAAAAGTCAGGTATCAAGTGGTATTAAAATATATGAATACCATGAAGTTTGTTTGATTTTGCCAGAGGCAAAGATTGAGAGATGATAGTGAATGGCTGTTGGTTTGTAGGCAAAGTGGTGCAGCCTGCAGAGTGCAGAATATCAATACTTCAATGATGTGGCCAAGAAGCTCTTCCAGAAGATCACAGCAAATAAAATACTACAACTGGAAGTGGTCAGTCAATCTGCATGGATTTGTTAACCTGCATTATTTTGAAAACCTGCACTAATTTGATAACCTGCATTAATTTGATAACCTTCACCTACTTTTCAAGGTCACAGGCCTATTATCTCAATAATTCTAGACTAAATGACTACAGTTCCATGATACTTGACACACATAAGCTATCAAAGGAAGTAGATGTGCACTATTGTGTTGGTTTTTTTTTACCCCTGCATAAATTTGCCTTGGTGCAGTGACATTTTGTTCAAAAATATTTTGCAGAGCGAATGTTGTACAGTAAGTTACCGGGGCTGAGGGTTGATGCATCTCTGATTTCTATGTTTCCCATATATATATTTGTTAAAAAGATATTGGTATCTTGCAGGTGCTGGATGTTAACCCTGTCTATGGCATAGATATGTATGCCAAACTCATTGATACCTCAGCAATAGTAGAACAGAGCGTGTACCAGTGCATCAATGAAGTCATCTATAAACAAGGTAAACATTAAAACAAACCTTCTAAAACATTTTTGTAATTCAAAATTTATATTATAGAAATTTAAGAATATAAACAATATTCAAAATATAATTTATCTCTTTTAATTTTTAAATCAGTGGGAAAATGTTGGGATTTTTTAATTTTATGATTAACATACTCTCACTGTATATACCGTAGATGCTTTGCAAATTGCTCTATGTTTGATATGATGGTGTTTTGTTTTCTGTCAGTGCCCCATAAGCCCCTGTAGGACCTCTACAAATTGCTCTATGTTTGATGAGGTGTTTTGTTTTCTGTCAGTGCCCTGTAAGCCCCTGTCGGACCTCTGTGAATTGCTCTGTGTTTGATATGGTGTTTTGTTTTCTGTCAGTGCCCTGTAAGCCCCTGTCGGACCTCTGTGAATTGCTGTGTTTGATATGGTGTTTTGTTTTCTGTCAGTGCCCCATAAGCCCCTGTAGGACTTCTGTGAATTGCTCTATGTTTGATGAGGTATTTTGTTTTCTGTCAGTACCCTTAAGCCCCTGTAGGACTTCTGTGAATTGCTCTATGTTTGATGAGGTGTTTTGTTTTCTGTCAGTGCCCTGTAAGCCCCTGTAGGACTTCTGTGAATTGCTCTATGTTTGATGAGGTATTTTGTTTTCTGTCAGTACACTTAAGCCCCTGTAGGACCTATGTGAATTGCTCTATGTTTGATATGGTGTTTTGTTTTCTGTCAGTGCCCCATAAGCCCCTGTAGGACCTCTACAGATTGCTCGGTGTTTGATATGGTGTTTTGTTTTCTGTCAGTGCCCAGTAAGCCCCCGCAGGACTTTGTGATGCAGCCACCGTTGATGCAGCACCCGGAGGTGCCCCTCCTCCCAGTGCCCCAACAGACACAGGAGAGGCCCAGGAACCAGCCTCCCACTCAGCCACACAGACCCTACCTACCTCAACACCATAACTCAGGTCAGACATTTAACTATAATAGATATATAAGCTGTGCCAATTTTCTAATTTTCTTTTTTTCTTTTTCTATTTTTTTTTAATTACAGCTAATATGAGCAGATTGTATCAAGGGTTTGTTCTATTTGTATATTTATAAGGCTCTCATTTCATGATAGATTAACTTCTGTGCCCACCTATTAAATTCTAGTATCCCTTTTACCTGGCAAATGAATAAAAGCTGAGAAAGAGTAGGTACATCTCAGTAAAGGACAAGCATATGTGACATTGATACAAACTGATGACATAAAGTAACGTTAATGCTTACAATTTTAAAGGATTTGGATGGACCATTTTATTACAGAATATAGTGGTGTGATGATGACAGGCCAGCAATATGGACAACAGATGGCAGTCCCAGTGCAGATGATGAGGCCACCTCCTCACCAGATGACAGCATTGATGCAGCCTCACAGGGTGGCAGCAACCCTTAATTTGCCAACAAGTTCTACCTCGCAGTATGTTGCTTCCATGGGTCAGAATGTATCTGCTCCAGTGAGGCAGCCTCTTGCGGACTACAATCCGGAGCAGGCTCTGGCACAAGCTCAGGAGTTGTTGAACAGGGGCCTCCTCACTTGTTATCCCACCGATACCAACAACCCTCAGCCTAACTTTAATATGGAGCCACAAATGATAGAGAAAATGCTGCAGTCTTATGTTGTAAGTCTTAAGTAAATCTTGGCATGATGCATTCTCCTAAATCATTTGAAAAGAAAAGGTTGCAATTTACAACAGCCATGTATTGTTTGTGTAATTATTAATGATGTCTTATGACCTTATTAAGCATTTATCTGATTCAACTCTCACTGCTTGGTATCTCGTGTGTCATGAGCAATGCATGCTGGGATAGCACATGCTAGCTGATATGATGACCACCAATTTGTATGCTGTGAAGGGAATACAGTAATGTTTTGGCAACAAATGCACATACAGAAAAAGAAACCAGATTAACAATTTTTAGAGGAATAGAATAAATAGTAATGGGTCATTTAAACTGATTGACATAAAAAGACATGTCAATTAACAATTTTTACAATTTTAACTATGAATCAAGCTTATTTGTCTTTAAAGTTCACCCATTCATGACATTTTCACAAACCAGGTGCCAGCCTGGCCCTCCAGAGCAGTGAGAATAGGATGTCTTTCTTGAAAAAAAAATCATAAGAAAAATATTATTGAGATCTAAAAAAGCAAGTTTAGCATTTGTGAAGTACAATTGAAGTAACTTCTAGTATATATGTAATTATTATTTGGACCATGATTCTTAGAATGTGTTTTATTCTTTCTTCACCAGATTATAGAGAACCAGGCAAATGACGGAGCTCCCCCTACTGGAGTCAACATGCTGCCTGAACAACCCAACATTAAAGTAAAAGGCAAGCCAAATTACTTAATCAATCATTTATCAGATATCCATTCACTGTTTAAGTTAAACTTGCACAAGGTTAGATTACATATAATTACCAAAATTGGCATATTCATTGAGGGGAAATGCGGAACTATTTTCAAAATTTACGCCACACCTGGTGACATGCTATGCTATTAAGATGGAATAATAGAGATGATAAGTTCAGTTGTTGATGACATTTAATATTTATACTTAAAAGCATTGACTTGAAAAATATTGAGGCCCATACACATCGTAAAATAGCAATCTTTTTGTCAAAATATTTCCCAAAAATTTTGAGATGCGGTAGTTCTGGCTTGACATGAAAATTTAAAGACCTTTCTTGATTTCATCCCCCCACCCCATTTTGATGATGTAATATTAAGGCATCCCCCGAAATTGAACACAGGAATATTATACCAACAATACCAAAAGGGATGCAGTTTTGTTTTAATTGCATGGAGGAAAATTATGAAGACAATGAATAAATGTGATGTGGTAAATTGATATACTGATCATTTTTAATCATTATATAGTCATGTAACATCTGTTGTAATCTTCAGTGAGCGAGCAGTCCATGATGCAGGGAATCCGACCACTTAACAAAGTGCCTTGTCAGCAATCAATGGTGAGAGCTGCCCACGATGAGATGCCACCACCACCAATGAGGGCAGCACCGTTCCGGGTGCCTTCGCCCCCGAGTGCAAGCGGCCATGTTCGGCGGCAAGGCCAAGCTGTCGACCGGCAGAGTCCTGGGCTCTATGGCGTGAGCAAGGAAGCTTCAGCCGGAGACTATGCAGACCATCACGCAAAGCACTGTGATATGCGCAGGGAAGAATCACACTCGCCCAAGTCTTTCAGCTCATCAAGCAGGTAATTAGCAGTAAACTTAAGAGTGAACTCAGCAGTAAACTCAGCACTCAGGAGAGTCAAAGAATTTGGCTGTTTCTGTCCCCCACATTTTTTGCAATACGAAAAGCGGGGGGACATTAAATTGAGCTGCATCCGTGGACTTAAGAGAGCGTATAGAATGAAGGATTTTATTTTTAATTATTTTTTTTTTTTTGCAAATTGTGTTTGGTCAGACAGGGGAGAAGTTTGGCTGAAATTCAGAAAAAAAGAACTGACTCCACTTGCATAAAAATGCAAGAACATTTACATACTAAAATGGTTATATGAATATGTATAAATTCCTCCTTGCAGTTATGGAGACAATCGCAGCCAGGGAAAACACATTGGACACCATGGGTTTGACAAGCCTTCAGTGCAGTGTTTTAATTGTTCCGATTTTGGGCATTATAGCAAAGCGTGTCCAAAGAAAGCAGCACAACATGGGGTAAGCACAAGTGACATAAGTGAGCAGATAATTCATATACAAACCTGCAGTCAATGTCTGACAACTTAGAATTTTTTTTTTTTTTTTAAAGGAGCAAGTTTAAACAGGATTTTTTTTATAGATTTTGTGTGTGTGTTAATTCTTAATTGCTGAAAAATGCAGGCAGTAAAAATATTGAAGATATTGATATAATTGCAGCAGGTCGGCCATCGTGGAGGACGGGACAATAGAGGAGGCCGCAGACATGGTGGAGGAGGGCAACGTGACCTCCGATCATCAACCAATCGCAGTGGCTACTCAGATAATCGGATGTCAGCCAGTCGTAGTGGCTACTCGGATGATCGGATGTCAACCAATCGTAGGCAGTCAGCAGCATCAGGTGGAGGCGGGATCAACATGGAGAGCACAGAGGAGTGGTAACAACATAGGGAAGTGTTAACAATATAGGGACAGTGTGACAATTGCAACACAGAGGGTGTGAACATTGCATAGGAGGGATAACAACACGGAGGGTGTGAACATTGCATAGGAGGGATAACAACACAGAGGGTGTGAACATTGCATAGGAGGGATAACAACACGGAGGGTGTGAACATTGCATAGGAGAGATAACAACACACAGGGTGTGAACATTGCATAGGAGAGATAACAACAGACAGGGTGTGAACAACACAGAGGTGTGATCAACACAAGGGATGTGATCAACACAGAGGGTGTGATCAACATACAGGGTGTGAACAACACACAGGGTGTGAACAACACAGAAGGTGTGAACAACACACAGGGTGTATGGATATGCAGCAGCCTTTGGTTTCTTTCACACCAGCACAGAAACCTTCAGGACTTCTATACTCAGAGGGGACTATACTTCTCACAGAGGACTGCAACTCTCACAGTGGATTGCAACTCACAGTGGATTGCAACTCTCACAGTGGACTGCAACTCACAGTGGATTGCAACTCTCGCAGTGGACTGCAACTCACAGTTGACTGCAGCTCTCACAGGGGACTGCAATTCTCAATACATGTATTAAAAGATAAATATTTGTGCCTTTAATTTGGTGTACTTGGACCATTTCTGTTGTTACTGCCAATATTTTAGGTATATATAATACAATTATATATATTTTTCTTTGTATATGTAATTTGTGAAAGTTGATTTAAGAATCATTTAAGAAAAATACAGTTTTGATAATGGAGAATTTGATGTTTTATTTGTACAATTTGCCAAGTTTAACTTAGATGAGCTTTAAATTGGACATGCTATTTGTCAGACTATGCTTAGGTATAAAATTCATATTTAGGACGATATTTTGATATCAAAAACATTGTAAATTAGGCATTAGGAAACAATCAATCATGAAATGATTATTGAATTGAGCCATAATATACAAGATGTTAACCGGATTTTGCTTGGTGTCAAGGAAAAGTTCTGTTTAAGAGTTCCAGCGTTAAAAGAGTTATATTGTTAAGTAATCTTCACATTATCTTAATAATTATTATCATTGTGTAATTCTGGGTGGTATCTTTTCAATGTATATAAAGCCAAGGCTTATTTTGTTTAGTCATAATACAAATAAGAACAGATTGGGACAAGCATTTTGAGGTGCAAAGTATTATAAAAGACCATAATATACAAGGATAATGCTCATTAAAATATCTAGTAGTGGGAGTTTTTTATGAGTACAAGATAAATATATACATATTAATAAAAGAAAGGGGGAATAAAAGGGGGATCATTCAACTGGAACTTAAGGTCTATAATCCACAATGAAAAACTGGGACAGACTTATGTTTTTTTGGCTTAAATGTGTTCAAAGTAATGTTATTTGTTAATTTAGCACAGAAAAAGTAAACTTAACCAGCTAGTCTTATTTTTTTATTATTTAAATTGAACCCGTTTTAACGGTAGTTTCGACTCAGTTTTTGCAGCTGGCGACTTATATCACCTATCTGGGCTTTGGCAGTGCCTTTGCCGATGGTTGGAGAACATTTCTTATCAGTTGAAGAAAGTTGCATAATATTCAGTCTGAATTCATTGACAGTTAGAGTTTATATACTGTGCTAGCAGGATGTTGCATAATTATGACATAATATTAACATTTTAACAATATATGACAGAGAAGACCACCTGCCTCTGTTATCGTTTGGTTTGTCCGCCATGTGTGCTGAATGGGAAATACCCCCCACTGGCGTCATAGCCTCACTCTCATCCTGGAATCCCCCAGAGCCGAAGGCAGTTACGGAAATATACGAGACCACACGAAGTTCTCCCCAGATGCTTCCGACTGATTGTGGATTATAGACCTTAAGACAAAGAATTATTTAGCATTACCTGATGGAGCTCAAAGAGCTAAGGGAAATATTTTTTTTGGTCTTAATTGCAGTTTAATTATCACTCCACCACTTTATAGACCCTCAGGCCAGGGTTTCTGGAAAGCCTAAATTTCATTTGGACTATAATAAGGATAAGAATTAATTTGGACCCATTAGAATATTTGGGAATTGGGTATTTTATTTATTTAGCAAAATATTTTAAGTTGCATCCTCTCCCAATTGATTGTCTGACTAGTCAATACAAAATTTGTCTCTGTTTCTGCTCACAATCATAATAAAGAATAATAAATTTAGTAAGTTGCAAGCTGATTAAATTTCTTTCTGTTCTACTTTAAACTGCCAGTACCACTAGATAGAGCATTTATTTCGTTCTGGCATATTATATTGCAAAATATGTTTTAGTTATCATGCTCAAAGGAAAATAGTGTTATGGTTTTGCTCTCGAGATATTTTTTTGGTTTGAGAGATTATACTAAGATATATTAGAAGCTGATGTCAAACATTAACCATTGTTGATTGCTATTTATTTTTTCCACATTCTGAACACTGGGATGTGGTCATGGTAAATAAAGTCTTTGAGATTAAGTTGAGCTCAATTGTTTTTTCATATTCAATGTCCAGTTTATTCTCATAATGATACATCTGTTAATATCAAAATAAAGTAAATATATATTTGTATGGTATTTTTCAAAAGTAAACAATAAATGTTATATAAAAAAATACCCAAAATGTGTCCTCGTAATGCTGATTATTTACATGTATTTAGAGTTTTAAAGCTTTCGTAAAATCTGATTTTCAAGCACTTTTTTTCTTGCAAATATTTATAACCTTAACTTTGTGATCAAATCATATACCCATACTATTACCTCTACATAAATTTCTGGGCCTTTTTAAATAGAGGAGTCTTCTGCCAAAATCCTAATCATTCATTGAACGTTTACCTGAAATTTTATCACGGTATCATGACCACATTTCATTTAAACATACCCCAATATCTGTAAAAGTGCTGTGACTCCGTTAATTTCATGAAAGCTTTAATAGTTTTTTAATATGAAATTTCTTGATTTTTTTCAAAATTTGAAATCTTCTAAATGATTAACTTTATCCCAATTATTTATAAGAGCATGTTTTATTATGTTAATCACTGATTATGAAATCTGAGCATACATTTCCAAAAATCTTAAATTCAATTTATCTCTTGCTTTCATAAATCATATTTAAAAAATTCAATTAACTTCACTCTATATGCAAGACTCAATACAGCTATTCAAGTTTATTACAGTGGATTCACAAGTTGTACAAGGAACAGATGCTGCCCATTTATATACCATTCCTTGCCAAATTAATGCTGAGCAAGACTTTTTTTTATAATTTTTGAACTTATGTATACCTCCACAGAATGAATCCAAGTTCAACCTCTTAGACAAACTCTTTAGTATTTAATCTCTTTTGTTAAACTGGTCTAAATTGAGTGGGTTTTTAATGCACAAGAAGCCCCCTTTTGGCCTGGGAGGTAAGGGTGGTACTTGCTCTGACTCTCTGGTGCTTGCAGTGAACATATTATTGGCCTCCAGCTCTCTCCACGACTTTGTTGGCAGCCTGACTCTGTGCTCGATGTAGGTGTTGAGGAGTTGCTGAAGGTCGCTGTCTCCCTCCTGGTCCACATTCAACCTGACCTCTCCTTCCACAAAGCGGATCTTATAATGTAGTAGATCTCCATTATGACTGCAATATAAGCATGAACAGCAGCTAATAAGAAAGAGTCTTTAAAATATTGACATTCATTAAAGCATCAGACAAAGCCACCAGTCAGCCAACTGAGCGATTTTTATGTACATGTCACAAATTTGTAGCAGTGTTGAATTCTGAGGGTGCAGATCCAGGGTTAAGGTGTGGGAATTAGGTCACACATGTATGTGTCTCGACCTCAACCACAGGCAGGCTGTCAGTGTCACAGACTGGCGGACACCTAAACTGCATAAATAATCAAAGAATTGAAATATTTTTTTGCAAACGTAGAATATATGAAAATTAATAACTTTATGCACAAAGGAAAGGTATGCTAGATGTTTGACTGTGTTAAAAATGTCTGAGTTTCAACTACCGGTTTCGGACAGTTGCCAGTCACTGTAGTCTACATTTACGGCAACTTCAAAATGATGAGAAAATATAAATATCATTTTCAAAAAGGAAACTGTATACCAATTCATAAAAAAAAAAACTTTCTTGTTTATGCCTTGGTTACTTTAACTGCCTTTGTCTATGGTTCATATTACTATGGTTACAAGGCGTATGACCTTAATAACTTACATGACAGACATTGCGAGGTGTTTATCATCCAAGAGCCAGAGAATATAGCATCCTTCCTTCCGATAATGCTTGGTCTTTATCAGCTTAAACTGAAAACAAGATTTCTAACTTTATTTTTACTTTAATAAAAATTCATTGCTCCTTTATCCTTAACTAATTACCATGTCATGCACAGTGCATGCCATGGCTAGGGATCTACAGAAGAAATATTTATATATATATATATATATATATACAAACACACACACACATATATACAAACACACACACACATATATACATATATATACAATATATATATATATATATATGTATATATATATATATATATATATATATATATATATATATATATATATATATATATATATATATATATATATATATATATATATATATATATATATATATACAATATATATATACTTATATATATATATTATATATATATACATATATATATATATATACAATATATATATATATATACAATATATATACTTATATATATATATTATATATATATCTTTAAATGATAGAGTAGAAAAGGAGATGATTAATAATGAACTGACCACACTATCCTGTAGCTGCTTGTTGTCCTTCATCCCTTCCACATATCCGGACAGAGTGGTTGCCTGCTCCAGAATGTGGTCTGGGATCACCTCCGAGGTCACCTGTCTTTTGGCAAGCCTGGAGGGACTTTTTGACTTTGACCTTGGGGCTATCGCTGGCTTCAGACCTGATCCACCTGGCTTTGCAACTGACTTTTCTGGTAAAGCCTCGCCATTTAGGTATATTGGGGAGGGCTCTGGGATGTAATTGCTTGTAGGTGACCTGTTGATTTCTTTAGGTGTGATATCAACATGGTAAATTCCATTGGAATAGGTGCATGGACTATTATGCAAGTCTCCTTTCTGTCCAGGACTTCTAGGGCTAGAATTGAGTATCTCTGTATATTCCTGTGGTCGTCTGCATGTCCAGTTATTTAATACTGAGCTCAGATTGTCTGCCTGGCTGTGTTTCGGTTGCATTCCTGGGGAAGATAATGATCGAACAGGAAGTTCCACTGGTGGTTTGCACATGGGACCTTCTGATAAAGAACCAGATTTCTTGAACATGGGTGATGGTACCAGAGTTGTATTTGTTCCAAGCTTATGTGAACTGCTTGTTTCAGTTGGCTTAATTGGCACATCATGACTGAAGCTAGCTTTTGGCAGAGAGACTTTAGGGGACCTTGCCAGGTTTTCTGATGAGGTCTGGTTGTTGCCTAGGAACCACATGGGTTCATGTGGAACATAGAGTTCGTCTCCGCTCACAGATGCAGGCATTGAAGCCGAGCGTGAACCCAGCGACTTCCATTCTACCTCGCTCCCTGAAACACCATGCTGCTGGGAGATATTACTCTGACTTTTAGCACCCTGTCTCTGCAGTTGAGTGGACCTTTCAGGTATTTGGATTAATGAGGTGTGTCTGTGGAACTGGTGAGTAGAGATGTGGGTAGAGTAACTGCCTGCCTGTGTCTTGCCAGCATTTTGCTCGGAGACTTTTATAATTGGTGTGCTTACCAACTGAGTTCTCAGATGCTCACTTTGATTGTCCTGTCGACCATATACTGGCTGAGCTCTTAGACGCTCACTTTGATTGTCCGGTCTTCCATATTCCGTCTGGGCTCTCAGATACTCACTATGAAAATTGTCCGGTCTTCCATATTCCGGCTGAGCTCTCATATGATCACTATGAAAATTGTCCGGTCTTCCATATTCCGGCTGAGCTCTCAGATGCTCACAATGAAAATTGTCCGGTCTTCCATATTCCGGCTGAGCTCTCATATGTTCACTATGAAAATTGTCCTGTCTTCCATATACCGCTGCATTATAGGAAGGCGGGTCCTGTCCATCGTACGGAGGTGGCATATCTGGAACTACCACTGATGTACCCATCAAATCTCTGCATGGATGTAATCCTACACACTTTCCTCTTTCAGAAGGTGCCTGGTCACAGAGACAGTCTAAACTCTCTCCACTGTCATATGAGGGTGGACTTTTTGACTCGACTGGGCCTTTCTTCCTTGGAATCATAACAGATGTCTCTTTTGCACTTTTTTTATCTTTCGAGTCTTTTGAGTCTTTTGGTGGACTTTTCGACAGATTGTTCTGTTGCCCATTTCTGGTGACCAATAGTTCTGAATGCTCCACGGGTTGACTACTTGATAGACTAATACTGTGGCTAGTAGACTGTTGCTGACTCGGGCTGCTGCCCCCTGGTGCACTATTGTCATTAGACTCCAGAGAGCTTGATCCTGAGTCAGACCCAACCGAGGGAGACCTGCACACGCAGGCTGGCTCGGCCGGGCTTGAGAAATAGATCTTGTGGAGGGGGCCAATATGGATGGGACCGGATATAGTTTTTGCATTGATCATGACACTGCCCCCACTTGTGCTGTTACTGCTTGACAAGCCAAACCTGGCCATAGATTCTTCTATGCCATAGCTATCAAGTAACTCGGAAGGATCTTCATTCAAGGAGTCAGAATTCACCATATCTTGAGGCACATAGAGTTGCTGGAATGGACGCTTCACTCCCGTTGAGTCCTGAGATGGGTCTGGCTGTCCTAATTCCAAATCATTTCTTTTGTTGGACCTCTCTTGAATCACAAGTTGCACTCCCTGAATTACGAAAAATAAAGATTTAAAACTTGAACATGATTATAGAACTAGCTTTCTAAAAATAATGACAGGATAACTACTGCAAGGTTAAACAGCACAACTACTAAAAACATGTAGCGCATTTATCATTGTCATTTTTAAGGTCAGGTTATCAAGGCTAAGATCAAAAGATCCAGCAAATAAGACATTAGATTCTTACACCTGAAACTGACCCCATATTTCTGATTATACATTAAATAATATGAAGATTATAATAAATACATTAAATAATATGAAGATTATAATAAATACATTAAATAATATGTAAATTATAATAAAATATTGTGAAAGTAAAACTCCCTTTAAGATATACTGCCAGGTTTATAATCAATGCAAACTTTGTATTTAAAATTATGTATTTTACGTGGGGCAAAATTTTATTGTACAAGTAAGATCTAACTTCTCATGAAGTGATCAATTAAAAAAACAGCCCTTTAGTTGCTCATTTTTATGGTCATAACAACAAGATTAAAAGTCAAAGAACAAACTCATATGACGTTAGATACCTACTCCTCAAGGTCATCCTTGCCTTCTTACCTCTAACTGGGATTAAAATGACAGATCTTTCCCCATCCCAGCCTCAAAGCACGGTAAATGAGATTTTAACTTCTTTTCTGGGTTGTTAAAAAATTTCCTGTGCAATTTTTTGAGAATCAAGGTCAAAAGTCAAAATAATATGACATACTGAGTATCCGATGTCACACTTTTTCATTTTTTTCTCTTTTTTCTTTACTAAATATTACTAGTATATATATTTATGTGTGTAAGAAGCTTCCAAGGTCATGAGCACATCAGTCAGCTGTTAGGTGTGAACTGGATTTGGGTTTTTACCTAGAAATATGACTGACCTTGAGTGTGTTTGCTCTCGTTCTCCAGGTTGGCAGTTTGTTGTTAGATCTGAGTTTGGGACCAGCTATTAAGAGGTCTGTGATCTGATAGTTATGGTCCTTTAAAAATTCTCCCAGACATTCGTGAAGACTTGCGCCACCAGGTGTCACCACTGTAAATGCCTCCTTTGTTTCTCCTTGGTAGTCCAAACAGACAACCTCCAGATGAAACTCTCCTGTAAAAATTTAAACAGAAAATGTCAATCATTTGTGATGTCAAGCATTATTTTAATTCACATTGTTACCTTTTGTGCCGATATAAATGACATGCGATTGTTTGATAAATGATTATCTCAGTAATGGACCCTTATTCAATGTACTGTAGCAAAGAAAAATATATTTATTTGTCAAACTGAAATGGAAACAGAGAAAAGGGGCATTTAGCAATTTCATTTTTAGGTCATACAATTTATAACTATCACCCATGCATTCAACGAGGAAGGAACCCTTCCAATCTGATTTTCAGTTCGGCTGAAACTTTAACCTCATATTCTAGGTTTAATGCATTCATCAATGATTATTCAAATTTTAATTTACAAGATTGTAGATCATTGACTGCACAGTATCTGTTATACATATTAAATATATTCTTCCTGTGATATGCTACCTTGGCATTTCACTTTCCCAGAAAGTGTTAAAAACTGGCAGGAAAAGTTGACCTATTCTTGCACTAAACGCCTCCATTTAGTAAAACATCAGCAAATAAATGACAAACATATATAGATATATAAATGTGCACAACAGGACATAACTTTATTGACAGAAAGTACATCATCTGATATTATATCAACATAATGTTCAGTAACACCCCAAGAGACAATTCAAAGTGCTTCATGGCCATCAGGAGACCCCCTATTAACCCTATCTACTTATAAATATCTAAAAAATATTTTTTTCAATTTGACAGCGATACTTCTGTGTCCTGTTTTGTACACAGTTATATGATAATGATTTGAGTATAATTTCAAGTACTTATGTTTAAGTGCTCTATGATCAAAATTGATTCACTGACATATCAAATTATCTTTGGCTTATAATCAATTTAATTTTAAATTTGAACTTAATAATTTAAATAAAAGTATATTTAAATTTCAAAGTCAATTTCATGTATCTGTGTGATTTTATATATCAACACTTTTCATATATAGAATTTAAAGCTTTTTCTGTTGCAGTACTTTCATTTAAATGTTTTATAATATACAGTGCTTTCATTTGAAAGCTTTGAAAGCACAGTTACAGAACTCTCACTTGTGCAGCTACCGGTATATATCAATTATAAAGCTGTCTCTAATTATTGTATCTATCTTTCATTTGTGCAGCTATCTCTCACTGTTGTAGCTTTATCTTACTTGTGCAGCTATCTCTTATTTTGCAGCTCTAACTTGTGCAGCTGTATCATGTTCAGCTATCTGTATCATGTTCAGCTATCTGTCTCATGTTCAGCTATCTCTCATCACTTGTTCAGCTATCTCTCATCACTTGTTCAGCTATCTCTCATCACTTGTGCAGCTATCTTTTACTTATGCAGCTGTCTCTCATTTGTGCAGCTATCTCTCACTGCTGTAATTATCTCTCACTTATGTAGCTGTCTTGCACTCATATAGCTGTCCAAGTAATGTCTGCATTTTATCCAAGAAGGCCCCTTTGTGCAAAACCTAGCAGGACCCCACTGGTTCAATAATTAGGTCAATAATTAGGTCAAATTCCTGATGGTTGAAAGCAAAGCTCTAATACAGAAATGTATGCGTATTGGAAGTAATATTCATATCTAGCACAAATATATCAACAAATGCATGAAAATTGTACCATTCCTAATATGCTATTAACGGAACTCATCACATAAATTTGCAAAATATAACTGAAGTGGAGATTGGTCTTGTGTCAGCAAATTCCACCAGAGGGCAGGCAATGTGGTGACGGAACAGCAAGATCGCATGCTCTTACCAGTGGCGAATTCTATTGCAGCCCATACCTCACATAGCAACTTTTTTTCAAATCTCGTCACACTTCCTCTCTGATCACGTTTACACTTTTTTATATAGTGTGTAATGAGTAAACCAAGTCCTTTGATATCACCTGGCATTTGAGTCTAATAATGATGCGTTTACATGTTTGACATAGGTAAAGGGGTTGTTCATCAAATGTGGGGAATCCCCAGGGATTTCTTCAAACCGCATGACATCTTAACTTTTCTTGTGTGTGAGTACTGGATTGCTTAGGAACTCTCTGACAATTTACTCAATCAAATTGATAAATATACCTATTATAACCCACAAGTTATATCAATTTCTGCATAATTTTTATCAAAATGGTTAAAATATTTAATTAATAGCCAAACAAATTTCTTTCCATTAAATCATGCTTAAATTAAAGAATGTGAAATATTTCTAAATATATGTCAGTTATAATACTTCACTCTATTTAAATGTGAAAAGGAGAAAAATAACACTCAAACTTCCATAGGACAAAATTAACACTCAAACTTTGTTAATCAAACGTCCAAATGTTTTGAATTTTGTCACAAAAATCAGGAGAAATATAAAGAAAAATGTCATATTATCATCCTCCAAAACAGAAAACATCATATCAATAGGCAATTAACGGCTTATTATTTCTGCATAAAATATGACTAAACTGAATTTCTATGTAAATAAACTATGCTTCATCCTTTCTGAATGGAAATATATTGTGTATTTATGTTGCTTTTGTAGTTTGTGCACTTTTTCATGTCCTGGTGGGTACAATAACATCCTAATTGTGATGTGGTTATTTATCAATGAAATAGTGACTTTGCACTAGTTGGTATCTCAGCAGACAAAATATAGCTTGACCTTGTTCCCCCTAACATTAATCTCAAAACTTCATAACAGTTTTCCCTGTTATGCCAAGATCGTTTTGTGTACAACATGTGCTTATCATGTACTGGGAAAAAGTGAATTTAAAAGCAAATTTCAAGGTATAAATGTTTCATAAATTTTGGAACAAATCACAATTGAGATTGACTTATGCACATTGTATAAAACAATTCAACATTTTTTTGCCCTAAGTTTTGATGGGCAGACAGACAGAACATGACAATATAGTCTGGCAAAAACCTATTTCAGATGAGATTTTTAAAAAGTTGACTGCTACCAAATAAATGGAGTTCTCAATCTGAATCCTAAAAATTAATCTATGTTTTGTCACAAGTTTTATATAACATTTCACTGATGAAAATATTCTTTACCTTTCAGAAAATGCAAAGTTCTCTCAGATGTTGAACTGAACCTATAAAGGCTGTTTATCCCACCAAAGGCATAATTTCTAAAGCACAAACTACTGCACAATTGAAAAATAAACCATGCTTGTGGCTATAAATAGCACAAGGGAAAATGAGAGAATATATACGTATTGCTTCCTGCTCAATTTCCTTTACAGAGAAATTTGGATGGTTGCCAATTTTCTTCTCGATCACGTTTTCTTAATCAGGAATTGTACAAAAAGCTCAATATGACTAAAATAATGTCCACAACAGAAGATTTTTTATTTTCATGTGGGATAATGATTTGGTCAAACTCAAATTTTATAAAATAATCATTACAACCTAAAATGATCTAGGTCAGGGTATCAAAAGCGGTTAAAAAGAATAAAACACAACCACACATGAGAAGATGACAGATAATAATATAAAGGCTTTAATTAATATAAATGTAGCAATATGAAGCATCATAATGGTTGAGGGAGACATTAAGTAATCTGTGATGAGATAAAGTGTTCAAAGATATTATAATGTGATCTTTGCATATTTATAAGTTAGGAGATGACATTATATGAGCTGTGAATAGTCAATGTGTCAGAAGATGATATCTGAAGAAGATGACATTCCAAGGGGGCATTATCACAAGCCGATTGTGGGTTGCCATCTTCCCCATTGACAACATACAGGAAGTGTACAAAAAACACTCCAAACGTGGATGTCTCTGACAGGTATAAAGTATTAATGGGTCTACCTCTGATTCCTCACTGGATGTCTCTGACAGGTATAAAATATTAACTAATGAACCTAAATATGATTTCTCACAGGAAATGTCTCGGACAGGTATTAAGCATTACTAATGGACCGTTATATGATTTCTTACAGGATATGTCTCTGACAGGTATAATGGAACTACCTATGATTCCTTGCAGGATATCTCTGACAGGTATAAATTATTAACTAATGGACCTTTGTATGATTTCTTACAAGATATGTCCCTGACAGGCATAACGTATGAACTAATGGACCTGTATATGATTTCTCACAGGATATGTCTCTGAAAGGCATAAAGCATTACTAATGGACCTATATATGATTTCTCACAGGATATGTCTCAGACAGGTATATAGCATTAACTAATGGACCTACCGGTATATATGATTTCTCACAGGATATGTCTCTGACAGGCATATAGCATTAACTAATGGACCTATATATGATTTCTCACAGGATATGTCTCTGACAGGCATATAGCATTAACTATTGGACCTATATATGATTTCTTACAGGATATGTCTCAGACAGGCATATAGCATTAACTATTGGACCTATATATGATTTCTTACAGGATATGTCTGACAGGCATATAGCATTAACTATTGGACCTATATATGATTTCTCACAGGATATGTCTCTGACAGGCATATAGCATTAACTAATGGACCTATATATGATTACTCACAGGATATGTCCCTGACAGGCATAAAGTATGAACTAATGGACCTGTATATGATTTCTCACAGGATATGTCTCTGACAGGCATATAGCATTAACTATTGGACCTATATATGATTTCTTACAGGATATGTCTCTGACAGGTATATAGCATTAACTAATGGACCTATATATGATTTCTCACAGGATATGTCTCTGACAGGCATATAGCATTAACTAATGGACCTATATATGATTTCTTACAGGATATGTCTCTGACAGGCATATAGCATTAACTAATGGATCTATTTATGATTTCTCACAGGATATGTCTCTGACAGGCATATAGGATTAACTAATGGACCTATATATGATTTCTCACAGGATATGTCTCTGACAGGCATATAGCATTAACTAATGGACCTATATATGATTTCTTACAGGATATGTCTCTGAAAGGCATATAGCATTAACTAATGGATCTATTTATGATTTCTTACAGGATATGTCTCTGACAGGCATATAGCATTAACTAATGGACCTATATATGATTTCTTACAGGATATGTCTCTGACAGGCATATAGCATTAACTAATGGACCTATATATGATTTCTCACAGGATATGTCTCTGACAGGCATATAGCATTAACTAATGGACCTATATATGATTTCTTACAGGATATGTCTCTGACAGGCATATAGCATTAACTATTGGACCTATATATGATTTCTTACATGATATGTCTCAGACAGGTATATAGCATTAACTATTGGACCTATATATATGATTTTTTACAGGATATGTCTCTGACAGGCATATAGCATTAACTAATGGATCTATTTATGATTTCTCACAGGATATGTCTCTGACAGGCATATAGGATTAACTAATGGACCTATATATGATTTCTCACAGGATATGTCTCTGACAGGCATATAGCATTAACTAATGGACCTATATATGATTTCTTACAGGATATGTCTCTGAAAGGCATATAGCATTAACTAATGGATCTATTTATGATTTCTTACAGGATATGTCTCTGACAGGCATATAGCATTAACTAATGGACCTATATATGATTTCTTACAGGATATGTCTCTGACAGGCATATAGCATTAACTAATGGACCTATATATGATTTCTCACAGGATATGTCTCTGACAGGCATATAGCATTAACTAATGGACCTATATATGATTTCTTACAGGATATGTCTCTGACAGGCATATAGCATTAACTATTGGACCTATATATGATTTCTTACATGATATGTCTCAGACAGGTATATAGCATTAACTATTGGACCTATATATATGATTTTTTACAGGATATGTCTCTGACAGGCATTTTGCATTAACTAATGGACCTATATATGATTTCTTACAGGATATGTCTCTGACAGGCATATAGCATTAACTATTGGACCTATATATGATTTCTCACAGGATATGTCTCTGACAGGCATATAGCATTAACTAATGGACCTGTATATGATTTCTTATAAATAGGATATGTCTCTGACAGGCATATAGCATTAACTAATGGATCTATTTATGATTTCTCACAGGATATGTCTCTGACAGGCATATAGCATTAACTATTGGACCTATATATGATTTCTTACAGGATATGTCTCTGACAGGCATATAGCATTAACTATTGGACATATTTATATGATTTCTTACAGGATATGTCTCTGACAGGTATAATGGACCTACCAATGATTCCTTGCTGGATGTCTTGCTTTGTGCTTTCTATTCCATTCCTCACGGCTGCATTATATAGCACCCGGATGGTGCTGCCCTCTCTCTCCATCCACCTCTCCAGCATCATCAATGCCGGATTAACCTCTAACCCACTCTCCTCTGATCTTATATTGCATCTCCTTACAAACTCCTCCACCTCATTCCTGGAGAACCCAAGCTCGGAGGCTATGGTTTTCCAGACGGATTTCGGAGTTGCATTATAGAGTCTTTCTGCAATCCTCTCTATCCATGGAGAGGTCAGATCCTGGAATGGATCTTCCAGTTGCAGACCACATCTGGATTGCCTTTTTACTCCAATTCTTGGATCTTTTCTGTCTCCAGAGGAAATATTTCTCCTAATACCAACCTGAGCCATGGTTCTTGATCATGATTTATGACTGATCACTGACTACAGAATTACAGCAGTACATCAAGTAGGCAATGAAAGGTTCATAATCATATCACCAAAGCCAATACATAAATCACAGCTGCTAACAGTGTTATCATTAATCCAATCAACTTTGTCCCAGCAAAGACTTGTAGAGAATCTAATCCTGCTTTTCAACTAGTCTGTCGTAAATGACACCTTTTCTGGCGTTGTCATTTTTTTCCAAATTCCTCCAAAATCCCAGTGATTATGAAATTGTTGAGTTACTTGTTGTAAGATGTGGCATCCATGGCGCATCATAAAAGTATGGCATGCATTCTTTAAACATTAGCTCAATTCCCTTCTAGATAATGTTGTCAGTCCGCAGTTACGATTGGTTATAACTCGGTCCGTCAGCATATATAACCACATGGTCAAGAAACAAGTATAAACTTTTCTTAGTCAACTTCAAATAAGTTTAAACTCCCAAGATCATCGTATTTTTTAGGCAAAACTTTAGTTGAGACTAAAATAGACGTCCATGCCAAACTTGACACAGTTAAGGTACAGTAGGTCAAAGGCCTGAAATAGTTAACCGCGACCACAGCTCCACGTTGTGGGCGACCACAAAAACACTGACACTGCATTGGTACATGTTGTTATGAGACACTTATCAGAAATCCGGATGCAGATATGGTACACGTCCATACTTTACCTTGGGTCTTTCATACTTCCTGGTTCTTGTTATTGACATTAATTGTGATGTTTTTATATAAATAGCAAACTGATAGCATCCAGCTTCCACAACTGTCATGATCAACCAGTTAATTGATACATGAATATCACATTAAAACTGCATTAATATCCTTTGATATTTGATTTGTTGAATTATTAATATCAAAAATCAATCTTTTGAATTTTTTAATTTATTGTTGTATTTGAACGAAAAAAACACAAATTCTGATATATCCATTTAGAAATAGGATAAAGGCGATATTATATTAAAGTTATGCAATAAATATGTTTTTGAGCAGTTCATTGTTAACTGATGTTTTAATGAATTTTGCAGAAAGTATAAAATCTTCCTTTGATAAACTGGTTTAATTTATGTTTAAACAAAACATCAAAACATCAATGTAAATTTGAATTTTGTATAAATAAATATTGGTTTTAAATATTTCTTATGGCATATGAGATGAAAAAATGAGATTTTATAAAGCAAGATTAATTCTTGTTGACGATTGTAGGAGGGTTATTAATATCAGGAAGGAGGGTAATTCTCTAAATGATGCACAGGGGAAAGGAGGAAAATTAATATTCTGCAGTCATGATGTACAGGGAAGCATTGTTCATATGCATATTAAACAATAATTTTATGAGTGCATATGTTCTCAATGACACAATTGATACATATTTGAATTGCTGATTATTTGATCATAAGATACATACCTATATTAGGTAGAGCACGATTATTGTCCCCCTTCCACTGCAGCAGAATAGTTTACATGTAATGTGCTATGCAGAATGTTATTGGCTTTATATTAAACATGGCTGAAGGCTTCAGTACCATGGGAACAAAATAAAGTAGATAACAAATCTATTTTCCATGTTTTATAAGTTTTGGCACTGTCCATAAAATGTTGACTTTATGAAAAAATTAGGTGATTTGATTAAAACATTATTATATGTTTACAGAATAGCAATTCACACTGCAGAAAAAAAAAACTAGACACCTTGTGACAAATGGCACAGAAGGTACTGTAATCATCTGTGTTGTTAACAATAATCGTAGATGTGGCTATAGCCAGAGTCCTTCGGACTATTCAGATTACACTTCAATTGCTTAATCAAAAGTTCGATATCTAACTTGATGACCTAGCTTTTGTTCTCTGCGATGCAGTCTGTTAAGTGCACTTGCACTTTGCTGTCTGATCTTGATTATAGCAACGAGACTAGAAGAGAAGAGGTCCAGCTCCCACAAGTACCCCTGTCCCGATGTTCTTTTCGCTGTGTAATATTAGATAACACTTTCACACCCTCTGATTGTATCTGCCCGCCTGCTTGCCACACATGTGAGTGTATGCAGATGAGGTCCTGGGAACTTTGCCCCTGAAGTCTGGACTGCACTAAACACATTTTACTCAATGGGAAATTCTAATTCCACAATTGTATTAAAAAAAAAAGATTACTTTGAGCCTATTTCCTGTGAAAATAAACAACAAATACTCATTGGTCCCCATTGTTTTCCTATGCAGTTAGCTATCTTAATCTCCCTGTCTGGGGTCAGTAATTGACACACTATCTCATTTCTGCTAAACTATTTTACAGAGCAATACATATTTATAAAGTATACTATATTGCTGCTTTTTCACCAATGTTTTCCCGGTCACCCTGTCCTGGCCACAAAGCCTGCATGGATCTCTACTGTATCCTGATGCCATGGCTGAAAAGGTGTGTGACTTGGTTAAAATTGGGCATTATAATTTTGAAAATCAAATAAGAGTGCATACTAAGACAATTGCCATTTATAAAAATGTTGAAAAATATCAAAATTTGTTCAAATGAATGAATATATATATTTAGTCCAAAGTAAAAAGGTAGTTATATGCAGCATATATGAATGGATACATATATCCATTCACTCAGTGTATTTATATACAGCACACTCACAAAAGACTTCACACATGTTTCATGCATGTGCACATAGAAGCCAGTTTTAAGAAGTGATCCGGTCAGTTGACACCTAAAACAAACATGCATGCCAGTAAATAAAACTCCCCTCTGCCCATCTGCTGAATGGTTAAGGGGTCAAGTGACCGCAGCACAGTCAAAATTGATGTTAATTATTGATAAAAATATTTGCTAATTACCTTATTCTCACTTTAGAATGGTACAGAAGGAAGAATATCACTTGCAGATTGAAGTAACTGACATATTATGTTAAAGCACATGTGCTGAATGCAGTAATGTAGAGTGCGCATGTATGAGACCTTCAGTCACAAAGATATAAGTGTTGCGCAGGTTGGATATTTATCCAGTATAATCCTAGAAATTTGTTAAGTTTACTGAGGGACTGATGGGAAATCATGGAAAATAAAGTAAACAGCGAAAAGAACATGGGCCACAGACCCAGGAGTCAGATTCTTATCAACAGGGAGTTAGATAATCAGTTTCAGAAGTTGGCCGCTTGCTCCGCCTTCATCTGAGGCATCTTGGCCCAGTGATGGCAGGGGGTAAATTAAAATTATGTTACATAATGCCATAAATCCAGAGCTGGACCTCTTCTCTTCTAGTCTCGTTGATTATAGACACATTAAATACGAAGGCGACTGCCCCACCCCATGCCAGTGGCCTGAATACAGAAAACAACAAGCCTTTTGTACATGTGTGCCTTGGATAACACCACATGTTCATGACAAAATTGTTGATATTTGTAACTATCATCAATATTGTCAATTACAATCTATTTTGTTCTCTTAATTTGAATGCTCCTTGGCATTCCTGTTATGATGCCGATATTACAGTTAAAAAATGTTATGGACACGTTCCTTTCCATTGTGTGCCAAATTATAAAAAACAATTAGACCTGGTGATAAACAATTCATGAACTCTGATCTCAGGAAGCTCATGAGCAAAACGGCCTGACCCAAGAAATTATATAATGAAACTAATAATGATGACATTGGAACAGAGTATCTCATCATTGTAGAATATGGTTCTAGTACAGTGCAGGAAAGCAGAGCTAAAGTTAAGATCTGAAACATCTGAGGAAATTTCTAAGTCGGATGTATCTTCTAAAAAGTGATTAAGGAAACCCAAGGAATCTTTCTCATCCAGCTTCCCTGGTGCAGAGGGGCCAATACTGAATAATGGTTGATTACTACAGACAACTTAGTTAAAACTAAGATGAATCCACATGAGATGAATCCACTACATCCTGCTGCTCCAGTTAGTCCACATAGAATTGATCAATTGATAATCCAGCCTGAAGATCTATATCAATATCAAACGGTCCTGATGGTATGGGCAATAGACGTCTTAAGGAAGCAGTTGTACTATTATCTCAGTCATTATCATATCTTCTCAATTATTGTATCAGCCTTGGTCACTTCAATCTTGGGAAATCAATCTGGCTTCACACCAGGGGACAGCACCATCAATCAACTACCGGAAATTGCTATTTGTAACAATCTATATAAGTGTCTTGATGATGATGAAGAGATGGTAACAGTTTCTCTTGACCTGACTAAACCATTTGATAAAGTTGTTTAACACAAAGGATTAAAGCATTAATGAAATCACAGATGTCACAGGCAATAATATTTGATCACTAAGTGTGGGGTATAAACTCTTATATGATGCAAGGAAAAAGTGCTTGAAAATACCATTTCATGATGTAATTTGTAAGATTTAGAGATGTGACATTGAAGGGAAACTATTAGAACTACTTGTATCATATCTGAGTGGAAGGCAACAATTTTGTTTCAATTAGTGTTTCCAGATTGTCTCTTATTAGTTTAACAGCACGTGTTCCAGATGGGTCAGTATTGTAACCATTATTATTTTAAATTCATTTAAATGATATCTTGGATAACAAGCAAAGTCATAGATTCCTCTTTGCTGATGACACCTCTGTCTTTCAAAGAATATTCAATGATAACTCCAAATTCAAGCTGCATTTTATTAACTCAGATTGGGCTTTATAAGCTTGAAATTCTAAAGACAACAATTTTTGTGAGTGTGAAGTTTAAAAAGATGATGCAAGACATTACTTCATGACATTTCAGAGGTTTGCAGCATTTAGAATCAAAACGTTTTGCTTCAGTCTAATTAATCTGTTGATTAAAGAAAATGTATATCGTTAATATGTATACCAGGTGGCACCACGTGTAACTATTGGATCACCTGGTCACTATACATTCTCCCATGGATCACTGCATGGGTGGCTGGGTGGTCGACTCCTGAGAATAAAATACTTTTATTGTGTATTGTTTTGTATTTTGGAGATTAGGTGGCCAATGTGGACAAGGAGTGACACCTGACCCGAATCATTAACTTCAAGGACGTGAACCAGTTTACTGAATTCTAGGTCAAGGTCCACATCGGACAATTACTATTCATACTGTCCTTTCAACCGAGATCAAAAGAGATAAGGCTTTGAATGGATGAAACACTATGTATTACATCCATCTGATGTCAGAGCACCAGGATACATTGAGATTCATCAATTTGATACAATATCAAAAAATAAGGCCATGAATTATTTTTAATTTTCTTAACGTTTAAATTTTGCATACATTTAAACCCAGAGCAATAATATTTATTATTGCTCTCAGATTTAAAATAACTATTAAATTAAGTGTACTTTCAAGACTAAAAGTGGTGCAAAATACAATTATAATATTTTGGAAAAATGAAGTCATGCCAAGTTCATATTACTGTCAATTATTGAATGCATTAAAAGTACAGACATGCATATTTATTGAAAAATATTATAATCATTGCTTGGTTTCTTACAAATGCAAAGAAACATCTGTTTTATTGTAAACAAAAATTAACGGTGAAATGCACACATCTGCAGATAGCCAATGCATATCCATGCATGCATTCATCTGATAACTACTAAATAAGATTGTCAACACAAAGTTAGGTATATTTATTACATGTACCTAGATACGTAAAGTAATTTCACAAAAAGTAATAAACATATTGTAATAGACCAGTTATCTTGCAGACATATGTAACTCCCTCAGACACTGTGAAATTTATATCCTACAGGTGGCAATAGGGGGGGGGGGGTAATTTAAATTACCCTTATCACAAATATAATTCTCATATTCATACGGTTGCATCGATAATGAGTTGAACATGTATCAAAGATGTTTCTTCAACATTTTATTGTTATATTGCTCAATTCAAATTACCTTTATCCTATTGCAAGCTGTGCCTGATACGATGCCTGGTATGAAATATTTTTGCACTCTCACAACAGTCTGGTATGACATATTTTTGCACTCTCATTACTTTGGTATGACATATTTTTGCATTTTCATGTCTGGTATGACATTGTTGCACTATCACAACAGTCTGGTATGAAATATTTTTGCACTCTGACAACAGTCTGGTATGACATATTAATGTCAGCAAAAAGTTGTCAGCAGGAAGACCAGATTAGTTAACCAATGATAAGGAATTATCACATCTCACACAGAGGATGGTCTCATTAAGGTGAAGTATTATTTTTGTATCTATCAGTATTTTCAAGGAGCCATTTTGATTGTTTTATTTGGTACTGAATTTAGCGCTGATACCAGACTGCAGCCTGTTCATTACCCTGGAATATGTCCCTGACGTGACAAAACTTTATTCATAAACATCATATTCTTGCCCAGGTAATGTAAGCCACTGCTGACCGATACTTGGCTCAAATGAAATATTTTGAAGTTCATTATCATGATAAAGTAAAAGACTATTTTTACTTGAGTACTTTCTACTGTTGCCGTTGATACACCCTTTCAAGGATATGTTTCTGCACTATTTACTACCACAGTTGTAACAAAAACCGAAAGATCAAAGGCCATCTCCATCCCCCCTGACAAATTGAACATTTCCATGAGATGCAACCAAAGGTTGCAATATATACAAGAGTAGGAAACCCCATACAAATATAAACCTCATAGCATGTCAAAATAAATCACTAAATGACACCATTTTGCAACATACAGCTCTTGAAAACAATGAAATATATCTATAACAGATGAACACGCCAAGCTTGTACATGTTTCTAGCCAGTTGCCCCCCCCCCCCCCCCAAAAAAAAAAAAAGAGGCCAGTGTTAATTAATTAAATATGATTTTTATGTTGGCCATAACGAAAATGAGAAACAAGATACATTATTATATTATCATTATTCAATATTTTATTCCAAACACAAATTGTTACAAAAATAAACCATTCTTTCTTGTACAATCCAAACAGATGAAGTGGTGGCAAGAAAAATTATACAAATGCTCCATTGTGACACTTAACCAAAATCTTTAACAAAAGTTATTTTCTGTTTTCCATACCACACACTCCACTGTGGTTAACATTGGGGCATGTTTCCATACCACTGAATTGTGACCCAATACTCACATCTGTAGAATATACTAAACTACTGATAGGTGGCCATCAAACATGTTGAAATGAGCCTAAGGTAATTTAAACAGGATAACTGTTACCCCCAAAAAATGCAGATGATCAAGAATTGTATGTGTATATTATTTGGGAAGATTTATTTATCAAATTTAAACTGGCAAAAATTATTTACATGATTTAAGCATATCCATATAGTGGTGCCATTATACAACAATAATAGAATTGATAGTGCTAATCATGTTAACAGGAGCTCTAAATACAATACCCCATAAGAATACCTCTATTAACATACTTCTACTTCTATTAACATAACAAACATTCTCTATGTGTCCTAAAATACAAAGAGACCAAAATGGTGTATTTTATATAAATATTTCATTATCTCATATTTTCTTATTATCATGCTATACATATCTCCAATATATTCTTAGTGAATAAGGTCTTAAAATGTTTTGCATATTTTGAAAATAAAATACCAAGAATACAAATATTATATATTAATCAGATTTTGATATACATTCAGCTTTTGATAAACAATGATGAATTTGTCAAGTAAAATCATTGAAGCTTGATAATAATGTAGCTGTCAGTTCCTCATTGAAACTATCACAAGGCATTATGGTCAGGTAAACTGGGGTCATTGGAAAGCTCTTTATTAATGGAGCTGTCAAATAATGACCATAAGGATCTTGTTATAATCTTGGGGCTGTCAAGTAGAACTACTGGGAAGCTTCATCATGAGGCAGCTCTCGAGAACAGATATATAAAAATGCAGTTCTCAAGTAGAATCGCTGAGATATAATACTTTGGGAGCTTCAAGCTAAAAAATCGGATATTTTAATATTATCCTCATTGCTACATTTTTGCTCTTTTAATTTTTAAATTTGACAGTTCACCTGATATTTATGATTTGTGTTTTTGCTACTAATAATATGAATGTACTCTCAATCATAAAAAGATTATCTATTAAATAACAATTTAATTGTTTTCCCCATTTGTTACATTATGAATAAGCATAACTGTTGATGAAAACAATGCGTGTTCATATTCAAATTTGAGTTTTCTTTACTCATGTGTGTCTGCCAGGGTGCTTGATCATCACCTGAAAAACAAAACACATAAAATATAATCATGCTCTGTTTAATGTCATTGTTCAATTTATAAAGCAAATGTTAAAGAATGAGGTCTACACTTACTATGCATGGGACATGACTCATTTTAACAGTGTCTATTTAATGGACTATGAAATCAGGTCATTAATACACACAATGAGTATACATGTATAAATCAATAGATTCATGAATCACTGTACATATACATGGTAGAATCATCAATCACGTGCCCTATTTATAAAACTTGCTGTTTATCCTGTTAAGTTATGATTATCTGAATTTATTTCATGAAGATATAATCTTGATAAGTTTCAATTACTTTAAATGGGAATAGACATAACGGAAACTGCAACACTGAGAACACATCTTCTAATTTGTTAAGTATCTCAGCTGCTATAACAAACGGTTTCCATCTCCAAGACTGTTACAAATATAAGATAGAAATAAGATAATTTGCATCAACTTACTGTTTTGTTTTCAACATAGTTGGAAAGGCTGGCCTCCCCAAGTTCCCTGCCTTGACCAGACCGGTTGAATCCTCCGAATGGGGCCTGGACTTTAAATTCATCATAACAGTTGACCCTGTTAGAAGTGCAGAAAAAAACACATTACTTTGACAGGAACATGAAAAGATTCCACAATCTTAACTCTTTGAAAGTCTGGATGGTATTTACCCATTTATTTTTTCTTAGCTTCCCAAGGCTCACTCTTCTTATTCCCTGCCTCATAGCCCCACATACCACTCACTCCTCTATTCCCTGCCTCACAGCCCCACATACCACTCACTCCTCTATTCCCAGCCTCACATACCACTCACTCCTCTATTCCCAGCCTCACAGCCCCACATACCACTCACTCCTCTATTCCCAGCCTCACAGCCCCACATACCACTCACTCCTCTATTCCCAGCCTCACAGCCCCACATACCACTCACTCCTCTATTCCCAGCCTCACAGCCCCACATACCACTCACTCCTCTATTCCCAGCCTCACAGCCCCAAATACCACTCACTCCTCTATTCCCAGCCTCACAGCCCCAAATACCACTCACTCCTCTATTCCCAGCCTCACAGCCCCAAATACCACTCACTCCTCTATTCCCAGCCCCACATACCACTCACTCCTCTATTCCCAGCCCCACATACCACTCACTCCTCTATTCCCTGCCTCACAGCCCCACATACCACTCACTCCTCTATTCCCAGCCTCACAGCCCCAAATACCACTCACTCCTCTATTCCCAGCCTCACAGCCCCAAATACCACTCACTCCTCTATTCCCAGCCTCACAGCCCCAAATACCACTCACTCCTCTATTCCCAGCCCCACATACCACTCACTCCTCTATTCCCAGCCCCACATACCACTCACTCCTCTATTCCCTGCCTCACAGCCCCACATACCACTCACTCCTCTATTCCCAGCCTCACATACCACTCACTCCTCTATTCCCTGCCTCACAGCCCCACATACCACTCACTCCTCTATTCCCAGCCCCACATACCACTCACTCCTCTATTCCCTGCCTCACAGCCCCACATACCACTCACTCCTCTATTCCCAGCCTCACATACCACTCACTCCTCTATTCCCAGCCCCACATACCACTCACTCCTCTATTCCCAGCCCCACATACCACTCACTCCTCTATTCCCAGCCCCACATACCACTCACTCCTCTATTCCCAGCCCCACATACCACTCACTCCTCTATTCCCAGCCCCACATACCACTCACTCCTCTATTCCCAGCCCCACATACCACTCACTCCTCTATTCCCTGCCTCACAGCCCCACATACCACTCACTCCTCTATTCCCAGCCTCACATACCACTCACTCCTCTATTCCCTGCCTCACAGCCCCACATACCACTCACTCCTCTATTCCCAGCCTCACATACCACTCACTCCTCTATTCCCAGCCCCACATACCACTCACTCCTCTATTCCCAGCCCCACATACCACTCACTCCTCTATTCCCAGCCCCACATACCACTCACTCCTCTATTCCCAGCCCCACATACCACTCACTCCTCTATTCCCTGCCTCACAGCCCCACATACCACTCACTCCTCTATTCCCAGCCCCACATACCACTCACTCCTCTATTCCCAGCCCCACATACCACTCACTCCTCTATTCCCAGCCCCACATACCACTCACTCCTCTATTCCCTGCCTCACAGCCCCACATACCACTCACTCCTCTATTCCCAGCCCCACATACCACTCACTCCTCTATTCCCAGCCTGACATACCACTCACTCCTCTATTCCCAGCCCCACATACCACTCACTCCTCTATTCCCAGCCTCACATACCACTCACTCCTCTATTCCCTGCCTCACAGCCCCACATACCACTCACTCCTCTATTCCCAGCCCCACATACCACTCACTCCTCTATTCCCTGCCTCACAGCCCCACATACCACTCACTCCTCTATTCCCAGCATCACAGCCCTACATACCACTCACTCCTCTATTCCCAGCCTCACATACCACTCACTCCTCTATTCCCTGCCCCACAGCTCTACATACAACTCACTCCTCTATTCCCTGCCTCACATACCACTCACTCCTCTATTCCCAGCCTCACATACCACTCACTACTCTATTCCCAGCCTCACAGCCCCACATACCACTCACTCCTCTATTCCCAGCCTCATAGCCCCACATACCACTCACTCCTCTATTCCCTGCCTTGTAGCCCCACATACCACTCACTCCTCTATTCCCAGCCTCACAGCCCCACATACCACTCACTCCTCTATTCCCAGCCTCACAGCCCCACACACCACTCACTCCTCTATTCCCAGCCCCACATACCACTCACTCCTCTATTCCCAGCCCCACATACCACTCACTCCTCTATTCCCAGCCTCACAGCCCCACATACCACTCACTCCTCTATTCCCTGCCTCACAGCCCCACATACCACTCACTCCTCTATTCCCAGCATCACAGCCCCACATACCACTCACTCCTCTATTCCCTGCCTCACATCCCCACATACCACTCACTCCTCTATTCCCAGCCTCACAGCCCCACATACCACTCACTCCTCTATTCCCTGCCTCACAGCCCCAAATACCACTCACTCCTCTATTCCCTGCCTCACATCCCCACATACCACTCACTCCTCTATTCCCAGCCTCACAGCCCCACACACCACTCACTCCTCTATTCCCAGCCCCACATACCACTCACTCCTCTATTCCCAGCCCCACATACCACTCACTCTTCTATTCCTTTCTTGACACAGTCCTGATCCTGTCATTGTTATATTTCTATTATAAATTCAACTTTTACCTTTTTAGAACTTGTAAATGTACTTTTGTTCATAATGATCATATAATACAGTTTGATATATCATGTCCATATTTTCCTGATCTAATGACTATGAAAACAGGTTGAACAGTGTTCAAAATAACCATTTTCCCCTGAGCAAAGGACAAAGGTTAGGGTCTTCTTTCTGACTTGTGACAAGCCTATCCTTCCTCTTGTTGCCAGCCTCTAGCAACTCACCACATGCTTCCTCCACGGATGCCGTGGGCCAGCTTCATTGCTTTCTCCAGGTCCTGCGTGAACACTCCACCAGCCAGGCCATACATTGTGTTATTAGCTCGCTCAATCACTTCATCTTCGGTCTTGAATTTCAAGATCTGCATCACTGGCCCAAATATCTGAAATGATTAATAATGAGTCATCTGATCATAGATAGCAAATATGAAGTACATACTATTAACAATTACTGAGAAATTTTCTGGACAATTTGCTGGAGAATTAATGGTCAAAAGGTCACAGAAACATGATGTTGCATATCTATCCCTTATGGTTATAAAGCAGACCATTTGGGAATGACTTCCTTCTCAAAGTCAAGGTCACTGTGGCAAGGTCACTGTGGCAAGGTCACTGTGGCAAGGTCACTGTGGCAAGGTCACTGTGGCAAGGTCACTGTGGCAAGGTCACTGTGGCAAGGTCAAAGGCCTCTATTGATAAAGATAGAGATTTAGTGTGGGGGAGCAGCATGGACAGATGAAACAGAAACAAGTTTGTGATATCTATGACCATCTCACCTCATCTTTGGCTATGGTCATGTTATCTGTGACATCGGCGAAGACAGTGGGCTGGACAAAGTAACCCTCATCTCCATGGCGATTTCCTCCGGTGCACAGTTTGGCACCCTCTGACTTCCCACTCTGGATGAGGGCCAAGATTTTGTTCATTTGCTCCTCATCAACCTGCAAAAAGAGGTTATCTGCTGTGAAAATATATGAATATGAAACTTTTGATGTGATTTTGATCTGATGTTTGGTGTGATTTTGACCTGATGTCTATCAAAGGGAAAGCAAGTTTAACAGAGATATATGTAAATATCTCAGGAACTATAACATTTAGCACCATAATGTCTTTTTTAAAGTTTTCTCTGCTTGATGTGAGCTTTAATATGAGTCAAAGATCAAGTCTGTACTCCGAAAAAATTGTGAGTTATTTGGGCCAAGGATCAACTGTGGTTCACTTTGATAGTTTGTACTCCAATTAAGTGTTATTATGGAACACCCTACAGAGTATGCTCTTGTATTTAATACTCCAAACATATCAGACTACACAACAACTCTTTATAGAGTCATAAAGGTAAACTAACATTTAGCATGTCCTAGAAGGACAGTTTGAAGGCTCATTATAAACTGGCCATGTTCTGGTATACATTACAGTAGCTGTGAATATCAAAACATCAAATGACAGTTAACAACTAACCAAAGCACTATATAGCACAGAGTATGACAGAGGACACAATGTTACCATACCTGAGCCCCTTGCTCGTTCTTGGGATCAAACGGGTCTCCGACAGTTCTCTTTTTGGCTCTCTCCACACTCCTCTCTACAAACTCATCATAAGCTCCCTCCTGTACGAATATACGTGAGCTGGCCGTGCAACACTGGCCCTGGTTGAAGAAGAGGCCAAAATGTGCCTTCTCCACTGCCAACTCCACTGCAAACAGTGAAAAAATATTCTCATAAATTACTCTCAAAATTGTATGCATATTTATTAAAGGACACCGCCCTCCGTACTGTTGTCCTTTAAATGTGAGTTTCTTTGACAAACTACTAAGAACCTCAAGATTTCAAGTATTTAGATTCAGATTCAAAGAGGTATGTTCATACACAACCAT
The DNA here is from genome assembly GCA_949316495.1 of Amphiduros pacificus. NCBI lineage: Eukaryota > Metazoa > Annelida > Polychaeta > Phyllodocida > Hesionidae > Amphiduros > Amphiduros pacificus. The sequence continues at coordinate 29,091,422 of OX439010.1, read as the reverse complement.
TTTTAATGTCGTTTTTCTAATAATAAGTGTTTATGCATTTTGTTTGCTGATGTATTGATAACATATCAAGACCATTTGATATTTTCAATTTTAATAAGAAGCATTTTGAAATTTATCAAAACCTCATTTCCTTCCCATTTCTGGATATTGCTTTTTGTTTGTTTGTTTGTTTGGGGTTTTACATCACTTTCAACAGTATTTCAGTCATTTCGTGATGAGACCTACTTGTAGCAGATATAGTGCTGCCTCACTGAATTGTCATGTCGCAGGTCCTTGACATGACAACCCACCCGGTCACAGATTTACAAGGACAACGGGTTAACCCTTTAGGCACGGGCCTCAGCTCATGTGGGAAATTGTATCATGAGTTCAATCTGGAGGAACTTTGCCTAGCCCTCTGTATTCATTCCAGAAAACCATTCTTCCCAAAGAAACATGCTTTAACAGGGAAATGTCTCACTACTCCCAAATTGGGTCACAGTCATGGCTCCTGTTTGAACTCCTAGGAATGGATGGAAGATGGCTCCATTTACCACCAGAGCACTGGCAAGATGATGAGGAATACAAACAAAGAAATTTTGACAGACGGACGGACAGAAGTCATTTTCCCCACTCCTAAAGCTCTGTGAGTCTCAGCAGAGCTAAAAATGAAATGGAGACAAATCTGTGAACTTTCATACTATAATATAATTCTCAATTTGAAGTTAATGTGGAAATAATGTGAAAAATTTATCCGATATGAGTGTGAAATTAATTTGAAAATGTATATTTTTCAGAATTAATGTCTTGAATTTGTTGATCGATTGGTCTTAAATTTTTTCTGTGGGTTTACTACATATCAGAGATCATTTCTTTTAATGAGCAGCTTGATCGGAAAAAAAGTCCGAAAAATGAAACACCCTAAAGCTGGCGCTCTTGCACTCTAACAACTGCACCACGGCCCGTGGCCCACTGGATATTGCTATGCAAATCTGTGCATACCAGTACAGGTGGATCAGTCTGTACATACTTATGGGTCTTACAATCATCTCAACCTGTGTACCTTCAACAGTTTGTGGGATCAGGGATCAGGTTTGCTTGGGCGGAAGAAGAATCTATTAACACTTGCACCCCATTAAGATAGTAGGTCGGTTATTCCTAGCACTAGATATCAGCACTTACTATCAGCATCGTTGCAGATGATGAGTGGGCTCTTGCCTCCCAGCTCCAGCGTCACACGTTTCAGATTAGAGCTAGCCGCAGCCTGGGACACTAAATGTCCAACCTACAATGCAATATATCTTACAGTTATAGTTCTAGTCTTCCTGCCCAAGTCTGTGCTCATAAGATCTCTCAAGCCAGATATTTGGAGAGTTATTTAACGTGAATCAAATAAGAACATTTAAAATGTTATTTCAGTCAATATAATTTGTTTGGTTGATCAATTATGACCTCATTTTATGACACTTTCTATCAGTCTTTGCCACTAGAGGGCTCTTGTTTGACTTGCCTCTGTTGAGCCAGTGAATGCCACTTTGTCCACGTCCATGTGACTGGATATGGCTGCCCCTGCTGTCGGTCCAAATCCTGACAGGACATTCACAACGCCTGCTGGGAATCCAGCCTAAAACCATCAAATACAAGAGACCTATTTATCTTAATTTAAAAGCTCATAAAAAAGAAAATTTCTTCAGGAAATATTTTACAGTCACATCACCATGAGACAAATTTGATATGAAAAGTAAAATCATGGTTCTACATAATTCTGTTGACAACTGTATATTTCAAACAAAAATTTAGAGTTTTATTTTTACCAAACTTTATCATCAACAAGATGAGGAAAATAGCCTCTGGCTTCTAGACTATTTTATTACATGGATTACAAAGATTGACGTCATTTCTTTTTTAAATCTGAAAATAGACTGCTCGATAACCAGTCATTTGCCATACACATACAACATATGACACATATAATTTGTGTAAATCCTCTGTGACGCAGTATCTCTGGTGGGCGACTTACCTCTTTACAGAGGCCTGCGATGTAAAGAGCTGTGAGAGGAGTTTGTTCTGCTGTCTTCATCACGACAGTGTTGCCAGTCGTCAGTGCTGGACCTAACTTCCAGGCCTGCATAAGCAGTGGGAAATTCCAGGGGATAATCTGCCCACAGACACCAACTGGTTCTGGTCTTGTGTAGACAAACAGATCCCCATCTAAACACAAAGAAATATCCTATTCTTGAAGAACTCAAAACACTAAATCTGAATACAAATTATATGATACAGTGTCATGTGTATGCAACACAGCTACTTAGTACTTGGCGAAAATATCATGTACAAGTCAATACAATTTATACTTTCAACTTCACATCTTAAATTTGCATGATTTTCATTCAATCCATACTCCATCACAAAATTGAATTTCACTGGCATGCATAATATGACAGAAAATATTAAATTTGAGATTCAATTTTATGATGAAATGGTAAAAAATAGGCATATTGGGAGACAATTTCAGGTAAAACAGGTCATGTTTATCAAAATTTAGTTAAGCTGGATGCATAATTTCACAGTTCTCACAGTGTCATTCTCCCTATCTGCTCTCCCATATCCACTGCATTTTCACAGTGCTACGGTCATATTTGACCCAATTCTTTGCACACAGCACACCTGGAGGTGCGGTGACAGCCTGCTAAGGACATTGTCGCCTCTGCCTTTCAATTTACATCATCATTTTACTCAGGTTTGCCTTCAGAATGGTGATATATTATGCAGATTGCGAGAGCAAATCAAGAGAATTGAGGTCACATTTAATGTACCATATTTACTTGAATATAGGATGAGAAATTAAGACCCAAACCTTTAGTCAATGTTTGGGGGGTGGGCTTATACAACCTGTGGACTGTGATTTACGGCACCTCTGGGCGGCCAATTGAGTGTTATAAACACCTAGCAGTAAGCGGTAGGGTGCCCCGATTACATCCCACTACATACTCAACATACCATCCATTCCAGCATGTCAATCAGACATACTGCACTTCAGTGGAGCTTTCGACATGCAGAATTTGGCATGCCCTGAAGACATAACACAGTACGTCAAGTAATGATCTGACATTGATCACATGTATCTGTCTCTTTAAAAGATCCAACAGTACACTATTACTATAGGCTAATGATGGGCCAATGATTCTCCAGCTAGTAATGACCTTGCCCCAAAAAATCCCCTGGCCAACATATTATCAACATATTATATCATGTTATAATATCTAAGAATAAATGAATGAGGAAGAAAACAAAGCATCAGAGCAAGAAAAAAGTCAGCTTGTGCTTACTTAAAGGGGAAGGAAACCTTCCTAAATAATGTTTTAACATTAGTTAAATAAAATACACAAGTTCTTGACAATAACAAATAAAATAAACATGCTTTTATGGCAGCCATGACTTATACTGATTATACTGATTACAGGAAGCAATATGAAAGGTTCATAATTAGTTTTCTTCAAAGTGCAGACTGTGATTCAATTGCAGTAAACTTGAGACTTGTCTCAGCCATGATGGCTTGATTCTGAACTTTAGACCAGCCATGTGAGCAGTTATAGGGATTTTTGGAATAAAACACTCAAATACAAATGGGTCTCAGGCCTACAACTGGGTGGGATGAAAAGGGCTAGTTATAAAATGGGATTCTGTTGATCTTTAATATATCCAGTACCTTGTAGTAGAACATAGTTACATTGGAGCATACAAACAAACGAATTTCAACACTGCAGGGTGCAGATCCAGTGTTAAGGTGTGGGAATTAGGTCACACATGTCTCAACCTCCACCACAGGCAGCCAGAGCGATATCACTACTTTTATATAGGTTAATACTAAGAGAGTGGTTGGGACTTTCTCTTGTGTGTGAAAACAAATAAACACATTAACATTTTGAAAGACAGTGGAATTACAAGATAACATGTGAGACACAACATTCAACTCAATTGCGATTAGTGGTGGGTATTATAACACAGAATTTTGGAGCGATATGTACTTCTGAGGGGCCTGCAGATCACAAATCTGCCTGTCAGTGTCACAGACTGGCGGACACCTCAACTGCATAAATAAACATAGAATTTGAATATTTTTTTGTAAATGTGGAATATATGAAAATTAATAATTTTATGCACAAAAGAAAGGTATGCTATATGTTTGACTGTGTTAAAAATGTCTGAGTATCAACTGCCAGTTTCAGACAGGTTGCCAGTCACTGTACTCTACATTTACGGCAACTTCAAAATGATATAAATATCATTTTCAAAAAGAAAACTGTATACAAATGGTTTTTTTTAAAAGAGACTTTATTGTTATAATCTTGCCAACTTGAATGAGGGAAACATGACAATTTGCATGCACAAAAACCCATAGGACAGGGGCACTGAAGGGCTATATGTGAACATGTAGTAAATATAGTCTTAACACTAAAAATCACACAATCCTTTAATATCAGACAAATATAGACTTAAGGTCTATAATCCACAATCAGTTTGAAGCATTTGGAGAGAACTTTGTGTGGTCTCGTATATTTAAGTAACTGCCTTCGGCTCCTACAGCACACATGGTGGACAAACTCGTTTGCATGAGATTTTTAAATGCCCAACTCTTTTAGTGATAATTCATATTTTATGCCATGATTATATCTAAAATGTCCTATAAAAGCTTGATTATTCTTTGGATGGCATTAAATAAAGAAAATATAAATACTTGATATAAGTCGCCAGCTGCAAAAACTGAGTCGAACCTGTTTTAACGGTAGTTAAAACGGGTTCAAATTAAATAATAAAAATTTAAGACTAGCTGGTTAAGTTTACTTTTTCTGTGCTAAATTAACAAATAACATTACTTTGAACACATTTAAGCCCAAAAAACATAAGTCTGTCCCAGTTTTTTCATTGTGGATTATAGACCTTAAGGAAGTCTGAGGTTTGTTGACTTCTGTCTCTCGACCCTATTTCTAACTGACCTTTGTGGCTGATTGTTGAAACATTCATTATCTTGAATTATCATATCAGATCATATCTTAGTTTTGTGATATTTCTCATCACCGGTCTATTGTTATTTCTCTCAACACAAACTATTTTATGGTACAGTCTGAGATAACTGAAGCATATGAGATCACATTCAGTGGAGTGACCCTGTGTGCACACGTAAATCAGCAAAATCTCTTTGATAGAGGCGGGGATGTGACTCGCAACATTTTTGTTACAATTACTGGCTCGTCACATGACCTGTAATCATATTACCATCTCCTCATTTAAAACGAAAGAATTCCGTTTCAGAAACAAAATCTATATTCTGATATATTTAAGATGTTCACCTGTTTAAAATAATAAGCTGCACAATGCCAATTTTTTTTCCTTCTACATGTACACGATTAAACATGAAATATGTGCATTAATTATCATAATTTTAATTTGTGTTTGCATCCAGCAATTATTTTTAAATCATGGGAGTCCATATGTAACTTAGTTGTAGGTGGGTAAAATGGTTTGTTTCTGAATTCAGTCTCATACCATAACTCATTTAACATGAAGAAATTGTACCTATTGGCCTCAAAACCACACTAACATATTTGAACACAGCCCTATGCTCAGGTCTGACACTGATACTTCGCATCTTAGACTTTTTAAAGGCTTTCTGAAGAGGAGACAGCTAAAAACACTTCTAATGGCTTTATATGGGAATATAATTTCATAAATTTTGGAGGATATTACCTCAACTTGAAATTTGAAAACATTATTTAAAATGCATAAATTTTGACTTTTGCCAGACATTGAAACATAGTGTAAAAGTGGGTTATCATATCTTTGAAAAAAAATTGCATTGTATAGAGTTTTCTTGTGCGCTTTGAATTTAGTTGTAAAAGCTCTCTTAAATAGGGCAACATTGTGACTTGCAATCGGTCTATGAAAGTGAAAGGGTACTGAAATTCCAAGAATTACAACAAAGAAGTGAGTGAATAGGTCGACAACAGCGTAAGGGACATTAGCCTTGTCATGGACGACTGAAACTAGTACTCTCCTTAACATACATGTAAGCCCCTAAAAAGTAACATTTAGTCAACCCTCTACCTTGTTTTTACAAGATATATAAACAACCCAAGTTATTAATAAATATGCTTGAAGCTTCACCCTTTGTGTCATCATCTGACAAAAAGGCAGCATTTTATATATATATATATATATATATATATATATATATATATATATATATATATATATATATATATATATATATATATATATATATATATATATATATATATATATATATATATATATATGCCAAATTTCTTGCACTTACACAGGCATCAACAAAATTAGATAAAAAAAAATATCTATGACTATGATATCTTTTTTCTATAGTATTCTTCTATTTTCTACTCACCCACAGGGATGGTCTTGCCGTGGTTTTTGTCTGCCCACCCTGCATAATACCTTAAAAACAGAACAGCTTACATTAGTTACTTGTCAAAAACATGTAAGTTGACACTCATAAAAGACTCCTTTCAAAAATATTATTTATGTGACAATTATTCCCTTTTAATCATAAATAATCATTAAAAAAAAAAAAAAAAAAAGGCCATAGTGAAATACTGATGAAGAACGTGGGAGTTCTGGTTGAATTCAAAAACATAGGCATCAGAAATGCATGAGCCCTCAGCCCTGGTAGCTTACTGAACAACATTCGCTCCTCACAATATTTGTGAACAAAACGTCACTGCACCAAGTCAAATTGATGAAGGGGTAAAAAAAACAAAATAATGTACATCTACTTCCTTTGATAGCTTATGTGTGTCAAGTATCATGAATCTTTCATCATTTGCTCTAGAATTATTGATATAATGGGCCTGTGACCTTGAAAAGCAGGTGAAGGTCACCGATCATCAAACTCATCTGGGGTCTTCACCAGATGCTTATGTGTGTCAAGTCTCATGGAACTGCCATCATTTGTTCTTGGGTTATTGCAATGACGAGGATTTGACATAATTGTCCCTGTGACCTTAGGTGAAAAGTAGGTGGTCACCATTCATCAAACTCTTTTGGGGTCTTTACTAGGGATGGCCCCGGTGCTGAAGAGTCCCGGGACCCCATCGGTTTCTAATGTTTTGGAACCGTCCCGGTTTTTTCTACTTGAACCGACTCTTGGAACCGGTACTGTACTAACTTACAGTATTATCTATTATAATCAGTTTTGAGCCCTGAAGTTTCCCCACTTGACCACATGACCCTCACCCAGCATTCACATTGATGCAAACATGAGGAGTTGTTTACAGTGTAGCATCATGTGAAATTGAGAAATATTCAAGTGTTTGTGGCAAACATTACAAGGGGTGTGTGTTTTCTTTGATATGTTTGAATGCATATTGCAAGTGAAGTTGTGAGTACTGTTTGTATATTAATTACTGAGATGGCAGGCTCCTGTGGATTGTAAGTCTGCAGCTCCACTACCCCAGCCACCAAGGCCTGGTCTGCATATAGGCTTCAGACAGGACTATTAGGGATAATACGGTATACATTCTTTATTGAGTTCAAAAAGGTTTTTCTTGCACTTTCAATTTTGTTTGTAAAGTTCAGGTGTGTTGTTGTCAATGGGACAGTATGGCAGCCCTATTGTCAGGTACCGGTATCGGTATTGTGCAAGTTTCGGTATCGCTTATAATGTATCGGTATCGTCCTGCTAAATTATTAACGGGGCCCATCCCTAATCTTTACCAGATGCTTATGTGTGTCAAGTCTCATAAAGCTGCAATCATTTGTTCTCAAGTAATTGCAATGATGAGGATTTCACATTATTGTCCCTGTAACCTTGAAAAGAAGGTGAAGGTCACTGTCCATCAAACTCATCTGGGGTTTTCACCAGTTACTTATGTGTGTCAAGTCTCATAAAGCTGCCATAATTTGTTCTTGAATTATTGTGTTTCTTGGGATTTCACATAATTGTCCTTGTGACCTTGAAAAGTTGGTGAAGGTCATGTTTCAGAAAAAAAATCTGAGGTCTTCACCAGATGCTTATGTGTGTCAAATCTCATAAAACTGCCATCTTTTGTTCTCGAGTTAAAGCAATGATACGGATAATAGTTCACATAATAGTCCGACCAGATTGGTTCAGAGCTCTCCCACCCCTGATCTGTGTGACAATTCATATCATATGGTAATGCATGCACTCAAGTCAAACATCAGTACAAAAACGTCTCCTGTCCTCATTTGGTGCCAGCAAATTTTCACCTCATACTTTATTGTACTGCCCAGTTCAGATAATTTGCACAGCTTTGTACCAGAGGCATTGTAGTACATTCAAAACATGTTTTCATTGCATGATATGAACCACAAAAAGTGCTGTCTTCCTACACCTTACTGCACAATCTGGATTTCTTGTGACAATTTTCAAAAAAAGGAATATGATGTCAATTTATTTGGGTGAAAATGGCAAAGTATCCAGAAGACGAGGTCGACAACGTTCGCAGTCCCTAAGCCAATACCAACAATAGTTTCGATCTATGTTGATCTAATCAGTTGGATGGGGACTGACTGCGTTATCCTACGCCTTGTTTATATATTGGATGAGGTGGAGGTGCTAGCACCTCTGGAGGTGTCAATTTATTTGGGGTTTACATCAGTTTCAACAGTCATTTTGTGATCAGTCATTTTGTGATGAGACCTACTTGTAGCAGATAGTGCTGCCCCACAGAATCTCATGCTGCAGGTCCTTGATATGACAACCCACCCGGTCAGATTTTTACAAGGACAACGGGTTAACACTATGATGTATGAGTTCATAAGCTTCTTTAGTGTCAGCAAGAACAGCAGACATGGTTCAGTGCAGATTCCATACTTCTCTGTAAATGGCATTGCAAATGCAAAATTGAAATGTTGGTATCTGACGAATTGACCGAGTTTCTCTAATGTGTGTTGCCGCAAGTACACTTGCACTTTACCATCTCAGCTGATTTGGAGACACAGATGCCTACCAAACAAAAGATCAAATAGAATAACTCAAGTTTACTTATAATCCTTTTAGTCAAGTTGTACAGCTGGAATGGCTCCCACAACATAACTACTGCATATTTTAAAAGCTTTTTATTTTTTACACCCCTCTCAATTAAATTTTCTAACCAATCCAAATTTTAGAACTTTATGAAAAAAATGGACAGATGGACAGAGGGGATATAATTAAGAGTGATTGAAAATTATCTTCCAGTATAAGGTAAGGTATAAGGTGGCATTTATATTGCGCTGATTCCAAACAATGTCTGCTTGATATTGACTGGCTGGAATTCAAACTGGGAATCCCTGGGTCTCAAGGCAAACACTCTACCAACTAAACTATTTCTGTGAAATCAGTACCCAAATGACACACATCAGTAAAGATCTCACCAACAGTTAGTTTCATAAGATTTCCACATCTGTACTTTCCCAAATTTTTTTTTGCAATCCGCCCCTGTTCCATTGTTAGTTGCAAAATGGCATTTCATACAGCATAAACACAACAAAAATGTCACTTCAACGGAGTGAGTTCTAGGGTGACACATTTGTTTTACAAGTACAAGCTCTGATGCTCCTTTTTTTTTAAATGAAACATTTTTCAACTGAGATCTTCCTTTTGAGTGTTGACTTTAATGCCTAATTTTATTGCATGTTTGATTTTAATTCTGAAATAATTCTGAAATAAAGTACAGAAAGTCTACAGCAATTATGATCAATTTGTGGGTTTTTATCTTGTGATAGAATTACAAATACTCCTAAAGTATTCCTTATCATGTTAACAGTAAAGCCAATGTTTTTTTCATGGCATTTTAAGATGCTATTTCCTTCTTCTTTATCTGTATATTTCATTTATACTTCTCAAGACCAAACTGTGAAGTTCAACAATCTATGCCTATAAACTCTTTATCATTGCATACAATCTGTCGACACAAACATTTGATTTTCTATGCTCATTCTTGATGCAGCTCACAGCCTGTGCTTGTTCAAAACCAAATTGTTCAGAAAATACTATTTCGCAATTATTTTTTTATTTCATGATGTCATTAGTTTTGACCAAGGTTATTTGGCCAATGTTAAACCAGAAAAAAGAACATGAATGTTCACGACACCATGCGAACAAACTCACATTTAAAATGATAGTGATCTTTGCCACTCTGCAATAAGTACATTTAGTTCTGGTTTAGTAACTTGTTTAATTCCAATTTGAATTAAAATCTTAAAAGAACTTGATTCCTTGCGACAAATGTCACCAAAGGTATTGTAATAATTTGTAGCCAGTTGCCTTAACTATATACATTACACTGGTTGATATCTGACCTAATGACCTAGCCCTTCTACTCTGTATTGCAGTCAATTTACTCACTTGAGATTATGTAATAAGCAGCCAAGGATCAAAGGATCTATCCCCTCCCCAAAATCCCTGATATTGTGTAACGTTATATAACTTGCAAACAATAGTTCAAAGGATCTGTCAATGGCTGTACAAAGTCAGAAATATTATTTATTGTGCAAGTATAAAAATGTAGCATAAATATACATGCTTAAGACTGCAGTTTGGAATGTTCTAAGAATATTGATGTCCATACCTTTGGTGGGGAATAATCAGTGGCGAATCCTTGGTGGGGAATCTTTTTCCATGTGGTGACAGTAAAAGATGGCATTTTATGGGGGTTGCAATATGGTTTTGAAAGTTTGTTTTTCCATGGTTACTCATATACCTTATTTGTCTATAAATGTCAATGTGTTTACACATTTATAACCACATGTGTACATGGTATTCAAAGACCAAAACATTAGGGAATGCCCCTTTAAAGGCACCCATCTCTAGTTTTATCACCTTTACAACAAAATGTGATATGGATTTAAGTCATGGTTCAAATGTGATACACTACCCTATTGAAAATTTACAACAGAAACAAATGTCCCAGTTCAGTAATATTATCTAATTTGATATGCTAATATATCTATACCTTTTACTAATGGGGGAACCTCAAGATCATGATATTTTTCAAATACTTTGAATCTTTGCCAGCACAAAGGTCGTGTGATTCTAAGAAATATCAGTATGCAAAATTATTCAGATTTTGACCCACATTTTATATAACAGTGCACCAAAGCATGTCTGACCACCCGACTTTAAAATATATGTACTCCAAATCTGATGCAATGTTGAGGAACACTTTTTTCTGTATTCCAAGACAGTATGGGCCATTGTATATCATGGCATCTCCAAATGTATGGACTGAGAAGGTCACCATGAAATCTCCATTTGTTCAGATAAAGAGGGTCACTGTATATCATTGGATCTTCTACTTTATTGATAGAAAAGGTTAATGTATTATGAAATCACCATCTGTACAGATAAAGAAGGTCACTATATAACATCAAATCACCATCTGTACAGATAGAGAAGGTCACTATATAACATCAAATCACCATCTGCACAGATAGAGAAGGTCACTATATAACATCAAATCACCATCTGCACAGATAGAGAAGGTCACTATATAACATCAAATCACCATCTGCACAGATAGAGAAGGTCACTATATAACATCAAATCACCATCTGTACAGATAGAGAAGGTCACTATATAACATCTAATCACCATCTGTACAGATAGAGAATGTCACGATATAACATAAAATTGCCATCTGTATATAAAGATATTCAATATATCATTCTGTGCAGATAGAAAGGGTCACTATATAACATCAAATGTCCATCTGTACAGACAACAAGTGTTGATTTTAAAAAATCAAGCTCGCGTAAGTTTGCAAAATCCCCAAATCCTTGGGCAAAATCCAAGGAAATCTTCTTACTCTACACACTCACAAATCACTTCTGAACAAAAGCGACATCTGACAGTGAAAGCAGAAAAAATGTGTCAAAAACATGGCCACCATGGACCGATAATCGGGGTAGGCTCCATAGACTTACGGCTTAATCATCTTGAACCCTCGAACATCTAGCCCTAAAGGCAAAACAAACTCGAGCGAAAAGGTCACTATATATCATGAAATTGCCATCTGTAGATAGAGAGGGTTACAACTTATATCATTCTGTGCAGACAGAGAGGGTCAGTATAGGTCACTAATTTGCCATCTGAACAGATAGAGGGGGTCTCTATATACCATATATTGAGACAGAAAGGGTCAAACTTATAAATGAATCTCCCTCAATACAGCCAGAGGGGGCTCACTCATGGAGTTTAAATGCTAAATGACAATCATTTGGCTCCTACTCACTCTTTTTTCTGATTTCAAAGCATCTAAGGCAAATCTAAATCTAAAGTTTAATGCAAGGGAAGTGTTATGCAGAATAGAGAAAAGTGGGAGAGTGTTAATATGCAAGTATTTGAGAAGCAGTAGACTAACCTGTAGCATCTGATGGTAAGTTCCAGATCTGCCAGCCAGGAAAAGGTAAATGGTTTGCCATTGTCAAGAGTCTCCAATGCCTGCAAGCAGTAACAACAATCTTGTTGATTATTCTTTGTTTAATAAATCTAATTTAGATACTGTTTTGCAATTCATATCATTATGTACCGTATTTACTCGTGTATAGGACGACTCGTGTATAAGACAACCCCCCAAAATTGAGGTTATTTTGCTTGAAAAAAAAAACCAATATCCGAATATAAGACGAGTTGGTTTTTCTTTGAGATATCAGCTCTGCTACCATTCAAGCTTCAGCTGACGCTTGGCGGCCATATTAAGAGTGAAATGTAAATATGCTTACGATACAAGATCTAAACGGTCTTATACACGAGTATATACGGTAAAACGTAAATATGATGTTCATATTTTCGAAATAACGAATATCGGACGTAGCGGATCGATTTTAATTGCGTTTTAAATAATAAATAAAGGTATTTATCCAATATTATCACAAATTCGCTTTGCGGGTCAAGAACAGAACAAAACCATCCATTCATTTAACATGCATTACGCAATACGAGGTCGTCATTTTAAAAAGCGGGAGTGACGTAGCGGATCGATTTTAATTGCGTTTTAAATGATAAATAAAGGTATTTACCCAATATTATCACAAATTGTTCGAGAACAGAACAAAGCCATCAATCCATTTAAAACGCAATTAAAATCGATCCACGTGTGAAGGCATTTCTGTCAAAAAGGGAAGACAAGACTCAAACCAGTGGAAACAATGACGAAATGCAAAACTGTGAACGCTGATAATTGGTATCAGTGAAATTTTACTAATTTTCACACCACTGAATTTAATTTTAATAGACATAGAAGTAAAAGTAAAACGTAAATTCGATGTCCGTGACGTAGCGGATCGATTGGCCACGTGACTCACAAGTCATGTGATCATTGACTTTGCAGATTTGCCAGATAATTGCGTTTTAAATGATAAATAAAAGTATATACCCAATATTAACACAAAATACGCTTTGCAGGTCGAGAACAGAACAAAACCATTCATCCACTTAACATGCATTACGCAATACAAAGTCGTCATTTTAAAAAGCGGGAGTGACGGGGACAAGCTCTTATTTTTGGCACGAAAACAAATGGAGTGTATCAACTCGCATTGAAATATTAATATATAGCGCAAAGATGGATCCCTGGCTTCTCTTCGTGTTGCCTCACATCAAATTTACTGTGTTCCGCACATCAAATTTACGTTTTACTTTGAAACGATGATATAACAGACATCGGACGTAGCGGATCGATTTTAATTGCGTTTTAAATGATAAATAAAGGTATTTACTTAATATTATCACAATTACGCTTCTCAGGTCGAGAATAATAAAGCGTTTTCATTATTTATCATTTAAAACCCAATTAAAATCGATCTACGTGTGAAAGCATTTCTGTCAACAGGGAAGACACGACTCAAAGCAGTGGAAACAATGACAAAACGCAAAACTGTGAACCCTGATAATTGGAATCAGTGAGAACAAAGTCAAAACAAAGCGATAATATTGGGTAAATACCTTTATATATCATTTAAAATGCAATTAAAATCGATCCACTACGTCCGATATTTGTTATTTCGAAAATATGAATGTTCGTAATTAAAACTTGTAGTGCCGTAATTTTTTGGCATAAATCCTCGTCCACAGGTTGCTCTCGTGTATAAGACGATCCCCCAAACATTAACTAAGTTTTTTTGTACAAAAACCTCGTCTTATACAGGGTCATTTACGGTACCTATGTGACAGCGGTATCATTAATGGCTGTAGACATGGTCAATTGACAGAGATTTCATTAATGGCTATACACATGGCCAAGTGACAGAGGTACCATTAATGGGTGTGCAAATGGTCAAATGACAGAGGTACCATTCGTGGCTATACAGATGTCCAAGTGACAGAGGTACCATTAATGGCTGTCCACATGGTCAAGTGACAGTAACATTCATGGCTGTAAACAGTTGGAGCCAAAAATATATTTGGCCAAAAATAAATGAGACCATATAATGCCATGTATGAGGATTTGCAAGACCAAATAGTGCCATGACCTGCCTAGTGCCAGGATGTCATGGTTCATCAGCAGAGGTGCCATGACCTGCCTAGTGCCAGGATGTCATGGTTCATCAGCAGAGGTGCCATGACCTGCCTAGTGCCAGGATGTCATGGTTCATCAGCAGAGGTGCCATGACCTGCCTAGTGCCAGGATGTCATGGTTCATCAGCAGAGATGCCATGACCTGCCTAGTGCCAGGATGTCATGGTTCATCAGCAGAGGGGCCATGACCTGCCTAGTGCCAGGATGTCATGGTTCATCAGCAGAGGTGCCATGACCTGCCTAGTGCCAGGATGTCATGGTTCATCAGCAGAGGTGCCATGACCTGCCTAGTGCCAGGAAGTCATGGTTCATCAGCAGAGGGGCCATGACCTGCCTAGTGCCAGGATGTCATGGTTCATCAGCAGAGGTGCCATGACCTGCCTAGTGCCAGGATGTCATGGTTCATCAGCAGAGGTGCCATAACCTGCCTTGTGCCAGGATGTCCTGGTTCATCAGCAGAGGTGCCATAACCTGCCTTGTGCCAGGATGTCATGGTTCATCAGCAGAGGTGCCATAACCTGCCTAGTGCCAGGATGTCATGGTTCATCAGCAGAGGGGCCATGACCTGCCTAGTGCCAGGATGTCATGGTTCATCAGCAGAGGTGCCATGACCTGCCTAGTGCCAGGATGTCATGGTTCATCAGCAGAGGTGCCATGACCTGCCTTGTGCCAGGATGTCCTGGTTCATCAGCAGAGGTGCCATAACCTGCCTTGTGCCAGGATGTCATGGTTCATCAGCAGAGGTGCCATGACCTGCCTAGTGCCAGGATGTCATGGTTCATCAGCAGAGGGGCCATGACCTGCCTAGTGCCAGGATGTCATGGTTCATCAGCAGAGGTGCCATGACCTGCCTAGTGCCAGGATGTCATGGTTCATCAGCAGAGGTGCCATGACCTGCCTTGTGCCAGGATGTCCTGGTTCATCAGCAGAGGTGCCATAACCTGCCTTGTGCCAGGATGTCATGGTTCATCAGCAGAGGTACCATGACCTGCCTAGTGCCAGGATGTCATGGTTCATCAGCAGAGGTGCCATAACCTGCCTTGTGCCAGGATGTCATGGTTCATCAGCAGAGGGGCCATGACCTGCCTAGTGCCAGGATGTCATGGTTCGTCAGCAGAGGTATCAAGAAGAGAAGCTTTGAGAATAACTTACAGCGAGATATTCGCGGTCCCTCTCGATCAGATCGGCCAGTCTATTGAGGAGTTGTCCTCTGTCGCTGGCATTCATCGTGCGCCATGGTGATCCAAGTCTGAATGCCTCCCGAGCAGCCTCAACGGCAATATCTACATCAGCCTGAAAGCAAAACAATAAACAAATAATTGCTGATGCAAAAATAAGGATAGCTTTTGTTGTATGTAACAGTTTGGCAGATACTGGCCACCTACTTGCCCTTCTTGAACAGTGTACTAATCAAATGGAATTCTTGTGTTATCAAAGAATTAAAACAATCATTGTACTATCTGCATAAATTTGAAACTGATCCTTGTACATGTTGTATGCTGATTAAATATATTTATTAGAGATATAGAATATAAAATGCATCTATTTACCTTATCAGCCTCGGCAAGTTCACATATCAATTTGCCATTTGCCGGATTGTAGGTCTCAAATGTCTTTCCACTGACTGAGTCTACCCATTCATTGTTGATGAATAACTGAAAGCAAACAAAGCACATATACTTGAGGCGAATCTTTGACTGTTCAGAATCCAAAATGAGTGCGTGTCACCTACATGATTTGTATGTTTGGGGTTTTACATCACTTTCAACATTATTTCAGTCATTTCATTATAATCTACAGTTTGGCTATTTCACATATTATTTGATATGTACCGTATTTACTCGTATATAAGACGAGGTTTTTTTCCAAAAACTCTTAGTTAATGTTTAGGGGGTCGTCTTATACACGAGAGCAGTCTTATACTCGAGTATTTACGGTAAAACGTAAATACGGTAAAACGTAAATACGATGTTCATATTTTCGAAATAACGAAAACGTGGGATAATTGAAATCAGTGAAAACAAAGCATTTTGAAATAATATGTTTTAAATGATATATAAAGGTATTTACCCAATATTATCACAAATTATTTTTCGCAAGAATTTCTCCACGATGTAGAACGTAATACGATGTACGTGACGTCCTTAATCTTAGCATCACAACCAACACGTGGGAGAATATTTCTTTGTGTATTATAAAGCCAATGATATTCATTATATCGCTTTTAATTATTATTGTTTATATCGATCTTAGCATCAAAACAAAGCGTGTTAATACACAAAGAAATATTCAACCAAGTGTAGACAGTAGTCCGCCTGTCCGATATTTGCTTTCACGCTAGTATTGCGTAATGCATGTTAATATAACAAAACATACCGACGAGTGTATGTTTTGTTTTTATACCTCAGACAACTACTGTATTTTTAAAAAATGATACATGAAACAAGATATTTATCGTTACAAACATTTGTAAACAAAGCGCACCTCATTTGACCCCGTCACGTGACCCGAAAATGGCGCGTACAGCCATAGACTGGTTGCCGCCATCTGTGTATATACACGATGTTCTTGACACTCGATGGGGAACCAGTCTAAAGATGGCTAATCAATACTTTACAAACAATCGAAATGCGCGTATTCATTCGAAATCGCATAAATACGCGCATCACTGAGGTATAAATGAATGGATAGTTTTGTTCTGTTCTTGACCTGCAAAGCGAATTTGTGATAATATTGGGTAAATACCTTTATATATCATTTAAAACATATTATTTCGAAATGCTTTGTTTTGACTTTGTTCTCACTGATTTCAATTATCAGCGTTCACAGTTTTGCATTTCGTCTTTGTTTCCACTGCTTTGAGTCGTGTCTTCCCCTTTTTGACAGAAATGCTTTCACACGTGGATCGATTATAATTGCGTTTTAAATGATAAATAAAGGTATATACATAATATTATCACAAATTACGCTTTGCAGGTTGAGAACAGAACAAAACCAACCATTATTGCGCAATATATTAACAATCGTTTTCGCGCTAAAAACAAGAGCCTCTTCCCGTCACTTCCGCCTTTCAAAATTGCGACCACGTGTTGCGTTGAGTCGTGTCTTCCCTTCTTGACAGAAATGCCTTCACACGTGGATCGATTTTAATTGCGTTTTAAATGATAAATAAAGGTATTCACCCAATATTATCACAAATTATGCTTCGCAGGTCGAGAATTTATCCATGAAGTAAAACGTAAATATCATGTACGTGACGTCACGTTAATTCACGTCCGCAACACGAGGAGAAGCCAGGGATCCATCATTGCATAATATATTAATATTTCAATGCGTGTTAAGTAGGCTCTGATCGTTTTCGCGCCAAAAATAAGAGCTTGTCCCCGTCACTCCCGCTTTTTAAAATGACGACCTCGTATTGCGTAATGCATGTTAAATGGATGAATGGTTTTGTTCTGTTCTCGACCTGCAAAGCGTATCTTGTGTTTATATTGGGTATATACTTTTATTTATCATTTAAAACGCAATTAAAATCGATCTGCTACGGATATGAAAGTTCAATTTGACATGTTGGCCACTCTACTTTTGTCTCGTGGGCACCCAGACACTAAGATCAAGGACGTCACGTACATCGTATTACGTTTTACTTTGTGGAGAAATTCTCGACCTGCAAAGCATAATTTGTGATAATATTGGGTAAATACCTTTATTTATCATTTAAAACGCAATTAAAATCAATCTGCTACGTCTGATGTCTATTATTTCGAAACACTTTGTTTTGACTTTGTTCTCGCTGATTCCAATTATCAGCGTTCACAGTTTTGCATCTCGTCATTGTTTCCACTGCTTTGAGTCGTGTCTTCCCTTGTTGACAGAAATGCTTTCACACGTGGATCGATTTTAATTGCGTTTTAAATGGATTGATGGTTTTGTTCTGTTCTCGAACAATTTGTGATAATATTGGGTAAATACCTTTATTTATCATTTAAAACGCAATCAAAAAGGGAAGACACGATTCAAAGCAGTGGAGACAATGACGAAACGCAAAACTGAACGCTGATAATTGGAATCAGTGAGAACAAAGTCAAAACAAAGCGTTTTGAAATAATAGACCAATAATATTGGGTAAATACTGGGTATATATTGGGTAAATTAAAATCAATCTGCTGCGTCTGATATTCGTTATTTCGAAAATATGAACATCGTATTTACGTTTTACCGTATTTACTCGTGTATAAGACTGCTAAGATCTTTAAGTTTTCATATTTAAGTTTCACTTTTTAAATGACCGCCAAGCTTCAGCTGAAGCTTGAATGGTAGCAGAGCCGATATGTCAAGAAAAACCAACTCGTCTTATATTCGGAAATTGGTTTTTTTCAAGCAAAATAAGCTCAATTTTGGGGGGTCGTCTTATACACTAGTCGTCTTATACACGAGTAAATACGGTACATCACAGGTGGCAATAGGGTGAGGATAATTTAATACCATCATCCGACCCATATAAGGGACAAAATGTATTTGACTGGTAAAATTATTTCTGTCCTGATTTGAGCAATTTAACGCTATAAAATGTAAAAAAACATATCATTGATACATATTCAACTCATTATTAATGTTACTGTATGAAATATGTGATCTATTTCTAAGAAAACTGTAAAAAAATCATCCTGGTCACCTTACACAGCTGAACATGTCTTATGTAATATTTTGATACCTATTTTGCCATTGGTGTATCTATGCTTTAGAATCTGATAAAGCATGGTCACTGACCTTCTTTGTCTGATTTTCAGTGGAAGTCCAGTTCAAGTTAAATATACATAAGCACTGTGTCTGGACATTACATAATTTACTTCACCCTCCAATCTAATGTTGTGCCATTTTAAGCTAATATACCAACCTGCAGAGAGTCAACAGGACAATGATCTTTCTCATTTTTTAAAATTAATCATATTTAGCTACTTAGTTCAAATTATTTGAGCTTCTTAGTTTAAATTATTTGAACAAAATTTGATTCCATCTTCCATCATAACTTTCTTTGATGTTAAGTGAAAAATCTGAACTCATGCCACTATTCAGAATTTTCTCACTAATGCTGGAAATATCTGACCAATAGGCCTCATGATACCCTCAGCAGATGCAAGGTTTGTACCAGATTCTGCAATTAAAGTCGGACATGACTGGCCTAGTGCTTCTGTTCAATATCAGGGTTTAAGTTGGGTGTTCTTTTGCTGTGTATTACTCCACCATTTCTTTTTGTAGTCTATTTGTCTACTCAGCTAATGTGAGAGAGAACTTTGGGGGTAAACTTGCTAATCTGGGAAAAACTTGCTGATCTGGGTAAAACTCACTAACCTGTACCTGGGTTCCTGCCTTGACCAACTGAGCATCATAAAATGCACATAGGACAACATGAGGGACTGCTTGCAGCTCATCATAGTACCTGACCTACCTAACCTTGAAATGAGTAAAAATTCCAAGCTGTAAGTAAAACAGTTTTGTGGCTCTCGGTTTGAACTGGCTTCCTGATCATCTAAGGGTGTCAAATCAGACAGGGCCACGAATGCTACCTGATATAAGGTGAACTTGACCAGTCTGCAACCTGGGATTTGTATGCAAGATGCTGGGGGGGGGGGGGGGGGGGGGAGGGGGGAGGGAAGCACTGATGGACCCTAAGGTCGAAAACCAAAATATATAAAATCTAATAAGATCAATATGAAATAACAAGGCAAGTGCTGGGCTCAAGATGCCCTCGCCAGTTGCTTTTCAAAATGGTAAGATACACAGCTGCTCCTATCACGCTGATGCTGACCAACCTACTGACCTACTTTTGAAGAATGAAAATTTCCATCACATGATCAACAGCCTGTCTAATTGACCTACTCACCAACTTTTGGACTATGGAAATTCCATAACATGATCAGCTGGTGGTGGCCAACCAAGCTTGTGACCTACTTTTTCATGAGCGCTAAAAATAATCAGTGACCTATGAAAGTTACCACCAGACAAAAATAATCTGAGGAGGGATGAAAAGAGACATACTGATTTTTTTTCTTGTTGAGCAAGGCTCATATATCATGTGTCCACCACAAATAATAATTCAATATGTCACAAATCTGAATCTATCAATTAAATTTCACAAATCTGAGACACCATTTTCTTCTTGATTCTCTTCAGGTATGTATATCCATAGCAGCAGCTCTATCATATCAGTCCACCAATATATAAATGTGCACACAGAATCCAGCGCAAGTCATCAGTATTCAGAAAAATCTGGCTGTCACCTCATTGGCGAAAGAATATTAATAGATTTGGTTTGTACTGGCAGTTGTACTGATTGGTCAGTATATGTACCAGACACCTGGTTACAGTTTATGACTTTCTATAATATAGGTCAATTCAGATTTGATGATATTTTTGTGAGCAAGGCAAGTGTTTATGACTCGGGAATTTCCAAACTTTGAATGAGATCAAAAACAAGGCAATGACTGCAGAGGTAGTAAATGAATACTACCTGTGTAATGCAGAGTCGTACATAAGCTCAACATGGTATTATTACATAAGACTGAAGAGTGAAGTGAATTATGTTGTGTCTAGACATACAGTCTGCATGACTTGAACTGAACTTGTACTTAAAAAGCAGACAAAAAAGCCAGGACAAAGAAAGTTAGTTAAGAGTCATATGTCAAGTTCAGTGTTTGTGTTACCTTTACATTTTAACATTTACCTAACTCTTGACTATTCTTAAAAATCAGGACTGATATGAGAAAAAATAGATGAATAAGACCTTTTTGTACCAACAGTTTTACTGACTGATCAGTTTCTAAGTCTGACATCTGATCAAAGTTTAAGGCCACTGTTGGTCAATCCCAGTTGGATGATATTTTGGTGAGCAAGACAATATATTTGAACTGGGTAATTAAATGTTCAGAACGATATCATATACAGGACAATGACAGCAGAGGAAGGAACAAGACTTAACGACTTGTAATATTACCAACGTAATGCAGAGTGCCAATATTCAAGTAAAAGACAAAAAACACAAATGTGCTCATTTGTTTGATACCTCTTCAACAAAATTCACAAACTCAGAAAGGTCATCACCCACTATAATTGGTGAAATTATTGTTGTGGTATTAGAGTGAAGCTACTCATAATTACAGCCACGCATGCGATGAGTGCTTACAGAATATGCCAATTCAATTGTCACACCAACTGAGCAGAAGATATATGTTATTACTCTTACCTATCACCTGGTGTGGTCCATTAGAAAACAACAATGCCATGACTTATCAGGTGTGAAAGCCCATGATTCAAATATTACCATCTGTATCTTTTGAATGAGAAGGTCACCTCGGTTAGTTTTGTGGTTGATTTTAGACCAATTAGATCTTACATGAAAGTGAAAAAAAAATTGTTGTTGCTGTCACCTCAATGAAAACTGACTGATATTTAATTTGTCAAAGGTGGACTTTTATTTGCCAACAAATTATATTTAATGAATGAATCTAAATGCCTGTAATCAGAAATCTACTTGGACTTGGAAATAACTCTGTTGCAGATATCAGATCCAATAATGTAATAACTGTGATCATAAAATTGTATTGAAACATAACATATGCCAAAAACAAAACGAGGAGAGAATTAGATACCTTGGGACAAATGTCACCAAAGGTACTGTAATGATCTGTGATGTCAAATAATAAGAGGAAACATGGCAACAACCAGATTTCTTAGTAATTTATACATTGTACTGGTTGATATTTGACCTAATGATTCAACTCTTTTACTCTGTGCTGTAGTTAAGTGCATTAATACTCTTCTGTCTGATCTAATTCATAGATATCGTGGCCCCTGTACCACCCAGAATATAGATAACAAGAGATATATTATCTACTGTATGCCTTGTAGAACATCACACATATTGTCAGTGCTTCCTGGATTGTTATTTGCTTCATTGTACATCAAGTGCCCATGGAGGGGGACATACTGTGTAGAAATTACAAAAGCACACATTAGTCTCTCTGCCGTATTCTCATTTGGACACTTTCTGATGGCAGCCAGATTCCTAATATGATAGTGTCCTTTCTTACACATTTTCTTAATCTGAGCGTTTATATCCATTCTGTGGTCAAAGGTAATACCGAGATCTCATTAGCACATTTTTCCAGTTTGTGTCTACTGATGTTTACTTGTTGATCAGTGTATGGATCTGAGCTTTGATCTGTGGTGACCCAACTTGACACATTGCTTCCTGTTCATTAGGTATTACCTGATCCAGTCAAAAGCATAATCACAGACCTTACACCTTGTTTCCAATCTATCAATCAGTATTTGATGATCAATAGTAACAGTATCAAAGGCAGCTGAATGGTCTAGTAACAATATTACTGACTTTTTGCTGTCAAGGTCATGCCGGACATCATTCTGGATCCAAGTAATCAAAATTTGGGTCGGGGACAAGACACTGAAGCTAATGCAACTTTTGTCCCTTAATAAACTCAAAGCGATGAGATAATTCATAATTAATGAGACAATGTTATAGGGCTATTACAGGGATTTTTTATAGTTCCGTGTAAAACAACCAATCACTGTACATTGCCACACTGACATAAAATTTCCAAGCAAAATGGGGAGTATGTAGCACACAACAAATTACAGGAGACCCTGAACACAATGAATAGTGCATTATGGTATAGAAGTAATCAACCATGGAATGTGGGTTACCTCAGACAAAGGGTTCATAAAGGGGTCAAGGCCAAGACAATAGAAAGACACACCTACTTTATCTATTTAATATAAATCTCGTACATTTATTTGTCTGTAACATGTTCTTGTTATTTCAATAAATCTATTTAAAGGTAACTTTATCCCCAAAAAATCTTTCTCTGCAGAAAAATATTGTCAAATACTGCCAACTTCAACATGCCAGTTTTGCTCACATGGAATATGTTTATTGTCAACATGTGATAGACACTAGCTTTGGAAGGTAGTAGGGAAAAGGTAGTAGGGTTAATTTTTGCCTATTTTAAATCAGTAACTTTGTGAAAATGCCCATTTCCAGATTTACATTATTGTCGCTCAAAATTTCCAGCTAAGAGCAATATTGCTCTCAGGTTCCAGATCATCAGAAAAATTAGCGGGTTCAGTCTCAGAGGTGGGAGAGCTCTGAACCAATCTGCAGTAAATCTGAACCAATCTGGTCAAATCGTGTAATTCTGGACACTCACAACTGATCTGGGCGCTAAATGACGTCATTCTGGGCGCTCGCAACACATCTGGGCACTAAATCACAGCCAATCTGTGTGATATTTGACCATTGTTGTATGTTTCTTTTTCAAAGAAAATAACATGCTCATCAGTTACATATATAAGTATACGATCATCTGAAATTGATTTTTAACAAGATCACTACCACATTTTAACACAGGAATGTGCCCCAGTTTAAAGGTATTAAGCATCAATTCTACAATTTGGCATGTTGAAAGCTTGGCCACATATGAACATCATGACGAATTGAAATTATGATAGATTAAAAAAAAAGTTGCTATAAGCCATAAAAGTTGCACTTCCAGGAAAGATCTGTCTCAGCCATAAGCTGCACGTGACGGGTAAACACGGGTAGCGTGAACTTTCTTTGACCTCAAAGTGGGGTAGCACTGTTTGACGTCATTTTGGTACTATTCAAAGGACAATACATTTCATGACGTCATAAGCATATTTCCATACTCTTATGACGTCATTTTACCTTTCAGTGCCTCTATGATGACACTCCACATAAAAATGACGCCAAGAAATGAGTGTGCTTTCATTAGGGGCCTATATGTTAAGGTCTTGTTCAAATAGGTTTTACAGACAATGATGGGGATGCATTTTTCAAAAAATTTATAGATAGTCTGTACCGTGAATTCTGGTTGCTTACAGCTTGATCATGATGAGACAAATATCTATTAAAGATTATACCCAGACATTGTCAAAAAAAGACTTGAAATCCACTGTTTCCAGAAACATCACGCACTGCCCAACTAATTCAAGTCCCGACTCTGTAAGAACTCGACTTCCGGCAAATAACAATCAAAGAATTATGTACCGTTTAAATCAACTTAAGATGTCAGCCCTGTTTGAAAATATTTCTTTGTTTTTTCTTGATCTCTGCATCGTTTTGCCATTGTTTACGAGTTTGCGCAATCAGGTGAAAGTGGGTCAGTTTATTCACAGGAGTGACAGCTACGATCTGGAAACTCCACAACGTTGTGGTCCTTCTGACGTCATATGGAGATTCTCCCTTTGTGTTTCCATGACGTCATCACTTGGACTCTCCTAAATGCCATTTCTCGTTGTCAAGTTTGATATCGGGTAAAAAACTGGAGAAAAAAACACTACAGAATGCACACGGATTTGCATTTTTAGACATTTTGACTGGGAAAGATAGTTGCATGGGTCAGAACTGCAACAGTCAATCGCTGGACGTCGAGTTCATTTACGAGGGAAACTTCAATATGATGGACAGTGCGCCGTGTTTTGAGAAACAGTGGATTTCATGTCTATTTTACCGATGGCTTTGGGTATAGTTTAAGATGGTTTGGGCCACTAAAATACCAAAAAATGGGGTTGCCCAACTGGGCCACTTTGTACAACAGACAATTCACTGGCCCAAACGGGGATTTGGTGGCCTCGGGCCACCGGGCCAGTGCGTGCGTAAGTCAAGGCCTGCTGAGTGCATTTGTGATCTTAATGAACCATTGTCTCATGTCTGTCCTGTACCAATGTCAGCCCCCCGAAGAAGATCCCTGCAGTGCATCCTAACGTACCTTGACATGCTGTACTTGGGGGTTCCGGTCGGGAACTGGGACGCTTGACATACAAGCCTGCTGTTGTCTCAGCACGCTTGCAATCTGCCGTGGTTTAAATGCCCGTAGTAAGAACATGTTGATGGTAGCAACTTATGACACACAATGCGTGACTGCCGAGAAAACTGTCTGTCGAGGGCGGTGGGCTGTGAAGTCAGTGTGCAACGTTCACTTTGGTCTCAAAACCAACTGACCAATCAGAAGCGGCGACTCCTCTGCTCGACTGACAGCTGAAAGTTGAAGCACTGCCAAGTCCATGGAAAAGTAGGCCAACTCAGATTACGGTCAGAGACACCAAAGAGAAACCAAAAATGGTGACACTAAAAGTGGGACTAATAACTTAACATCAAGAGAGATTATTATTTACTTTACCTGGGACGAGGGGAGAGGTTGTGCACAGCGCATCCTAAGGGGACAGGGTTTCAGGGGTGACCTCAGAACCTTGACTGGAGCTTCATGTACAAACCCATTATATCTTGTGGAAAAAAATAAATTGAGACTCTCACATCAGAAAAAAAAGTGTGTTTCATGGGTAGAATTTTAAGGAGAAAAATGAGTTTCAATGTGTGAAAGTCAGTTTTAGAGGGCTCTCCTTAGTAGATCTTAGTAGATCCTATGTTTAAACCAGGCTCTGCAGGTAAAGGTCTGAAATGTCATTTCAAATTAGGGCCCAGGACACTATACCCAGCACAAACTTATCTTTAGAAGCCAATAGGCACTGAGTCAGATATTTTGCAGATATTGTAACATGGCCAGTTAGTGTCATTGTTAAGATTAAAAAGTAAGTACAACATCAAATGAGTGAAGATGTTGTGACATATAAACCAAGTCCTGATTTTTATCTGGAGCAAGGCTCATATATCAGGTCTCATCATGAAATGACTGACATAATGTTGAAAGTGATGTAAAAACCAAAACAAACTGAAATGTTAATAATATACTTTTCTAATCAAATATTTAAAATACACCCATTGGATTATGAATGATCTATTCCAAGTTACTTTTGAACTTATAATGAATTGGGCATGTACATATGTACATGTGTAGAGTTGTGGCATTGCACATGTATTAGTACAAAAGCCAAGCTCAGAGCTGGTATGGACGCAAATAAAAACTTTTTTTGGCAGAGTTTGACTACCATGCAGTATGCACAAGGCAGCCATACAAAGAATTTGTCTCGCTTCTTTCGGCACATCAGTATGTTTAATATACCAAAAAATGTTATTGGGACCAGGTTTTGAGACACAAGCAAAAAGTACAATTTACAACATATTAAATATTCGGCCAACATCCACTGTTCCAAACAAAGGGAATCTGAAAAGCTAAGATAGTGCCTAGATTGTGTAATCAATGCAATGTCAATTCTCTATTCTGTCATGTTCAACTAAAGGGATGAATGTTAAATCACAACTATGTATTACTCTGCATTAGATATGTAGTATTCAATTACTACCTCTACAGTCATTGCCCTATATTTGATACCATTCAGGTGTTTGACCCATAAACTGACCAATCAGTCCAACTGCCAGTACAAAACAAATCTATTTATCTGATTTATATTCTTTCACCAAACAGTGGACTGGCAGATTTTTATGAATACTGATGAATTGCGACCAATCTTGTGTGAAGCTTTATACCTTTGGAGGCAGGGACTGATGTGATAGAAAAGTCCTGTTATGGAGGTACTAAGGTTCAGAACGTTTTTAATCCATGTATAAAGCCATTAACTTTACTTTCATGACCTTGAAGTGTACTCTGCATGGCAAGGTAGAGTCATATACTACTTATGCCAAAATATGTTGTTCTTTGCACAGAGTTTTTCTGCACATATCAGCATGCAATTATCATAGTCATACAATTGATTGGCTCACATACTTATTCAAGCACAACACAACTGTACACTGTACATGCCCATTTCATATGTTCAAAAGTAATTTAGAATGGATCATTTATAATTTGGGAGTGGGGATATATTGGAAAAGTCTGGTTGAAAAAGTATACCATTGATATATCAATTTCTTCAGGGATTTTACATCACTTTTGACATTATTCATTCACTTCATTGTGAGACCTGACATATAAGCTTTGCCCAAGAAGAAAAAGTCAATATTATTTCATCTTCCCCCCCCCCCTTGAGGGTTAATGGTACAGCCCTAGCTATCTATTTTTGTCTAACTATTTTGGTATACATGTCACTAAAATCTCAACTCATTTGTTGTACTCACTTTCTTATAACGATAATGATGCTCATTGGTCATGTTACCAGATGTAACAAGATATTTGACTCATTATCTATTGGCTGCTTAAACATGCTAAATGAAGCTTGCATTGGGTGTGGTCTCTTAAAACTGTCAATCCTGGTCTACACTTGCCAAGACAGGTATAAATCTAGGATCTGCCAAGGAGAGTACCTTGAAATGGGGATATTTCTGTTCTGTGCCACCCAATCCTTAAGTCTTCCTTAAGTCTTATTCACAGAGAATTTCCCAGAGAATAGTCTTATTCACAGAGAATTTCCCAGAGAATAGTCTTATTCACAGAGAATTTCCCAGAGAATAGTCTTATTCACAGATAATTTCCAAGAGAATAGTCTTATTCACAGAGAATTTCCTAGAGAATAGTCTTATTCATAGAGAATTTCCTAGAGAATAGTCTTATTCACAGAGAATTTCCTAGAGAACAGTCTTATTCACAGAGAATTTCCCAGAGAATAGTCTTATTCACAGAGAATTTCCATGAGAATAGTCTTATTCACAGAGAATTTCCTAGAGAATAGTCTTATTCACAGAGAATTTCCAAGAGAATAGTCTTATTCACAGAGAATTTCCTAGAGAATAGTCTTATTCAAAGAGAATTTCCCAGAGAATAGTCTTATTCACAGAGAATTTCCTACAGAATAGTCTTATTCACAGAGAATTTCCCAGAGAATAGTCTTATTCACAGAGAATTTCCAAGAGAATAGTCTTATTCACAGAGAATTTCCTAGAGAATAGTCTTATTCACAGAGAATTTCCTAGAGAATAGTCTTATTCAGAGAATTTCCTAGAGAATAGTCTTATTCACAGAGAATTTCCTAGAGAATAGTCTTATTCAGAGAATTTCCCAGAGAATAGTCTTATTCACAGATAATTTCCATGAGAATAGTCTTATTCACAGATAATTTCCCTGAGAATAGTCTTATTCACAGAAAATTTCCAAGAGAATAGTCTTATTCACAGAGAATTTCCTAGAGAATAGTCTTATTCACAGAGAATTTCCTAGAGAATAGTCTTATTCAGAGAATTTCCTAGAGAATAGTCTTATTCACAGAGAATTTCCTAGAGAATAGTCTTATTCAGAGAATTTCCCAGAGAATAGTCTTATTCACAGATAATTTCCATGAGAATAGTCTTATTCACAGATAATTTCCCTGAGAATAGTCTTATTCACAGAAAATTTCCAAGAGAATAGTCTTATTCACAGAGAATTTCCTAGAGAATAGTCTTATTCACAGAGAATTTCCTAGAGAATAGTCTTATTCACAGGGTGTTCCACCACTCAATCACCAGTTTTTAGCTATGCTGGCATACAGTAGAAATAATCCAGGAAAGCATAAAGTATGATACTCTGCATTACACAGTTAGTATTCAATTACTACCTCTGCAGTTATTGCCCTGTTTTTTAATCTCATTCAAAGTTTCGAAATCCCCTAGTCATAAATACTTGCCTTGCTCACAAAAATGTGACCTAATCTAAATTGACCAACATTAGGTCATAAACTGTAATCAGGTGTCTGGCACATATACTGACCAATCAGTACAACTGCCAGTACAAAACAAATCTATTTACCGGTATATTCTTTCACCAATGAGTTGACAGCCAGATTTTTCTGAATACTGATGTCTTTCGCTCGATTCTGTGCTCACATTTATAGCTTTGGTGGCAGGGACCGACATGATAGAGAAGTCCGGCAACAGAGGGTATAAAATAAGGTTTACAGTTTATAAAAATGCTTTTCTAAAACTTTTCACATATTGGTGATAAATGTATTTGTCTTTCACACCTTTTGACTTTTTGATTGATGCATAATGTGTTTGATGTTTAAATATCTCTGCTATCAACAACTATGTAGGTCAAGCCATTCTATGTATGTAGGTCAAGCCATTCTGTGTATGTAGGTCAAGCCATTATGTGTATGTAGGTCAAGCCATTCTGTGTATATCATGTTTATAGGCCCAGAGTATCTGTCAGACACTAAAAATGGGCTCAAAAAAGGGGGGGAGGGGCTGCTCTAGTTCCCAAAAGCCCCCCTAGCCACAGACCCTGGGGGCTTCAGCCCCCAAAGCCCCCCGCCTGGATCCGCTACTGGTCTTTTCTGGGCAAGGAGATTCAGAATATCAAATCCTGCATCAGGACAGACTTTTCAGCCATTTTTTTGCTATGCATAGTGTAACTTCTGCAGTGATAGGAGACATTTTCTGTTATTCACACTACATCTTACCTCTGAACATCTGAACATCTAAGAATTCCATTAGTTTTAAAGGAAAAGATCAAGTATTTTTTTTAGATAATGCCTCAGACTTCTCACGTCTCATGTGAAGGTAGAATCACCAGCCATAATTGTCTTGAGCTGTACTGAATCTTACAGCAAGATACTGTGTGACAAATGTTTTTAAAGCAACTATTTCCATCTGCAATCCCTTTTGTGATGATCCCATCACTATTTTTCCAGAATGAGCATTGATTGAGAAATAATTAAATGACATACATATTTTTACCTTGCTTAGATGCACTGAAAACAGGATGATTACTGTTAAAATATGAATTTCTAAGAAATAACAATGAATTTTATTTCATGAATAATTACAATATAAAAACTGCCATTCTGACTTTAATCAGAAAATATAGTTTTCAAATTTGATAAGAAAACTCATTAGACACATGAATTAGGTAAATGTATGGCCAGGATTGAGTTCATTATCTGTGATGGAATCTGGCTCTGTCAAAGATTAAAGGATATAACCTTCTAATAGTCTCCAAATTATCACATGAACAAGAGTGCTGTCAAGACAAAAGGGAAGCAATAACTGTCTTCCCTTAATTATGGTCCACTACTCTACTTCAGAACCTTGGCATAGGAAGCAATTTGTTTGTGTGTTTGGCCTTGTAGAAGCACATTCTCTTTTATGGCCTTATATTGCATGTTGATATTCAGATTATTTATTCAGTTTTGTGTGAGTTATGCTGTGCAGTCTTAACAAGTGTCAAATGAGGCATTCTGGAAGGATCGAAATAATGTGCCTTGAAAACTCTGATTATATCTGCATATAAATCATAGAACTGTAAGACAATTTTGTGATATGTCTTAGAATGTTGTCCAAGGTGTATAACTAAGACAAGAAGCTGACTTTATATTATACTTTATATAATATTTTCCTTCATATGTTCATTGAATAATCCAAACAAACACCAAATTCACATGGATATTAACTCTTTATATGAGTAACAATCTGGTCATAAATATATTGTAAAATATTGATGTCTTTTACAATACAAAACATAGATATTAATTTATTAGTGATATTTACAACATATGAATGATACAAATAATCATTTTTCTCGTTTAAAAATGACAGCCTATACATTCACCTGATTATATATATATATGTGCATATTCAGCTTCTGATAATAGAAAATGAACTTCATTAACATTAGGACATACATGTACACAAATATATCTGGACAATAATAACATTTCCCCTTATAACCTGAATGTATTTAAACATCTTTTTCAAAAATAAATGGGCAAGTTTATTTTAGGTTAAAAGAAAGCACTAACATATTTTCATCATCAAATACATGTATATGGTCTTGAAAACATACACATTTCTTATCTGGTATATTTGCTTTTAGTAAACTACACTTGCTACAAAGCTTTGTGTTTGGAATTAAGTGAATGCTTTGGGCAAGGAGCTCATACATTTAAGGGTAAAAAATTACTGTTAAAAAAATCCTATACAAAATGTATCTGTTGCGTGTCCTATTAGAAATTTCCTTCAAATCTGGCTCCAACTCGGTCGGGTAATTTCCGTCTAGATGCTGATACTCTTGACTTTCTTCCCTGTGCTTCTCCACCGTGTGTGTCCTAGAATCAAGGGCCATAAACAAATTAAAAATATATGAAAATGATTTCATGATTGAACAGAAATATAGTTTACAAAATAAAACCCAAAAGGAAACCTGTAGCATTTCTGATTATTATTGCAAAAGAAAAAAGGTGACTTACAAGGTCAAAGGATATACCTGTTTGCTTTGAATGCCTTTGTGCATTCGATAGTATATAGATTTTCCAAATATCAGTAATTTTTTTATTGAGTTTCCAAAAAGAAATAAATTCAGTGCATATATCAGTAAATATCAGTAATTTTTTATTGAGTTTCCAAAAAGAAATAAATTCAATGCAGCTCTGTCATAGTTACCGGTAACATTTTCTATTTCACACCAGCAAATTTCATTCGCCAATAAATGAAAAACAAATTGTTTTAAAAGAGCCATGTTTCCAAGGGTTATATCTGAAAAGAACTTGACATGTGAAACCTCAATTTTATAAAGGAGGCAAATAATTTGAACTGTAAAGCCAAAACAGAATACATATTTATGCATAACATGAAAGGTCAAATATGAAGAAGAATAAAAAAACCGGCTGCCACCATAAATGATATAAGGTGATTGAAATGAAGTGATAAAAGCCTGGCCCTCTTTCCGTGTATTTCTAGTGCTTTAAAGTGCTATAGCTCATTTATAACAAACCTATGCCCAACCAAAACATTGATAAGCTTTCAATAAGCTAAATTTGGTCAAACCACCCACTTTTGCATGAAATGCTAGCAAATATAACTGAATCCAAGAAAAAAAAAGTATATATATATATATATATATATATATATATATATATATATATATATATATATATATATATATATATATATATATATATATATATATATATATATATATATATATATATATATATATATATATATATTAATAGTATATAATTCAAATTGTGAGCCTGTGATTGTGAATACCAATCTATCAGCATGGAAATTTGCAAGAATATTGATATCTCCTCGATAAACAGTTGGGTCAGACACATTAACAGGCCCATCAATCAGTTAATACCTTTCCGCGGTTGAGGCTTTCATAGCCACCAGGTGGGGCTGCAGGACGGTGCACTGGATTGTTAGTACGACCTTGCTGGCCGTGTGAATAATTGCGCTCAGGCAGAGGTGGCGGTAAATCTGGATACAGCTGCCAAAGCACATCACATATAGTAAGCTATGGTTACAACTGCAAACTCAAACCAAGGAAATATCATCTGCCCATACAGATATATGTAGCATTTCAATAAATATCTAACTAAAATCAGCGAAAAAAATATCATTACATAAATACTACAGTTAATAAATATATATGTCACTACTCCACGTTTCGCACAAAAAAATACTTTTATATATATATTTTCTTTTTCTGAGAAAAGTTATGTGAAGGTTAGATGAGACATAAGAGTATGTTAGAATGGAAAAAGCAGGTTAGATGATTTTTGTATGGTTATTAATATTGTGACTCCTACATGACTGTCCCCTATTTCATCCAGCATTTAAAGTTTGAATGATTCTGTAACTTACTCTAGCTCTAGCTTGTCTTGGACTGCGAGATGAGGGTTCATTCTGAAAGGGTCAATAAGTCACGATTGTCACTTTATACTTGCCTCCTTACAACAGACTACATATGATGACAGATGGCATAAAACTCATGATAAAACTAGCTCACAAGTTTTCCTCATTCATTTATCAACGTTTTAAATTTAATAAATTTCATTAAAAATTTGCTCACGAGTTTTTCCCAATCATTTATCAACATTTTAAATTTAATAAATTCTCAATAAAACTTGCTCAGACAAAATCACAAAGAAGTTTTGAATCATAATTGAAACACATTAGGTCAGAATAGCATATGGATAGACTCAAAAGGCATTCTCTGGTATCAGTTCTATATAAGTTTGATTATCATCATTGTTATTATCATTTTATTTAATCAATTATTTTTTGACAAAAGAAAGTATTTGATCAAAGTTAATTATTTCAGTTTCCTAATTTTTTTCTACATTAACATTCAGTTATATATATGAAACGTTTTCATCTTTCTTGAGACCATGTTGACATGTGTCATCAAAAATGCAACAAAATTTAACAGACATCTAGGCTTCTTTAATAATATTGGTCTCATAATATATTTAATTTTTTTACATATACTTTTACAGAATTTCAAAACATGATTAGTCTGAAAACCTAAAATATTAATAAAATATTCCCAACATATTTAATGGCAATTCAACATAACTAAAACAACACATCAGCAACTTCTTTAAATGTTGGAAACTGGAGACAATCCTGCAAAAATCAATGACAGCCATAACCTGTGAATCTAAATGTAAATATGTTAATATCTAATAGGTTAACATTTATATTTGGATGATGTGTGTTTGTGATGGGTTAAAAGATATCTATCTACCAGATGTGAGGGGTGTGCATACTGCTGATAAAAAGTGTTTTTTTCTCTCTCAGCATTTTTGAAAATAATTGCCAGAAAGTGGATAAGATTTTTTTTCTCCTTGGACTGGGGGATGAAAAAATGAGATTCCTTTAAAATGGTTATCAGCAGTAAGCAGTTAAAATGGAATGACATCAAACAGTTGGATCCAAATCTCAACTTGGTCACGCAAATATAAGGTCAAATGAGGTCATGCAAGGTCATTACATCGGGTGCAAAACTAACTGGGGTCATACAATATCAATGTGTGACCTTATTTTATCATGTTTATGCATGACTGTATGAAAAGTTGGTTCCAACTGTTTAAGGTGCACAGAACTGCTCAACTAAGGTTTGTGGATCAATTTGGAGCAAAAGTGTGTTTTCTGGTCTTCATAAATAATTTGTGAGGTTCTGATCAGAGAAATTAAGTGTTTTGTATTGTATATATTCTAAATAGTTAAAATATTTTGAAAAAATAAATAAAATCAATTTAAAAAATAAAATAAAGAAAGAAAAATAAATAAATTGTTGCTGTTAAAATGTGTTACAAACTTTTTCAAACCACATTAATCATATTACTGGAAATTTATTTAATTTTTATTGTTTACCAAAACACACTTTTATCTGTTTATGGGAGACTCACAGAGTTGCCAAGATTTTCAGATGTGAAAATAAAAATTCTCTGTATGAATATCTTTCACAATTTAATTTGAATGTTATCAGACAAGAGAAGCTTGTCGACTCCGTGAGTGGAGAGACATAAGAAGGCTTACATGAGGGTTGGCGTCGGGGCTGGGCGCCATGTACTTAGGTATGGAGGACTCGCGAGTCTGAAAGGTGGCAAAGTAGTGGCATCAGAACAAATAGTGCTCCAAAGCTGTATGTGTTCAATCAGCACTCATATTGGCAAGAATACAGCTCATTTTTATCCATAGATATGCCACAAATAAAGATTTTGTCAAATATGTGTGAAAAATATTTCTAATATTATCACTGTTTATTCATTACCGGTATACTATTTTTTTTATTCTTGTTTCTTTCAGACTTGCTTACCATGGCATACTTATTGCTCAGTAAATAGCTTATCAAATATAAGTCTTAAATACAATAGATGAGTTTGTTGATATTTCAGCGGTCTTGAGGCCCAAACAAATTAATGATTTGTTTCTGTCTGCATGTCTAACATAAGTAAATCATCAAAAATAATGACATGAATATAAAAAATTGGCATCTATCGGAAAGCAGGCACCCTTCGCCCAGGGTATTTAAC
The DNA here is from genome assembly GCA_949316495.1 of Amphiduros pacificus. NCBI lineage: Eukaryota > Metazoa > Annelida > Polychaeta > Phyllodocida > Hesionidae > Amphiduros > Amphiduros pacificus. Next base: position 29,056,198 of record OX439010.1, on the reverse strand, counting down.
ATAACCATGTGACCTTAAAAATAGGTCAAGGTCACCCATTTGTAAGCCCTTCTGTGATATTCATTTTGAATTGTTAACAAGCCTAAGTTTAGCTCTTCTCTGATAAAGCAATTACAAGATAAACTGTTAAAAAAGAATCCATCAAGAATAACCTAAGTCACATGATCATCTGGGATGGGGAAAGAAAAGGAATCACAGTTTCCTACTGTACTTCTTCATCCCCAAAATCCCTAAATGTTAAAATCCATGCTTTCTGCACAATTTAGCAAATACCCATTTGGCGCATAAGAAAACTTGGGGGAACAAAAGATGGACATGTAATGAAGATATATGTGTGCTGAATATAAATTAATATATACTTTATGTGACAGAAATATATTTTATGTGACATCCCATTTCTTTGTGTTATTATGTGTGTATATACAGTGTTTTAAAAAAATGTGATGTGTAGATTTACTTTTCATCAAAATGTTTTTATACGTACATACATGGTTTGATAAGAACTCAGCCAAAGTATTTCTTGAAATAATTAATATAACTTGTAATACTGTCATCCATCAAATAAGATATATTCCATATCTAATTGACATTATCAAATAAAATCTTTACTTTTTCAGAAAAATAATAACAATATTTACTTTTTCTGAAGAAATCATATAAATTAGACCCACCCTGTCTATTTTAATATGAATATGCTCCCTAAACTGAAATCAAGTTGTTTTTCATTGTCCTAAGCTAATATCCATCTGTAATGACCTTGATATCAAAAATCTTTTTTTTGTGTCCTCCATGACCCTAAAAAACCGGTCAAGGTCAAGTAACTACGTAATTCCTCAGAAGTCTGAAATAATATGTAACCATTTTGCAATATTAAAAAATCAAAAAATATTTTTGTCAACATATGTCATTCATGATGATTTGTGTTCCTGATCTATGTGACCTCAAAATATTATTCAAGGTCAAACAAATAGTAGAGGTCAGCCAATGCTGACATGATCAAGTTCATTTAATTTCATGTAATATTTTATTATTTAATTTTGATGATTCATCTATCAGAAGTCACTGATGGACAGACCAACAAATAAAAACAATACATCTTTGGGTCAAAGGTCAGAGTGGGCAAAAAGGGTGGAAAAAGTTTGCGAAAAAAAAATCTATTTACCGGTTCTATATCCAGATACTCATTTCCACCTCTTCCATCAACCAGTTCCGAAAAATCACATTCACCATCGACCTAAAATAAAGTTCATACAAGGTCAACAGGGGTCATAGAGTTCACAGTCATGGTGTATGTTCAAAACATGTAATGTTGAAATACAGCTATGGTGGAAACCTGATGCCGATTATGTTGCCAGAATCTGTATGTATCTACACAGGGCAGCCTGAAATAGATCTTGGGGATCTAAGCCATCAATCCATTAAACCTATAATCCAATTTATGTCCCGTGATCCTCATCATTAATTCTAGTTTTATCTACACTAAAGCTACAAGATACCTATCCAGTTCACATACCATATTTGACCTTAACTGTTCACATTTGATATTTGATATATTTTGTTTGCCATACCATTATACTGCTTTATCATTTGGAGAACGATAGAGAAATGTTTTTTGAAATCCTCTTTAAAATTTGAATGTTAAAATTTAAAGAAATATTTTTCATCTATGGAAGCTTTGACTGAGTTACACCCCCTCCTTGTATGTACCCTCACAGCATAAAAAGGTTCAAAGGGGATGGTGACAGTCAAATGGATGCTATAGTAAGGTCAAATATTGTAGTTATTTGTCATTTACAGGTAATAAATAGGTATTCTACAGGTGTACACTAACTAGCAAGCATTCTAACTGCACAAATTATTACAATATTAGTAAGTCATCAATTGTTAAATTAAAAAATAGCTTGTCCTTTTTATAATAACTGAGTACCTAAAACCATTTACAAGTTTCAAATGAAAAGTACTTCAATTACAAAATAATTTTTCTTCAATAGAAAAAAATTCCCATCACCCTGATACAGGATAAGATGTAAGCTGTCTCTATCCATGACATTGCTTATAGAATGTCTGGTAGGAAAAGTCAAACATAGGCATCAGAGATGCATCAACCCTCAGCCCTGGTAACTCATTGCACAACATTCGCTCCACACAATATTTGTGAACAAAACGTCACTGCACCAAGGCAAATTGATGCAGGGGTAAAAAACGCATAAAATCTACTTCCTTTGATAGCTTAGGTGTGTCAAGTATCATGAAACTGTCATCATTTACTCTAGAATTATTGATATGGGCCTGTGACCTTGAAAAGCAGGTTAAAGTCACCGTCCATCAAACTCATGTGGAGTCTTCCCAGATTCTTATGTGTCAATTTTCATGAAGCTGCCATCATTTGTTCTTAAGTTATCACGATGACAAGGATGATTTCACATAATTGTCCCTGTGACCTTGAAATCAGGTGAAGGTCATGTTCCATCAAGAGAAGTCTGAGGTCTTCACCAGATGCTTGTGTGTGTCAAATCTCATAAAGCTGCCATCATTCGTTCTTGAGTTATGCGATTCTTGGGATTTCACATAATTGTCCCTGTGACCTTGAAAAATAGGTCAAGGTCGCCGTCCACCGAACTAGTCCGAGGTTTTCACCAGATGCTTATGCGTGTAAAGTTTCATGAAGCTGCCATCATTTGTTCTTGAGTTATCACGATGACAAGGATGATTTCACATAATTATCCCTGTGACCTTGAAAAGTGGGTGAAGGTCATGTTTCAAAGAATATATTCTGAGGTCTTCACCAGATGCTTGTGTGTGTCAAATCTCATAAAGCTGCCATCATTCGTTCTTGAGTTATTGCGATTCTTGGGATTTCACGTAATTGTCCCTGTGACCTTGAAAAATAGGTCAAGGTCGCTGTCCACCAAACTAGTCTGAGGTTTTCACCAGATGCTTATGCGTGTAAAGTTTCATGAAGCTGCCATCATTTGTTCTTAAGTTATCACGATGACAAGGATGATTTCACATAATTGTCCCTGTGACCTTGAAATCAGGTGAAGGTCATGTTCCATCATGAGAAGTCTGAGGTCTTCACCAGATGCTTGTGTGTGTCAAATCTCATAAAGCTGCCATCATTCGTTCTTGAGTTATTGCGATTCTTGGGATTTCACATAATTGTCCCTGTGACCTTGAAAAATAGGTCAAGGTCGCCATCCACCAAACTAGTCCGAGGTTTTCACCAGATGCTTATGCGTGTAAAGTTTCATGAAGCTGCCATCATTTGTTCTTGAGTTATCATGATGACAAGGATGATTTCACATAATTATCCCTGTGACCTTGAAAAGTAGGTAAAGGTCATGTTTCAAAGAAAAAATTCTGAGGTCTTCACCAGATGCTTGTGTGTGTCAAATCTCATAAAGCTGCCATCATTCGTTCTTGAGTTATTGCGATTCTTGGGATTTCACATAATTGTCCCTGTGACCTTGAAAAATAGGTCAAGGTCGCCGTCCACCGAACTAGTCCGAGGTTTTCACCAGATGCTTATGCGTGTAAAGTTTCATGAAGCTGCCATCATTTGTTCTTGAGTTATCACGATGACAAGGATGATTTCACATAATTATCCCTGTGACCTTGAAAAATGGGTGAAGGTCATGTTTCAAAGAAAATATTCTGAGGTCTTCACCAGATGCTTGTGTGTGTCAAATCTCATAAAGCTGCCATCATTCGTTCTTGAGTTATTGCGATTCTTGGGATTTCACATAATTGTCCCTGTGACCTTGAAAAATAGGTCAAGGTCGCCGTCCATCGAACTCGTCTGAGGTTTTCACCAGATGCATATGTGTGTCAAGTTTCATGAAGCTGCCATCATTTGTTCTCGAGTTATCGCGATGACAAGATGATTTCACATAATTGTCCCTGTGACCTTGAAAAGTAGGTGAAGGTCATGTTTTATAGAAAAAATTCTGAGGTCTTCACCAGATACTTATGTGTGTCAAATCTCATAAAGCTACCATTATTCGTTCTTGAGTTATTGTGATTCTTGGGATTTCACATAATTGTTCCCGTGACCTTGAAAAATAGGTCAAGGTCGCCGTCCATCGAACTCGTCCGAGGTTTTCACCAGATGCATATGTGTGTCAAGTTTCATGAAGCTGCCATCATTTGTTCTTGAGTTATCGCGATGACAAGGATGTTCGCTACAGACATACATACATACATACATACATACAGACATACATACATACATACATACATACATACCCACGCCAGGAGTACTACAATACCCTCAGCCTGATTACATCAGGGGCTGAGGGTAAAAAGGGCTAAAGTATATTATAAACCTGGCATCATAGAGAATGGCACTAAGATTGCCCCCTTTCCATACAAGAGGTAATATTATGAAGAAAAAATATTGTTTCATCAAGAAAAGAGTATTTTAAATATTGAATACCCCACTCTTCCTCCAATATAGCTTATTTTGCAGAAAAGAGCATATCTCTGGTTGCTTTGAAAAAAAAATTCAAAAGCACCTTGAAGCGTTCTTTCAGGATCATATCAAGAGGTTCCTAATAATCCATCTTAAATTCGGTGAGATTTTACAATATTAGTTATGTCTGTGGTTAATCAATTTTGATACTGGTCACAGAAATTGCTATAAATCAGACAAGAAAGTTATTCCTTTAAAATTGTGAATACCAAATCTTATATATAGGGAGCCTTTGATATAACCACTATGAAATAACCACAATGTGAAAGGACCAAAAAAAATGTTAGCCCATTCTGTATAATGTATGTCAGCCCGTTCTATAACATATGAATATGTATGAGCCCGTTCTATATAATACAAATTAGCCCGTTCTACTTGTTCTACCTCCACATTTTCATAGATGGACTGATCTGAGTCATAAGGATCATTGCACCACGAGCACACGCTACTACAGGTGCCACACTGCTCGTAATATTGTGAACTACAAGAACTACTGCACGACGACGCTGCATCGTCCCACGACAACCACTCGTAATCGTCCTGAAATAGCCACTCATTCTGTGAGAACCTTCTCAATTTTACATGCATATGCATGCATAAATAGTTTCTTGTTTTGTCTGACTGATCTAAATGTATTTTATAAGCATAATTATAGACTAGTGAAGGAATAAGAACCGTCTCTTTGAGATTAATAATTAATCTTTATTTAGCCATGAGGCCAGTCAGAACCATCAATTATTCATGCATAATTATCATTAAATAGGCATTAATTCTGTCACAATTATCTAATTCACATGGCTAAATATTCTTCACTAAGCAATTACTTATTCTGAAATTGCAAACACAAGTTTCGTCAGAAGTAATGCAAGCAAAGACATCTTTGCATGCAAGGTCAACACAAACATAGCAGAAATATTATTTTAATCTCAATGGTTCCAACATTATCTAATTTTCAACTATGTATTGCAAACCTCTCATAACTCTGCTACCATTTTCATGCCATTAAATATTGGAGCCTGAAATATTAAAAATGGTCTTTGGATAATAAGATTGTTGTATAAACCATGAGAAAATGGCTGGTAATGCTGGGTCATATTTACTATGGAGTAGACACAAATAACCCAGACAATCGGACAGTGAGTTATCAGATTATTTAGAACAGTCAAAAGGTCAAGGATGTCAATCACAAAACTATGATGCAGCTGGAATACATCATGCAGTCTTCTGTACTGATAATCTCAAAACTACATGTGTAGATTTTTATGATAGTGGTGTTGTTTTTGAGTACCCATTGATTCGATAAGTATCATTGTTAATATGCAAACATTCATTCACTCGTTCTGTCAGAAACATCCCAATATAACTACTAGTTCTGTCAGGATCATCCCAATATAACTACTAGTTCTGTCAGAATCATCCCAATATAACTACTAGTTCTGTCAGAATCATCCAAATATAACCATTAGTTCTGTCAGGATTATGCCAATATAACTACTAGTTCTGTCAGAATCATCCCAATATAACTACTAGTTCTGTCAGAATCATCCCAATATAACTACTAGTTCTGTCAGAAACATCCCAATATAACCATTAGTTCTGTCAGAATTATGCCAATATAACCATTAGTTCTGTCAGAATTATGCCAATATAACTACTAGTTCTGTCAGAATTATGCCAATATAACTACTAGTTCTGTCAGAATCATCCCAATATAACCATTAGTTCTGTCAGAATTATACCAATATAACTACTAGTTCTGTCAGAATCATCCCAATATAGCCATTAGTTCTGTCAGAATTATACCAATATAACTACTAGTTCTGTCAGAAACATCCCAATATAACCATTAGTTTTGTCAGAATCATCCCAATAGAACCATTAGTTCTGTCAGGATTATGCCAATATAACCATTAGTTCTGTCAGAAACATCCCAATATAACTACTAGTTCTGTCAGAAACATCCCAATATAACTACTAGTTCTGTCAGAATCATCCAAATATAACTACTAGTCTGTCAGAAACATCCAAATATAACTACTAGTTCTGTCAGAATCATCCAAATATAACTACTAGTTCTGTCAGAATCATCCCAATATAACCATTAGTTCTGTCAGGATTATGCCAATATAACTACTAGTTCTGTCAGAAACATCCCAATATAACCATTAGTTCTGTCAGAATCATCCCAATTTATCTCATACTTGGTGCTTCAAGAAGGTGTTCTGCACCTGTGAGATATTCTTTTGCAGATCACCCCTCTGCCGAACTACTTTCGCAGATCACCCCTCTGCCGAACTACTTTCGCAGATCACCCATGTGCCGAACTACTTTTGCAAATCATCCTTGGTCCAAATGACGAGTGAGATCCTTCCACCAGAATCAACAAAAGAGATCTGTCAGGCTGAACACTACATGAACCCATGCTCTTGACTTTATCTCATATTTATCTACCGCAGATGGTTTATATACCAGACCAGTGTTAACATTGTAAAAAGTACAGATCTTAAGAAAAGAATGTGAGTGCAGTGTTCAGGCTGACAGATATCCCTCAAGTTGGTTCTGGTGGAAGGATCTCAATGCCCACCTCTCAATGACGTCATTATTTAGTAAAATATATGTTGCAATGACGTCATTGAGTGTGACGTCATTAAAAAGGGGGCGTGGCATTGTTTATGTTGTTTGACACACACAACATAGGTCCACACATGCTGCAATGTGTTCCTCTCTGTTTTGCTTTAAATAGATTGGAAATCAAACCAAAACCATTATCTCATACCTATCTGTAGGAGTTAAGTATGAGATAAAGTCAAGAACATAGGTTTGTGCAGTGTTCAGGCTGACAGATCTCTCACGTTGTTTCTGGTGGAAGGATCTCACAATATAGAGTGGCACTATGCCCATCTCTCAATGGCGTCATAACATAATAAAGTATATGTTGTAATGACGTCATTGAGTGTGACGTCATTAAAAAGGGGGCGTGGCATTGTTTATGTTGTTTGACACACACAACATAGGTCCACACATGCTGCAATGTGTTCCTCTCTGTTTTGCTTTAAATAGATTGGAAATCAAACCAAAACCATTATCTCATACCTATCTGCAGGAGTTAAGTATGAGATAAAGTCAAGAACATAGGTTCGTGCAGTGTTCAGGCTGACAGATCTCTCTCGTTGGTTCTGGTGGAAGGATCTCACTCGTCCTTCGGACTCTTGAGATCCTTCCACCAGAACCAACTTGAGAGATCTGCCAGCCTGAACACTGCACTCACATGTTCTTGCCTTAAGAACCATTAGTTCTGTCAAGATCATGCCAATATAACCATTAGTTCTGTCAAAACATCCCAATATAACTACTAGTTCTGTCAGAATCATCCCAATATAACTACTAGTTCTGTCGGAAACATCCCAATATAACCATTAGTTCTGTCAGAATCATCCCAATATAACTACTAGTTCTGTCAGAATCATCACAATATAACTACTAGTTCTGTCAGAATCATCCCAATAGAACCATTAGTTCTGTCTAGATCATGCCAATATAACCATTAGTTCTGTCAGAAACATCTCAATATAACTACTAGTTCTGTCAGAATCATCCCAATATAACTACTTGTTCTGTCAGAAACATCCCAATATAACCATTAGTTCTGTCAGAATCATCCCAATATAACTACTAGTTCCGTCAGAAACATCCAAATATAACTACTAGTTCTGTCAGAATCATCCCAATATAACCATTAGTTCTGTCAGAATCATGCCAATAGAACCATTAGTTCTGTCAGAAACATCCCAATATAACTACTAGTTCTGTCAGAATCATCCCAATATAACTACTAGTTCTGTCAGAAACATCCCAATATAACCATTAGTTCTGTCAGAAACATCCCAATATAACCATTAGTTCTGTCAGGGTCAACCTAATATAACCAAATGTCCAAATTGTCCTGATACAAGAATTTATTCTGTCCAAATTACCCAGCTATAACCAGTCAGTCCAGTTCTGTCCAAAACATATAGATTTTACAATTAATTCTATTTGATTCACCCTACTATAACCACAAGATCTGTCAGAATCCTCTGATATAACCACTAATACTGTCAAATCCCTCCCAATATATAACCACAATTTTTGTCAGAAGAAGGTAGTGAATCAACTGCCTATGTGATGCAAAGTACATACCTAATTAAGTTAATCCTAAATGAATTGATTTTCCTCCACAAAGTGAAAACCTCACAATTTAATGAAATTTTATTCCTACCTGTCCACAAGGTTCTGAGAGATTTCCTGGCCAGTTGGAAAGTTTTGTCTGAAATTGATAGGTGGATTCATATACATCACATAAGTTATTCTTCAATCATTAATTTATTGAAGTTAATTACTCATATAAATTACCGTATTTACTCGTATATAAGACAAGTCGTGTATAAGACGACCCCCCAAAATTGAGGTTATTTTGCTTAATAACCATAAATATAAAAATGTTTAATTACTTTTTCATGAACTGGTTGATGTTAAAGACAACAAAATCAGTATGTACATTCTAAGAGAGCAGTGCTAAAATATAATCCATTGTGCTCACAGTTTTATAGTAGTTCACCAGATCGTGTAGTGTTTTGTGAACTTTGGGTTCGCCGACGATGATGTACTTGCCGCTCCTGGTCTGATCTATCATATAGTGACGCACCTTCTCCTCAGCTCTGCAATAAATCATTTCAACAAAGACCTGTTTGTAAAAAAAATAAATCTTAATCTAAATTGAGTAAATATTATAACTTCAAGTAATATAATATTGTGCACTCTGCATTCCTCACTCTGAATGTGAGAATAAAACCATAAATATGGTGTCTACTCCCTTGAATATGAGTGCAACCATAATTATAGTGTCTACTCACTTGAATATGAGTGCAACCATAATTATAGTGTCTACTCACTTGAATATGAGTGCAACCATAATTATAGTGTCTACTCACTTGAATATGAGTGCAACCATAATTATAGTGTCTACTCACTTGAATGTGAGTATAACCACAATTATAGTGTCTACTCCCTTGAATGAGTCTAAAACCATAATTATCGTGTCTACTCATCTGAATGAGTGTATAGCCATATTTATAGTGTCTACTCACTCAAATGAGTGTATAACCATAAATATAGTGTCTACTTACTTGAATGAGGGTATAACCATAATTATAGTGTCTACTCACTTGAATGAGTCTAAAACCATAAATATAGTGTCTACTCACTTGAATGTGGGTAAAACCATAATTATAGTGTCTACTCACTTGAATGAGAGTATAACCATAATTATAGTGTCTACTCCCTTGAATGAGGGTATAACTATAATTATAGTGTCTACTCCCTTGAATGAGGGTATAACCATAATTATAGTGTCTACTCACTTGAATGAGGGTATAACCATAATTATAGTGTCTACTCACTTGAATGAGGGTATAACCATAATTATAGTGTCTACTCACTTGAATGAGAGTGTATAACCAAATCTGCTCTCACTGACTCGGACCAGGAAACATCCAACCCTCATGTGCTGTAAGAGTTTCTCTGATTCCCTATAAGGATAAAATGAGCCATGAAAATATTAACACCAAAAAGAAAGGCACATAGTTTAATAAGTCTAGTCGCCTCTTTTGGAGGATCATGTCATGTATAAGTTAGTATCAAAACCAAGTCTCAAAACACTATGGAGCACAATATATTATGAGGAACTTGCTCATACAGATATACCTCCAAATTGTACTTGCCATATTCTGACTTTGTATAATACCTCCTAAAGGATATTCTGCTGTAAAGTTTATATCATTTCATATTTTTTTACATTGTTTCTTATCTTAAATAATCATGTCATGCCATATTATTTCACAAACTTTGTGTCAGAAATGTCAAACTACATAATATTTATGTCTAACTATATATTAAATATGTCATGCCATGCCACTTTGTGCTATTAAAATTTTCAAATGTCCATTATCCTGTGTTCCAATCAAAAAAGTTTTGTTTTAAAAAAATGGTTACGGGTAGAATGCAGAATTCAGTCCAAGAATATGAGGGGGCTTATTTATATTCTTCTATGTAGACATTTGGGTAATCCTACAGAATGCATTGCCATAGATTTGTTGTGTCTTGTCGCATACCTACTGGTTTTAATTTCCATTAGATTATATTCATTCACTTTATCCATCATACTTTTGCTGTTTTTCATCAATTTCATCTCCATCTCATTCATAAAATGAGTCTTGTTGTATTTGTCCTCTGTTAGTCATTAATGAGTAAGTAGGCGATGCTGCAAAAGACGAACTGAACAACGATCGCAGTCCCAACCTTTATAATCAGTCTTTATAATGAGTTCTATACCTTCGTTTAATGATGCCATGGAACCAGGAGGCAAACTCTGTTAGTCATTAAACAGTCTTTATAATGAGTTTAATACCTTTGTTTACTGATGCCATGGAACCAGGAGGCAAACTCTGGTAGTCATTAATCAGTCTTTATATTGAGTTTAATACCTTCGTTTAATGATGCCATGGAACCAGGAGGCAAACTCTGGTAGTCATTAATCAGTCTTTATAATGAGTTTTATACCTTCGTTTAATGATGCCATGGAACCAGGGGGCAAACTCTTGTAGTCATTAATCAGTCTTTATATTGAGTTTTATACCTTCGTTTAATGATGCCATGGAACCAGGAGGCAAACTCTGGTAGTCATTAATCAGTCTTTATAATGAGTTTTATACCTTCGTTTAATGATGCCATGGAACCAGGAAGCAAACTCTGGTAGTCATTAATCAGTCTTTATAATGAGTTTTATACCTTCGTTTAATGATGCCATGGAACCAGGGGGCAAACTCTTGTAGTCATTAATCAGTCTTTATATTGAGTTTTATACCTTCGTTTAATGATGCCATGGAACCAGGAGGCAAACTCTCCAGAGTGCGGGTCCTTCACTTTGGTAGACTGGGTCTTCTTAAACCACTGCACTGCTGCATCTCTTGTGCCAGACTCTCCAAACTCTGTCGCTGTTCCTTGAGTCACCTTGCTGGTAGATGCCGGAGTGAACTCTGGAACATCTTCCATGATCTCTCCAGACATGTCATCATCTGGACCCACTCCAGAATCCTGGAAAAAAAGAATTATTATATATTTGTTTAACATCAATGTTTTTTGTTCCCATTTTGAATCATTAAAGTACATTTATAAATATTTTTAAAAAATCCTCCACATATAATTAGTGATACATATTAACTGAAATCCTTTTATAGTTGCAGAAATGACAACATATTTCACCTTGATTGAATCATTTCTATTTCTTGATTTCAGCATGTGCCAATAACATGTCTTCAGTAAAATCCATGGCGTAAAGTGTTCGGGTCTTAGTTTTTTGAAGACTTTAGTCTTCAGACCACCTTTGGTAAGCATAGCTGAGAATATCAAAAAATCAGACTCTGATTCTTTGCGAGATTTAGGTGTTCTACAGTCTCCCATGCTCTAGTGGTATGCCACGCTAGTCCCATATGTTGACAATGGCGGACAGGTGCACAAATCCCACTCGCCATACGACACACATGTCTTAATTTGGAGAGGAGACCAGTTGATCGTCAACACAGATCCAGTCAGAAAGAAGCCATTTTGAGATGAATATCCCTTCTTATTTTTGAAAGTTGATTTTGTTAATTTAATTCTTTACACACCTAGTGTGTTAATCAATATTTATCAACCAAAAGTTCTAAACTGATTCAATTTTGTTTGAAAGGTAATAAGAATTTTTGGGTCCTCCCCAGGATATTTGGATCGCAACATGTGCTGGAATTTATTAGGTGCGACAACAGGATGTGACATGGTACAGTGGTGCATGCTGGGTAATCAGAGAGCAATCTGGTGGCGCCAGCTGGTGGCAATTAAAGCTTGTCAGTCCAATTCATGTATAAACAAATCATTAACATGATCAGCATTCTGGTCATCACAAAAAAATACACACCAGCTGCACAGAAACACAAAATAGATAATAATAATAAGCAAAACAAATCAGATAATTGGAGGGACATGTTTCATCCAAAACAGGAATAACTTTGTTGTGTTAACTTTGTTGTATATGCAGCAGAGGTTGGAGTGTGCTCAGAATAATTACTCCAAGGAGTGTGCAACAGTTTTATTATATCAGGTGGACTGTCCTTGAATTCCTAACACATACTATCATGATGTGAACATGAGATTATGACAAACATTCTTGATATATTATTACATACTCCAAATAGCCAATAGAGGGTGATTGTGTCAAATCTGTCATATTTGGACATTACAATAAATTATTTTACTCTGTGTCTACTATTTTGTGATCTGATTGGCTATATGATGAAGTTCAAGCTCCAGCAGAGGGTGATGTCATAAACCTATCAATAGTTTACATGTGCCTCTGGTGGAGAGTGTGGGCATAATGTCAAATTCAATTACGGTATGGCTATGTTTCTATAATATGACTTACAAGTCAATTCTACAGCATCACACTTGTACAAATTTAAGTTAAAGTTTGAGATTAACTTTGCAATTAATTTTGAGATTAAGTTTGAGTCTAAGATTGAATTTTAAGTTTGGGTTTAAGTTTGAGTTTGAGTTTAAGTTTGAGTTTAAGTTTAACTTTAAGCTTGAGTCTAAGCTTGAATTTAAGTTTGAGTTTAAGTTTGAGTATAAGTTTGAGTTTAAGTTTGAGTATAAGTATGGTAATTACCACTGTAGTTGGTCCATTGAATGCCTTGCGGATTATGGATGGAGCTTTTGGCACAACTATCTCTATCACTCCACTTTGACGAGCTTTCTCTATTGCCTCTGAAAAAAAAAATCCAGATATTTAACTTTCACTGCACATATTTAACTGACTGTGATTTTTTTTCCACAACACAATTATGTTTTCCAAGATAAAAGCAGACTCACATTGCATTAATTATTAAAGAAAAAAATATAAAACAGAAATAATTTTACAATCATTATTATATCAATCTTACAATTTCCCTTAATGTACCTTTTGTGATTTTCTTATCATCTTCTATGCGTTTGTTGAGGGTATTAACAAATCCTAAATTGAGGCTAGCAAGTTGGTCCAGGAACTTCTGGACTTCATATTTCTGCTGTGCTGCTTTTTGGCGGAGAACTTTCACACGCTGACGAGATAGAAAGCCTCTCACAACTAATTAACAAATATAGAACAGAAAATGTTGACATATTATTAATATTGATGACATATTTATGATAATACAGTGATCATGTAGGCTTACATATAAATTGGAAATGATTCATTTAAGAGGTAAACCAAGAAAAAAAGTTTTTTTCTTGTCATGGCATTGGAATTTCAGTCTGATAAGCTAATAATGTGGGTTTTTTTTCAAATTTTCTACAATATTAAAGAAAGTGTACACCAAATATACCACTCTCTATTTTCATTTTCTATAATCAGTAAGACCAGAAATTATTATTAATCTTTCCAATCTTAATATTTACAAATCCCAGGAAAAATATCATGTACATCTCTCTTGCACCTTAATTGTATTTCATTTGAACTAAAAGAATACTTGAATGTGAAAGTGAAAATGAACTTTGGAATTACACTTTTTTAAATAAAGAATTGGGTACATCATGATAAAGATCACTTGCTATTAACCCTAAATGGGGCAATAATTTTTAAAAAGATTTAAAAAGATCAATGTTAAATGTTACCTTTCTGCATGTGGACCACCATCATTGACATGATAGCAAGATGTTCTGCCAGCTGATCTGCATGGGTGTATCGCATGAATATCTTGGTTTTACTGAAATAGCCAATTACCATAATGTAAAATCTTTAATCTACAAGCTATCAGAAATTATTTTACACTGATTTGAGACTCATTCTCATTATTTCAGAAAACAGTTGAGACTCATTCTCATTATTTCAGAAAACAGTTGAGACTCATTCTCATTATGTCAGAAAACAGTTGAGACTCATTCTCATTATGTCAGAAAACAGTTGAGACTCATTCTCATTATGTCAGAAAACAGTTGAGACTCATTCTCATTATGTCAGAAAACAGTTGAGACTCATTCTCATTATGTCAGAAAACAGTTGAGACTCATTCTCATTATGTCAGAAAACAGTTGAGACTCATTCTCATTATGTCAGAAAACAGTTGAGACTCATTCTCATTATGTCAGAAAACAGTTTTTGTAAAAACAGAGATAAAAATAAAAATGGCTTAATCTCTGATATTACACAAATATTTTGACATAAAAATCACCTGGTATCCAGAGGTTAATTCATACATTAACACAAACTTACTCAATCCAATTGGTATTGAGTCATTTGGCTTACTCACCCCACTTGCCATCCTGTCACTTTGCAGCAGTGCAGTATATGTGCTTACTCACCCCACTTGGCATCCGGTCACTTTGCAGCAGTGCAGTATATGTGCTTACTCACCCCACTTGGCATCCGGTCACTATGCAGCAGTGCAGTATATGTGCTTACTCACCCCACTTGGCATCCGGTCACTTTGCAGCAGTGCAGTATATGTGCTTACTCACCCCACTTGGCATCCGGTCACCTTGCAGCAGTGCAGTATATGTGCTTACTCACCCCACTTGGCATCCGGTCACTATGCAGCAGTGCAGTATATGTGCTTACTCACCCCACTTGGCGTCCGGTCACTTTGCAGCAGTGCAGTATATGTGCTTACTCACCCCACTTGGCATCCGGTCACTTTCCAGTTGTGCAGTATATGTGCTTACTCACCCCACTTGACATCCGGTCACTTTCCAGTTGTGCAGTATATGTGCTTACTCACCCCACTTGGCATCCGGTCACTTTCCAGTTGTGCAGTATATGTGCTTACTCACCCCACTTGGCATCCGGTCACTTTGCAGCAGTGCAGTATATGTGCTTACTCACCCCACTTGGCATCCGGTCACTTTGCAGCAGTGCAGTATATGTGCTTATTCACCCCATTTGGCATCCGGTCACTTTGCAGCAGTGCAGTATATGTGCTTACTCACCCCACTTGGCATCCGGTCACCTTGCAGCAGTGCAGTATATGTGCTTACTCACCCCACTTGGCATCCGGTCACTATGCAGCAGTGCAGTATATGTGCTTACTCACCCCACTTGGCATCCAGTCACTTTGCAGCAGTGCAGTATATGTGCTTACTCACCCCACTTGGCATCCGGTCACTTTGCAGCAGTGCAGTATATGTGCTTACTCACCCCACTTGGCATCCGGTCACCTTGCAGCAGTGCAGTATATGTGCTTACTCACCCCACTTGGCATCCGGTCACTATGCAGCAGTGCAGTATATGTGCTTACTCACCCCACTTGGCATCCAGTCACTTTGCAGCAGTGCAGTATATGTGCTTACTCATCCCACTTGACATCCGGTCACTTTGCAGCAGTGCAGTATATGTGCTTACTCACCCCACTTGGCATCCGGTCACTTTGCAGCAGTGCAGTATATGTGCTTATTCACCCCATTTGGCATCCGGTCACTTTGCAGCAGTGCAGTATATGTGCTTACTCACCCCACTTGGCATCCGGTCACCTTGCAGCAGTGCAGTATATGTGCTTACTCACCCCACTTGGCATCCAGTCACTTTGCAGCAGTGCAGTATATGTGCTTACTCACCCCACTTGGCATCCGGTCACTTTGCAGCAGTGCAGTATATGTGCTTACTCACCCCACTTGGCATCCGGTCACTTTCCAGTTGTGCAGTATATGTGCTTACTCACCCCACTTGACATCCGGTCACTTTGCAGCAGTGCAGTATATGTGCTTACTCACCCCACTTGACATCCGGTCACTTTGCAGCAGTGCAGTATATGTGCTTACTCACCCCACTTGGCATCCGGTCACTTTGCAGCAGTGCAGTATATGTGCTTACTCACCCCACTTGACATCTGGTCACTTTGCAGCAGTGCAGTATATGTGCTTACTAAACCCACTTGCCATCCTGTCACTTTGCAGCAGTGCAGTATATGTGCTTACTCACCCCACTTGGCATCCGGTCACCTTGCAGCAGTGCAGTATATGTGCGTACTCACCCCACTTGACATCCGGTCACTTTGCAGCAGTGCAGTATATGTGCTTACTCACCCCACTTGGCATCCGGTCACCTTGCAGCAGTGCAGTATATGTGCTTACTCACCCCACTTGGCATCCGGTCACTCTGCAGCAGTGCAGTATATGTGCTTACTCACCCCACTTGGCATCCGGTCACTTTGCAGCAGTGCAGTATATGTGCTTACTCACCCCACTTGACATCCGGTCACTTTGCAGCAGTGCAGTATATGTGCTTACTCACCCCACTTGGCATCCTGTCACTTTGCAGCAGTGCAGTATATGTGCTTACTCACCCCACTTGGCATCCGGTCACTTTGCAGCAGTGCAGTATATGTGCTTACTCACCCCACTTGGCATCCGGTCACTTTGCAGCAGTGCAGTATATGTGCTTACTCACCCCACTTGGCATCCGGTCACTTTGCAGCAGTGCAGTATATGTGCGTACTCACCCCACTTGGCATCCTGTCACTTTGCAGCAGTGCAGTATATGTGCTTACTCACCCCACTTGGCATCCTGTCACTTTGCAGCAGTGCAGTATATGTGCTTACTCACCCCACTTGGCATCCGGTCACTTTGCAGCAGTGCAGTATATGTGCTTACTCACCCCACTTGGCATCCGGTCACTTTGCAGCAGTGCAGTATATGTGCTTACTCACCCCACTTGGCATCCAGTCACTTTGCAGTATATGTGCTTACTCACCCCACTTGGCATCCGGTCACTTTCCAGTTGTGCAGTATATGTGCTTACTCACCCCACTTGGCATCCGGTCACCTTGCAGCAGTGCAGTATATGTGCTTACTCACCCCACTTGGCATCCAGTCACTTTGCAGCAGTGCAGTATATGTTTACAGCTTTCGGATGTCTTGGGCATGCCATGTCTTTGGGCCAAAATCTCATACCTGCAATTTTCATGTTTACATATATAAGAGCTTGGAGTTGCAAAGTGTGGCGGCTGTGGCCGACCATAAATATCATTTTACATTTTCTTTCTTTATCTATCAAGCAGAAGGCAAATTCTATGGAAATGCTGATGAAGTTAGGAGCGTGAAACTGTAAGTGAGATGCTTTGGAATAATCAAATTTAGAGTTAGCTAATCAACTAATTAGTTTGAAGCTTTAAATCAAGTCTAACTCAATCATACATCATTAGAACACCTACATATATATCAACATCCTTTTTATCAATATATAGAGCATTCAATAAAATGAGAAATCACTTACTTGGTCACAAATTCAGCAAATGTAGGTCGGATTGGGAAACCCTCTCTCCTGATCTTGGTGGTCTCCAACATACCAGTATATAACAGCTGTATACATGAAAATGGCAAAATTAAACATCAAGTTGCATGTTGGTTTCGTGGTTTCAAGAAAACTTCAAACTGACATCTTAACTTTCTTTGTATTGAATATTTCATATAAATATAAATGTGTTTGTTTTTAATTCATCTCCGTTGTTTTATTACTTATACAAAAACTCAATGACTTAATCATTCACCAAACATGATGGTGACCTTTGCAAAGCATTATCAAAATAGTTATATTTTCAATTCTGAAAGTCCATTTAAATGACAATCTGACCTGGTCCTTGACTCTTGAATCGTTGTAATTATTTGGGATCTTTTTGTCATTTGGTTTGATACAGCGGATGAAAATGGGCTGTGCCTTCGTCATCTGCTCCATGAGGATCTGCAGCGAGTTCTTAAACTGGGCCCCTACCGTCAACTTCCTGTCCATCGTCTCCTTGGCGATCCGTCGTGGCTGAAATAGTTTGTCATTTTAATATGAATACTTAAATCTAAAACCAATACTTAAATTATGGAAGGATCTTTTTAATGGTACAGTCCAATCTTTGGGCTGTGTGGGTGAAAATCATTCAATACCGAATGCTTTTCTGGAATTATTCACAGATGAATTGGATGTTGACTGAGACACTACTTTTGTGAAACCCCCATTAATAGAATGAATTTAAAAAGTTTATATATAAATATGACACAAGCTAGTGCTATCTCACTGACCAAGAAGGAAACTTCTCTGACAACCAGACTATTTTCTATTTGATAGTCTCCATTTATATTTATTGAATGCTTATGAACTGTTAAAGGCGTACTTATTCCCTAGGGATATCATGTTGGAGAGATACATACGTCTTTCTTAGTTGGGTTGTTTGTGGTCCTAAACTGCATTGCCAGAGTCCCAGTTCTGCTGATGGTTGCTATGGGAACATAAAAAAAAATCTCTTTTTTTGAGATGATAACATAACTTAAACAAGGAATCATTTCATAGTAAATGGGTGAATGTACATAGGATCCAAATACTGGCCAAACTTTGTAATTCTTTAGCCTGTTACACATTAAACCTATGGGGAGAATCCATAACCTTTGTTCTGAAGCTATTCTGAAGCTATTTGTGTTCTGAATTTGAAAGTCTTTGTCATGATTTTAAATACAGCTTAAATACAGCTGTTTTGGATTCCTTACAACTAATATGCAGAAAAGCCAGTCTTTATAAAATCTTAAAAGATGTGCTTGAAAATAGTCCCATGTCATGTCCAGATAGGATGTCTTTTTGTGTATTGAAGCACACTTTATATACAGCCTCAGAGATGAAAGTTCATTGGCTGTAATATCATTCAAAATGATAACCTACCATAGCAAAAGAGAAAAAACGACAAACTTTGAAAGCACACCTGGAACTTAATTCCAAAGATTTACAAACAGGTCTTAATTATCATACTTTGCAAGGCATGATTAAGCTGTAACTGAAGGTCAAGTACTTATTTTCAAAGTTGCTTGAAGAATACATTCACGTTACCTCTGCTGAGAAGAACAGTTATCTTTTCCCCCTGGTCCATTTATTTTATCTGTTCGCCAACTTACATGATATTTCAGAAAAGTATGGACAGATTTTGATGCAACTTTCAAAGCCAAACGCCAAATACAAATCAATTAATTACTACTCAGACCTTAAGACAGTATCATGTATTCCTGTGTATCCAGGATCATTTTGAAAACTTCTTTTTAATTGCAAGATAGGATAGAATGCTGAGCTTTGTGAAGGCACAATGTGCATGCTGTAGATTGTAAATACCTTCTAGTTTCTTACTGTTATTGTTTTCAGATAATGTGATCTGTGAGCTTGATTCTACTGGAAAAAGGTCAGATCAAGTTGTGAATATTCATATTTAGTCCGTATGGACAATTGATCACAAGCTGTCAGCTAATTATTTGATTGATTTGACTGAAGATAATGTTTCTATTGAGTCCACATTTAAAAAGATCAAAATCCTTTTTGAAATGCTTCAATCTCTTCTGAGATTATATAAGGGTAAAATGTTAATATTATTTATAAATGAGATTAGAACCAGTTAATTTAACCTATTTGATATTCATAATACTGACTTATGAGATTAGAAGCAGTCTACAGGTATTTGACCCCAGTGTAATCTAAACAATTCATCTTTGAGATGAGAATCAATCTATTTGATCTCGTTCAAATAATTTATCTTTGAGATGAAAACAGTCTTTTTGACCTCAGTAATATTCGCACAATTAAACTTTTAAAGAAAAGAATATGTCTATTTGACCTCAGTTTTACCTCTGAACACCAGGTTGAGGAGATCATTTTGACTCTGTCGTAACATCTGCATAACACCAGGTGGCAGTGTGTCTCGATTCTTTTCAAGCCACCTCTCTGCATTATACTCCACCTGGTGGCAAAAAATATAAACATTACCAGTTGAGAAAAAAAAACATTCATTATTTATTATTAAAAAATATTGGTTACAAATGTGAGTAGGAATATACAATTATGAGGAAATACAAAGGACATCTCTCTTACACTCAGATATGAGATGATAAGAGACACTTACGGCGCCTGCATAGTGCTTTATGGTGAAGACAATATCCTTGGCTGCACGCGACTTCTGGAAGTGGGGATTGTCATCAAATTTGGTGACAAGTTTCTCCACATATGTGTAATCTGTGCCCTGCAAATATATATATATATATACATCAACCGATTTGTTTGAAAATGTCCTTTGTCCACATCAATAAAAGCTGTAATTAAAAAAAAAATCTCTGGCCAAAATTCAAAAATGTTTTATTCATGTTTTTAAGAAATAAAACTCAAAATGAGTTCTCAAAAAATATGAAAGGAATTTGCTACTATGTCAATTATTTCTTTCTGTGCATGTTTTTCACCAATTGTAACTGACTCTCCTCATCCAGCGAGGCCATCACCCCGTGTATTATCATCATAACCTACCCCTGGGAACTGACTCTCCTCATCCAGCAAGGCCATCACCCCATGTATTATCATCATAACCTACCCGTGGGAACTGACTCTCCTCATCCAGCAGGGCCACCACCCCATGTATTATCATCATAACCTACCCGTGGGAACTGACTCTCCTCATCCAGCAAGGCCACCACCCCATGTATTATCATCATAACCTACCCGTGGGAACTGGCTCTCCTCATCCAGCAAGGCCATCACCCCATGTATTATCATCATAACCTACCCGTGGGAACTGGCTCTCCTCATCCAGTAAGGCCACCACCCCATGTATTATCATCATAACCTACCAGTGGGAACTGACTCTCCTCATCCAGCGAGGCCACCACCCCATGTATTATCATCATAACCTACCCGTAGGAACTGGCTCTCCTCATCCAGCAAGGCCATCACCCCATGTATTATCATCATAACCTGCCCGTGGGAACTGGCTCTCCTCATCCAGCAAGGCCATCACCCCATGTATTATCACCATAACCTACCAGTGGGAACTGACTCTCCTCATCCAGCAGGGCCACCACCCCATGTATTATCACCATAACCTACCCGTGGGAACTGACTCTCCTCATCCAGCAAGGCCATCACCCCATGTATTATCATCATAACCTACCCGTGGGAACTGGCTCTCCTCATCCAGCAAGGCCATCACCCCATGTATTATCACCATAACCTACCCGTGGGAACTGACTCTCCTCATCCAGCAAGGCCACCACCCCATGTATTATCATCATAACCTACCAGTGGGAACTGACTCTCCTCATCCAGCGAGGCCATCACCCCATGTATTATCACCATAACCTACCCGTGGGAACTGACTCTCCTCATCCAGCTGGGCCATCACCCCATGTATTATCATCATAACCTACCCGTGGGAACTGACTCTCCTCATCCAGCAAGGCCATCGCCCCATGTATTATCATCATAACCTACCAGTGGGAACTGACTCTCCTCATCCAGCAAGGCCATCACCCCATGTATTATCACCATAACCTACACGTGGGAACTGACTCTCCTTATCCAGCAGGGCCACCACCCCATGTATTATCACCATAACCTACCAGTGGGAACTGACTCTCCTCATCCAGCAGGGCCACCACCCCATGTATTATCATCATAACCTACCCGTGGGAACTGGCTCTCCTCATCCAGCAAGGCCATCACCCCATGTATTATCATCATAACCTACCAGTGGGAACTGACTCTCCTCATCCAGCAGGGCCACCACCCCATGTATTATCATCATAACCTGCCCGTGGGAACTGGCTCTCCTCATCCAGCAAGGCAATCACCCCATGTATTATCATCATAACCTGCCCGTGGGAACTGGCTCTCCTCATCCAGCAAGGCAATCACCCCATGTATTATCATCATAACCTACCCGTGGGAACTGGCTCTCCTCATCCAGCAAGGCAATCACCCCATGTATTATCATCATAACCTACCCGTGGGAACTGGCTCTCCTCATCCAGCAAGGCAATCACCCCATGTATTATCATCATAACCTACCCGTGGGAACTGGCTCTCCTCATCCAGCAAGGCCATCACCCCATGTATTATCATCATAACCTACCCGTGGGAACTGACTCTCCTCATCCAGCAAGGCCATCACCCCATGTATTATCATCATAACCTACCAGTGGGAACTGACTCTCCTCATCCAGCAAGGCCACCACCCCATGTATTATCATCATAACCTACCCGTGGGAACTGACTCTCCTCATCCAGCAAGGCCACCACCCCATGTATTATCATCATAACCTACCCGTGGGAACTGACTCTCCTCATCCAGCGAGGCCACCACCCCATGTATTATCATCATAACCTATCCGTGGGAACTGACTCTCCTCATCCAGCAAGGCCATCGCCCCATGTATTATCACCATAACCTACCCGTGGGAACTGACTCTCCTCATCCAGCGAGGCCATCACCCCATGTATTATCACCATAACCTACCCGTGGGAACTGACTCTCCTCATCCAGCAAGGCCATCACCCCATGTATTATCATCATAACCTACCCCTGGGAACTGACTCTCCTCATCCAGCAAGGCCATCACCCCATGTATTATCATCATAACCTACCCGTGGGAACTGGCTCTCCTCATCCAGCAAGGCCATCACCCCATGTATTATCATCATAACCTACCAGTGGGAACTGACTCTCCTCATCCAGCAAGGCAATCACCCCATGTATTATCATCATAACCTACCCGTGGGAACTGGCTCTCCTCATCCAGCAAGGCCATCACCCCATGTATTATCATCATAACCTACCCGTGGGAACTGACTCTCCTCATCCAGCAAGGCCATCACCCCATGTATTATCATCATAACCTACCCGTGGGAACTGACTCTCCTCATCCAGCAAGGCCATCACCCCATGTATTATCATCATAACCTACCTGTGGGAACTGACTCTCCTCATCCAGCAAGTCCACCACCCCATGTATTATCATCATAACCTACCCGTGGGAACTGACTCTCCTCATCCAGCAAGGCCATCACCCCATGTATTATCATCATAACCTACCCGTGGGAACTGACTCTCCTCATCCAGCGAGGCCATCACCCCATGTATTATCATTATAACCTACCCGTGGGAACTGACTCTCCTCATCCAGCAAGGCCACCACCCCATGTATTATCACCATAACCTACCCGTGGGAACTGACTCTCCTCATCCAGCAAGGCCATCACCCCTATAGGTTTGGCGAGAAAGAGCTCAAGGAGGGGGGCGTTGTCTATCCACTTGATTTCCTTCCAGTCCACGCCCTCACGCTTGTACTCTTCCTGCTCCAACATGAAGATATGCTGAAAATACATATCCAAACTTTCAGATTAAGATTTTATAAATCCTCATTAAGATCACATTGATGTAATTTGCTTTAAGGAAATCCACATAATTATATTCAAACATAAGAATTCAAGATGTATTTCATTATGGTCACAGCAACAAAACACAGCAACTTCACCCGAATTTTTTTTAAAGAAATAATGTTGTGCTGTCGAAAGTGATCATGATAACTACAAACTCTTGAAGATGAATTTTCATAAAAAGTATCAAATCAGTAAAAGGTTAAGATGGCACAGTATGAAAAGGTTAGATCATTTGCACTCAGGTTGAATAAAATTAATGTTATCTAACTGTGGATTAACTGCACTTACTTTATTGAAGAAGAACTGCAGTTGTTCATTGGCCAAGTTGATGCAAGCCTGCTCAAAGCTGTTGTGCTTGAAATGCTCAAAACCAAATATATCCAAAATCCCTGTAAAAGTCAAACACACTTGTTCAATAGTCTATTCTCTCAGCTTGAGATTCCACATTTGCAATCAACCAGGTTTCTCTTGGGTCATGTATAATGCATGCTAGGATAGGTTTCTCTTGTGTCATGTATAATGCATGCTAGGATAGGTTTCTCTTGTGTCATGTATAATGCATGCTAGGATAGGTTTCTCTTGTGTCATGTATAATGCATGCCAGGATAGGTGTGTTGAAATGACAGTTGATAACATGACAACCATTCAGATTCTGTATGCTATGAAGGGAATACATTAAAATTTTGCACAGAAAAAAAACTAATCAGTTTGGAAATCTTGAAAAGAATAGAAAGACTTTTATAGGTGTAATAAACTGAGATTTATATTAAGTGACATGTTAATCAATTTTGTTTTGACTACTATGAACCAAGCTAGCATGTCTCCAAAGTTCCCCATGCCTGAGAGATTTTAACACACTAGGTGGCAGCATGGCCCACTGGAGTAGCGAGAATTAACAAAGCATATTTTGAAAATATTCCTGCCAATCAAATCATGTGATAATGTGAGTTAATGATTGATAAATTAATACCTATATCTTGTTCTTGTTTCTCTGGAATGGGCTGTGCTGGTGCTAAGAGTGAGTTCACTTTGTTGACAATCCAACTGAACAGACGACCATACACAGCCTTCGCTACAGCATCCCGACTGTCTGCAAGAAAACATCAAACACTGCTTTAAAAGAAATATACCAAATATTTGTAAAATTTTGACTTTTAAAAGTAGGTCATGGTCAGATGGTATTTTTCGTTTATTTTGCCATTTTTTTCTCATTATACCTATAATTGCTGAATTAATCTCAGAAATGATCCAAATAATCTCAGAAATGATCCAAATAATCTCAGAAATGATCCAAATAATCTCAGAAATGATCCAATTTATCTTAGACATGATCAAAGTTTGCAATTCATGATATAACAGTGCATGTTACCATTGACAGCGAGCATCAGATCAACAATAACTGCACATTATTGTTATATCAATAAAATTTAAATCCAAATTCATTCTCCCAAAAATCTTCATGACACTACTCTAATGCTTACCTTTTGCCTGAGGTTTTGAGTAGTTTCTGCGGATCTCGTCCCCCCGGGTGTAGGTCACACTACATGTGAGGCACTGATGTAGGTCCTCAGCATCCACGCCCAAGATCTTCTGCAACACACCACCAACAAAGTATTATTATTCAATGAGCCTGACAACCAATACAGTCACTTGCAAAGTCGTCTTCACAATTTTTTTTAAATATTTTTTTTGGAGACTCTTGTTAAATTCAATACCATTGGTTGGAAGCCACGTTTTCCCGGTTCTTACCCATCCTTCTTTTTGATTTTGATGTATCTTCACATTACTAATTAGAGTAGGAGCCAAGAAAATTTGGCCTCATGGTGGGATAATTTGGCATCATGCTGGGATAATTTGGCATCATGCTGGGATAATTTGGCATCATGGTGGGATAATTTGGCATCATGGTGGGATAACTCAGCTTATTGCTGGGATAACTTGGCATCCTAATGGGATAATGGAAAAGCCTGATTGCATAATTTGGCAGATTGATAATCATGAAATAATCTCACTCTAAAAATTTGCCTTTTAAACTGGAAAAAACAATTGTGAAGTATATTTTGACATGGACTGTACCAGTCAGATATGTTTAAACAATAAATAATCTGTGAAGAACAATTCTGCCTTTAATACACATAATTATAACTCAGCCTTAAAGAATGAAATTGGGAAAAGATACAACCAAGTTAAAAAGAGGTGTAGCTCAAGTTTGGAACAAGGTTGTAAGAATTGCTTGTAGGTTTGTCCTTTTAAGCATAGTATCGATCTGGATTGGCCAGTCATAAATGGCGTCTTGACCACCATATATTACGCATTACCATATCAAAGTGTGTGTGCGTTATCTGGTTTAATCCTACTTACTGCAGCAGTATTCAGGGCCTGCTTATCTTTTAACACAGCTTCTCCGTTATCATTTTTCTTGAACTCAATGTTTCCCAGAGATAGGACTCCTGCCAAAAGTGCGAACATATCATCTTGTTCCTGCAATGTGAAAACAACAAATTAGTCATCTGGACACTTGGATACTCCAAAACATGCATGCTCGTATATATCATAAAGATGATAAAAGTTATCAGTTTGAACAAAAATTATGTTTTAATTTGTAAACTTAAAATAACGATCTGTCATAATCATGAGGTTGATATAAAATGCATATTTGTGTCATAAGTTTAAAAATTACAGAATGATGCAGGTGACTGTGATAAGATAGTAGAACTGGGAAAGCAGGTAACTTGGTAAGTTAGTAGAACAAGGGATGCAAGTAACTGGGGTCAGATAGTAGAACTGGGCATGGAGGTGACTGGGGTAAGATAATATAACTGGGGATGCAGGTGACTGGGGTAAGATAGTAGAACTGGGGATGCAGGTGACTGGGGTAAGACAGTAGAATTGGGGATGCAGGTGACTGGGGTAAGATAGTAGAACTGGGGATGCAGGTGACTGGGGTAAGATAGTAGAACTGGGGATGCAAGTAACTGGGGTAAGATAGTAGAACTGGGGATGCAGGTGACTGGGGTAAGATAGTAGAACTGGGGATGCAGGTGACTGGGGTAAGATAGTTGAACTGGGGATGCAGGTGACTGGGGTAAGAGAGTAGAACTGGGGATGCAGGTGACTGGGGTAAGATAGTAGAACTGGGGATGCAGGTGACTGGGGTAAGATAGTAGAACTGGGGATGCAGGTGACTGGGGTAAGATAGTAGAACTGGGGATGCAGGTGACTGGGGTAAGATAGTTGAACTGGGGATGCAGGTGACTGGGGTAAGAGAGTAGAACTGGGGATGCAGGTGACTGGGGTAAGATAGTAGAACTGGGGATGCAGGTGACTGGGGTAAGATAGTAGAACTGGGGATGCAGGTGACTGGGGTAAGACAGTAGAACTGGGGATGCAGGTGACTGGGGTAAGACAGTAGAACTGGGGATGCAGGTGACTGGGGTAAGATAGTAGAACTGGGGATGCAGGTGACTAGGGTAAGATAGTAGAACTGGGGAAGCAGGTAACTGGGGTATGATAGTAGAACTGGGGAAGTAGGGTAACTATGGTAAGATAGTAGAACTGGGGATGGAGGTAACTATGGTAAGATAGTAGACCTGGGGATGCAGGTAACTGGGGTAAGATAGTTGAACTGGGGATGCAGGTGACTGGGGTAGGCTAATAGAACTGGGGATGCAGGTGACTGGGGTAAGATAGTAGAACTGGGGATGTAGGTAACTGGGGTATGATAGTAGAACTGGGGAAGTAGGGTAACTATGGTAAGATAGTAGAACTGGGGATGGAGGTAACTGTGGTAAGATAGTAGACCTGGGGATGCAGGTAACTGTGGTAAGATAGTAGACCTGGGGATGCAGGTAACTGGGGTAGGCTAATAGAACTGGGGATGCAGGTGACTGGGGTAAGATAGTAGAACTGGGGATGTAGGTAACTGGGGTAAGATAGTAGAACTGGGGATGCAGGTAACTGGGGTAAGATAGTAGACCTGGGGATGCAGGTAACTGGGGTAGGCTAATAGAACTGGGGATGCAGGTGACTGGGGTAAGATAGTAGAACTGGGGATGTAGGTAACTGGGGTATGATAGTAGAACTGGGGATGCAGATAACTGGGGTAAGATAGTAGAACTGGGGATGCAGGTGACTGGGGTAAGATAGTTGAACTGGGGATGCAGGTGACTGGGGTAGGCTAATAGAACTGGGGATGCAGGTGACTGGGGTAAGATAGTAGAACTGGGGATGTAGGTAACTGGGGTATGATAGTAGAACTGGGGAAGTAGGGTAACTATGGTAAGATAGTAGAACTGGGGATGGAGGTAACTGTGGTAAGATAGTAGAAGTGGGGATGCAGGTAACTGGGGTTAGATAGTTGAACTGGGGATGCAGGTGACTGGGATAGGCTAATAGAACTGGGGATGCAGGTGACTGGGTTAAGATAGTAGAACTGGGGAAGCAGGTCACTGGGGTATGATAGTAGAACTGGGGAAGTAGGGTAACTATGGTAAGATAGTAGAACTGGGGATGGAGGTAACTGTGGTAAGATAGTAGAACTGGGGATGGAGGTAACTGGGGTAGGCTAATAGAACTGGGGATGCAGGTGACTGGGGTAAGATAGTAGAACTGGGGATGTAGGTAACTGGGGTATGATAGTAGACCTGGGGATGCAGGTAACTGGGGTAGGCTAATAGAACTGGGGATGCAGGTGACTGGGGTAAGATAGTAGAACTGGGGATGCAGGTAACTGGGGTAAGATAGTAGAACTGGGGATGCAGGTGACTGGGGTAAGACAGTAGACCTGGGGATGCAGGTGACTGGGGTAAGATAGTAGAACTGGGGATGCAGGTAACTGGGGTAAGATAGCAGAACTGGGGATGCAGGTAACTGGGGTAAGATAGTAGAACTGGGGATGCAGGTAACTGGGGTAAGATAGTAGAACTGGGGATGCAGGTAACTGGGGTAAGATAGTAGAACTGGGGATGCGGGTGACTGGGGTAAGATAGTAGAACTGGAGTTTAGTCACCTCCTGGCTGAAGCCCACAATATCCATGGCATTGATCAGTTCCTCGTAACGCTCCTCCAGATCTTTGGCATTTTTTTGTAGGCAAGCAGCTCCATTGGTGAAATACCTACATGTAGATCACAATGAATAAGAGATCTCAATGCACATAACTTGATAGCAGTAATAAAAACACATTAAACTGAAGTCAACATTTATCAAATTAACTTTATTTATATTTTTACTTCTAAGGGTCACCTGAAAATAATATGTGGTTATCGTGATTAAACAAGGACAAGCCTTTTTGCAATGTTTTTGCCTTTCAACATTATGTTCAGTGCCTCTTCCTAACACCCAATGTTGTAAATCACACCTGACAAGGGGGGTGCTTCCAAAAGGGGGGCTATTAAATAGTGACTGGTTCAGATAGTTTTTTACAGGCATTAATCAGAATGACTCAATAAAAACAGGAAATATCAAAACAGGAATATATCCATCAAACCAGGAAATAAACATGTTTCTCTCACTTATTCATGGCTTTATTTTGTTGCATAAAACTTCCGAGCTTTTAATTCGCTTTTTCTTTATGAAAATGGTACATAATATCAGATTGGAAAATACTGATTTTAGTGCTTATCCTCATTTACATTTTACTTGAGCGGGGATTTTTTTATTTTTTTATTTTATTTACCTTACTTTAACACAAAGCATAAAAAAAATAAGCAGTAAAAAATATTTAGGAAGATTATTTTTTCCCATCTAAATAACTATCACATATGTATGATAATATACCATAAATAGTGGTACAAATTGCATTACTCTATTCCAAATAAATAGAAACATATAATATAAATGGAATATTAGCAATTTGACTGATAATTTGATGATAACATTTCGGTGATAAGGAAATAAAGATAAGCACTCCCAGAATTTTCCTGAATTGTTTACAGTTTTCATTTCATGTCCTGTATTTTTCCGAGACTATTGCTCCACTAATGTTATGTGAGACTATAAAAGAATCTTTGACATTTATATGTGTTGTTGGTTTTCAATTAGGAGACATGGGCACCTTGCAGCTCCACAAATAACAAGTTATCTGGGCTGAGTGTGTCAAAACACTGAGAATTCACAGTCGGCAAATATTGACAATGGACTACATCGCAGTCATTATAACCGGTGTTTCTGTGAATTTGCGGTTGCCGTGTTTGCAGAACCGAACATAACAGATGGAACTGCACCTGCATTCTGTTTATTAGCTTCAGACACTTTTTGGTATCATTTTTTATATTAGATAATATACATAAGAAAAACAATTGGGGGGAGGCATCCATTGATTATGTGGGATATCTAACTTGCCTTAGCAATGACTACATGTACAAAAGTAAAACCCTACATCCTTCCTTCCGATATTTCATAAACAAGTTCAGGTACATAGGTTGGTACATAGCAATAAGATTGCACAATAAAAATAGATGTCACACCCCATGGATGTCACAACCAATGGATGTCACAGCCAATGGGTATCACAGTGATTGTGTATCACAACCCATGGATGTCACAACCCATGGATGTCACAACCCATGGATGTCATAGCCCATGAAAGTAGCAACCAATGGATGTCACAGCAAATGGATGTCACAGAGATTGGATGTCACAGCAAATGGATGTCACAACCCATGGATGCCACAATCAATGGATTTCAATGCAGTTGGATGTCAGCCAATTTATGTCACAGGAAAGGGACATCACAGTGATTATGTCACAGCAAAAGTATTTTGCAGCATTTTTGAGAGGTTCACCTGGCCTGTTTAGTCTTCTTATCATATCAGAAAACGTTGAGGAAGAATTGCTGCTATGCCAACAGGACATCCCCTCACTGGCAGTATTACTTGTCACAGGAAAGGGGCAGTGACTCATACGTACACATTAAATGTGATGGGCTCACTAATAGAGATTATGAGTTATTCAATAAACAAAGATGGCTGTCATGGGAATGCTGGAAATGTCGCCTTCCTAATATTTCCGATGCTTTCTTTGAAAATGAATTTGAAACAAGTAACCTCTTTGAAACACTAAGTGATGAAAGTGTCACAAGTGCAAGAACAGAAGATCAATCTGTAGGGAAAACCTACACCACAAGACCAAAGCAAGGTAGAAAAAAGCAAAAAATTCAAAAGCTTAAAGTTATGACAGTGAACTGTAGAGGCCTAAACTCAACCAAAAAGCAATTGGAGCTACAGGAACTAATAACTCAGCATAATTACCCTGATATATTATGCATAACAGAATCCCACATTGACCACACTATTGCAGACAGTGTCATCCACCCTGATTATGATATAGGTAGAGAAGACAGATGCAAGGGTGGTGGTGGGGTACTGATTGGTATACATAAAAGGTGGCTGTCAGACCCTAAGGAGGAGAGTCTAAAAACTGACTGTGAAATTGTATGGAGAAAACTGAACATAACTGGAACAAAACCACTGTTCATAGGATGTTACTATAGGCCAACAGACAGAAATATATCTAACGTCCATGAACTAAATGCATCTCTTGGAAAGATTCCCCAGTCTGACACAAATACCCCTAATATATTACTAACAGGGGATTTCAATGTACCAGATATCACATGGGAGAATATGTCCTATAAGCCAAGCCCTGCATATGGGATCGACCTAAATACAGCAATGGTTGATACTTTCAATGAACATTGTCTCACACAAGTAAATCCTCACCCAACCAGGGGAGGCAATAGGTTAGATTTGGTCGGTACAACAAACCCTAGCCTAGTAAATAAAGTATCTGTCCATCCAGGCATGAGTGACCATGATGTAGTGATAACAGAAATCAATGCAAAAGCCACACTAGCCAAGAAAAAGCCAAGAAACGTATTGCTGTACAAAAATGGAGACATGAATGCAATAAAACAAGACATGCATGTCTTTTTTGAAGATGAAGTCAAGGATTCAAGTCTCCCAGTTGAAACTCTGAACAATAAGTTCACAGCCAAGCTTATGGAGTCCATCAATAAACACATTCCTATTAAGAAAATAACTGGTAGATGGGATGTGCCATGGATGACAAAGGAAATAAAGAGACAAATTAGAAGGAAACAAAGACTATACAACATGGCTGAAAAAACTAAAAAGGATTCTGACCGTAGAAAATTCAGAAACCTTAGGAAACACATAAAACATAAATTGAGAGAATCCCACAATGAATATGTCCTTGGGCTACTCGATTTACCTGACATTGAATTCAGTAGACCATCAATGGGAAAAAGGTTCTGGAACTATATTAGATCCAGGCGCAAAGACACTGTTGGTGTACCAACACTAACAGAAAATGGCATTGAGGTGAAAGACAGTAAAGGCAAGGCAGAAGTTCTTTCACGTCAGTACGAATCTGTTTTTTCTACTGAAAACATGGAAAATATT
Organism: Amphiduros pacificus; assembly: GCA_949316495.1. Classification (NCBI taxonomy): domain Eukaryota; kingdom Metazoa; phylum Annelida; class Polychaeta; order Phyllodocida; family Hesionidae; genus Amphiduros; species Amphiduros pacificus. The sequence goes on along the minus strand of OX439010.1, from coordinate 29,024,044 downwards.
CCCGACAAAGGTGATCCAACTTCTCCGCAAATAGAACCAATTACCATCACAGTTGCTGGGGTGGAAAAATTGCTCTCTAACCTAAACTGCAAAAAAGCCAATGGCCCAGATCAAATACCCACAAGAGTCTTGAAAGAATGCTCACATGAAATAGCTCCAATCCTCCAAAAAATATTCCAAGACTCACTCGACAAAGGAGAAGTTCCAAAAGCATGGCGCACAGCAAATATAGTTGCAGTCTTTAAAAAAGGAGATAAAAGTTGTGCCGCTAACTACAGGCCAGTTTCCTTGACATCTGTCCCCTGTAAGATTTTGGAGCATATAATTGTTAGACATATGATGAATCACTGTGAACTTTACAATATCCTGGTAAATTTTCAGCATGGATTCAGGACAGGCCACTCGTGTGAAACTCAGTTAATCACAACCTTACAGGACATACTCAAGGCAAGAAATGATGGGCAAAATGTTGACATGCTCATTCTCGATTTTAGTAAAGCCTTTGACACAGTCTGCCACGAGCGACTGAATCGCAAGCTTGAGCATTATGGAATCTCAGGACAGGTCGGTTCATGGATAAAAAACTGGCTTACAAACCGTGAACAGAGGGTGGTTATTGACGGTGATGAATCTGACCCCGTCCATGTTAGATCTGGAGTGCCTCAGGGTACAGTACTTGGACCAATACTATTTCTACTCTATATCAATGACATTGGAAAGAAGCTAAAATATTCAAACATAAGGCTCTTTGCTGATGACAGCCTCCTATATAGAATAGTTGAAGATGATGACGATGCAGTAAAACTGCAAGAGGACCTAAATATGCTGGAGGAATGGTCAAGTGAATGGCAAATGGACTTCAATGCTCAGAAATGTTACACCCTGAGCAGCAAGAAAAAAAGCCAAGCTCTTGATTCAAGAAAATATACATTAAATGGTCACATCCTGCAACATGTTGAACATCATCCCTACCTTGGAGTTGAGCTCCAAACAGATATGAAATGGGATGAACATATTAACAACATTGTCTGCAAAGCAAACCAAGTACTGGGATTTGTAAGAAGAAATTTCAATATGTGCCCAGGAAATATCAAAGAGGCTGCCTACAATACACTTGTGCGCCCTCACTTAGAATATGCATCAAGTGTGTGGGACCCTTACCTCAAAAAAGACATAGACCGCATAGAATCAGTTCAAAGACGAGCTGCTCGATTTGTGGCTGGCAACTGGAAGAGAGAAACAGGCACTGTAACAAAAATCCTGGAAGACCTAAAATGGGATTCACTAGCAGGAAGAAGAAGGACCCAGAGGCTGGTTTTATTGTACAAGGCTATAAATGGTGAAATAGCTTTGAAACTTCCAGATCATGTCAAATGAAAGCTCCTACAAGGAAAAACCATGGAAACCGCTATATTGAAATGGCGACAAGCTGTGACCCTTATAAATATAGCTACTTTCCAAGAACAGTGACAGACTGGAATAACCTTCCCCCTCATTTAACTACATTGGAAACAGGTAGCTCGGCATCCTTCAGAAACTCCCTTGCCAGAGTATAAAGGCTGGCAACAAGCAGCCGGTGTGTACCAGCTGCACCCCTTAGTGCAATCTTGCACTCTCGGCGGGATGCCAATTGGTTTTGCCGAGTAAACTTATAGATGTAGATGTAGATGTACTTCATGACCTACTTACCTGTAATCTTTCGGATTCTTGAGGTGATATTTGTTGAGTTGGTCGGGGGTGGACCCCGCAAACATGTAGTAGAACACATGAAAGTTCTGCTCCCCGTCTCCCTGTCTGACCACCCGAGACTTCTCCAGTAGATACTCTGAGATCTTAGAACCCTTCACTGTAACATGGCAAACACAAATAAGTCAATATCTTGGTGATTTTGTCACTTTTTGCTTTCTTTCCACTGTAATTGTGGCATTACTCCAATGACACAGTAGTTTATGGTTAGTGAGTGAACATTTGTTAAGATCTTTGTTTCATATGCCACTATAATTTATTTTCTAGTGATTGTTTGTTCCCATGACATGGCAGTTTGTGGTTATAATGAGTCTTTGCTCCCATGGTACTGTGATTTATGGTAAATGGGTCATTGTTCCCATGGTACTGAAGTTTATGGTGAGTGGGCCATTGTTCCCATGGTACTGTAGTTTATGGTGAGTGGGCCATTGTTCCCATGGTACTGTGATTTATGGTAAGTGGGTCATTGTTCCCATGGTACTGAAGTTTATGGTGAGTTGTCCATTGTTCCCATGGTACTGTAGTTTATGGTGAGTGGGCCATTGTTCCCATGGTACCGTAGTTTATGGTGAGTGGGCCATTGTTCCCATGGTACTGTAGTTTATGGTGAGTGGGCCATTGTTCCCATGGTACTGTAGTTTATGGTGATTGGGTCATTGTTCCCATGGTACTGAAGTTTATGGTGAGTGGGCCATTGTTCCCATGGTACTGTAGTTTATGGTGAGTGGGCCATTGTTCCCATGGTACTGTAGTTTATGGTGAGTGGGCCATTTTTCCCATGGTACTGTAGTTTATGGTGAGTAAATACAATATTATACATAGAATATAAACAATGGCATGTTCAGTTAACCTCATTATCAGAAATATAGCCAACTTTGAAGTATACCCCACAATAAAGGCAATTATCTGAATGGCATAGATATCTACATGTAATAACATGCATTGAGTCTATTATCAATTTGCTTCTCCAATGTAACATAATGCAGTTAATGTGCACATGGCATCACTCTACAACTTAACAATCAGGATATTTGTAATTCCATTAGATTCTGTACTGGCCATTACTCCACTGGGGTTATTTTCTGCCACAATGATAAGGAATTATAAGGTACTGTCCCCCTTCCTGGTTAATTACTGTCACAATGATAAGGAATCATAAAGTCCAGTCCCCCTTCCTAGTTAATTCCTGTCACAATGATAAGGAATTATACAGTACAGTCCCCCTTCCTAGTTAATTCCTGCCACAATGATAAGGAATTATACAGTACGGTCCCCCTTCCTGGTTAATTCCTGTCACAATGATCAGGAATTATACAGTCCAGTCCCCCTTCCTGGTTAATTCCTGTCACAATGATAAGGAATTATAAGGTACAGTCCCCCTTCCTAGTTAATTCCTGCCACAATGATAAGGAATTATACAGTACAGTCCCCCTTCCTGGTTAATTCCTGCCACAATGATGAGGAATTATACAGTACAGTCCCCCTTCCTGGTTAATTCCTGCCACAATGATAATGAATTATACAGTACGGTCCCCCTTCCTGGTTAATTCCTGTCACAATGATAAGGAATTATACAGTACAGTCCCCCTTCCTGGTTAATTCCTGCCACAATGATAAGGAATTATACAGAACAGTCCCCCTTCCTGGTTAATTCCTGTCACAATGATAAGGAATTATACAGTACAGTCCCCCTTCCTGGTTAATTCCTGCCACAATGATAAGGAATTATACAGTACAGTCCCCCTTCCTGGTTAATTCCTGTCACAATGATAAGGAATTATACAGTACAGTCCCCCTTCCTGGTTAATTCCTGCCACAATGATAAGGAATTATACAGTACGGACCCCCTTCCTGGTTAATTCCTGTCACAATGATAAGGAATTATACAGTACAGTCCCCCTTCCTGGTTAATTCCTGCCACAATGATAAGGAATTATACAGTACAGTCCCCCTTCCTGGTTAATTCCTGCCACAATGATAAGGAATTATACAGTACCGTCCCCCTTCCTGGTTAATTCCTGCCACAATGATAATGAATTATACAGTACAGTCCCCCTTCCTGGTTAATTCCTGCCACAATGATAAGGAATTATACAGTACCGTCCCCCTTCCTAGTTAATTCCTGCCACAATGATAAGGAATTATACAGTACGGTCCCCCTTCCTGGTTAATTCCTGCCACAATGATAAGGAATTATACAGTACGGTCCCCCTTCCTGGTTAATTCCTGTCACAATGATAAGGAATTATACAGTACGGTCCCCCTTCCTGGTTAATTCCTGCCACAATGATAAGGAATTATACAGTACGGACCCCCTTCCTGGTTAATTCCTGCCACAATGATAAGGAATTATACAGTACAGTCCCCCTTCCTGGTTAATTCCTGTCACAATGACAAGGAATTATACAGTACAGTCCCCCTTCCTGGTTAATTCCTGTCACAATGACAAGGAATTATACAGTACAGTCCCCCTTCCTGGTTAATTCCTGTCACAATGACAAGGAATTATACAGTACAATCCCCCTTCCTAGTTAATTCCTGTCACAATGATACAGAATTATATAGGGCTGGTCCCCTGGTTTTCTGTTATGTTGGAAATTCAGTGGTGAAATGTTTTCCTTATGAAAATATTCAGTCATATATATATTTTTTTCTCTCATCCAGATCAACTGATACCAGTGCCAATAATGAGCCTCTGTAAATGGGAACTAAGCTGAAAATAACTACAAGCAATCTGAACCAATACAACATCATAAAAAACATGCATATAGAAGCACAACATTTATTTAGACTAGACTGCTGCACTTGCATATATAGCCTAGCATCATGCAATGATATAGTGCTGAAAAAATGCTGAAAATTTGCTGAACTGTGCTTGCAATCATCACATGCATTAAACCTCCCTGATAACCTTTGAATACTGTAGGTCCATAACATGTCTGGCAGTTTTTGGTTGAAAATATACTAATTCAGATGAATATTTCTGCAGAAACCATTTCTCATTTCAATGCCTGCTGCTCTAAATGCAATATGCTTCTCTCACAATTTCTGGTTAGGCATTTTCTTTGGTGAAAAAACAAACACTTTTATGTTGTGCTTGCTTCAAGTGTTAGATATTTCAGGTAACCATGATGGGCTATTTTTTTCTTCCATCTTTCATTGCAACCATCTTTCTTCCATTGTTTATGACACAGTATTATTTTTTATTTTAACTTTCTTCTCGTTATCATTATGTGTAGGTGGATCAAGGTTTTCTCCCAAAAAGTCTGAATAATTATAAATTTTGGGGCAGGCTGACTGACAAAATCATGTTTCAGAGAGGTCAAGATGACCACGTGCACCAAAATCACAGAAAAATACTGGTAACTGATATCACTTATATTTAGGAATCAATTCTCAGATTTAAAAATAAAAACAAAGCAAGTTAATGCTCATTTGAATCTTTCTCGCTGGGATTCTTTTGGTAGAATGAAGCAACAATTCTTCTTGCATATGATAAATCATCATAAACAAGTACAAAAGATATTTTTAGAACTTAGGATCTACAAGATGCAACATCATATAGAAAAGGAAGTAATTTCATGGCATGTGAAAAACAAACATTCCCATGTCGCTAGCAATCCCAACACATTCCCCTATAGCTAGCCACATATCACTGCATTCCAATATAGCTATCCACACTAAAGTAACTATATATTCCTATACGAAAAGCTTGCAATTTCTATTTAACTATTCATATTCCTATACATGCCTATAATATAGTCAGCAATATATCTATTTTTATATGCAGTAAAAACTTTCTGAATGCAAGGCGTGCAAGATAACATGAGAATTCTGCTACATTACAATCCAAGGGAAACAGAGATTTTCTCTGCAGCTGCTTTGACCATCGTAAACGCTTGGTAAAAATACTTGATCTTTTGGAGCAACCTAAGAGTTAGAAAATATAAACAAGGTCTTAAAATGAAACATAAATATATATATATATCTGACATTTTGGCACACTTCTCATGGAAATGTCACCTGAAAATAAATATGATGAAAATTCAGCCATCTAGGACACATTTTTACGCTCTGGTTAGCTTTCTCTGAAAAAAAGGAACTACGTGTCTCGTACAAAGCATTCTGGTGCGTTTACTGTGAACATGTATATGCAATCCATTGACACAACTACTAACCGGCCCCCAAAAATCTTTAAAATTAATATTATTATTACTGAATGAGTAAATAGATATGCCTACTATATTGAGATTTGAGGCTAAATGTTGATTTAGATACACTTGAATTGCTTATAAAACTAAGGATTGATTTAAGTACATTGAATTGCTTGGATCTAAGACTAAGGATTGATTTAGATACACTGAATTGCTTGGATCTTAGACAAAGGATTGATTTAGATATACTGAATTGCTTGGATCTTAGACAAAGGATTGATTTAGATATATTGAATTGCTTGGATCTTAGACAAAGGATTGATTTAGATACATTGAATTGCTTGGATCTAAGACTAAGGATTGATTTAGATACACTGAATTGCTTGGATCTTAGACAAAGGATTGATTTAGATATATTGAATTGCTTGGATCTTAGACAAAGGATTGATTTAGATATACTGAATTGCTTGGATCTTAGACAAAGGATTGATTTAGATACACTTGAATTGCTTATAAAACTAAGGATTGATTTAAGTACATTGAATTGCTTGGATCTAAGACTAAGGATTGATTTAGATATACTGAATTGCTTGGATCTTAGACAAAGGATTGATTTAGATACACTGAATTGCTTGGATCTTAGACAAAGGATTGATTTAGATACACTGAATTGCTTGGATCTTAGACAAAGGATTGATTTAGATACACTGAATTGCTTGGATCTAAGACAAAGGATTGATTTAGATATATTGAATTGCTTGGATCTTAGACAAAGGATTGATTTAGATACACTGAATTGCTTGGATCTAAGACTAAGGATTGATTTAGATATACTGAATTGCTTGGATCTTAGACAAAGGATTGATTTAGATACACTGAATTGCTTGGATCTTAGACAAAGGATTGATTTAGATACATTGAATTGCTTGGATCTTAGACAAAGGATTGATTTAGATACATTGAATTGCTTGGATCTTAGACAAAGGATTGATTTAGATATATTGAATTGCTTGGATCTTAGACAAAGGATTGATTTAGATACACTGAATTGCTTGGATCTAAGACTAAGGATTGATTTAGATATATTGAATTGCTTGGATCTTAGACAAAGGATTGATTAAGATACACTGAATTGCTTGGATCTTAGACAAAGGATTGATTTAGATACACTGAATTGCTTGGATCTTAGACAAAGGATTGATTTAGATACATTGAATTGCTTGGATCTTAGACAAAGGACTGATTTAGATACACTGAATTGCTTGGATCTAAGACTAAGGATTGATTTAGATATACTGAATTGCTTGGATCTAAGACTAAGGATTGATTTAGATATACTGAATTGCTTGGATCTTAGACAAAGGATTGATTTAGATACACTGAATTGCTTGGATCTTAGACAAAGGATTGATTTAGATACATTGAATTGCTTGGATCTTAGACAAAGGATTGATTTAGATACATTGAATTGCTTGGATCTTAGACAAAGGATTGATTTAGATACACTGAATTGCTTGGATCTTAGACAAAGGATTGATTTAGATATATTGAATTGCTTGGATCTTAGACAAAGGATTGATTTAGATATACTGAATTGCTTGGATCTTAGACAAAGGATTGATTTAGATACACTGAATTGCTTGGATCTTAGACAAAGGATTGATTTAGATACACTGAATTGCTTGGATCTTAGACAAAGGATTGATTTAGATATACTGAATTGCTTGGATCTTAGACAAAGGATTGATTTAGATACACTGAATTGCTTGGATCTAAGACTAAGGATTGATTTAGATATACTGAATTGCTTGGATCTTAGACAAAGGATTGATTTAGATACATTGAATTGCTTGGATCTTAGACAAAGGATTGATTTAGATACACTGAATTGCTTGGATCTAAGACAACGGATTGATTTAGATATATTGAATTGTTTGGATCTTAGACAAAGGATTGATTTAGATACACTGAATTGCTTGGATCTAAGACTAAGGATTGATTTAGATATATTGAATTGCTTGGATGTTAGACAAAGGATTGATTTAGATATACTGAATTGCTTGGATCTTAGACAAAGGATTGATTTAGATACACTGAATTGCTTGGATCTTAGACAAAGGATTGATTTAGATACACTGAATTGCTTGGATCTTAGACAAAGGATTGATTTAGATACATTGAATTGCTTGGATCTTAGACAAAGGACTGATTTAGATACACTGAATTGCTTGGATCTAAGACTAAGGATTGATTTAGATATACTGAATTGCTTGGATCTTAGACAAAGGATTGATTTAGATACACTGAATTGCTTGGATCTTAGACAAAGGATTGATTTAGATACACTTGAATTGCTTGGATCTTAGACAAAGGATTGATTTAGATACACTTTGGGTCTATTGGTCTTGGGCTAGTTGATGATGCATATTGACTTGTAGTGTTCTGATATGAGGTCAATCATATAAAAGTGCTTTGATCTGAAGTTAAATAAAGAACTTTATATACCTGGCACACTATGATCTGGGGAAATAAAGAAAATATTAGCACCACTATAATTTCTGTAATTTGATTGTTTTAAACTTTTCCACATTTTTGTTTAAACATATTTATTGTTCACTTAATAGCAATACATGCTAATGAGTGGTTTCATATATTTCTGCATGTTTTTATCATGGTATCGTTGGGGAAGCTGAAATATCTCTGACTATTTTTCATACCAAACCACAAATTTTACCCAGATTTTACCAACTCAAAAGCAATATATAGTGAATGATCTTAAACAACAATCTCTGACACTGTATTCCTCAATGGCATCTGAACTAGACATAAATTTACCCCAGTTATAAAATTACTGGTTTCTTCCTGTTACAAATCAGTAAACAGGAATCTTTTTTTTTTCTCCTCAACATTTTAAAAGCTTTATTTCCTTAGCAACTCATTTTGAACAGAGTAGTACATGTTATCATCATTCATCCACTCACACATACAAATTATCTGATTTTACATAAAATCTCAAATGTTCAAACTTTCTATCCCAAATCTTAATATGAACCACCATGTTAGACCCCCACAGTGGTCAATCTTTCCTCATCCTTTCTCCAACTTGCATACTTATCTTTTTTTCAAAATTGCCAGCTTATCAAATATCAAGCATTTTACTTTTTTGGCAATATACAGAGATCCAAGTGTGTGATAATGTTTAACTTACCTTGGCCATTCTGGAACTTAAGTAGAATGTATCGTCCAAATCTACTGGAGTTATCATTCATTAGAGTCTGTGCATTTCCAAAGGCTTCTAATAAAGGGTTAACCTGAAAACAGAGAATGCATATGGAAACATTGGTAAACAAGGGGTTAACCTGCAAATGCATATAGGAGTGTTTGGATATAAAGGGTTAACCTGAAAACAGAGAATGCATATGGAAACATTGGTAAACAAGGGGTTAACCTGCAAACAAATGCGGCATATAGAAACGTTTGGAAATTGTAGATACCTTTTAAACAAGAAACAAACTTTTTGGTGAATTTGAAGTCCATAAAATCCTTTTTCTGATAAAGATATCTTTGTATACTTCTTCCGATAACATAAATATTTTATCTTAATTTGTTTAACAGATTTTAACTTTTTTTCATACTTTAATATCACTCAAGATATATTTTTCTAAATTGATATACTGATTTTTTATATTCTCAGGTTGATTTTAAAGGTTATTCATTATACAAAGGGCCACCCTTTCTCAGTGAGGATACATATTTGCTGAAATCTGGGAGCAATTTAACAATTTATTATTGCTCTCAGTCAAAATACAGAGCTAACCTTCTGAGTTAACCATGCCCTACATCATTATGTCTTTTAATATATCAAAATCATTTACATTACCTGGATGATTTGCTGTTCAAGTTGTGAGTTTCCTCTGGATAACTCAATCAACTGTTTGATTATCAATTTTGTACTTTCTGTTTTTCCTGCTCCACTTTCTCCACTGAAATAATGCAAAAAAGATTTTAAAGCTCTAACATCATACAAATCAAACAGGCACATACTGTGTGTCACTGTCAAATGTGAAAGGAACCTTATTTTCTTTTTAAAAAATGACCTTTAATATATTGGAATGATTTTCCAGGTTTATTAATTCATTAAAATGTTCCTGCCTCAGACTCAGAAACTATTTTTTTATTAAAAGAACCTCTCTTACTAATGTTCATATTCACGTCAACAATGGATTTACCCCACCTCGGACCTTGACATACACACTGGCCAGGCGGCCCAGGGCCACCAGATCCTCTGTTTGGGCCAGTGAATGCACTGTTGTAGTGGCCCCATTGGGCAACCATATTTTTGGTATTCTAGTGGCCCAAACTATCTTGATTTTATTCTAATCCTGATAGATATTTGTCTCATATCACTATTAATGGACTTGTAAATATTGACTGGGACAAGTCACTATACAGCCTTATATATAATGCTCTTTATTGTATCACGCATCCTATTATCCTTAGAAACTTCGGCCCACCACTTCTCATGCTCTGGGCAATCAATATTTTTCTCTTTATGTGAAGGCCTGCACATAATGGTTGAACCAATAATACAAGCATATGGTCACAGTTCCCTCTCATAATTACCTACTGTCCTATGAAACATTTCCCAAGTCGATATTCATCCAAATAAATTGCTAGATGTTGAACCTGAGTTTCAGCAAATTCAAACTTCATGAGACACCCACATGAAGGTTTGATTCCCTAACTGCCAGTGTTTCAAGCCACATATCTAATACCTCATCAAGATATTCATAACCATAACATTAAATAATAGGTTATTTTATTGCAAAGAATCCCTAAAATATGTCCGAGTTTAGACATAGTCAGCCTGATGTTTACTATTTATCTACTGTAAAGAGGAAAGAGATAGAGAAAAGAATAGTGCTGCACAACAGTTTAGCATGTGTAACCAAATAGTGCTGCACAATAGTTTAGCATGATGGGTTGCAATATCTCTTTGCTTTATAATATGTTAGAAATAGTATCATAACATGTGACATTAAGGAAGTTTAGCGTCGACTAAATGAACACGTGGAGAGTGGAGTGTGAGTCTCACCTGATGAGCACACACTGACTCTTGGGTTGTGTGGCGGAGAGGCCCAGCATGGACTGGTATGCCACGTCCGCCACAGCGTAGATGTGCGGTGGGTTGTTGGTCTTCTTTGTCATCCGATATCTTGCACTGTACTGCAAAAATATGAGGAAAAAAATTCAATGTGTTTCCATCTGACCTATGAGAAATGTTAGAATCTTAATTATTTTCTAAAATTAGTATTCAGATTTTTTATTATTTTTTTTACTTATTTTATTAATATTTTAATTAATTTATAATATGTTTGGTGTAATTTCTTTTAATGTTGCTTACCTCTTTTCCATAGAGCCCCAAGTCTTTAAATGGATTGATTGCGACAAGAATATCCCCCACGTAAGTCTGAAATTAATGACAACCAGCAATAGAGAACTAGTCTTATTATTATTTACACTCTTATTTCTTAAAAAAATGCTCCTTCACTCCTAGCAGTTTTTTATATATCATTTCTATACTTTGAGCAAACCCCTTGTTTCTATGATCAGTTGGAACCAAATATCTCTATATTTACACATAAGCGTCTATTATTTACACATAAGCATGACCCAGTGAGGTCACGCATGGTTATTGCATGACCATATTGTGATATGCACAGGCATGTGTACCCAAATAGTGCTGCACAACAGTTTAGCATGACCTTATTATGACATGCACAGGCATGTGTAACCAAATAGTGCTGCACAACAGTTTAGCATGACCTTATTGTGACATGCACAGGCATGTGTAACCAAATAGTGCTGCACAACAGTTTAGCATGACCTTATTGTGACATGCACAGGCATGTGTAACCAAATAGTGCTGCAGAACAGTTTAGCATGACCTTATTGTGACATGCACAGGCATGTGTAACCAAATAGTGCTGCACAACGGTTTAGCATGACCTTATTGTGACATGCACAGGCATGTGTAGCCAAGTAGTGCTGCACAACAGTTTAGCATGACCTTATTGTGACATGCACAGGCATGTGTAACCAAATAGTGCTGCACAACAGTTTAGCATGACCTTATTGTGACATGCACAGGCATGTGTAGCCAAGTAGTGCTGCACAACAGTTTAGAATGACCTTATTGTGACATGCACAGGCATGTGTAACCAAATAGTGCTGCACAACAGTTTAGCATGACCTTATTGTGACATGCACAGGCATGTGTAACCAAATAGTGCTGCACAACAGTTTAGCATGACCTTATTGTGACGTGTACAGGCATGTGTAACCAAATAGTGCTGCACAACAGTTTAGCATGACCTTATTGTGACATGCACAGGCATGTGTAACCATATAGTGCTGCACAACAGTTAGCATGACCTTATTGTGACATGCACAGGCATGTGTAACCAAATAGTGCTGCACAGCAGTTTAGCATGACCTTATTGTGACATGCACAGGTATGTGTAACCAAATAGTGCTACACAACAGTTTAGCATGACCATATTGTGACATGCACAGGCATGTGTAACCAAATAGTGCTGCACAACAGTTTAGCATGACCTTATTGTGACATGCACAGGCATGTGTAACCAAATAGTGCTGCACAACAGTTTAGCATGACCTTATTGTGACATGTACAGGCATGTGTAACCAAATAGTGCTGCACAACAGTTTAGCATGACCATATTGTGACATGCACAGGCATGTGTAACCAAGTAGTGCTGCACAACAGTTTAGCATGACCTTGTTGGGTCACAATTATGCAGGACCAGATAAAGGTTTGGCTCTGTCCTCTTATATTTTTATTTATAATTATAGTAATTCTAAGAATCAATTGCCTTTTAAAAAGAATAATTAACATGTATATTTTAATATTTTCCCATATTTTAATATTTTGTCAACTTCTGACCAGATTTTATTTGTGCAGGTTTACAACGAGTTGTATGCAGTCATTTATCAACCACAATAATCGACAGTTCACATCCAAGCATTCAACCAAACACCTGCCCTATTTTTTTTTCTTTTTGAATCACTTTTTTCCCCTTCAGGAGAACAATGACATTCCCTTACTCAGCCATCAGACCCATCAAATAGCGTGTGATATTTTGTTCTGCCACATCTGCGGACTTTCACACTTTTTATCTTAAATTTAAACTTTTTGTGCCCTTTTCTACCACATATAAATGTACTTTGGAATCTGAGATGCTTATCATATAACTTTCCTCTGCAGATGGTGGTAAGTTCAATTTGCAATTCAATATCCAAATGCACGCTACAGATTTAATATTTGAAAAAAAATATATATTTGATTTAACATTTGAAAAAAATATATATTTGATTTAATACTTGAAAAAAACTTCTGTTTTCAAAATATGGGAACTAATCACTAAGATAACAGTTCTATTACCGCTATTTCTATGTGATATATCTCCAATAAATTTTAATGTAAAAAAGAATTAATTGCATACACTGGATCTTAGCTATGCCCTATCTTCAGGTGTAAACTCTCTTATCATTTTGTCAAGTGGTTGTTCATATAATAACAGTCCAACAGCTAGACATACCAAGTTCAAAAATCAGATATATATTTATATATAATTTGAAATGTTGGGAACTTCATTAACACTGACATTAGTGAGAGATATAGGTCAAAATTATTTTTTTAATTAATCACAAATTTGGCAGTGTGCACATGAATATGCTCCAAAATGGTTTAATTAACACTTGCAATTATGAGCTCTTACAAATAAAAAATAGAGCATGCTTATTTGATTAATTAAGCCAGATATGGTAGTTTAGAATAATCATCGCTTTAGCACTGTGTAAATAAATGGCCTATTTCTGCTATGAGGATGTAATATATTAAGTTATTTCAGGCGCAGTTTAATACAAGGATATGCAGTCACGCATTGCATTGGCTGTTTTTATCACACAGAATTCATGATGTAGTTTCATACAGTGTGAATCATAATCCAGTAAAATGGTTACAATGTATCTGAATTTTTTTTCAGAGCCACATATCATGCTAATAGTCGTCTCTGTGGAATTGAATATCATTGAACAAATTAGCATTTACACTATGACATGAAAAAATTATAATTTAACCATGTCATCCAACTAGTACAATATCTATCCTCTTGTATTTATGAAAATAATTAGTCTATACAACTGCTATGCATGACATGATTTTAAGATTTATTAATATTTCATTTTAAGTATTTTAAGATCTGGTTGTGCTCAAAATAATAACATCAAATCTAATTCATGTATTTTTCTGACTACATTCTATCATGCAACATTTGGTCAATTTTTGTGGCACTGTTTATATATAGATCAACCTCTGCTTCCATGCATGGCTGATTTCAGATGTAACCCATTTCTTCTGTGTATTTGAAGTGCATTAAGTTTCCCAACAAAAAGACAAATATAATCACATAAAAAAACAGAACTATTTTAATAGATCTACATAAATTTGGTTTACAATACTGAGCATTAAGAATTCCTTGTCCTCAGGTGAGACATGTCATGGATCGTGTCTTTAATGCAAAGGGAGGAAGTGCAAATTCATCATTCTGTCTGTAAACTTCTAGGACACCAAATGAGATAATACTCACATATATTTTGCCATTATTGTATCTTATTTGTAATTCTTTCAACAAAACGTCCTCGTCTAGCTGTGACAGAGTGGCTAGATCCTCTGTTTCTCCCGCAACTTCCATTTTCTATATCCAACTTGCTGCCATAAACATCCACTTTGCAGAAAAGTTTGCCTGACAGAACCTCTCCCATGCAACTCTGGCAAAGACCTCCACCTGTTTGGTAAATCTTGTAATGAGGTCAACAGCGGGTCGAAGTTCACCTGACGTCAAAATCGACCTACTTCCTGGACCATTTAAAGGAATGAATCACAATGCAAGTCATTATTACCTTCAGATCAAGGCTCACGTTTTGGGCTAAATATAAACTTATTTTTCTTTTTAGGTAAGGGTGGAGTAAAGACTGCTGATTGCTTGTCAATGATAAAATTGTAACCTCACTGGACTTTGCCCATATTGATGTGAGACACACCCCTCAGCTGTCATGTGTCAAGAGTTTTCAGACCCTTCAAGAAATATATTGGGCCATTCTTGGTATATATATTATTATTATTATATCATCTTGAACTGGAAAAGTAGTGGTCCCACATAGACCTACAATCTGCATGTTCAAAGATCTTACATCTTGTGTGAATTAAGGTATTCGTCAGCAGCCATTAACTAAACATTAAATATTGTGGCTTATCAAAATGTTTTTTACTTTGGATAGGTTATCACAATACTGGTATACCCCATGCTTAAATTGCTCAGAATGTGTTTATTTGAACTTCTGCCATGTTCTTAAATTGGACATTTTGTTATATTACATGTAAAGATTATTATTAATGTTTTCTTGAAATGGAATTTACTGCCACTTGGTTAATTGGTTAACCCCCTCGCACCAAAAAAATTATGATTTTCACATCTCACAACTGGTATATATTTATGGGGGAAAAAATACTTATTTTGTTCTGAAACTCATATTATAAGCATTGCATTTTTTCAGAAATGAGCATCTCTATCAAAATAATACCCTAAGAGATGTTTGAGGAAAATAATTGTACCAATTTTATAGCCGATAAAAAAAAGTAATCTGTTGAGTAACTAATCTTGACATGTTGCATTTTGCAAAATTCGAAACCTTAAAAACTTCAGGCTATAATATTTAATAATAATTATTTATATTTCTTTCTCTTCAAGTAGCATTTTGACTTTTTGAATATATTTCTTTGGCCAAGAAAGATAATAATTACCTGAAAGATAATGCAAAGTTGTTATTAGGTCTCCATGATAGCTTTAAGTTTGTGTGTCAGTTTAAATATCATATAAATAGATTTCAAATAAACTAGATTTCAAGAAGATTCTCAACTGATGTACTTTTATGGGATCTGCTTAAATACAAGGGCATTCCGATTGTTTTATCACAAAAGTAGAGGAAAACTACTTAATCACAATATGTAAATCAAATAAATTTATTAACAAATATCAAATTTGATACAAAATCTTGAGATTTGACCAGTTGCTGTTCATTATTGACAATTAAATCACACAATTCACCACAGTTGCCACATAATCTGAATATCCTGGTTTTTTAAAAATTCAAAATGATATGGTGTTAATATAAAATTGAAAAATATATTTAATTGTTTTCTCAATTACTACAAAATACAGACATTCATTTTGCTTAAAATATTTGAAGAATGGGTCAAGAAAGATTATCACTGGTTAACAAAGATGTCCACTAACACAAAAGCAATAGTAAAAGCTCCCTCCTCCCCCAGGAAAATACTGGTATACCCCATGCTGTAAGTCTACTTCATGTTTGAGCAAAGGGTCTTTTGCAAATGCTTCAAAATTAAATAAAATAGGGTTTACAGAATGCATTTCTATCCAAAATGACTCATTCAAAGATATCACAGATTCTAAGAAATCAGTGATTTCAAATGTCACAGATTTAATGACATCAATGAATCAGAGACATCACTGACTCATTTGTTTTAGGAATGAAATATTTCATCAAACCAAACAAGTGTCCAGATAGTTTGTCACGGTAGATCAAGATCAAGGGGCAAAGTATAAAAGCCTGTCTGATTAATCCATCTGATATGTAAACTCATTTTTATTTATATATTTCCTTTTATAACAAAGCATCTATGTTTTTGACAATGTAACACAAAATAGCATCCAACCTCCATAACATTTTTGACTTTTGGGTTTATGTTAGTAATTAAGGAATGGGGTTGAGTCTTATTTGAACTTCATCAAGACTTCAAAACTTTCTGATAAACTTCATTTCATCCAGCAGCACAACCTGTTAACTAGTTGGATGAAACTCTAAAAATGATAAATCCTTGGAATGTTTTATATTGGGTTTTTGTTATTTTGGTTTGTTCTTGTACCTTTAGACATGTTTTACCAACAGGTGGCACTACAAGCTACACTCATCTGTCTTTGAGATTGTAAATGGCAAATAGGTGGCAGCACCTCAACATTTCACATCCATCTCAGATATAAATTGAAAGACATGGCATTCAAAGTATATAATAAAATATTTCTCACTCGCTATTTATTTCATATAAAAATGTCTAAGCTGTAAATAAACATATTTTGCATCAATCAATATGCTCCTCTAACATCTCTGGTACAAAATAATATTTCAATTTAACACCTGATATAAATAAATCGCAAATCTGCAATGATTTACAGAATTTTCAAATAACATTTGTATTGACTTATACTAACTGAAATTAATATCTATCACAGAAAAAATAACTACATTCACATTTCTGTGGATATATATGATGAAAAATGTCATAATAAACATGAGATCTTATGTCAGTAATCATTTCGCTGAACACGCCATTTGTTATCTGTGCCTATCTTTCAAATACCATTTTTAATCTCATCCTTTATATGTTTTATAGTACCGAGACCATAGATGCATGATGCAAGATGTTCAACACATATTTAACACAATGAAAACAACCTAAGCAATAAAGTCTAATTAAAATATAAAAATGGCCCCAATAAAATGAAAAGCCTTTTTGGAATAGCCAGTTTGTGCTCTTTGCACTGAAAGACTTTGGTAGATTAAATAGTAATCCTGTCACAACCATAAAACAATAATTATCATCTGAATACTATGAATATTCATCATCTTTGATAACAGAGATTTTTGTTTCGATAATAGAGATTTTTTTTACACCCATACCAGCCAAAAACATACATTAACAATACCCTCATATTTCTGTTTCCAGTTTTTGTCAATATCTAAATGAATATTTTATACTAGAACAATATTCCATTTGTGATAATTGTTGTAAAATATAAATTCTCTTTGTTCACATATATAAATTTACAATCTTCTTTTAAAATTATATTTCATATTAGACATAGATTTGCTGTCCTGTCCTCATTGAAAAATGGTCTAATTCTAGGGTTTATTTTGCAGCAACGTCCGTTGGTCCCATATTAAGTGATGATCTACAAACAGAAAGCCACCATATCAAATGAATGCCAATAGTTTAAATATGAGTAAAATATGGTGAAATATGGACATTAACAAAATTAGATATATTCTTGCAATACTTTTTATTTCTTTTGAAATTTTAGACTGAAATTTAAAAACTTTAAATGCTTGATTTTCCGGCATTTGAGTCAAACTGATTTAAATATAAAGTCATTGTCTGAGATTTAATTAATCATTTTTAATCCTTATATCATGGTTTAGACCAAGAATAGATTTAGACTAAGTTTTGTTACTGGTTCAAAAGAAAAACTTTTGTCTTTGATCTGATAGACCTGACAATAATATCTAGTTATCTAGATCATAACACTTGGGAAAAAAAACTTAAAAAACAAAACAAAACAAAAAAACAACAAAACAAATCTGCCCACTGGTCAAATTTTAAACATCTTGTTAGAATCACCATCATTAGAAACAAAACGTCTTTTTATCCTGGCATAAAAAAGCATGTTCTTCAAATTAAAAAAAAAAAAAAAAAAAATTGTCTTAAAACTTGATTTATATGAATATATTTAAACTCAGATTTATCAATATAATGCAAGTTGGCGAACCTGTTGTGCTTCATGTGGCTCCTGACGAGATGTCCGGCTGCCAGGGCTGACATGAGGGACAGTTCTCCTGCGAGCACGGTGGCACAGATAATACGCGCTAGCTGTGCAGCATTAGCTCCAGGGTTCTCTGTGCACGCTCCTCTCACACCCAACATCTGCATTTATACATTGTATTCTCTCAAGTTTCTATCACTTGCTCTAATTTAAAAAAATCAAAATTCCCCATAATTGTATAACAATTTTTAATACATAAAAATTTGAATATTTGAATACCGGTATATATATTTATATAATTAGGCCATGAATCTGGTTTTATGATAAAATATCAATGTTTGTAAATTCAATTTCTTTTAGTTGTTGTTTGTTTATTCATTTTTTAGTCATTCCAATAAATTTCCTGTTATTTTCATAAGATATCCAGATACAATTGAATTTTAGCCATTTTGAGAATTAATTTAGATATCTAACCTCGAGACAAGCTGCCTGGGGAGGTAGGACAGTGCCGCCCCCTACAGTGCCAACCTCCAGCGAGGGCATGGTACAGCTGATATAGAGGTCCTCACCGTCCACTCCGGCTGGCTCCATCACAGTCAGGCAGTACGAGCTGCACACCACCTGCGCCGGGTCCTGCAATGGAGGGTTAAAATACACTTTAAAGAGATGCCACATAAGTTCCAAATACTACTGGATTGAGACTTTGGTGAGGGCGTCGAAAATTCATTGTACTATCAGGTCCTGTGTAAGACTTGAATTGTTTTTACACACAATCTGGCCATTTGGGGTTGAGTTAGGCCCTGGCAAGATAAGAAATACCGGCTGTATTGAATGAAAATTCCATAACTAAAAAAAAAATGTTAGTTAAATTACTTAACTTAATTAAAAGTCATTAAAAGTTGTTTATATTATTCAACGTGTACATTAATACTACTAATAATTACAACAAAATGCAACATGATAACAGGCTGTCTTTGCATTTCAAATTTTAACATTTCAAATGTTAATGTGACCAAAATTCTTCAATCAACATATATCGTGTCAAACTACTGGACATGCAATGTTCTTTGCTGGTGACTGACCTGTCCAGTGGCGATGTAGATGGCGGTCACAATGTTAGCAGCATGAGCGTTGAATCCACCCAGACTGCCGGCCATACACGACCCCACCAGGTTCTTGCTGATGAAGAGGTCTGATAGGGCGGAGGCGGACGTCTTGAGCGTCGTCCTCACGATGTTAGCGGGTATGGTCGCTTCACAAACCACAGACTTACCACGACCCTCTAGCCTAAAAAACAACACATTATTTATTACATCTGAGACCAAATCTATGAGTTTTCTCAGGTCCAGCATATCCACTTAATATTTTCCAGATAAGAACTCAGGTCCAGCATATCCACTCAATATTTTCCAGATAAGAACTCAGGTACAGCATATCCACTCAATATTTTCCAGATAAAAACTTTTCATTAACCTTTTTTGAATTGAATGAATGCAATGTGAAAAAAAAAATGTTCTTCCTTATTCTTTTTCACCAATGTTTAAATAAAGCAGATAATTTGTTAAACATTTATGCATGATTTTTTGAGATACAAGCATTAAGCTTGAATTGTTTATATTAATTGACTTTTTTGGCTTTGATATACATTCACAGCTTAACACCCAAGCTTAAATACTCGAGTTCAAGTATGTTCAGTTTCTCTTTCTATCTGCTATTTTATATTTCCTCTGTTTGAATTATTAATTGACATGGCATACCAGTTGACAGCTGATGGCTTCTTATCTGTGCAGAAGTTTCCACTGAGACTAAGAATGTCCATATCCTGGAAGAAGTCTGTCTGCATCAGGCCTAAGGCTTTCTCGGATCCCTGAAAACACAACACATGCATATCAAAATAGGCAAAGTCAACTCTATTAAGGGTATTTTCAGTGAGTGCCCCCTAACGGCAGAGGAGTAAATTACCAAAATACTCTACTTGATTGGAATTGGTACATTTACAGTGTAAAAACACAAGGTCAACTCTATTAAATGTACATTAAAGACTTATAATGTAAAAATTGTATCTTGTCTGTGATATTCTATTCCTAGAGAACAGTCTTTTGTAAAGAAGGGCAAAATCAATTATTATTTTTATGTTGGGAACCAAACTGAGAATGCTGAAAGCAGGATTGAACTTGCCTCAAATTCACAGGTCATGTGAACTACCGTATTTACTCGTGTATAAGTCGACTCGTGTATAAGACGACCCCCCAAAATTGAGGTTATTTTACTTGAAAAAAACCAATTTCCGAATATAAGACGAGTTGGTTTTTCTTGAGATATCGGCTCTGCTACCATTCAAGCTTCAGCTGAAGCTTGGCGGTCATTTTAAAAGTGAAACTTAAATATGCTTACGATATAAGATCTTAGCAGTCTTATACACGAGTAAATACGGTAAAACGTAAATACAATGTTCGTATTTTCGAAATAATGGATATCAGACGTAGCGGGTCGATTTTAATTGCGTTTTAAATGATAAATAAAGGTATTTACCCAATATTATTTCGAAACACTTTGTTTTGACTTTGTTCTCACTGATTCCAATTATCAAGGACGTCACGTACATCGTGTTATGTTTTCGATGTGCGGAACACGGTAAATTTGATGTGCGGCAACACGAAGAGAAGCCAGGGATCCATCGTTGCGCAATATATTAAATTTTTCAATGCGAGTTGATACACTCCATTTGTTTTCGCACCAAAAATAAGAGCTTGTCCCCGTCACTCCCGCTTTTTAAAATGACGACCTCGTATTGCGTAATGCATTTAAATGGATGAATGGTTTTGTTCTGTTCTCGACCTGCAAGGCATATTTTGTGTTAATGTTGGGTATATACTTTTATTTATCATTTAAAACGCAATTAAAATCGATCAATACCTTTATATATCATTTAAAACATATTATTTCAAAATGCTTTGTTTTGACTTTGTTTTTACTGATTTCAATTATCAGCGTTCACAGTTTTGCATCTCGTCATTGTTTCCACTGCTTTGTAGACACTAATAACATGTCCATATATATATATTGGACTGCATAGTCTAACTGCTTTGAGTCGTGTCTTCCCTTGTTGACAGAAATGCTTTCACACGTGGATCGATTTTAATTGCGTTTTAAATGGATTGATGGTTTTGTTCTGTTCTCGAACAATTTGTGATAATATTGGGTAAATACCTTTATTTATCATTTAAAACGTAATTAAGATCGATCCGGTAAATTCTGTGGCAAATCTGCAGTCAATGATCACATGACTTGTGAGTCACGTGGCCAATCGATCCGCAATGTCACGGACATCGTATTTACGTTTTACTTCTATGTCTATTAAAATTATTATTTAAATATATCGCACAATTCAACTCTGCCTTTGATGTCTTCCCATTCAGTGGTGTAAAAATTAGTAAAATTTCACTGATACCAATTATCAGCGTTCACAGTTTTGCATTTCGTCATTGTTCCACTGCTTTGAGTCGTGTCTTCCCTTTTTGACAGAAATGCTTTCACACGTGGATCGATTTTAATTGCGTTTTAAATGGATTGATGGTTTTGTTCTGTTCTCGAATAATATTGGGTAAATACCTTTATTTATCATTTAAAACGCAATTAAAATCAATCTGCTACGTCTGATATTCGTTATTTCGAAAATATGAACATCGTATTTACGTTTTACCGTATTTACGTTTTACCGTAAATACTCGAGTATAAGACTGCTCTCGTGTATAAGACGACCCCCTAAACATTAACTAAGAGTTTTTGGAAAAAAACCTCGTCTTATACACGAGTATTTACGGTATGTATGTTTAATACGTATTGCCCAGATATTCACACAACACTGAATAAAAGTTGATATTAACTGATGTTTTGCAAATGTCAAACCAAATATCTACAAATATTGGTAATAATTAAGGGTATTGGCCAGACTAAATCTACATGTTTTTTGTGCTACATACTTTGGAAAGCATGTTCATGCCCATAGCATCTCCCGTGGTTGCAACAAAGCGGATGTAGAGACATCTGGCAGCCTGAGACACCTGAAGCTTCTGCAGACGTGCAAATCTGCAAATAAATTATGTCAATCAATACACTTTCTTTGAATTTTTTTTGCATCAATATTTTATTTTAGCAGAATCAAGACTGATGCAAAAGGTAACAACATAATAATACAATTCACTTTACTTAACGTCCTTCTTCATCAAGCTAACATGCCATCTTTCTACCTTTTGGAGTGAGTCAAATACATGAATTTTCTTGTTAAATTTTCTTTGTTAAAAATAATATTCAAAAATATCTTTTTGCCCGTAAAATAACTACATCTAAGGAATAGTTGATATGACTTATTTTGCCTCAACAGATTCCTGAGAAATCTCAAAATGAAAATAAAAATTTATAATTAAGTCTCATATATTAGTTTAAGTAAAAAAGTTTTCCAGGTGTTACAATTCTACTGTTGCGACCAACCTGCTTGTGCATTTGAAAGCATCGGCCAACAGTTCAAAGTTATCTCTCTCTTCCAGCCACAGCTTGGCAGTGCTTGCTCGCTTGGCGGAGGGAAATCTCACCACCGGTGCCCGTGTCATGCCATTCCTGTTCAACATTGTCGTCACCCCACCAGCTGCCTGCAATTATATAAAAATATTGCAACTGTTGAAAATTTATACAATATTACATGATTAAGATTCTTCACTTAAACTTTAAAGGTATAAAACATTAATTCTATAATGTAGTATCAAAGGCATATTGACATACAGACATAATGAGAAACTCCGGTTTCACATGGAGTAATAAGAGAAGTTGCAATATGACATTGGAGTTGCATTTTTAGTAGTGATCTGTCTTGATGAAACTCAAAGTTGGGTTGCACTGTCTGACTTCATTCTAGTGCCATTCATGAGGACAATACCTTTCATGATATCTTGAGAATATCACCATACTCTCATGCCATCATTTTACCTTTCAATGCCTCTATGATAACAGTCCACATAAAAATGATGCCAAGAAAAAAAGGGCTCATAATTATAGGCGCTTGTTAAAACAGCTTTTACAGACACTTATTGGAGTGATTCTACCCAAAAAGATAATAGATATGAAAGGCAAATACATTCGTCTCCAATTTATTATTTGTGTACATTAAAAAAAAAAAATTAGTGCATAATTCCTGAAACATTCTCAGTGTATTGTATATTGTTTGTAAAATGTATGTCCTAAACACCCTATACTAAGAATTTCCATTATTATATATAAACAAAAGGAAAGTGAAAACAAATTTTGATAACATTTAACTTACCGTCAGCGCATTACATCCTCTGTTGGTACTGGCGATGAGGGTGCCCTCGGTGGTTGCCATGGGGACCATGTATTTTGTGCCGTCCAGCAGCAGTGGACCAGCCACACCGACTGGGATGGGCATGTAACCAACCACGTTCTCACAGCAAGCCCCATGCACCTGCACAAGTGAAAAATAATTAAATTATCTTTCTTTGATATCCAGCAGTAAATTGAGATATTTCTGCCAGGAACTATTTAAATTAATTTATACAATGCAAAATATTTTGATATTTTCAGTTTCATTATAGTAAAAAAGAATGGTTTTGTCTATATGTGAGATGAGAAGATTTTGTTCCAGTCAATTATTTGTTGTCACATTTAAGTAATCAATAATCAAAATGGACAAGTCAAAAATCTACCTGGTGATTAATATTTAACTTAAAAATCTACCGGTATCTCATATTTTATATTAATAAAAACCCAAATAATTTTCTTAATAATCTTAATTGTAATATTCAGAACTGATTTTGTAAATGCTTAAAAATGCATAAAAAATGCTTAAATGTTAGCATATTTTTCTTATAAACTCACATTTTTGTAATCATAGCTTTTGTGTGGAAGATTCTCAAGGGCATTGTCTCTCTGTAGTTTTGGTGCCACCATCTTCCTGCGTATGCTGACTGCCCTCTTGTGGTCACCGAGTGCACTTTCCAGCTGGAAGCCCTTAAGGTTGCGTGACTCGAGCAGAAGCAATACCTCAGCATCACTTAAAACACTGGCACCTCCCTATATAATAGTTGACAGTGTATTAATTAATAATAATATCTTTATGTCTTATTAACACTGCAGAGGATGAGTCATGGATGATTAAACATAGGCATCAGAGATGCATCAACCCTCAGCCCTGGTAACTCATTGCACAACATTCGCTCCACACAATATTTGTGAACAAAACATCACTGGACCAAGGCAAATTGATGCAGGGGTAAAAAAAACCCATAAAATCTACTTCCTTTGATAGCTTAGGTGTGTCAAGTATCATGAAACTGTCATCATTTACTCTAGAATTATTGAGATGACCTTGAAAAGCAGGTTAAGGTGACCTTGAAAAGCAGGTTAAGGTCACCGTCCATCAAACTCATCTGGAGTCTTCCCAGATGCTTATGTGTGTCAATTTTCATGAAGCTGCCATTATTTGCTCTTAAGTTATTGCAATGACGTGGATTTGACATGATTGTCCCTGTGACCTTGAAAAGTAGTTGAAGGTCATGTTCCATCAAGAGAAGTCTGAGGTCTTCACCAGATGCTTATGTGTGTCAAGTCTCATAAAGCTGCCATCATTCGTTCTCGAGTTATAGCAATGAAAGGGATTTCACATAATTGTACCTGTGACCTTGAAAAGTAGGTCAAGGTCATGTTCCATACAAAAATGTCTGAGGTTTTCATCAGATGCTTATGCGTGTCAAGTTTCATGAAGCTGCCATCATTTGTTCTCGAGTTATCGCGATGACAAGGATGATTTCACATAATTGTCCCTGTGACCTTGAAAAGTAGGTGAAGGTCATGTTTCATAGATAAAATCTGAGGTCTTCACCAGATGCTTATGTGTGTCAAATCTCATAAAGCTGCCATCATTTGTTCTTGAGTTATTGCGATTCTTGGGATTTCACATAATTGTCCCTGTGACCTTGAAAAATAGGTCAAGGTCGCCGTCCACCGAACTAGTCCGAGGTTTTCAACAGATGCTTATGAGTGTAATGTTTCATGAAGCCGCCATCATTTGTTCTTGAGTTATCACGATGACAAGGATGATTTCACATAATTGTCCCTGTGACCTTGAAAAGTAGGTGAAGGTCATGTTCCATCAAGAGAAGTCTGAGGTCTTCACCAGATGCTTGTGTGTGTCAAATCTCATAAAGCTGCCATCATTCGTTCTTGAGTTATTGTGATTCTTGGGATTTCACATAACCGTCATTGTGACCTTAAAAATTAGGTCAAGGTCGCCATCCATCGAACTCGTCTGAGGTTTTCACCAGATGCTTATGCGTGTAATGTTTCATGAAGCTGCCATCATTTGTTCTTGAGTAATCACGATGACAAGGATGATTTCACATAATTGTCCCTGTGACCTTGAAAAGTAGTTGAAGGTCATGTTCCATCAAGAGAAGTCTGAGGTCTTCACCAGATGCTTATGTGTGTCAAGTCTCATAAAGCTGCCATCATTCGTTCTCGAGTTATAGCAATGAAAGGGATTTCACATAATTGTACCTGTGACCTTGAAAAGTAGGTGAAGGTCATGTTTCATAGAAAAAATTCTGAGGTCTTCACCAGATGCTTGTGTGTGTCAAATCTCATAAAGCTGCCATCATTCGTTCTTGAGTTATTGCGATTCTTGGGATTTCACATAATTGTCCGTGACCTTGAAAAATAGGTCAAGGTCGCCGTCCATCAAACACGTCCGAGGTTTTCACCAGATGCTTTTGTGTGCCAAGTTTCATGAAGCTGCCATCATTTGTTCTCGTGTTATCGCGATGACAAGGATGATTTCACATAATTTTACATGTGACTTTGAAAAGTAGGTGAAGGTCATGTTTTATAGAAACAATTCTGAAATCTACACCAGATGCTTATGGGTGTCAAATCTCATAAAGCTGCCATCATTTGTTCTTGAGTTATGCGATTCTTGGGATTTCACATAATTGTCCCTGTGACCTTGAAAAATAGGTCAAGGTCACCGTCCATCGAACTCGTCCGAGGTTTTCACCAGATGCATATGTGTGTCAAGTTTCATGAAGCTGCCATCATTTGTCCTCGAGTTATCGCGATGACAAGGATGATTTCACATAATTGTCCCTGTGACCTTGAAAAGTAGGTGAAGGTCATGTTTCATAGGAAAAATTCTGAGGTCTTCACCAGATGCTTATGTGTGTCAAATCTCATAAAGCTGCCATCATTCGTTCTTGAGTTATTGTGATTCTTGGGATTTCACATAATTGTCCGTGACCTTGAAAAATAGGTCAAGGTCGCCGTCCATCAAACACGTCCGAGGTTTTCACCAGATGCTTTTGTGTGCCAAGTTTCATGAAGCTGCCATCATTTGTTCTCGTGTTATCGCGATGACAAGGATGATTTCACATAATTTTACATGTGACTTTGAAAAGTAGGTGAAGGTCATGTTTTATAGAAACAATTCTGAAATCTACACCAGATGCTTATGGGTGTCAAATCTCATAAAGCTGCCATCATTTGTTCTTGAGTTATGCGATTCTTGGGATTTCACATAATTGTCCCTGTGACCTTGAAAAATAGGTCAAGGTCACCGTCCATCGAACTCGTCCGAGGTTTTCACCAGATGCATATGTGTGTCAAGTTTCATGAAGCTGCCATCATTTGTCCTCAAGTTATCGCGATGACAAGGATGATTTCACATAATTGTCCCTGTGACCTTGAAAAGTAGGTGAAGGTCATGTTTCATAGGAAAAATTCTGAGGTCTTCACCAGATGCTTATGTGTGTTAAATCTCATAAAGCTGCCATCATTCGTTCTTGAGTTATTGTGATTCTTGGGATTTCACATAATTGTCCCTGTGACCTTGAAAAATAGGTCAAGGTCGCCGTCCATCGAACTTGTCCGAGGTTTTCACCAGATGCATATGTGTGTCAAGTTTCATGAAGCTGCCATCATTTGTTCTTGAGTTATCGCGATGACAAGGATGTTCGCTACAGACATACAGACATACATACATACCCACGCCAGGAGTACTGCAATACCCTCAGCCTGATTACATCAGGGGCTGAGGGTAAAAAGTTGAATGGGCAGAGCAGCAAAAAAGAAATTCATATATTGTGTAACACGATTATAGGAGTTAGTTTGTACATAAAGTTTCAAGAGTCAAAGTTTCAAGAGTCAAAATAATAGGCAACTTAAAATATGACTGAAAAATAGTTTGCAGGGAGTGAATATGTTTGTTAAAAAATGGGCAAAGTTCAGATATGTACAAGCAATTGATTGACTTGCCAAGTTAGAAGCTAATTCTACCACTTAAGCCCTGTTCTCTTGCATACTGAGCAATGCAGGTATTTCCATATATGAGTTTTGCTGTTCATTATGACTTCCTGATAAGTAAATTGATGTTTAGCCTTTCCATTGGGGTAGCTATTGAAATTCTGATGCATAGATGATGGATTGGTTTCTCATTTTGCAAATCTAACTTCAGCATTAAATTGAAATTTTCCGCAGTTTGACCATGAAAACATCATAAAACTGATGCATACATGTGAACACTGCGTGAAATTCTGTGTTTCATATTGCATTGCGCACTGCACATTTGGAAAAACAGCTCAAAGATTAAAGATTTATAGAGTGTGGGTCACCCAGTTAAATCATTGTTGCTAATATTTGTAATAATTGGTAAGGTAATAGTGATGACAAGCCGGTTTGATCCTGACCTTACATGTGGGGCCATAAAGGTCACAGATAAACTTCAAAAATTTTGATGTGGAGGATATTTCTGTAAGTTTCAATAATTGGCAAAATTCTATTGTGTTAACAAACCAATTTGGTGTTGACCTTATCTGAAAAGCAAACAAGGTTATGGAAAGGTCAATGTCAAAGACTTCTGCAATACTGATATGGAGAAAGATCCAGTCTTCAAATACGTTTCAATGATTGGCTTATCACATTTTTATCACATTAACAACTATGAATTCAGACAGACGAAAACCCCTTTTAAAATCCCCCTCCAAATTTGTTGCTTGGGGGACATACCAGTTAAAGTGTGAAACGACCATATATTATGGGCATGAGGAGATGCTAATCAGGATAGCTCCTTTTCACTTATCAACCCAGAGATGACCTTCTGATACCTGCATTGTGATCACGTCCACGAGCTATAGTTATATTAGTATATTCTATAAGAGATAACTGGCTGATTGATAACAACACAATGTCCGAGCTCTTATCTCTTTAACAAGAGGATCATCTATATACCCACCTACACTCGTACTGCAATGACAAGTCCTACCTATGTGATGCATGACCGCAAGGGTCAAAATTCAAATTCTATATTGGAATCACAATCATATAAACAAACATATCAGTAAGCTATCTGGGACAAGCTAATCTTTTCCAATGAAGAGGAGGTCGAGTGCATCCTTATGGGTACAAAATTAGCATTTGAGTGTTTGCTTGAGTGCAGGTGACTTGGACATCTGGGCTTCAGTGACACCTGGTGGTGACCTGGCTTTATATCTGTCCAGCTGGTTACTATTGCTGTTATCAATGCAAAGATATGTATAACCTTTATATGTTACTGCAACCACTTTCTTTCAAGTCAAATATACGGTAATATGTTGAAGATTTTAAAGATTTGTAAAATATGATTCAAATTAAATTAAGGATGTTTGCAAAAAAATAACACAGTACAGCCAAAATTGATTGCATAATTACTTTAGCATAATATGTTTCCTAATATAATCCAAAAGATGCAATGCAAATGTACAAAACATAGGCCAACAGCCTTGGAGCTATGCTGATCATTGCCTTTGGGAACTTTTACTGGAAATGCCTGCAAAATTTAAATCATATAAACCCTTTCCCAGTGCAGACTTGAACATATGGTAATTTCGGCCAATCAAAAATGCATATTACATATTGAATTTGTTGTCTCAATTCTCATTGGCTAATATTTGTTATGTTTTTCAAAATGGCAGCCTCCTTTACCACTCAGTGATAGCAATTAGATTTTTTTCAAAAGGTCATAAAAGATGAAAAAGGTTCTGAGCCTAAAGTGAAAACAGATAAAACTGGTCCTATGAAAATACAGTATCTTACACACAAATAGCTAAGAACTATGACTAGTCATTTCCGAGGAGAAGATCAAAGTTTAAGGACAGAATGACAGAAAGTTTCTCCCCCTCACAGCAGAAGCTATTCAGGCCTTGACATAAAGAGAAAAAAATTGGTTGTCCATTTTAGACATCAGAGAGTGAGAAGTGGTGTCCCCAAGTTTCTAAGGATAATAGGATGCATGATACAATAAAGAGCATTGTATATAATGCCTCAGTCACATTTGCACCAGGCGCTGGCCAGCAAGTAAGAATCGGCCGACTTCCCACTCTGCCAGGCGCCGGGGAGTTTATCAGCAACAATCTGAAATATGCCGTAGCCGTGGTCACGTTATTAAAGGGCACCACACGTCACCCGCAAGAAAATGACACAGACGTCTGCAGGACATCTTAAAGACGTCTGTATCATGTGACAGACATCTGAATGATATCCTAAAGACATCTATATCATTTGACAGACGTCTGAAGGACATCCTAAAGACGTCTATATGAGACCGTAGGGAGCCCGGTGGATCATCTGACGATGGTCTGTGAACACATGAAATCCTATTTTCACCGCACAATGCCACCGGCAGCCCTAAGATAATCTGCTGATGTGCCTGCGGGACACTGCTGGGACCCTGCCGTGTATTTTAAGATGATATTTGCTGATAAGACATCGGGGAAACGCCGGCAACTTTTATGTTGCAGCTAAAAGTTCCTGATGACCCGCCTGACGTCTTAAGGATGCCCAATTCTGGTCGATGATCTCCCGGTGCCTGCACGGCAATCTGAATTGCCTGCCGATTTTGTAAAAAATACCCATCGGCCGGGCATCTTTACTGAAATCGGCGCAAATGTGACTGAGGCATAAGGTTGAGTGGTGACTAGTGGTGCTTACTTGTTCCAATGAGATAAATATTTATCAAGGATTTGAATAAAATCAATGTAGTTTGGGCCACTAAAAAAAACCAAAAATATGATTGCCCAACTGGGCAACTACAACAGAGCATTCACTGGCCCAAACAGAGGATCTGGCAGCCCCGGGTCACCGGGCAAGTGCATATGCCAAGGCCTGCTATGCTGTGCATAGCTAAAAATATGGCATTTGTTGATCCCAACTGTATCTGAAGAGTGCCCACTTCACAATTATATGATAATTATGGGCTTACCTCAAACTTCATGATGCGAACACACTCCGACAGTGATCGTATTGGTAATTCACTGTCCTCTTCCCCACTGTCACTCTCTGTATATTCCTGGGAATCTGTTTGTGTTTCCATGGAAACCTTCTCCACCATTCCTTCATTATCATTCTCATCATTCTCATCTCCTATGCTGAACGTGGCTCTCCTATGCTGAACGTGGCTCTTGGCATAATCTGCTTTTTCTGAGAAAAAAGACTTTTTTATTTTAGGTACCAAAAAACTATCCTCTGTATCAATCATTAAAAATTGTAATTGTTTTAGTAAACATATGCCAATGGCCCTTGAGCTATGCTGATCACACTTTTTTGTAATATTTGTGAACATTTTCTAGAAATCAAAATCATTTCACAGAGCAGACTTGAGCAGATGATAATTTTGACCAATCAAAATGCATGTTACAAATTGAATCTAGCCCCAATTCTGTATTTTGGAGGTTTCTGTTAACAGATGGTAGTCAGAGATTGCTAGAATGTTCTCCCATGCATTAAATTTGCTAAGTTTGTTCAATTTTGTAATTATTTGCCAGTGATTTCTGGCCTCAATAGCACAGTTAGTTGATAATTGATGGTTACTTCCTATCCGGGGAAACTTATCTCTTAAATTATAAAGTCCCTACCTCTTTTTTGTAAGTCACCCAGCCCAGTAAGCTCCCCTACCCCCCAGAGGACAAATACTCCAGATTGTACTATTGTATAACTGATTAAAACCTTTTTCGTCTGGGTCAATGTGAAAGTCCATGAGTTTTCCCTGATGCTTTCCATTTTCCAATATTCTCTGTGATTTCCCTGTCTGGAAATCTGGAATATCATTTTCCCTGATTTCTCTGAATAAGTGACTGGGAACCCTGTGCATCGCTCTACATGTGGCCTGATCACTGATGTTTCCAATCTGCTATCAAGGACGACTGGCATTCAGTGCATATATATATCACTTCATTATTGCATAAGAAAGCATGATAGTGTCAGCTGTGCCTTGTTATTAGATGATATGAAGTGGAATATTCTCTCCTGATCTGGGCTCTGCATGATGCAATGATGCAATATTAAGTTAGATTTTGACTAGAAAGTAAAATGGCCAATTCAAGTTTTCTGACTTCAACATTTTACCAGACAGGATCTTGGGCATAGAATGTCCTTTTATATGTTGATGGAGAGTGTAGATTGCACTATAAGTGTGTGTGTGTGCGAGGCTTTGTTTTCAATGTGGAGATCACTGTCATGTGACCTGTGCCCATTGTGTGGCCATGACAACAACCCTTGGATTCTCCAAAATGGTGAATGTAAAGCATAGGCATTTTTAAATAGAGACACTATGGTTATGTAAGATAGCAACATAAATGAAGTATCAACCCACTATGTGTGTTATTTTAATCAATCTTATGTTACCAATCTTACCATGGACTGGATTTGCCGTGGCTGAGAGCTGAGGGGTAACATCCATCTGTACATCCGTCTGTGTGGTGGATTCCTCCTGAGGGGGTGACACGACTATGGATGGCTGTATCAGGGCATGAGGCAGGGTGTTTGGAGCCTGAGGCAGGGTCTTCAGGGCCTGAGGCAGGGTGTTCGGAGCATGAGGCAGGGTCTCGTTGCCCTTGGTCTCCAGGTGAGAATCAAAGTCCACCTCTGAGTCAAAGAAGATATATTTTGCAGCGAGGACGGCTGCTAGGAACAGAGTGATGGAGTAATCAATGGTCGGTGGCAACATTCTGAAAATATATGCAAACAAGTTCATGAAATGGGTCATAGTTGTATCATTTCTATATTTGAGTATAATTTGTATAATTAGGTAACAACAGGTCTATTTTAAAAGAGATTTTGGGACATAGAACTGCCATAGAGATGAGATACTTACTTGGTGACAGAGAACTGCCACAGCAGTGAGGCACTTACTCGGTGACATAGAACTGCCACAGCAGTGAGGCACTTACTCGGTGACATAGAACTGCCACAGCAGTGAGGTACTTACTTGGTGACAGAGAACTGCCACAGCAGTGAGGTACTTACTCGGTGACATAGAACTGCCACAGCAGTGAGGTACTTACTTGGTGACAGAGAACTGCCACAGCAGTGAGGTACTTACTTGTTGACATAGGACTGCCACGGCAGTGAGGCACTTACTTGGTGACATAGAACTGCCACAGCAGTGAGGCACTTACTTGGTGACATAGAACTGCCACAGCGGTGAGGTACTTACTTGGTGACATAGAACTGCCACAGCAGTGAGGTACTTACTTGGTGACATAGAACTGCCACAGCAGTGAGGTACTTACTCGGTGACATAGAACTGCCACAGCAGTGAGGTACTTACTTGGTGACAGAGAACTGCCACAGCAGTGAGGTACTTACTCGGTGACATAGGACTGCCACGGCAGTGAGGCACTTACTTGGTGACATAGAACTGCCACAGCAGTGAGGCACTTACTTGGTGACATAGAACTGCCACAGCAGTGAGGTACTTACTTGGTGACATAGAACTGCCACAGCAGTGAGGCACTTACTTGGTGACATAGAACTGCCACAGCAGTGAGGCACTTACTTGGTGACATAGAACTGCCACAGCAGTGAGGTACTTACTTGGTGACAGAGAACTGCCACAGCATTGAGGTACTTACTTGTTGACATAGGACTGCCACGGCAGTGAGGCACTTACTCGGTGACATAGGACTGCCACGGCAGTGAGGCACTTACTTGGTGACATAGAACTGCCACAGCAGTGAGGTACTTACTTGGTGACAGAGAACTGCCACAGCAGTGAGGCACTTACTCGGTGACATAGAACTGCCACAGCAGTGAGGTACTTACTTGGTGACATAGAACTGCCACAGCAGTGAGGCACTTACTTGGTGACATAGAACTGCCACAGCAGTGAGGCACTTACTTGGTGACATAGAACTGCCACAGCAGTGAGGCACTTACTTGGTGACATAGAACTGCCACAGCAGTGAGGTACTTACTTGGTGACATAGAACTGCCACAGCAGTGAGGTACTTACTTGGTGACATAGAACTGCCACAGCAGTGAGGCACTTACTTGGTGACATAGAACTGCCACAGCAGTGAGGCACTTACTCGGTAACATAGAACTGCCACAGCAGTGAGGTACTTACTTGGTGACATAGAACTGCCACAGCAGTGAGGCACTTACTTGGTGACATAGAACTGCCACAGCAGTGAGGCACTTACTTGGTGACATAGAACTGCCACAGCAGTGAGGCACTTACTTGGTGACATAGAACTGTCACAGCAGTGAGGTACTTACTTGGTGACATAGAACTGCCACAGCAGTGAGGCACTTACTTGGTGACATAGAACTGCCACAGCAGTGAGGCACTTACTTGGTGACAGAGAACTGCCACAGCAGTGAGGTACTTACTTGGTGACATAGAACTGCCACAGTAGTGAGGTACTTGTTGACATAGATTTTCCTCAGCGGTGGGGTACTTACTTGGTGACATAGAACTGCCATAGAGGTGTGGTTGGTGTGAGGTGTCTTGTCAGGTCTCCCTCCTGCAGTTCCAGTTTGGATACGTCCTCTGTCATGGCCGTCACCCATCGGCTGTGAATGTGAATGAGCATCAAACCGGCAGACTGCAAAATATAATTATCACTTCACTGCAACAACTAAGTTAAAGACCCAACATATATATATACATATATATATTTATATATATATATATATATATATATATATATATATATATATATATATATATATATATATATGTTTATGTCACAGATAAAGACATAACATATCACAAGAGTATAGGAGCATTTTGTTTCTCTGAGGACAATGTATCAACTTTGCTGTCAGTCCAAAATGTTCCATTGCAATGTTAACTCTTTGTTTGGTGGAAGTATTCAGTCAATCCTTGAATAGTTTTGCATAATACCACTATAATACTAATTATCTGTCTATAAGATGCATTTGATCAATATCTGACACAGCTACCATTCTGATTTATATCTTTGTACCATAAAACATATATTCAATAGCAGAATAGCATGGCTAATTACCATTATAATTTTAACCCTCTGGGTGACAGGGTTTGGTTTGGTCTCTTCCTCCTCCTCTTCCAGCATCTTCCCAAGCTGATTTATCTGCCAAACTGGTCGTCCCTGGTTACCATTCTGTGTGTACTGAAAATTCAAACACAAATGTTCTGATTGAGAGTTTCTTATCAAATAAAACAATTGGTGTAGCTGTTGTATCTCATCAGAGCTCCATAAAAGATACTTAAAAAAGAAATCTTGTATTTTCTACTTATTTTCAAAACTATAGAAATTGAAATAATTGTAATAAACAATAACCCTTTGCTACTCACCTCAACTACAAGTGTGAGG
Organism: Amphiduros pacificus; assembly: GCA_949316495.1. Taxonomy (NCBI): domain Eukaryota; kingdom Metazoa; phylum Annelida; class Polychaeta; order Phyllodocida; family Hesionidae; genus Amphiduros; species Amphiduros pacificus. Next base: position 28,988,767 of record OX439010.1, on the reverse strand, counting down.
CATGCTGGGAAAAATGTCATAAAGGCAACATAGTTGGCAATCACAGAGAGGCATCCGAATAAACACATTGTCTCCAACTTCTCTACTCCTGTTGAAAAGAAAGAAGAAAGAAAAAGTAGACAAAATTGTCTTTCTTTTCTATTTTTCATAGTCAAAGGAGATGTTCTCTCTGAAGAAACCATATTTGTTTAACCCAAACAAGTACTAAGGGTAGCAGATATTAAAGAACAACAAATATTAAGGAACTATCTGTGCAAGTACTAACAAACTGCAAATAACGAGGTACTACAACTACTAAGGAACTACAACTACTAAGGAACTACAACTACTAAGGAACTACAACTACTAAGGAACAACAAATACTAAGGAACTACATATACTAAGGAACAACAAAAACTAAGGAACAACAAATACTAAGGAACAACAAATACTAAGGAACAACAAATACTAAGGAACAATAAATACTTACTATAGGAACTAACTACAAAAACTAAGATACAACAGACACTAAGGTACAACTACAAATACTAAGGAACTACAACTACTAAGGAACTACAACTACTAAGGAACTACAACTACTAAGGAACTACAAATACTAAGGAACTACAAATACTAAGGAACTACAATTACTAAGGAACAACAAATACTAAGGAACAACAATTACTAAGGAACAACAAATACTAAGGAACAATAAATACTTACTATAGGAACTAACTACAAATACTAAGAAACAACAGACACTAAGGTACAACTACAAATACTAAGGAACTACAACTACTAAGGAACTACAAATACTAAGGAACTACAAATACTAAGGAACTACAAATACTAAGGAACTACAATTACTAAGGAACAACAAATACTAAGGAACAATAAATACTTACTATAGGAACTAACTACAAATACTAAGAAACAACAGACACTAAGGTACAACTACAAATACTAAGGAACTACAACTACTAAGGAACTACAAATAGTTAGGAATTAACTACAAATACTAAGGAACAACAAATACTAAGGAACAACAAATACTAAGGAACTACAAATACTTAGGAATTAAGGTCTATAATCCACAATGAAACACTGGGACACACTTATGTTTTTTTGGCTTAAATGTGTTCAAAGTCATGTTATTTGTTAATTTAGCACAGAAAAAGTAAACTTAACCAGCTAGTCTTAAACTTTTATTATTTAAATTGAACCCGTTTTAACTACCGTTAAAACGGGTTCGACTCAGTTATTGCAGCTGGACACCATGTGTGCTGTATGAGAAATACCCCCTACTGACGTCATAGCCTCACTCTCATCCTGGAATCCCCCAGAGCATGTCGAGCCGAAGGCAGTTACGTAAATATACGAGACCACACGAAGTTCTCTCCCGATGCTTCAAACTGATTGTGGATTATAGACCTTAACTACAAATACTAAGGAACTACAAATACTAAGGAACAACAAATACTAAGAAACAACAGATACTAAGGAACTACAAATACTAAGGAACAACAAATACTAAGGAACAGCAAATACTAAGGAACAACAAATACTAAGGAACAACAAATACTAAGAAACAACAGATACTAAGGTACAACAAATACCAAGGAACTACAAATACTAAGGAACTACAAATTTATGCTCAGGAACAAAAATTAAAATAATGTTTACCAGAGAGTGTTCCCACCCCAATGACGAGAGTTTCCACTATGGCATCTAGGGTTAGCATGGGTCCAAGGACGGCCATTCCACGGGCGATGTTCTCCCGTACCTCATCCTGGGACCTGGAGCTCAGTGCAAACTTGGTTAGCGCACTGGCCTTGGAAAGATCAACCAGCAGGAGAAAAAATGGTAGGGCCTCACTGTCAAATAAAACAAGTGAAATAAAGGTAACAATCATATATCATCTCGGCTTCAAAAATATGAAGTATATAATTTTTACCTAAATTAATTATTGGTGTGTTTGTGACTTAATTTTGGGCTAGAAATAAGTCTTGCTAGGTAATCATTGGTAAACAACAGATCAGTGTGATGTCACCACATGATATCAGCCGTAATGACATCACACATTTGTTTAGAATTTGAAAGAACAGTACATAACACCAATATTATTACCTATAAACCTAAATTACTGGTTTATACTGAATAAAATATCAGCCATTGAGTGAAAGCAATAAGTGTTAAAGAAATGATCAACAATTGCTTGCTTTAGACGAATGTCATCTTAATTAAAAATCAAACATTAACTTTTTCAAATCAAATTTGACATGGGGCAATTCAGCACCCAGCTTAAATTTTAAAAGATTGTTATGATTACTTTGAGTAATAATGCTAAAAAAATTAAATTATTAGGCAAATGTTTGCAACATTGAGGGTATCAGGGTCAGTGATAATAAAACTTACTTGAGTCCAGTGAGATCTATTCCAGCCAGGTGCACTGTGGCCACACTGGACACAAAACTGGCAAATATAGTTAACACACCAGCAATGCCTGCAATCAAAGGACAACACTGGCAAATATAGTTAACATACCAGCCATTCCTGCAATCAAAGGACAACACTGGCAAATATAGTTAACTCACCAGCAATGCCTGCAATCAAAGGACAACACTGGCAAATATAGTTAACACACCAGCAATGCCTGCAATCAAATGACAACACTGGCAAATATAGTTAACACACCAGCAATGCCTGCAATCAAAGGACAACACTGGCAAATATAGTTAACACACCAGCAATGCCTGCAATCAAAGGACAACACTGGCAAATATAGTTAACACACCAGCAATGCCTGCAATCAAAGGACAACACTGAAAAATATTGTGAATATGCTATCAGTGCCTGCAATCAATGGAGAAAACTGGCAAATATAGTGAATGCCTGCAATCAAAGGAAAAACTGGCAAATATAGTTAAAGGGAGAAAAACGTTTAAATTCACATATTGGTGATAAATGTAATCCTTTTATGAAAACTTTTATGTCTTACAGCAACTTTTATGTCTTACAGCAACTTATCTTTTAGTCTATTATAACTTCAATTTGTCATGATGTTCATATGTGGCTAAGTTTTCAATGAACCAAATTTGTTGAATTGATGCTTAATACCTTTAACACCCCAACAATGCCTTCAATCAAAGGAAAAAACTGCCAAATATTGTTAATATGCTATCTGCTGTCCACACCCATGTCTCCTCCACCGGAACCCCACTTTTTCTATTGCTTTTATGATAAATAAATGGAATCACTGATGGGCAGGACCCCCAACATGGCCACTCTAGCAATCCTCTGTCAAGAGAGAGTGTGGGTAAAGATGTAACATTTACATTTTTGAGTAATTTTTCCATTTTTTCTGTGTTAAATTATTGATTATATTTACATCCTCCACATAACAAAATCCTATAAAGGTAAAATGTAAATATATTTTATATTCCAAATATTAGGAATTTAAGTCAACATAAACATCAAATCTTTCCCAAGCATGGAACTTTGAAAATAAATCTTCTAAAAATATGTCACCTGATTTTCCTACAAAGGTAGAAAACAATCATGTCTTGCTTAATCAGGCAAGAAGGAATTTGGTTGCAGATATCATGCATCATTTAATAATTGAGAGGCATTGTGTTTTCACTCACCCAGTAAATATTTGGATCCCAGCTTTCTCAGGTTCCTGAACTGTAGATAGACATATATGACAGCCAGGCATTTAATGATGCTGAGGACAATCACGTCTGAGCTCAATATCTCCTGCAACATGGAGAGGACATGTTGTATTTGTGTTGCTATTGGAAACTGAACTGATGAGATGGCTGTTCCCAAAAGTCAAATCCCAGACCCCTTGCATCAGTCTGAGAACGTCATACATATGTATTTTGTATTTCAAATCTTATAAACACCAAAAAGGGACTTCATCACTTTCATATTGATTGGGGTATTTATGCTTCTATTATATCTGATCCTTCTTGATTCCAATTAAGTAAATTAAACATTTTAGCCATATCAATATATGAATTTATGGAATGAATATGTAATAAAGCATAGGTTTATGAATAAACACCAAGAAATAATTAACAGAATCTTCTGTGTTCAGGATATTTTGACTAAATTTAATTTAAAAGAAAAAGAAGGATTAATGAATATCTCAGTCTCATATTCCACTGACCTCGGCGGGTCCACATTTGTAGTTCCAGTTGCAGATCTTGTCCGTTGATGAGAAGAGACTCATGGATACGAGACAGACAGTGAGCGTCAGTGTCCCAATTATCACCTCCCACGGCCGTGACGCACACAGGTCACCATGACGACCAAACATTCGTGACAACATCTCCAGCTTCTGCATGATAAAATGAATCTTACTTCACAATCTTGTCGGGATTATGTTTTATATGGATGAGAGTGTCTACAGTATGTTCAGTCCCCTGTCATACATGAAATGCTGAGTTTTCAATCATTTCCCTGTTAAGTAAATTTATTAGAGTGTTCCCATATCTAATATAAACTCTCACAGTAATTTTTAAAGATAAAGCTTGTTTCTAACTTGAAAAATGAAGAAGATTACTACAAAGAACTATGCACATTATTGCTATTTTGCAATGTTTGTGAATATATATATATATATATTCACAAACATAAGATTCATAAGAAAATGAACAGATGGTCTTTACCTAGAACAATTAATTCCAGTGATAAGGAGAGGTTGTTATTGATAAATGCTTTATATATATATATATATATATATATATATATATATATATATATATATATATATATATATATATATATATATATATTGGAAATGTCTGCAATTTGGTTCAAAATTAATCATTTAAATCCCTTTCCAAAGCAGACTTGAGCAGATTATATTTTCAGCCAATCAAAATGCACATTTCATACTAAATTTGCTATCTTGATTTTCATTAGCTGATATTTGTCATCCTTGACAAGGCAGTGATAGATATTAGATTTTTTCATAAAAAATGGAAACAATTCTGAATCTAATGAAAAAAATATATGAATGACAGAAAATTTTTCCTCTTAGTAAGCGCAAAAGCTATGCTATGCATATCTGAAAACTGTGTCCACTCTCCCCCTATATGACCTATTTGACTGTGCCTGTTCAACTGTATAATATCAAAGTGAATTACCTACATTCTAATTTTACTTTTCGACATAAGTTTGTATTCAGGTCAATCAGCCACCCCAAAGGATATTTTATGTGGGTGTTTACAGAATAAACAGGGCCTATCCAGGATTCTGTCCCATGGAAAACCATGCCACGATTGAAGAGAACAGTTGAAAATGCCAGCAACCCCAAATGGCGTGACTTTTGCAGGATGTATTATCTTATACTTGTTTTCCTGATGTTTATTGTTTGTGTCAACCAAAATGTTTTTTCACAAATTTAAGGAACATCTTTTTATTGGCTTGTACCTAGTGTCCCTGTATTCAAGTAAAACCAAAATACAAATTATACAAACATAATTAGGCCTAAAAAAGAAGCTTGTTTCTGATTTCTTTACCTACCCTAGTTAAATCAGCTATCCTAAAATTATTTTTGACTTTCTTGGTGAAAAGACATAATTTCAGTTATAAAGTCATTTAGATATATCCATTCTTAATATATTTCATCACTTTTAACTAAAAAATAACAAAAATTAGATAAAAGTGAAAATCTAACCATCTTATTTTTTCAAGGCATGTTACCAGAAACGAGGTTATTTTGTGGGGAGCCTTATTATTAGTTATATTCTAAGCAACAAAGAACTTGCTTATAAACATATACATTTAAGTAATCAAGTGGTATCAAACTAAAATAAATCTTGGTTAATTCATTCCAAAGGGTCAAATATTATCACATTACATTGACAATTGTTACTTAAATCAGTTGATTATGCAATGAGGTCAGAGAGATTCTGAAGTGCAGAAATCAATATTGACATATTGACCAGTGGTTTTTATCTAATCCCTTGTTATACCTCCTTCATTTTAATTTTACTTTTGCAATTTATAAGAATATGGAATCAAAACAATCTCAACCTGTAAACACTTTCATGATTCAGCTGCCATGTTGTCCAATTCTAAACCTTTCTTTGTATATTTTATATATTTTTTAGATCAATATCACTGTTGCAAATCTGTCAGTTGGATCTAAAGAAAGGTTACCTTGATTAATGTTTTGGTTCAAAGAAATTTTTTAAGTTTTCTAGTTCTAGTTTCGAAACTGTACTCTTCCTGAATTTTCTTGCACAGCAACTTTTCAGAAATTTAAAATTTCATGGAAGCTAGATGGTTTATTTTAAGAATAAACTTTGACCTTGAATTCAGGATATTTCAATTAAAACATTTTTTTGAACAAAAATCAAAGTTTGTTTTTCCAATTGATAACATTTAAAAAATGAAGTGCAAAAGTGTAAAAACTTTCTTCAATATGTTTTTTTATTTTTCCAATATTTAACCATCCATATAACCATACTTTTCTTACTTATCTAAAATAAATCAATACTGTATTGATTCTTTTCCAAATGTCCCCCAAAAGTTTCAAATGCTCAAAAAACCTTTGTGAATAATATTATTTTTACTGAACAATCCTACTCTTGAGTCAAATTCTAGATATTTAGCACATTCATTTTCTGATGACTGTGAAATCCTCTCCGTATTTATGTGAAAGATACATCTCTCAATACTGCTATAGAACTCTTTTAATCTTAATTGATTCTCATAACATTAACCTGTGGTGTCAAATAATTCTATCGAAATACATTTTGAAATTACTCTAAATTATGCCTGAATCGAAGAATATCTAATATTTCTTTAAAAGATTGCTGTGTTGCAAAGAAATCTTTTAAGATGCTATCTCATTTTCTTTTTGAAAGCTCATAATGTTACCTTTCGAAATCCTATAAAATAATGTGCTATATACTGTGTCTATGTCTTTTGTTTTCAAAATTTAAAATTAAATTCTGCATTACTGTACAGTGAAATGAGTTTCTATTTCTTCTAATAAGCATGAACATCTCACCTGCTGAGAAAGGCCTGGTATTTTGGCCAGCATTCCATCAAGTCTTGTGCTCATCAACTCCCCACTTGCCATTTTTATTTCTTTTGATATAAACAACGAGAATAAAGATATCTAAATCAATATAATTTCAATCAATTTGATTCCAGTTTTTACTTCGAAAAATCTATTGCCAGTTGTTTTAAATTGATGATATTGTCATTGTCAGATTGTCTAACATATGAGAGGAGGTGATGACACACCGGGAGGTCGCCACTGAGTGTGGAGTGATGGTAGGCTGCAAACTACCTATCCTATCAGCCCAGGCACAACAGTCAAGTTAAGGTCAAATTATCTCACATTTATGACAACGTGCAAATCTTGAAAAAAAAAAAAACGAAAAAAAGCACATTTATCAATAAACAAATTAATCAGTGAAAATGTGTTTGTTTACTTTCTAGTATATATGCGATAAAGAAAATAACAAATGATGCTATCAGTATAAATGCTGTAACTGTTTTTGTGTGAGCCGATGCTGTACTTGACCTGTTATGTATTCTGGTTATGAAATTCTCAATGTTACTGCATGCATCAAACTCATGTCTCATTTGCATATCTTGGGACCAGATGATCCCTATGTGAAACAAGGGAAAGGAGATAAAAATAACAATCGTTCTGCTTTGCAACTGTGGCAATATGCACGAACAAAGTATAATGCCAACATTTTTTTAAACAATTTTCAAAAGAATTTGAGTTGTGTATGAGCTTTTTATGGGCTTTTTATGTATGTTTTCAAATGGGATTATAATAGAAGAGATGAGAGTTGCATAAAATATCTATAAATATTATTGGACTGAGATGATGAATGAATGATTTAAATAACATTGTTTTACAGACTGGGAAAAGATTCTGACTCTGGCCTGGTAACAGATTTCAAGTTCTTAAAATAAAACTAAGGGCTGTGCATGCACTTATCTTGACAATCAAATATATATTTATACACACACACAATTGATAACCATCAGTTGTTGGGGTAATCCAAAGCAGTGGCCTTGTCAACCATATGGGGCCTCTCTCTCAGAATTGACATCACCTGTTCACAAATCAACTGTGGTGGGGCACTGAAGGGATATATGTAAATAAACCAGTGATTTTGAGAGTATTTTCTGTGCCTCCTGTAGGCAGTGTGTGTCATAGCCCAGAGAAACAGCCGACACATGGCCTGATCACATTGTTGACACAATATGCAAATGACTCCCCTGAAATGAATGTGGTGGTATTGTGAGGATCTGATTGGCTGTCAAAATGGACTGACTTGATGAGCTCACATATGCACAAAATGTGTGCGAATTGTGCAGGAAACATCTCTTTTCTGTTCTTTTTTTTACAACTTTGGACAGTTTGGAAGCTTACTTTGTCATTTCTATATATTGTGCTTTGGCTACACCAATAAAAATATAGAAATCGCAATTTTCAACTGCCTGACAAGTCTTAAATTATTTATTTTGGTTTCAGAACTGAAAGTGGTACTGAAGTAGGTATATAGTTATTTTCACACGTTTTCTTTCAGTGTTGCATTCGTGGGAATAGAGAATGGATAATTATGACAATTAGACTTACCTTTAAAAGTGCCATTCTTTTATGCAATAATTAATTCCAGAACTTCGTTATTTACATAGTAATTTCCATTAAAGTCCGCTTTATAGTTTAAAGTCGAAATGGTTTTGGTTTCCTGATCTCGATTATGTCTCGATACTCCAGAAAAGACTCACGAAATACAGTGGCAGAAAAGCGCGCAAGCTGCTTGCTGAGCCCAGTCCTGGCCTATTTGCATATTTGCAGAATGGGACGCCACCAACCGACTTGGTGATGAATCATTCTTGCAACTCTTAAATGTTTCCAAACACTCATTGACGTTTTAGGCGTGTGATCAACTTTGCTGACATTGCCACGAGCCTGAAGTTAATTTGATATTAAATATATGATATTTGACGTTTTTCCCTCAAAATATGCCTCCCATTATATATCCATATACAATAATAGGATATGGGTCAAATCAGGATATAAAAGGATATATACCCTCTCAAAAGCAGATAAATCCTTTTTCCGTAATAAATCTTTTTTTTTGTTAATTTATGACCTGCAAAGGCTTTTTAAATTATTTCAACGAATTTTGATTGAGTAATGAGACATACTTGAGATACATGTCTAGGTTGTGCCATGACCCCTCAATATGAGAGAATAATTCAATGGAGTAGTCCTTTTCGCCCGGTGATGTCTAAAAGTCGAAAATACATCATTTTTATATAAAAAAAAACATACTCAATGATATGAGCTGTGAGAGCATTAAAATGAATTTTGATTGACTTATGGAACCATACTTGGCTGACATGTTTATATTTTGTCGAGACCCCTCAATATGAGAGCATAATTGTGAGTTCAATGGAGTTGCCCTTTTCCTCTGACAAAGTCAATATATTCGACTTAATGAATGGTATGAGTTGTGAGAGTACTAACAGGAATTTTGATTGACTAATGGGGCCTTAGACAAATTTGGTAGACATGTCTAGATTGTGTCTAGACCCCTCCTTTCGGTGCTCTTACAACTCATATCACAAATAGTAGTAGAATATATAATATTGTACATTCTATGAGCTATGGCGCTCTACTGGCCACAGGCCGTGGTGCAGTTGGTATGCTTATTAGCACCAGTTCCTCTGTGGTGATCCAAAGGTCGGGGTTCGAACCCCGGCCATGCCGAGATTGAACTCATGATACAATTTCCCATATGAGCTGAGGCCCGTGCCTGAAGGGTTAACCCGTTGTCCTTGTAAATCTGTGACTAGGTGGGTTGTCATGTCAAGGACCTGCAACATGACAATTCAGTGAGGCAGCACTATATCTACTTCAAGTAGGTCTCATCACGAAATGACTGAAATAATGTTGAAAGTGATGTAAAACCCCAAACAAACAAACAAATGGCGCTCTACTAATGGCAAGTTAGACATAATCACAAGACATGTCTAGGACATGCCCTGAGGCCTGTGAGGTGGAGAAAATTAACAAAATTTGTTTAGACTGTCCATAAACGCATAGGAGGCCATAATTCATGCTGAAAAATCGTTTGTCATGGGAAATAAGATATATCGGTTTTTAACAAGATATATGTCATTTAACAGTCACACTTTCACCCATCTCTCAAAAAGGCATATTATTGGCATATACTTGGCGACATATTTTGAAAACAACTTCAGGAAAAAGGTCATAACTTTAATTCCAAATCTCCCCCCCCCATACCAAAAGCTTAGGGCATAAGACACAGGGACACAACTCTTTTAAGATGTTATCTTTTGATTTTTATAGGTATATTTCTTCTCTTTTGTCTTATATTCTTTTGATTTTTATAGGTATATTTCTTCTCTTTTGTCTTATATTCTAAAACACAAGCTTTCAAGAAAGTGCCATGTGGAATACATACTCTTTGTCAGCGGAAAGTTCATAACTCCACTTCCATATTTGGCCCCTGTATTAACGGATTTAGGCATATTCTAGACATATCTGATAAGCATGGCTGGTCCCATATCAAAATACTAGTCCACATTATCACAACTCTTCTAAAGTGAATTATAAATATGATGGTTTTTCGAGAAAGGTGGATATCTACTTGTGAGCTGTTTCTCATTCCGGCCAGTGCTGAAAGTGGTTATGCAAAGGAAAGATCCTTAGTCACTCTTCGACAAAAAAGGGCATTGGGTTCCGGGGACAGGCTTCGATCTAACCTGATATAGCCTAAATAGAGTAAGCAAATCAAAAATAGAAACAAATCAAAAACTTATATCATGGCAATGCCTTTTCAAGGAACGACTACGGTAAACAATGACATCTGTTGAAATCACTGAACAAGTGATAACTCTTGGCATTTAATTATTATCACAACGTGTAAAGCATGAAGTCCTAGATTCATAAGAAAATGAACAGATGGTCTTTACCTAGAACAATTAATTCCAGTGATAAGGAGAGGTTGTTATTGATAAATGCTTTATATATATATTTACATATTCAGCAAAACTAACTCATAAAGATCTTAACAATGATCACCTTCAAAGGACTATTGTGCTTTCTTCTTGCCGTGGTCCTGTTGGCATGTGTGCGGAGTCAGGATTCAAGCTGCCGGTGGCCGTCCCCGGCGGAGGTGTTCGCCCTCAATGAGCGCCTGACCGGGGAAGTGGTCCTCCCGGGGGTGACCGACTATGACAATGCCACAGTTCTCATCAAGAATCCCCGCTTCTTTGCTCACCTCGGGGCCGTCGTTTTCCCGGAAACTGTAGGTAATAATAATACTAATCATAATAATAATAATAAACATTTGTGAAGCACAATTTCAGATTTGGTCTGCTCATGGCGATTATGGATGTAGTGTTTCGTGTATAAGTGCGTTTTAAGTTTAGATTTGAAGGTGGTTAATGTTTTACTATTTTTCACCTCCAGGGGCAGGGCATTCCAGATCCTTGGCGCATATACCTCAAAAGCCCTATCACCATATGTTTTTAGATTTGCTCTGGGAACAATCTAATTTCATTGTTCTCAGATGGTCTAAGAGACCTTGCACCTAATTTAGGTATCAGCAGTTGAGAAACGGTGGTATTCAGGTGATTTGCCATTCTGTACCTTCCAGGTAAATAGTGCTATCTTAAAATCTATTCTGGCCTCCACCGACAGCCAATGCAATTCCATTAATTTCCCAGTTATGTAGCCATTCTTTTAAATTTTACATACAACTCTGGCTACACCATTTTGCAACTTTTGCAACTTCGCTAACTCGCTTTTAGGCAGCCCAGCGAGTAGAGAATTACCATAATCAAGAGTTGAAGTAACGAATGCATGTGCCAGGGTATTAGCATTCTCTTCATCCAAGCAGTTCCTGATATGTGATATATTCTCAACATGAAAATAACCATTTTTACATATATTTTTTTAAATATGTTGTTTCATTGTAAGTTCCTGATCAAATATAAATAAATGGGTCCTTGACCTTGTTGGATCTTGGACTATTTGTCTCACCCACCGAAATTCCTAATGGCATTTCATCAATTTAAAGATTTGAGCACTATGAGCAGACAATGTTTGGAATCAGCGTTATAAAAATGTCACCTCTTTCCTTTTTATTTTTCATAGTATTCCTTGCCTTTCAATCAGCAAGAGATTAATTTGTCAAACAAACTGATGTTGAAATTATTATCATGGCGTAGATATCTTCAAACTGTTAATGTAAGATTTTTGCTTGTAAATGTATTTGAAAAAAACATGATTAAGATCATTGAAACATTTTCAGGTAAAAAATGTTAATATATGAATTACGTTGTTGCATAATGCACGATAGACAGTCAAACGATCTCAAAGTCAATTGTCAAAAGACATGACTTAAAATGCATTTTACACTCAATTACCTCATTATCCAGTCCTGAGTTTTACCTACCAAAACGATTGTGCCACACATGGCTGAATGGAGGTTCAAATGTGGCAGAGTTATCTTAAAGGCATTAAGCATTAAACCTGTAAATGAGTCTGAACATCATGAGATATTTGATGCTTAACATTAAGTTGTTGCTGTTGCCTTTGCAAAACAGATTAATGTTATCTATTAATGTTATCTATCTATTATCTATGTTGGGTTTTGATAGGCATGGTAAAATGGACTATTAAAATCTTGTGAATAAATCATTTTTGAAGAATAAAAAAAACTTCCCAGAAGTAACGTTGCAAAATAGATTAATATTATCGTATATGATAGTTTATGCTTCCATTACAAAATAGGTTAACGTTGTCGTAGAGGATATAGTGACTAACATTGCAAATTGGATTAATGTTGTTGTCGATGATATTATTGACTTTGTAAAATAGATCAATGATAATTTATATGATGTTGATGCTACTGCAAAATAGTTTAATATTGTTGTGGATGATGCTGTTGCTACCATTGCAAAGTGGATTAATGTTGTTGTGTACAAAGGTTGCAAAATGATTTGATATTGTAGTGGATGATATTGTTGCTACCACTGCAAAATGGGTTAACGTTGTTGCAGATGATGTTGTTGCTAGTTTTGCAAAATGGGTTAACATTGTTGTAGATGATGTTGTTGCCAGTATTGACTTTGCGAGGGCACACAGTCTTCCAGTGACTGTTATAAGTTCAGGGCACTGTTACATTGGAAGGTCTGTTGGTAATCACACATTCAACATTAACCTGTCTCGTATGAGGACGATGTCTGTCAATCTGAACGACCCAGAGAGTTCTACTGGAGCCTCTATCACTGTGCAGACTGGTGCTAATTGGGGTGATATATACAAAAAGGTAAATAACGCTCTGATTTGTCATAATTATTATTATTATTACTCCACAGGCAAAACAAAGCAAAAATATACAAAAAAATATAAAATACAAAAAAGTACAAAAAATAAGAAGACAAGAAATAAGATAAGATAAAAAAAAATAGAAAATAAATAAATGGAATATAGTAAAATAATAAAAAATGAAAAACTAAAACTGAATATTCCAACTGAATATTCTTTTAACATTCTTTGATCGAGGTGACAGTTAGAACCACACTCTCAAGGCCAGTTGCAGTACATGATGCAATTGTAATTATTAAATGCAAACTCTAATTATTATCGACCAAAATGCCTGCTCCCAACTTGGGATCGAACCCTGGGGGTCAGTTTGAAGGACATACAGTTTACCACTTAGCTTAATTATCCAACCTCTCAGCTTACATTAAAAGACTTCTCAACACTTGTCATACCTGGACCCATGTTCACATATATTGTATACACATACCAAAGAAATATACAAATTTATATTTAAGTACCCACTAAAGTACCCTCATCCAAGAAAATATCTTAGTTAAACTAAAGCTAAAGCTAATCTCTTTATAATCTAAGCTAAACTGTGCCCTTATTCTGATGAGGCGAGTGTTGTATTATTCAGGTTGATGAGGTCGGCAAGGTGGCAGTGGGTGGAGCTGCTTTCACTGTTAGCCCTGGAGGGTTTATCCTGGGAGGAGGGTATAGTGCTATGTCCCGGATGTTTGGACTGGCTGTGGATGCCGTCACAGAAATAAGGATAGTCACATGGGATGGGCAACTTAGATCTGTGACCAGTCGAGGTAAAGCAACAAGTCATTAATAGTTACGCATTTTATAATATGTCTGCCAGAACATATATAATTCACAGTTTTTTTACAGTATTCATCTATCAAAAAAAGAATTTCAGTCAATGTTAATGCAATGGTATATGTATAATATTAACAGCTGTACACATCATCCGGGAAGATGGAACTCTGGTTCCAGACGATGGGAGTGACCTCTGGTGGGTTTTAAGAGGGGGTGGATTTGGAATGGGGGTGATCACCTCCTATACTATGACTGTGTATGATCCGGCACCACAGTATGTCAACATTGGAATGTTATACCCTATAGTGTGAGTCCAGTAACTTGTAAATTTAAAGAAAAATAAATGGTATTATATCTGTATTATATATGATATCTGTTATCACCGTATCTGTTATATATATATATTTCTAATCCCCTTTTATATATTCCATTTGCGGAATCAGATAGTTTATTGATGAAATTGGATGTTTCAGACACCCTATATATGAAATTATTGGGGACCAGATGCCCATTTACTTTTCAGACACCCTATATATGTATTTACTGGGGACCAGATGTCATTTTACTTTTCAGACACCCTATATATGGATTTATTGGGGACCAGATGTTATATTACTTTTCAGACACCTTTTATATGGATTTATTGTAGACCAGATGTTATTTTACTTTTCAGACACCCTTTATATGTATGTACTGGGGACAAGATGTCATTTTACTTTTCAGACACCCTATATATGGATTTATTGGGGACCAGATGTTATTTTACTTTTCAGACACCCTTTATATGGATTTATTGGGGACCAGATCTTGGACCATTATTCTGAGCAGATCCTAGAATGGCCTTCTACCTGGGGCGGCTACCTTATTCCTGACAACTCACCCATCAGCATTCCAGGCATAGGCCTTATTGCCAATGGCACCATCATGATCTTCATGCTTCACTATGGGCCCTGGGAGGAAGCAATGCCCAGCATACAACCTATGTATGACTTTCATCCGGAATGGACGCTGTTTCGCTTTGCTTCAAATTACTCAACATTCTATGAATATGCATCTGAAAACTCCGATGAAGATTCTGGATTTAGAATCTACATAGGTTACACAATTTAATTCATGTTATTCACAACCTTAAGGAAAAAGTGTAACTAAACTTTAATTTAGGCATGACAAGCTATTCCATTCACTCTTAACACAATAAAAATGGATTGTTTTGTCACAGTATATCAATAGATTCCCAAATAAAAGTTTTGGATTAT
Organism: Amphiduros pacificus; assembly: GCA_949316495.1. Classification (NCBI taxonomy): domain Eukaryota; kingdom Metazoa; phylum Annelida; class Polychaeta; order Phyllodocida; family Hesionidae; genus Amphiduros; species Amphiduros pacificus. The sequence continues at coordinate 28,973,359 of OX439010.1, read as the reverse complement.
TTCTAAAGAGTTTATATTTCCCCTTTCTCAATTCAGTAATTTAGGCCCTGGACAATATGTAAGCAACTTGATTAAAATCACTTCGTTTGGCAATGTTTCACCTATGTTACTTTGTTCACAGGGAATAGGTTTGTTCAGCCTGACGATTTTGAAGACCCAACTCGTTTCCGGGACACTGTACTCAGCATTATGGACCATCCGCACCATTTAGGATGCACAGCAGGAATGCTTGGGGGTACTCTTTATATTTATTAGATTGTTTGTTTGTTTGTTTTGAGTTTGACATCACTTTCAACATTATTTCAGTCATTTCGTGATGAGACCTACTTTGGTGACCCTGCATGTTCCACAAACCCATTCAGATCGCCTATCTGGTAGTGTTCTCCAATCACCAATCGGCAAAGCCCAGATAGGTGATCTGGAGGGGTTTGTGGAACGTCCACGGTCTCTTCTATTTCAACCAAAAAAGTTTGGTGGAGTTGATAGAGCTCTAGTGAAGTAAAAAGTCGTCAGCTGCAAAAACTGAGGTAAACCCATTTAAACGTCCAAATTGAACCTGTTTCAGTTGCCGTTAAAACAGGTTTGACTCAGTTTTTGCAGCTGGCAACTGATATCAAGTATTTATATTTTCTTTATTAAACGTCATCCAAAGAATAATCAAGCTTTTTGGGGGAAAATTTTAAACATAATCATACATGAAATATGAATTATCACTAAAAGAGTTGGGTATTTAAGAAAAATCTCATGTAAACGGGATTATGCAGAAAAAGCAATTAACTCAAACCTCACTTATTTGGGCAATTAGTGATTGGAAAACATTACCTATCTGGGCTTTGCCAATTGGTGATTGAAGAACACTAGGCCCATCAGGTAGATTGGGCTCGAACCGAGCACCTCAATACTTTGTGATGAGCACCTCAATACTATATGATCATGATGATGGAAAGTGCCTTTCCATCATATTCAATATTGAATAAATGTCGGTTTTGTGTACTTCCTCACTAGGTGCAGTCAGCGATGTTGATCCTTCTTCCTCGTCAGTTGGTGAAGGAATGCGAAGAGGCCTCCTGTCCCTGTCTTGCTACAGTGCCTGGGAAACTCAGGATCATGATGACCCCATCATGCAGGATCTTAATACATGGTTCAGGGAGCATCTCTATGGCATTGGTAAGCTTCATAACTGGTTATCAGAAGCTGTGATTTCTCTTAGGGGCGCACCGTTATTCATTCAGTGTGAGTGTGTGTGTGTGTATGGGTGGGGGGGGGGGGGGGGTCATTTCCAATTTTGTATCAAACCAAAATATATCTCCATATGTTTTAAAACTTCCCAATTTTCAGACATCTGATTTTTTGTTGTTGTTTAAAACCTGCTTTAAAACCCCAAAATTATAATATAACTCTTGAATATGTGTTATTAAACATATGTCATGGTTATAATGTTAAAATCGATATTAAGTTGAGAAATCCAGACTGTGAAACTCTTATGTTTTACCCGATAATAAATATTAAGTGAGGTAATCAAGCTGAACGTCTTGCATATATAAAGATGAAATATATTTGTAATAGATTGTATCTGACAGCAATATAACATTTGTTATTGCTCTCAGGTTGTATGTTGCCCTAAAGTTATTAAAAATAATTCAGATGTGTGCAAAATGTTTGAATTGCGCAGTTTAAAGTCAAACCTTTATTGTAACCAGACAGAAAAAATACTTTGTAGTCAATTTAATAAGAATCATAACTATTTATTGATAATTTTAAGCTCAAGACATCTCAACGGCGTAGGAGCTATAGTATCGGGCCTCTGTCTGTGTGTATGAGCGTCTGTGAGTTCGTTCCCTGTCAATGGCTGAGCGCAAAAGAAAAAAAAATGGCAAAATTATTTTCATCCATCCAATGAATGAATAATGGTCTGTCCCTAACGTCAAATTTGAGGAATTATGCAATTGATAAACTATTATTTCTGTATTAGGGTGGCCTTGAATTGATTCCAGATACATTAACATTAACCATAGCGAGATTTCTCCCTTAATGTGTATCACAATTCAATACAGACATGACAAAAGACTATTCTTCAAGAATTTCAAAGTGCTCTCAGTCAGTAATCCCAGAGTTTGTAGCCGTATGTGAGGGTCATCTGTATGTGTAAATGCCATCATTCTTATTGCAGGTCAGGGGTCATACCAGAATGAACCTGATTACTATCTGGAAAACTGGCAACAAGAGTTCTGGGGAAATCTGGAAAACTATGATAGGCTTCTACAAACCAAAAATAGATATGACCCAGAAAGGATGTTTACATGCAGACTATGTGTGGGTTCTGAGGACTGATTCAAGATATACAAAATATATGTGTGGATGATGTTGATCATATGTTCTTTCAGTTTTTCATTTTAAAAAAACATTACACAAATCACTTGACTGAAAAAAATGTAGAAAGACACTTTGATGAGAAAAAATAAAATTGAGAGAAAGAGGATTTTCTTTAAACTGGTTCTGGTTCATTAATGGTCCACCCTAAATTTGTTTTGACTACTGATTTTTGTTACAAATTGGTGTGCAGTGTGATTGTGATGTCCGGAACTCACCCACACAGTCAACTCTTGCTATATTATAGTATTTCAACAGAAGATATTGAAATCTTTTCTGTGTCTGAACAGATTTTATTTCTTTAATATTCCTGAATTTGGTTGGCAGATTTTCAATCAAATGATTAGTTGTATTTTTCTTCATGATTATAAATAACCAGTGGTTGACCAAATAACATGTTAAATTAATTTGACTTTTATATAAGGCATCTTCAAATCTGTGAACCATTACATTGTTTGATTTCATAATTAATACTGTCTTTCTTCTGTTAAGTTTTTTAACTGGATTCAAAATTGTTGCATTTCTTTCATCATTTATTTCTTACAATGTGTATTTTTAGAGATTGCCTTTATTTCTGCTTGCACAGATGGACAAAACTAATAATATCCAAATTGCCACCTCACGTGTTGCATTACCGAGAGACAAGTCAGGCAAATAATAAATGTGACAAAAAGGAAAAACACCAAATGTTAACTGTTTGAAGCAGAGCTTCTCTAAGCACAATAATTTTATTCAAATTTGAAAGGAACTGTAGAAATAGAACTAAGAAGGATACGGTTTATGCGACTTTAATATAAGTGAGTGTTCAATGTAAACCTAGACAAGAGACTGGTTGGATGAATGAAATCCTATGTGTAGCCTCCATAGCAAGTCTTCACTCTATCATATCAGTCTCTAAATATACCAAAACTATAAATGTGCGGACAGAATCAAGCGCAAGTCATCAGTATTCAGAAAAGCTGGCTGTCCACTCATTTGTGAAAGAATAAAAATAGATTTGTTTTGTACTGGCAGTTGTGCTGATTGATCAGTATATGTGCCAGAACCCGGTTTCAGTTTATAACCTCATGTTGATTTGATGATATTTTGGTGAGCAAGGCAAGTATTTATGACTCGGGATTCTTTGAATGAGATCAAAAACAGGGCAATGACTCCAGAGGTAGTAATTGAATACTACCTGTGTAAGGCAGAGTAGCCAGCCTATTGGTGATTTTAGAGTATTTTGACACCTTGAATATGTGGAATATTTCTGATCTGAATTTTCTGATCTGTTATAAACCAAAACAGTCAGCTTAATATCAACCAGTGGGTAAATTGTTCTTACAATATATAAGGCCCGTGAATAAAGAGTGATTATATTGTAAATATGTCACACTGAGGTGAGTTGTGTCAAGGACCTGCAACATGACAATTCAGTGAGGAAGCACAACATCTATTCCCAAGAAAGTCTGGTTATGATATGCATTGTTAATTCTATTTTTTAAAACATTTTTAACATTTTCATTAAATTGTTTTGGTTATGTTATTTTCATATTGGTTATTTTGTGTCAAATATCATTCATCAACCTGATATTCTTGAGAAAGCCAGATATATTAAGTAAATATGTTCTCAGTAACACTACAATTGTCGTCGATAATCCTGTGAAAGCCAGTCTTATTAAGTATATACTTTTTTAGGAACACGAGAAAAACCTTGGATATTCAATGGCGTTAGTTTATATTCTAAATTGTACTTTCTTACCTTTAATATTCTTTTAATGTATATTTGATATTACTTGAAGTATTTATTAAAAATATAGATAAAAAACATACAGATATTGGTAAATCAATGATGAACAATGTCTAGACAACAAACAGCTGAAACTATAATACATGCATTCGTCATCTCTACTCTTGGCTGTGGAAATGGTCATCTGGCTGCGCTTCCTGCGGCAGACATTAAAAAATGCAATACTGCAGGACTCTTATTGGTCAAGTCTTATATCCCATGCAAATTTCCTTTGTCAAAGTCCAAAATGTCTGATGAATTTATATGAGTTCTCTCATTTGAGTTTCCCAAATCAGGAAGTTCCACATCACAGGTAAAAGGCACCTATTGTCATTATTTAATATCATCCAAAGAATATTCATACTTTTTTGGGAGACTTTAGATATACATGTAATTATACACAAAATGCGAAATACCACTAAGAGAGTTGGCTTTCTTTTTAGAAATCTAATGCAAACGGAATTAGGCATAAAAGTGCGAATATCAGATCTCCTGAGAACACCTACCATGGCCAGCTTGATTGGGGCTTGGAGAACACTATCAATCTTCTTGATGATTGTGATAACTGTAGTCTCTGAGTTATGGACACCATTTTAATGATTCTTGGATTTTGCAACGTGTGCAGGCCCACTGGGGGCTTAATGGGTCTTGCTAAATCAATCACCATATGAATTGGGCTATCCATATAGTTAGAACATACATATAATTTCTTCAAAAATAGTTGTTTGCTTTGAATATATGCCTTTGCACTATCACAACCTGCCTTAGAATATGGCCTAGCTTTTCTAGCCAATCACAGACCAGTATTGCTGCACTTCATATCACGTTAAGTTTTCACAACTCAATGGTTTATAGATGACCTCTATAAACCTATAAAGACATGAAATAAGACATTCCCATTATGTAGGAGGCCTGCAATTCAAGATGTAGATTTCTGAAATGAAATTTGACTCAATGTTGGTATTGGTTGGGACTGCGATCGTTGTTCAGATCGTCTTATGCAGCATCGCCTACTTCCTTCTGAAATGAAATGGTTTTTGTACGACCCTTTCGGCAAGTATGGCCATATCAAGTCGACGTGAATGCCTTAAAACCGGTGTGAAAATAACACTGCCGGCAGTGGGAGTCGAACCCACCACCTCCCTTCTACCACTTATTAAACCATCAAAGCCACAAATCCTACGCTCTACCAACTGTGCTATTGGGGCCGATTGCACCGGTGAAAAGAATGATTTTGAAATTTGGAGAGATTAAAAAAGATTACACCATGTGATAGACATGAAATATACACTATTGCACTGATATCAATTAACTAAAATTCAGATTATGTAATCATTTCAGTTTCAGTGCTTCATAATTCCATATTTTAAAACTATTGTTTTGATCATGTGACCATACCTCATCCCATACTCAAGTATGAAAAGCTCTGTGCATGTCTTTGATCATACTCCAAGTAATAGTTACAGAGTTGTCAAGTATGATCGGGATCCAGCTTTCACAGTTATAAAGAATTGCACCTTTTAATGCACTTTCCCAGGCCAACATTTTCACTTTGTATGGTACATCACAGTTACAAATGATGTAAATCTTCTGACATGACATTGTTTTGCTTCAGTATGTGCTGCTACCTGGTGGGGAATACTTTTGTTTGAGAAAATTGACCGAAGGTATATTTGTAATCATGGGTGTATATCACTGCATTTTCAAGTATAAATGGTTCCTTGCCATTTGAGTTTACTTATAAACAAAGATTTTGAAGCATGTATACCCATATTAATAGTCTCAGTGCACTGCCATAGGAGGTTTAGTTTTGCTTGCATTGCTTGAAGCTAGTATTTATAACTGTATCATCCATCTGTAACAATGAATATACTACTTTCAAGCAACCATCATTTCCTTAACCTTTTATTCTTTCTATTATACCATTCACATAAAACATGAATAGGGAACAACTTGTGGCACCACATCCTACACCCATAGTAGAATCCAAAAGCTCACATGCATCCCAGTACATTTCTAGTTTGTTCCATACTTTACCCTAATACACGAAGAAATCTATTTTAACAATCTAATCTTGTCCCACTTCTTCAGGGTCTGTTTTTTCACGTTGGTCTATTACTGCTTGTAAAGTAAGTTTAGATATGTAGGTCAACTTAGAAACAGGCCTATAAATTATTCAATCAACTCCAATCCCTGTTTATTAGCAAGGGGGCAATCAGGGCCATCACCATGTTCACTGATACAGAAGCATCAATGAGGGGCAGTAGTTAATTCAGTCATGAGTCATGCGCTCAGCATGAGTAATGCGCTCAGCATGAGTAATGCCCTCAGTGTAATGCCCTCAGTGTAATGCCCACAGTGTAATGCCCTCAGTGTAATGCCCTCAGTGTAATGCCCTCAGTGTAATGCCCTCAGTGTAATGTCCTCAGTGTAATGTCCTCAGTGTGAGTAATACCCTCAGTGTGAGTAATGCCCTCAGTGTAATGCCCTCAGTGTAATGCCCTCAGTGTAATGCCCTCAGTGTAATGCCCTCAGTGTAATGTCCTCAGTGTAATGTCCTCAGTGTAATGCCCTCAGTGTAATGCCCTCAGTGTAATGCCCTCAGTGTAATGTCCTCAGTGTAATGTCCTTAGTGTAATGCCCTCAGTGTAATGTCCTCAGTGTGAGTAATACCCTCAGTGTGAGTAATGCCCTCAGTGTAATGCCCTCAGTGTAATGCCCTCAGTGTAATGCCCTCAGTGTAATGTCCTCAGTGTAATGCCCTCAGTGTAATGCCCTCAGTGTAATGCCCTCAGTGTAATGCCCTCAGTGTAATGCCCTCAGTGTAATGCCCTCAGTGTAATGCCCTCAGTGTAATGCCCTCAGTGTAGTGCCCATGCAAATTTCCTTTGTCAACGTCCAAAATGTCTGATGAGTTAATATCAGTTCTCTCATTTGAGTTTCCCAAATCAGGAAGTTCCACATCACAGGTAAAAGGGACCTATTGTCATTATTTCATATCATCCAAAGAATATTCATACGTTTTTGAGAGACTTTAGATATAGATGTTATTATACACAAAATGCGAAATACCACTAAAAGAGTTGGATTTCTTTTTAGAAATCTCATGCAAACGGGATTAGGCATAAAAGTGCGAATATCAGATCTCCTGAAAACACCTACCATGGCCAGCTTGATTGGGGCATGGAGAACACTATCAATCTTCTTGATGATTGTGATAACTGTAGTCTCTGAGTTATGGACACCATTTTAATGATTCTTGGATTTTGCAACGTGTGCAGGCCCACCGGGGGCTTAATGGGTCTTGCTAAATCAATCACCATATGAATTGGGCTATCCATACAGTTAGAACATGCATATCATTTCTTCAAAAAGAGTTGTTTGCTTTGAATATATGCCTTTGCACTATCACAACCTGCCTTAGAATATGGCCTAGCTTTTCTAGCCAATCACAGACCAGTATTGCTGCACTTCATATCACGTTAAGTTTTCACAACACAATGGTTTATAGATGACCTATAAACTTAGAAAGACATGAAATAAGACATTCCCATTATGTAGGAGGCCTGCAATTCAAGATGTAGATTTCTGAAATGAAATTTGACTCAGTGTTGGTATTGGTTGGGACTGCGATCGTTGTTCAGATCGTCGTATGCAGCATGGCCCACTTCCTTCTGAAATGAAATGGTTTTTGTACGACCCTTTCGGCAAGTATGGCCATATCAAGTCGACGTGAATGCCTTAAAACCGGTGTGAAAATAACACTGCCGGCAGTGGGAGTCGAACCCACCACCTCCCTTCTACCACTTATTAAACCATCAAAGCCACAAATCCTATGCTCTACCAACTGTGCTATTGGGGCCGATTGCACGGGTGAAAAGAATGATTTTGAAATTTGGAGAGATTAAAAAAGATTACACCATGTGATAGGCATGAAATATACACTAATGCACTGATATCAATTAACTAAACTTCAGATTATGTAATCATTACAGTTTCAGTGCTTCATGATTCCATATTTTAAAACTATTGTATTGATCATGTGCCCATACCTCATCCTATACTCAAGTATGAAAAGCTCTGTGCATGTCTTTGATCATACTCCAAGTAATAGTTTCAGAGTTGTCAAGTATGATCGGGATCCAGCTTTCACAGCTATAAAGAATTGCACCTTTTAATGCACTTTCCCAGGCCAGCATTTTCACTTTGTATGGTACATCACAGTTACAAATGATGTAAATCTTCTGACATGACATTGTTTTGCTTCAGTATGTGCTGCTACCTGGTGGGGAATACTTTTGTTTGAGAAAATTGACCGAAGGTATATTTGTAATCATGGGTGTATATCACTGCATTTCAAGTATAAATGGTTCCTTGCCATTTGAGTTTACTTATAAACAAAGATTTTGAAGCATGTATACCCATATTAATAGTCTCAGTGCACTGCCATAGGAGGTTTAGTTTTGCTTGCATTGCTTGAAGCTAGTATTTATAACTGTATCATCCATCTGTAACAATGAATATACTCCTTTCAAGCAACCATCATTTCCTTAACCTTTTAGGCTTTCTATTATACCATTCACATAAAACATGAATAGCGAATAACTTGTGGCACCACATCCTACACCCATAGTAGAATCCAAAAGCTCACATGCATCCCAGTACATTTCTAGTTTGTTCCATACTTTACCCTAATACACGAAGAAATATATTTTAACAATCTAATCTTGTCCCACTTCTTCAGGGTCTGTTTTTTCACGTTGGTCTATTACTGCTTGTGAAGTAAGTTTAGATATGTAGGTCAACTTAGAAACAGGCCTATACATTATTCAATCAACTCCAATCCCTGTTTTTTTTAGCAAGGGGGCATTCAGGGCCATCACCATGTTCACTGATACAGAAGCTTCAATGAGGGGCAGTAGTTAATCCAGTCATGAAGAAACCATGTTGGAAGTGGATCAAAGTTGGTTGACATCTTAGTTCCCTTCCTGATCAAGGTCTTGTTATCAAGATCAGCATGAGTAATGCGCTCAGCATGAGTAATGCACTCAGCATGAGTAATGCCCACAGTGTAATGCCCTCTGTGTAATGCACTTAGTGTAATGCCCACAGTGTAATGCCCTCAGTGTAATGCACTCAGTGTATTGCCCACAGTTTAATACCCTCAGTGTAATGCACTCAGTGTAATGCGCTCAGCACGAGTAATGCCCTCAGTGTAATGCCCTCAGTGTAATGCCCTCAGTGTAATGCCCTCAGTGTAATGCCCTCAGTGTAATGCCCTCAGTGTGAGTAATGCCCTCAGTGTGAGTAATGCCCTCAGTGTGAGTAATGCCCTCAGTGTGAGTAATGCCCTCAGTGTAATGCGCTCAGTGTAATGCACTCAGTGTAATGCACTCAGTGTAATGCCCTCAGTGTAATGCCCACAGTGTAATGCCCTCAGTGTAATGCCCTCAGTGTAATGCCCTCAGTGTAATGCACTCAGTGTATTGCCCACAGTTTAATACCCTCAGTGTAATGCACTCAGTGTAATGCGCTCAGCACGAGTAATGCCCTCAGTGTAATGCCCTCAGTGTAATGCCCTCAGTGTAATGCCCTCAGTGTAATGCCCTCAGTGTAATGCCCTCAGTGTAATGCCCTCAGTGTAATGCCCTCAGTGTGAGTAATGCCCTCAGTGTGAGTAATGCCCTCAGTGTGAGTAATGCCCTCAGTGTAATGCGCTCAGTGTAATGCACTCAGTGTAATGCACTCAGTGTAATGCCCTCAGTGTAATGCCCTCAGTGTAATGCCCTCAGTGTGAGTAATGCCCTCAGTGTGAGTAATGCCCTCAGTGTGAGTAATGCCCTCATTGTGAGTAATGCCCTCAGTGTAATGCCCTCAGTGTAATGCACTCAGTGTAATGCCCTCAGTGTAATGGCCTCAGTGTAATGCACTCAGTGTAATGCCCTCAGTATAATGCCCTCAGTGTAATGCCCTCAGTGTAATGCCCTCAGTGTAATGCCCTCAGTGTAATGCCCTCAGTGTAATGCCTTCAGTGTAATGCCCTCAGTGTAATGCCCTCAGTGTAATGCCCTCAGCATGAGTAATGCCCTCAGTGTGAGTAATGCCCTCAGTGTGAGTAATGCCCTCAGTGTGAGTAATGCCCTCAGCATGAGTAATGCCCTCAGTGTGAGTAATGCCCTCAGTTTGAGTAATGCCCTCAGTGTGAGTAATACCCTCTGTGTGAGTAGTGCCCTCAGTGTGAGTAATCTCTTCAGTGTGAGTAATGCCCTCAGTGGAATGCCCTCAGTGTGAGTAATACCCTCAGTGTGAGTAACTCACTCATTGTCAGTAATGCCCTCAGTGTAATGCCCTCAGCGTGAGTAATACCCCCAGTGTGAGTAATGCCCTCAGTGTAATCCCCTCAGTGTGAGTAATATCCTCAGTGTGAGTAATACCCTCAATGTGAGTAATACCCTCAGTGTGAGTAATGCCCTCAGTGTGAGTAATGCCCTCAGTGTGAGTAATGCCCTCAGTGTGAGTAATACCCTCAGTGTGAGTAATACCCTCAGTGTGAGTAATACCCTCAGTGTGAGTAATGCCCTCAGTGTAATGCCCTCAGTGTGAGTAATGCCCTCAGTGTGAGTAATACCCTCAGTGTGAGTAATGCCCTCAGTGTGAGTAGTGGCCTCAGTGTAATGCTGTCAGTGTAATGCCGTCAGTGTAATGCCGTCAGTGTAATTTTCTCAGTGTAATGAGGCTAGGGCCAGCTCGTCATGTAGTTGAATGTATGAACGCAATAAGCATGCTGTCAGCTTGCACTCATATGTGCTGTTGTTATGATTCTGAGATGTAGCTGGGCAACTGAACATTATTCACTGCCATTGACTGGTCACCTTTAAACATACCTAAGACATGTTTTTTGCTTTCCTGTGATAGTATTCCTCCTGGAAAATTCCAAAGCTTAATCAAATTAATTAGCAAATAATATCATGAAAAAGTAAAGAAAGGGTAAAGAAAGGTAAACATTTGCTGACTGTTGGGTCAGTAAGGGCAGTCTCACTTGATTGTTTGGAAACACTGGCCTGCAAGCTGATAGTCAATTAACTGTCACCTGCCAATAGGTGGCAGGTCCACAGATGTGCGTGTTGATTACACTTGGCTCATTAAGGGCTATCCCAAACCTTCCTCTCACAGGTTAACTATCATAAGCTGCTGTTAAAAGCAAAACAATTAACTCATCTTCCCTATTCACCACTTCAAAGATGAACTCTTGCAACATGAAGAATAATAGAAAAGTGTCAAAAGGGTGAGCTCTTGTCAATGCTAGATCTAAGATCTACTCATGTCACCTCTGCTATGATTCAATATGGCCAAGGCAGCCATACCAGGGAAGCCAGACCAGGTCTCATATATGCCCTAGCCATTTTTGAAAAGAAGAGTATGAGTCAGTTGTTCATGTATCCATCCTGTTATGCCAACTGAGGAGATTGCCAGGTAATATGAAAAACAGACCACCACTTCAGACTTTTTCAACAAAATACACATAATTAAAGATGATTCAAATTAAAATATAGTGACAGTATTATTGTACAGTATTATTTTAATCGATAGATAGTATGACATCTGTTACACATTATATATACCTTAGTTCTACCCACTGCCTAGTCTCTTTGTCACCAGTCTGTACATCAGTATGTATCAGTTTAAGCAGTTTCAAAATACCAACAATCCCATTAATCTGACATAATTGTGTGCGACAAAGAGTGTCAGATAAACAAGGGTTGACTCAAGGTTAATACTAGTATATAGGTCACAGACAGGCGGGGACTGGGGATACCACTCTTCACATGCATTTTGTATGGCCTTTATATGTCTCCCCAGAAAAGGAACCTCTGACTGAGATGACAACATTCAAATCGCCTGATGCCCCCATATCTATGTTGATATGTATATTTTCTCACACCAATTCTTGTGAGGTCATCTGATGCCTGCTATATTATCAAAATCATGAGCAGGCCAGTGTAAATGAGTACATGCATTCCTTCATTTTAGGTAATTTAAGCCTAAACAGTCAACATCGAAAGAAAAATGCCCACATATGTAGTACATCTTTAACTAAACTGCAAAGCATTACTCCATAGGGTTTTAAATTCAGAGGCAATTTTATCACACAGCCAATTGTAAACAGATTTATCAATGTTTATGGCAATCCATAATACGGAGGAAGCCATGACCAACAGGTATATAGAGCAAAACTGAACAGACATCCTTTTGATTAGAGAATTTTGTTTGTTTGTTTGTTTGGGGTTTTACATCACTTTCAACATTATTTCAGTCATTTCGTGATGAGACCTACTTGTAGCAGATATAGTGCTGCCTCACTGAATTGTCATGTTGCAGGTCCTTGACATGACAACCCACCCGGTCACAGATTTACAAGGACAACGGGTTAATCCTTTAGGCACGGGCCTCAGCTCATGTGGGAAATTGTATCATGGGTTCAATCCCGGCACGGCTGGGGTTCGAACCCACGACCTTTGGATCACCACAGAGGAACTGGTGCTAATAAGCTGGCACTCTAACCAACTGCGCCACGGCCCGTGGCTTGATTAGGGGAGCAAGATAACAATATTGATGTGTTGACAATGCAATATAGTCAAAATTCAGATATGACTTATTTTGTTATGTAAATATTGAAGATAATAACTACTCAAGGATTATTGTTAATTGTTAAAAAAATTGGAGGTGTATTATTGCAGAGTTAATATCATAGAATATCAGTATCCTGATGATTTTCATTGTGACAATCAATCGAGTTCCCTACATCATATGTTTGTGTTGGCTGTGTGAGGGGAGCATATTACATGATTCCATACCAGAGAGTGTGTAGGTCGAGACAATTCCTACACAGGGGAGTGAATGAGAAGGAACCAGAAGAGACTGACAGAGTCAAGATAAAAATAAATCTTATGTCATCTTAAACAACTAAAATCCTCAAATAATGTCATGTAGGATTATACAGCGGATTCCTTAGAAGCAAAGTCACACGTCACACTCAGTATATAACACTTGACTCAATGTATCTTGTGGTCAGTATTAACCAGCAAGCCGGCCTCCTGTTATATATGCCCACTGGCTAGCCAGCCTAGATACCACAATAACTATACAGTGCTATTAGCATTGCACCCGCCATATCTAATAGGCAGCCAGAGTGACATAAACTGCCAACACCTTGAATACTTCTCTGTAGGTATTATTATATTGGACAGAGACAGAGAGGATGCGTTCCATCATTCGATCTGAGGCATCTGTCACCCTGTTTTATATGCAGGAGGTCTTGTAAGTAAGGAGGTGCCCTACCATTTAGTGCCTTCCATGTAGAGAGTAGGATTTTGAATTCAATTCTTGCATGAATTGGTAACCAATGGAGTTCTTTTAACTTCCATGATATATGATCAAATTTCCTGATTTTCCCTACTACTCTTGCTGCAGAGTTCTGCAAATACTGTAATTTTCTGAGGTCGGTTTTTGGTAAACCTGCAAGGAGACCATTCCCATAGTCAAGGGTCGATGTCACAAAAGCATGAGTCAGAGCTCGAGCTGTTTTTTCATCTAGACAATTTCTAATAGCCGATATGTTTCTGATATGGTAGTAACCCTTTTTGCACATTTTCTTAATGTGGGACTTTATGTCTAATTTTGAGTCAAGTGTCATCCCAAGGTCAACCACTGTACTAGACGGGGTTATGTTTACCTCATCAACTTTGACTGACCTTGTCATGAGTTGATTTCCATGCTTATCTGAACATTCTAACATTTCGGTTTTTCCATCATTTATTTTCATTTTATTTGATATCAGGAAGGATCAGACTTCCTTAACACAGTTTTCCAGAACAGTGGTGCCCAAGTTCATTTGGTCAGTAGAAGTATGGTCAATAGTAATGTAGATTTGCGTGTCATCTGCGTAAATATGATAGTTTAGCTTGTATTTCATTAGGATGTCAGACAATGGAGACATGTATATGGTGAAAAGAATGGGTCCCAATACTGATCCTTGTGGTACCCCATACTTAATGGGTATTATAATGGATCAGTGAAGTCCCACTTTAACACATTGTTTTCAATTTGATAAGTATGATTTAATCCATTCCAGAGCTTGACCTCTGACTTTACATCGTACCTCAAGCCTCTTGAACAGTAATTCATAATCAACAGTGTCAAAGGCTGCTGATAAGTCAAGTAGAAGTAGAATAACTGATTTTTTTGTATCCATGTGACGTAGTATATCGTTTTGGACCTGCAGTAGGGCCGTCTCAGTACACTATGATGGTCTTTATATGCAGATTGAAATTTATCTGTAAGTCCATTTCTAGATGCGGCACTAATTGGTTTGCCACCGCTCTTTCAGTTAATTTAGACACATAACTCAGGTTAGAGACTGGTCTATAGTTTTTTTCAATCAATTCTAGTCCGAGTGTTTTTAGCAGGGGTCTTATTATAGCAATTTTCATATTTTCTGACACTGTAGATGTTGAAAGAGATTTATTTATTATTGTTGTGATAATGGGTAGAAGGTAATCTATGAGGTCATTCAGTAACCATGTTGGAATCGGATCCAATTCACAAGATTTATTTGCTGCCTTTTTTATTAATTTCTGTACGTCTTCAATTGTCAATATATTGAATGTGTGTAGACTGGTGGCATTATTTGTATCAGTGTTTGTGGTGTCATCTGGTGGTGGATTAGATTCTGCATTTTCCACAGTGCCATCAAGATTTTGACGAATGGCATCGATTTTATCTAAGAAGAAATTGCTAAATTTATCTGCTTGTTTTTGTGCATGACCTCATCTATGACCTTAAACAGTTTTTTTGGGTCATGTTTATTTTCATTTACTAGATTTGAAAAATAGTTTGATTCTGCAGTTTTCAGCAAAGTATTATATTTATTTTTCTGTGTATTATATATTAGGCTTTTATCGACATGCAGCCCAGTTTTGTTCATCTTACGTTTGAGCCTTCTCTTGAAAGACCTCTCATCCTTTATATATTGGCTCATCCATGGCACTGGTTTACGCTTGGATATATTAACTGTTTTAATCGGTGCATGATTATGTAGGATATAGAATACACACCCAGAGACTCTTGGAAATATATAGACATTCATAAGCAATAACACACGATACTGATGGTTGATGAGTCACCATAACCACCACTCCGTGAGATCACGTGTTAGACGGACGAGCCGAAGTTAGATACGCAGGCAGGACGAGTCCATCTGATGGTGCGTGAGGAAGCCACGTAGGCAAGCCCCCAGGGAAGACGCGGAGTGGCCCCTTAAAACAGACGCGCAACCGTGGATCCGCAGTCAGACCGCAGCTTAGAAGTAGATGCAGTAGCTGGTAGTTAGAAGTTCCCAGTTTCAGAAGAGCCGGAGGAGGAGATCAGCGACCACTTGCCACTGAAGATCCACGACTCTCAGTATCGTGTCTCTATAGACTTGGGTGTTTTGCGTATAGTCAGGGTTTCATAAGTATCATGCAAAGTTGGTAATTCATATGCCTCGCTCATTGCCATGCTGGCCTAGCCAGACAAGGAGGAATCACAGCACTGAATAAAGGTAACTATTGCACTGTGTAAATCCTGTGTCTGCAGTCCTTATTTCCCATCATCCATATGAGGGTATAACATGGTAGCTAGGATCCGTGCCCAAACTCACAGCCAGCGAGTTAGCGAGCTATACTGATGGTACAGTACAGTACAGTACAGTACAGTAGAGTAGGTTAGAGTATCTATCTATGTGGTAGAGTATTGATCCCCCGTCCACGTCCCCCAACGACGGATGCTCACCAATAGTGGGTAACAATTATCCATTATGGATGTTAGATTTCTGTCAAGGTATTCCACCAGGTCGTGCAAAGATAGATTTTTCCACTCGTTTTCTTGCAAGGTAATGCGATTTATATCATTTTTTAACGATTCCAAGTCCATATTTTTATAGTTTCTGTAGCAAATAGATTTTTTTTAAGCCTTCGGCGGGTTAATGTCTAGAGTTAAGAGAATCATTTTGTGATCCGACATGTATTCATCTACTTTATGGTCCATTAGGTATCTATTTCCCTTGTAGGTGATAACAAGGTCCAAGGTATTACCAAGCCTGTGAGTGGGTTCACATATCCATTGTGTCATGCCAAAAGTAGATAGGATGTCATTAAACTTAATGAAATCTGGTTTATATGGTTTATTTACATGAAAATTGTAATCTCCAAGAAAAATGACCTCATGATTCATTGCACCATAGTGCGCCACCAATTGGGTGAAGTCATCATAGAACTCAGAATATGTGTATTTATTTCCACCAGATGGCTCTTGTCGGTAGATTGTGACAAATGTTATATGTTTACTTTTTATTTGTATAGACACCTCCATTAGGTCCATTGTGTTCACTTGTAGTGGATTTTGTATATTTGGTTGGAAGGGAAGTTCACGTTTATGAAGCAAGCCTAAGCCACCTCCCTTCCGTCGCTTCCTAGGGAAAGTCTGGAATTTTAGGGACCCTTCTTCAAGTTCATCTCTTATTCTGCCATCATACTCTTCATGTAACCATGTTTCTGTTATAAAAAGGGCATCTAATTTGTGATCATGAAAGTAGTCTTTTATATTTAAATCTTTCGGGAAATGCTTTGTATATTTCAGGAACCTATTTTCAAATGTTTAAATGTATTTGCTTTGGTTCTTTTATTTGTGCCTTTTTTTGTTTTATTTCTTACTTCTGACTCATGTGGGGGTGTAATATTGGTGGTGGTTGGCATTAAGGCAGACTCATCATGGTATGTGTGCCCTGAGAAGGCGTGATAAAGTATATGCAATATTACAACCTCATTGGAATAAGTAAACATTGATTTAATGTCATTTTTTTTAGAAATGGATTTTATATCATTTCTTAATTCATGTTGGCGGCTATGTAATGGAAATTTCTTTTGTAGTGATTTAAATAGGAGCATTGTTGATAAGTTATGGCCAAGTATTTTACATTCTCCCTGCTGTGTGATGTATTAATGGGACATATTTGAAACTGTTTGCTAAAGTCGTAGAGTTCTACAATATTTTTATTGTAGTTGTGGATAGAGCCCGAGTGTATTCTAGGTAGCATGGATTTGGTAAGATTTGTATGATTTTGACTGACTGGGATTATAATATACTTTTTATTTTGGAGAAATGGGTTGATAAAAATAGAGATGATCATGTTACTTAGTTCTACCATGTTTATAGGGTACTCTTAAAAATAAATTTTATTTGCCATATGTTATCATCTAGTTTACAGTTACAAGGTGAAAAAGAGCAAATACACGACAATGTATCTATGTAAGTACTTATTTTATTAATTTCATGATTCTCACACAGCCATTTCATATTCCTTGTAAACACATTAATTGAATCATTTTCATTGTTACACTTCTTGCATTGTTTAGATATTGTTTAGATACTATCACTCAGGCTCTTATACAAATGTCAATATTTCTTTACTTTCTTTGATTTGACATATTTAACAGGGCTTCTCCTGACTTCCAGGTGTGGATCCCTCTGTCTACTGAACCCGGTTTTACGTGCGCATACTAGCATCTATGCCAGTTTCTGCACTTCCCTTGGGTGTAGTACATACACCATTCCCTTGTGGCCGGTGGTGGATCCTGCTGGGCGCCCCATGTGGGTGATGTGTGTGATTCCTTAATCATCTGTCTGATGTTGTATTGCCCAGTCCCAATTAACTTGGATGCAGCTCCCTGGGGTAGGATTGTGGTTACCTCCTCATTCGGATAATCACTCTTTATTGAAGTCAAGGTTTATGGTCTCATCATCAGAATCATCAGAATCATTTTTAAAAGGTTTTGCAAGACATGATCCTCAGGATCAATATATTCTGCTAGTTTTTCAGTGTAAGTGTTTGCAGGTTCTATGATTTTGCAGATGTTATTCATCCAGTCACTTGCAGCTTGGGGTTGGAGAGAGTGATCAGTGACTGAGACTACAACAACTGAGGTCAGTGCTTTAGTAACATCCCGGGGGGTCACTACTACCTTTAACTGCCCTATGATATGATGAGAGGCCAGCTTCCCAAGATGATGGTTTAGATGAGTATGTGAATTAATCATTTTCGGAATACCCATTATGGATATGGGGGGAAGCTGGGAAAGATAGATAGGGCAAGTGGACACTTTTGCTAGTTTGTGCAGCTAATGCAGCTAATCTGATTCTCCCCGCTAGTTTCTTCCCGTCAGCGCCCTTAGCCACCTCATCTAGCCCAAGCAGATTACTATAGCTGAATACTTATGTAACTTATTTGTGAAGTTTGGCATTTTTACATGCTTTTCAAAATCCCTGATGTTGTTGATACCCTTTTCTGCCTCCCATCGCCATTTGTCTAGACCATGAGTTACTAGCTCCCTATGAGGGGTGTTGGTGATGAATAGAATACCCTGCTTTGAGCTATCACTACCAGAGTCATCAGTTGGTGTGGAGGACGGGCCTGGGGTACTACTTCCTGCCATTGCTTTAATTGTTATGTCATATTCCCGATTCTTTTCTTCTAATGTAGATATATGTTCATTATTTCTAACTATAATGGTGTCTAGCTCTTCTATTTTTGCCTCAGCGCGATTTAGTTTACTATTTACATGTTTCAATCTTATTTCTAAATTATTGTTCTTTTTCTGCAAGTCTTTCTTTTCCCCGTCCATTTTCTTAAGATCCGATTCCAGTTTCTTTATGCGAGCTTCCTTTCCCTCATCTCCTTCCGAAACTTTCAGATATCTTACTGTAAGTAGGCCTAACAATTCGTCCTCTTCTTGCCCGTTCTTTCATTTGCCCTTGCTGACATCTGCAAAGATAAATCATTTTTCATTTTTATTTTCTTGTTAGATAGTTTTTTCTTGCTTTCATTTGTGCGTGGTTTGGGTTCTTTCAGAACAGTGTTGTTTTTTATTCCTTTCTTGTTATTTTTATATATAGTGGGGTCAATATTACATTCTGGTTCAAAAGTGCTTTCTGCTTTTGGATATCCACCATATCTTGTAGTAGCAGGATTTATCATGTCTGTTCCAAAAGTCATCAATGATTCTTTTTACTTTATACATTCTAGATATATAATTCTTTACTAAGATAGGTGATGTGAAATAGTCTTTATCACATATTTATAATATATATTGAAGTTTAATGTATAATGTTGATTTTTTCCAAGTATTTTGCTTGGTTGAGTCTAGTATGATTGTTTCTCCAAGTATTTTTGCTTGGTATAGTCTAATATGATAAAGGTCCCAATTTAATATGATAAAGGTCCTAATTTACCTGCCGTATGCCTTATATTGTAACTGTGATGTATTTTATGTTTTTTTTTTTTTTTTTTGAACAGGTAATTTGCCTGTTGAGGTATTAGCAGATAATTCACCTGCCGTATGCTTAATACTGTACCTGTGCCAGTGCCGGCCAGTACAGGTGAAAAGCGTACTGGCTATCGATTATTAACGTAGTATTGGCTTTAAAAATTTCAGCAAAAAAGTCAATTCTTTCCGTTTCAATATTTTTTGCAGTGAACGTTGTACAGTAGAGTTAACAATGAACTTTAGCTCGCTGGCAGTTAATCACAATTTAATGGAATGTAATATCCAACTAGTTTGTTTGAATTTCGGGTCTCCACTGTTTTTCAGTCACTATGGCTTGAGGGTCAGAGCCACACTGAGCTTTACCCGCTATAATTACCTGTGGAATACCTGGTCGGTTTACCTGCCACTCAATGAGTTGTTAAACTAGTAGAGGGTATTAGAGATTCGTGTCAGTCAGCTTGAGTTGACGAGCGAGACTCAGAATAGTTATTTTCAATGAATTTAAAGTGCAAGCTAACTCACCGAATATATATGATTACCCAATAAGAGTTTATATAGTATGCAATGTGAAACACAACACTACCTTAAAGGATCGATTCGATGCTTCAGATTATTATCGCTGTGTATTGGCAATGGCGGGCTGTTTCACGCTACCTGTGTTCGACTTACATGAAAAGCTCACCAAAAAGAGAAAAACGAGTCAAAATAAGTTGCATGAGTCGGGTAGATTGTTTACACTTGCAGTATGTGGTCGAATTTAGTAAAATTACAGATCGATTGACACCGATCAAAGGCGATTTTTGAAGTGAGCTGGTCTTAATCAAAAACACACCTAACCACCTCAATGCATGTGCAATATATAATACATATTATGTTGAATAAACTATACACTGACAACAAACAAGGTATGGATATTCCTCTCATTGATGATGTGCATAGCAACTTAGTAAGAGTAACACTGCAAGATGTGCCTTTAAATCTACCAGAGTCTGTTTTACTTAGTCAACTTAGTACCTATGGTGATATAAGAGACATTAAATGGGAAACATATATCAACGCAGCTGGTCACAACACAAATTAGAAAACAGGAATGGTGTTTGTATATATGTCAGCCATGTCAAAACCAATTCCTTACAAGCTGAATCTAGAACATCAAAATATAGAAAACAGGAATGGTGTTTGTATATATGTCAGCCATGTCAAAACCAATTCCTTACAAGCTGAATCTAGAACATCAAAATATGCACCTTGTTGTGTTTGTCTCCTATCCAGCAGGATCCCCCTTGAGTACACCTGTCAGGCAAAAAAGGTATACTGGCTGTGGAAAATGTCCAGAAAAGAAAAGAGTTTGCTTCCAATGTTTCTCTGAAGAACATTTCAGACGTGATTGTCCAAACTCAACACCAGGAGAGAAATGACTTGATGACCTACTTATATTTAAGGGAAGTCGTTCACTAATGAGCAATTTTAACATGGAATGTCCAATTGTCATTAATGGTGTTCGCTAGAACTGTAATGAGCAGTACATTCAGTCAGAGAAGGCCTTACTTAGTGGTGACACTGAAACAGGATCCTGGATTATGGGATCAGACAATCCCAAGGAAATGAAGCTGCTTGGTAAAAATGTTGTCGACTACAAGCATAGTATATGGGTCAAGAACAGATGCAGCATAGTAACCAGGGCCGTAAAAGAAATGTTCTTTTCTCATAAGCATGCTTCTGAAGCACTCCTCAATACTGGGGAGCGAGAAATAGCTGAGGGAACCATGGATAAATTTTGGGGTACTGGCATTTCTATGGAGGACATCACCTCTGAAAATCTGTCAGCAATCACGGGCAAGAATATGATGGGTCAAATCCTCTGCAGTGTGAGAGCTCAACTTGTTGCTTCCCAGGCTCTAGATAATTTTCGAGATGACTTTGGCAGTATCAGCCATCTAAACATCGATGACCAAGATGCCTCTGCCAAAAATTGTGCTGTGTTTTTGTGGGATTCAAATGGCAGAGACCTTGACATCTCTTCAAACACACCCTTCTCAGCTGAAACTGCTGTTAAAGGTGGTTTCAGCCTCCAAGATGTTGATGATGAATTAGAAACCCTTCAACATGACCCTATAGAGGTCAATGCAGTTATGACTCTCCTTGGCACATGTGACTTTAGTGACCAATCCAGCAACAACGTAGAAGGCATTTACTATGAGTATGTTGAAATACTCAACCATATTAGCTCTAAATGTCCCCAAGCTGAGATTATATTAGTTAACATTCCACCCAGAGCACCATGGAAGGGCTTTAACCACATGAAAATCAACCAAGAAATACACCGTCTTAATACAGTTTTGTTTTATCATTGGGTACTTCCTCACCTATTATCCATGTGTGGTGATATTTGAGGTAAATCCTGGACCTAACCGTACAAATAGCACTGGTATCCTTATTAGTCATGGTAATGTTCAGAGCTTAAATGCTCCTGTATGTTATCCAAATGATTTAAATTGTAATGTGTCTAAGTTTAAATTGGTTATGAATCATGTACTCTATCATAAATATGACATATTTGGTGTCTCTGAGACCTGGCTGGATAGTTCAGTCAATGATGAAGAAATTACTATTCCAGGCTATTCTAAACCCATAAGACGTGACTTCTCTCGCCACCAGCGTGGTGTTCTAGTCTATGTGTCTAAGTCTCTTCCTGCAAGAAGGAGAACTGACATTGATCCTCTTGAAACTGATATTATTTGTCTGGAAATTCAGTCAGGTCTCAGAAAAGTATTGGTATGCAATTGTTATAGATCACCTGATTATGATATCATTTATTTCTGTGATGTAATTAAGGACATCAATACAAAGTGTGAGGATGAATTTAGTGATATTATTTAGTCCTGGATGAATATTGATGTCGTAACTCAGTGGTATCTGAATGTAGACGTGCTGAGATTGAAAGTAAATTAAAGCAGGATGAATTATTGTTGAATAATCCTGTGGCATCTAAACAATGGTGGTCTCTGTCTAAGTCTCAGCTTTTTCCCAACAATACATATCCAGATAAATTGATTTCTGATGATGGTACTATAATCACAAGTGATGAGCAAAAAGCTCAACTATTTAACAACTTCTTTGTCTCTCAGTGCAACATTGACGAATCAAATTCTAGTCTACCTCCGGGAAAAAACTGTCAATGCCGTATTGATCAACTTGTTTTCCAACCTGTAGATATCTACAAAATACTAAAAGATCTGGATCCTAACAAAGCCACCGGGCCTGATGGTATTAGTAATAGAATCCTATGTGAAGCTGCTGTACCACTAGCACAACCACTATCAGAATTATTTAATTACTGTCTAAGTATTGGAAGCTTTCCTGTAAAATGGAAGCTAGCAAGTGCAATTCCTGTTTATAAGAAGGAAGATCCGTTCCTTTGCACCAATTATAGACCTATATCACTACTGTCTTGTATATCCAAGGTATTTGAAAAAGTTATGTTTAACCATATTTATGCTTATTTTAAGCTCAATACTCTTATAAAGAACAATCAATCAGGTTTCACTCCAGGTGACAGCACTGTGTACCAGCTGATAGCTATATGTAATAAGTAACTAACCTGTCTTGATGAAGGTGATGAAATGATATGTGTTTTTCTGGACCTTACCAAGGCCTTTGATAAGGTCTGGCATAAGGGCCTGTTATTTAAATTGCGCAGTGTTGGAATTCATGGTAAATTATATGACATTCTGTCATGTTATCTTACAGGACGAACTCAATATGTCACAATTAATGGTTCCAAATCTTCCAGTTTAGATATATATATGTGCTGGTGTACCACAAGGCTCTGTGCTTGGGGCTCTGTTATTTTTAATTTACATTAATGATGTATCTGACGATCTTAGACAATTTCCTTTTTGCAGACGATACATCTCTGTTTAATAGAATTAGAAAGGGCGCTGTAAATGTGACTGCTAGAATCATAAAGGGCCACGGGCCATGGCGCAGTTGGTTAGAGCGCCAGCTTATTAGCACCAGTTCCTCTGTTGTGATCCAAAGGTTGTGGGTTCGATCCCCGGCCGTGCCGAGATTGAATTCATGATACAATTTCACACATGAGCTGAGGCCCGTGCCTAAAGGGTTTACCCGTTGTCCTTGTAAATCTGTGACCGGGAGGGTTGTCATGTTAAGGACCTGCGACATGACAATTCAGTGAGGCAGCACTATATCTGCTAAAACCCCAGACAAACAAAACAAACAAACAAAGAATCATAAATGATGATTTAGATATTATCTTCAAATGGGCTGCCAGATGGCTCATTACTATAAACTGCAAAAAGACTATTGTCATGTTGTTTTCAAGGAAACGGTCACCATCCATATTATCAGATATATATCTTGGAAGAGAAAAACTTTCTCAAGTTGATCAGCACAAACATCTTGGTTTAATTTTGTCAACTAATATGTCATGGGACAAACATGTACATTCGATTGTTGCTAAATGTAACAAAAGAATTTGCATGTTGACCAAACATAAATATTCATGGTCAAGAGCTTCACTTGAATGTTGGTATAAAAGTTTTATTTTGCTAATATTTAGAGTATGGCAATATTGTGTATGACTGTCTCACCAATGAACTGGTAGATCTGCTTGAATCAGCTCAGCTGAAAGCAGCAAGACTTGTAACTGGTGCTAAACAGAGAATCTCTCACAAATCTTTATACAAAGACCTTGGCTGGCCCACATTAAAAGATCGACGTGAGAAAAACAAACTTATCAAGTTTTATTGTATATGTAATGGCCTAACTCCTAAATTCCTTAGTGACTTGGTTGATCCTTTTCGACCGGCTCATATCCACCTGACCAGAGCTACAACTATTGGTAACTTTAATATTCCAGAATACAAATCAGCTTTTTGCCAAGGTTTTTTCATCATCAAGTTTGTTTACAATATTGTTATGGAATCAACTTGAATTATCAATCAAACAGGCTCCATCTATCTCATCTTTTAAAAGAAAAGTTAAGAAAATTTATGAACCATCTAACAAGCTTTAATTTAATCATGATACTTCACGAGTTTCTTTTGGATAGATTAGAATGGGTTTTAGCAACCTCAAAGATGATTTATTCAGAAGAAAATGTATTGATAGTAATGTGTGTTCCTATGGTCAAGGTAAGATCCATACAATTCACCAGATGTCCAAGGGCACGGACACAATAATGAAGAAGCTTGATGCTAACAGGGAGAATGGTGCTGAACGAATGCAAATGACTGGACAAATACACCTCTCGAGATCACAAAGGCACTGGTGGCAATCAGAAGCATCCTAAGAGAAATGCACAGGGATACTGGTGAAAAGGACAAATGTGTGTACTACTCACAGGGCAAATATAAGCATGGCAACAGGTGCTAGTATGCTCATGTGGATCCTGGCACCAGCACAAATCATGCTCTTCTTGACCAGGCCGCAGATGATTGGATGTGGAATATAAGAGACATGATGGACCAACCAATAGGTGCAAAGAAAATTTAATTGAATTCTGGGGAGAAGATGAGGAAACTGGCTTGCAGGACTCATCCACTGAAGATGATGATCTCGGAAAAGGTGGTATGGTTCACATCATCGACTTTGAAAGTGATGACTATAATGATGACGTAGTCACAGCTATTATACCCCAAGGATTGGTATCTCAGCTGATCAGCTTTGGCGGCCATACAATTCACAAGATGTCCAAGGGCACGGACACAATAATGAAGAAGCTTGATGCTAACAGGGAGAATGGTGCTGAACGAATGAAAATGACTGGACAAATACACCTCTCGGGATCACAAAGGCACTGGTGGCAATCAGAAGCATCCTAAGAGAAATGCACAGGGATACTGGTGAAAAGGACAAATGTGTGTACTACTCACAGGGCAAATATAAGAATGGCAACAGGTGCTAGTATGCTCATGTGGATCCTGGCACCAAGAGGTATTTTACACAAAGGGATCTGAGAGTAGACACCCAGAGAAGTCTGGTAAAAATGATTAAATCTAAAAAAATCAGAAAGATTTTACATTTGTTAATGGGGTGGAGACAACATTCTATAAATGTGTGTTGCAACTGTGTCCCCATGTGGGCCTGGGGTTAGAATGGTCCTCTAATTTTTTTACTCCCTGGTTTTTTTGTCAGTTCGTAAAAGGCGAACGAAAAAAATAACCATGGTGCCTTGTTTGCCGTTAGGTGCGACCTGTAAGGGGAGGATATGGAGTTCTGCAGGTTGAGCACTGGACTGGTTTGGCAGTTATACCGGTCCAGATGCAACACACTTGTTTGAACCCAAATAGACATGGAGGACTTTAGGGCCCGATATTGTCCAACCGGCTTGTGGAATATAGCTCCACACATTTCTCCATATCTAAAGTTCAGGTATTATAAGGTTTAGGTTGTTTTATTTGAGATACATTATCAATGATAAATTCTACATGTTCTTAAGATAAAATGTATGGTATCATGAACAATTTTTTCAAAACAATTATTGGCATTGTCTACAAGTTTTAACATAACAGATGTGTGGAGCTTGACTGCTCAAACGGGTCAATCTTGGGTGCATTTTATCAATACCCCATAAGAATACCTTGCAAGTCCAGTATGGGTTAGCTTCTTTCCCTCACGCTGAACGAGACAGGATGTAACACACATGGCTAATTATCATACCACATGTGGTTAATGCAGTCAACAGCCACAATGGGGTACAGAAGGGGATTAGCACAAGGTGAAACATCATGATGTTTGATTGTATGTTCTAGCTTGTTTTATGTAATCAGCAAATGAGAAAAAGATAAATTATAGCAATAAATATATATGTTTTTCTATAATTTAAGAGGTCCTTAAATTATAGTAAGATATATATAAATTACATTTCTTTATTAATAGTTAACCAATATTGTCATAACAAATTATAGGAGAGGAGATATTTGTTTTTGTAGCAGTTATTATACATTTTGGTTGGTATTTCCACTTATCCCCAAAACAACCTATACATTGTTGTTAATACTTCTAACAACATTGTTTGATGTTTCAAAAGCATGCATTGTTCTACTTTGACCTATAAATATGGTTGATCAGGATGTGGGACTGTGGTGAAGGGGCTATTAAAGATATATCTTAGTCTACAGATTGCCTTAGATACTTCTACATCATGGACAGCAAGAAATCTAAAAAAATTGATAAGCGCAGGAAGGGAAAGGTACTCTCAAAATCAATGACAAAACAACAAGTGCAAGACATTCTTCAGGGATTGCGTCAACATTTCACGACAAATAAAACAGAAATTATTTCTGAAATGTCCAAGACAATGTCTGAGGATGTTTTTCTCCAATCTGATAACACCAAGGAATTGTTGACCAAGCTACTATATCATAAAGGATTATTTAATGCAATGTCTGACAAGTTCTGTAACTTATATGAAACGTGCAACAAAGGTCAGTTCAAGGACAAATATGCACTATTGCAAATTGAATGGAATGAATTTGTTAGCATATTTCTATTGTGTGGCACACCAGAAAACTTAATAATTCCTGATGCAGTTAGTGAGCGTGGAAGTGGATGTCAAATGGAATCCTCATGTTTTAGCACTGTTCTTCATGCCATTGCAACATCCTTTTTTGAGTATGCAAGCAATAAAATTAGTGAATTGAGGCCTTCATTCCACCAGCATCCAGTTGTTATCGACAAGAAAATGGACACACTGGATATGATTCTAGGATTTGCAGGGGCCTGTTTGAGACTAATATACAAAAAATGTGATAATGACACAAAAGTGATTATTGATACAATTCAAATGTCCTCAAGAATGAAGAAGAATTACACTGACTGGAAGGTGCTGTTACCGGGTACTGCTCTACATTTGACAATACCAGTGAGGTGCATGAATGAATATCTCACTTTTCTAAATGACTGCATCAAAGAGAGTTGTTTGGACAATGCCATAAAGTTATATGAGAAGCAATTCATACAGGTATGTACATTTTGATACTTATTCATGAAAAGTGGCTGAACATCAATGTTACTTAATATTGGACCCAATACTAAACAGTTCAGTTAATTAAGCTTCAACAAATAGTTTTGGGCTCTTTTTTCATTATAATACAGTAAATTAAATTGATGTATGAGACTTTCAATGGGATCTCAATTATATGGTGTCTACATGATGACCGCAAAGTACCTGTGATAACCAAGCATGTGAATTCATAAATGACTAACTAAAGTATTTGTTTTAAGAAAGTCAAGTCAAACCTATAATTGATCTTTTTGCAGGTCACACGTGCCAAATTTGAACATTTGGATAGTGTTTTGAAAGATCTCTTTTGGAAGGGTATGAGAGTGGTTCAGCAGGCCAGGCCTTCAATCAAAAACGTTGCTGATGAAACAATAAACAAGTTTGAGCTTAGATGGAGAAAGAAGATGCTTCATGCCCGTATGAATTCCTCTATAAAGGCCTTTTATCACAGGAGAGACGAACATGCTGGTCGCATATCTAAAGGAGGGTTTAACCTGAGAGATGATCTTTATGCGATTTCTAAGGCTACCCGTCAGGCTAAAACCCGCAAATCCAAGAAATAACTTTGATTACATTGAAAATCATGAATGCATTTGAATGTCAAGAGTTTTTTGTAAGCAACATAAAGATTTGTAATTTCTAAAGTACTTTGTGTCTCAAACAGATTACATATATCATGTTCCACATTGCCAATTTAGTCATCTTTATTTTTATGTGATCTTATGAAGTCAGATTTGGGAGATGTGCAAGTACATCTCAATGTTAATGTAACTTTAAAGCACCATTTGTACATTCTGCCATAAAAACTTGAAAGATAAGAATAAATTTAGATAAACACTTAAATATTTTATTTCTGATGTTACCAATCAATACATCTGTGCAAGATAATAATAGACTAACTTCAAAATGAAGAATTTCTTAGCATAGCATTAAAAGGATTTTCCCAATTCAACGCCTCACAAGCTGGCCATCGCGCACATACAAAGGAACGTCCCTGTATCCTCGTGCTGCTTTTGCAGCACAATGTCCATGTGTGTCCCTCATTGCCAAGTAGGCTTCCCTAGCGGTGGAATAGTTGGTGGAATCCAACTTACCTCCAGCAATACGTTTCAGATTAGAGAATAGCGTCTCCACTGCACTTCCATTCCATTTGAGTGGAAGAATATAGTATCCTGGGTGCCTGGCAAGGAAATCTTCACAGAAATGGGTGAACCCATAAACACATACTCGGAGTAGGTCAAATGTCTGCCAGGACAAGAATCGTCGCTCTGTGGATGAAACAGGTTTAAAATCTGGACCTTCTAGGGCATCATGCCATTTAATGAAAAACTGAAATCCTGAACTGATGTTGGTGAGAACAGGTGAATTCAAATCTGATATCTTGTTGTGAGACAGAAATCCTTGCTCAAAAAGATGATTGCAGGCTTGTAGGTATTCCCTTGTTTGCTGAACACTGCCTTCATCATGAGGTTGAACACCTGAAGCTGGATGCAAATAAATATAAAGCTCACGTAGGACTTCTGATTGCTGCAATAAATAAAGAATGGGCATTAGATTTCTTTGAAATATTTAATTAGGAATGAACATAAACCTAAATGTCAAATTGAAGACAATTTTATGTAGTACTCATATTGAATTACCTACACTATATTTCATTTTACCTATTAGTTGATCTACCTGTATATTTAAATGAATATTTAATATTTAACACTTATTACTGAAAAATATGATAAAAATATTTAGTGAAGACTTTACCTGCATTATTTTAGCTGGGTATACAGCCAACTTGGTCCAAGGGTCCCTGTCCACATGATTTCGCAACAGACCTGGTACAGATCTTAAAAGTCCTTGATTTCTCCTTTCTTCTTCCCTTCTATAGAGATCCTGTATTGCCTTCCAGCCAAAATAAGGCTTATTGTGTTCCAATTTGAACAACTTTGTGCCAGCAGTTGAAGCCCTTGACTGGTAAAGTGCATTTATCATGTTCTTCAGTTGATGGGATGGGCAGATCACACAGTAAACTTTGATTGTAGGAACAAAGTAATTTGTAAAATACACACTGATCTCATGGGCATCCACTTGAGTATCATCCTTTCTAAATGCTCCTCGTTTTTTTGTACATAACATTTTAATTGCAGCAAGATTTGTGCTTGCACCATCACATACTAGGCCAACAACCCAAAAATCACATGCATGAAAAACTCGCATGCTTTCTTTAATACAAGAGATCACAAATCTGTGGTCATAGCTTTCGACACTTGAAAAATATGGTCCAATCACATCAAAGTCACTGGTCAGGTCTCTCCACAAAAACTGTAAATTATATTCACAAGGAACTGCCTCTCTCATTGGGTTAAACTGGTCATATATGTCAT
Organism: Amphiduros pacificus; assembly: GCA_949316495.1. Classification (NCBI taxonomy): domain Eukaryota; kingdom Metazoa; phylum Annelida; class Polychaeta; order Phyllodocida; family Hesionidae; genus Amphiduros; species Amphiduros pacificus. The sequence goes on along the minus strand of OX439010.1, from coordinate 28,943,458 downwards.
TGAGATAAAAGAATTCCTTGTTGGTCAGTGCAAGACCAAACATTTTTTGGCCAGATGAGGACCACTTTACCTTTCATGTGACTTTGACCTCGTCATAAATGAGAACACCCTCTCCAACTGGCACAGGTTGCCCTTTCTTTTGAATTTCTTCCTTGTATTTGGTGTAGTTAATTTTTTGTTCCATGATATATTGCTTTATGTCATTTGTTATGCCTGGTTCATGTAATCTGGCTCCTTTAAATGCATCCAAACTTGAAGTGCTTGGCAACTGTAGAACTTTGAAGCTCTTTAGAGCTTCATATGCTGCAGGGCTACGTATATAGACTGCTAAAGCTATCCTATAAGTTGCAGTACTCCATGTGTTACGTTTGGAACCAGTCATGTTTTTTTGTTGATCTTTGAAAAAATCTTCAGGGTCTTTAGTGTCTCTCAACCAGAGCTCCTCCAGAACTTCTCTTGTCGTTGCATTCTTACAGCTTTCTGCTTCTGACATCACAGCTTCTAACTCTGTTTTATATTTTTCATTGATCATGGTGACAATATCAAGCATCTCCTTATTTTGTTCCTCTTCCAATACCATTTTTGTTTCTTGCATTTTTCTCTCTAGATTTTTTATCTTTCTCTTGCCAAGAGTCCTAGATGTGCGGCTGTTTTTGTGTCTTGTTTTTACACTCTTTGGTGACAGGAACTTGTACGGATAATGTGACGATGTTTGAAGCCTGAGATTCTTTTGTGAATCAGTAACATTATTTTTGCTGTCGCTCCTCTTGACATATGAATAGAATTTGTTGCAAGGAGGGCATCTATACATCTTTGTTGTTTCATCAACAATGGATCGTCCCTGCCTCTTAAACCATTTTTGACATCTTTGTGAATACATGGCATTGATTGGAACTTGTTGTTCAATCAGTTGTTTTGGTTTGTAGCGGACATTAACAGTGTTCTGTTTGTAGTCATTAGCATCAATTCCACCACAATAGAACCACCCAGGTGTCAATTTGGCCAAAACATTGCTCAAAATGTGTTTATTTTCCAATATATTTCCATGCTGCTCTTTTTCAGAATTAAGAGGCTGAAAGAATATATTGCCATTTTCAAATATAATCACTCTGGCGCCCACCAGTGGTCCATATTTGCCAACAATATCTGCCTTCTTTCGTGTGATCTCCATAAAACGGTCCTTGTTTTCAATCATAATTTTGTGTGCTAAATCATCTTCAAGTTGTAATTTTATTTCACTAAAAAGGTCTCCTTTGTTTCCCTGATTTAAGCTTTCTAAAAGTCGTCTTTTTGAAGATTTATCTGGGTTTTGTTTGGACTGGTGTTGTGACATATTCTTCCAGGCTATGGGAGAGATTTCTGAGGATATGTGAAGCCTTGGAGATCGCCTAAGTGTTTCTGACAATGGGGTTGAATGATGAATTTTCCTTTTCTTTGAAGGTGTACAGGATTCTGATACATTACATTGATTTTTCTCCTGCAAAGAGAAAAGTATACTTAAGTCAAAATTTTAAAACATTTAGAATGTTTTCAGCTAAATCATAATTGATACATGTTTGTATTGATATTGTATTGATATTGGAACTAGAGATTTTTACTTTTAAATACATGATTTAATGTCATGTCTTGCTGATGTTGCATTAATATTATAGTTCACAATATCCATATTTACACTTTATTTCTTCTATATTGTATAATCTGATATCAAAACTTTAATTAAGATTGTTTGCTACAAGGAAAATGTGGCAATGTCTACACGATGCTAAGCATACAAAGAACCATAAATTGCATGAATATAAAGATTATCTTCTTGTTAATCAATTTAAGTAAGTATTAGAAAGATTCATCTCACCTTTTGTTCAAAACTACGCCGAGCAAGAACATCTTTTAGCTTTAACTTTACACTTGTATTCATATTCCTTGACATGTGCTCCTCGCTGGTCAGCTCAGCAGATATAATATTGCCCTGTTTCACCCCAACCTGGCCTCTTTCAGGGTGCAACACACATCCTCATGGGACTGTCACCATGACTACGGCCAACTGACCCCGGTTATCTTTGGTTACAAGTGCATCTAAAAATAGCCAGCTGAATGGCCTATGCTCGCTTTTGACGCTAGGAAGACCATGCAATTTCTCATAGGCAAACCTTTTCTTACAAAACTTATCAAAACACACTTAAAAACATCACAAATGAATTTTATTACCCCCAAGGTCCAAGAAAACATATTAAGGATACATCTCATGCAAAAATAAAAACAAATATCATTTTGGAAAGTATACTTTTGAAGCTGAAAACATATAGCTCCTGTATATGTGTATGTGGGACTTGCAAGGTATTCTTATGGGGTATTGATTTTATGTATTCTCGAGTATATTGTCTAATGTAGCTGAGTTTTATAGGTGTGCTGATGGCTCTGCCCCATATCTATAACTCCCTATTTTTTAAAATAGGAGTCAGAGTAAGGCTTAGGAACATGGACAATGAACAATAAACACAACACATATGGCATCAAACAAACAAAAAAGACAAAGGGCTGATATGGAAATGGACTATGATAACGATTTAAACAAAAATGAAACAAGATGGCCAAGATTTTTAATAGTTGAAAGCATGGATCCACTACGCACCATAGATAAAATGTCTCCTTTTGCAATTGAAAAAGGTATTCAAGGAGTAGCTGGAAAAGTGAAAAACGTTAAAAAGATACGTGACAAATTATTAATAGAAGTGGACAGAGTCATTCCAATAATTTATTGAAATGCTCTTTATTGGCCACTATCCCTGTAAAAATAACTCCTCATAAGACCCTAAACACCAGAAAGGGAGTTATCAGGTGTCCAGAACTTTCTGGTATACCAGAGACCGATATTGTTGAGGAGCTATCTGATCAGAATGTTGTCGCTTGCCGTCGCATTAGCATCAATAAAGATGGCGTCAGAACTCCCATCAATACCTATATTATCACTTTTGAAACAACGCAGCTACCTCAATCAATCAAAATTGGATATTTAAACGTAAGAGTTAATATATATATTCCAAGCCCACTGCGTTGTTTCAAATGTCAGAAATATGGTCATGGCTCAGATAATTGTAAAGGGAACTTGACATGTCCAAAATGCACTGGCCAGCACAGTAGTGAAAATTGTGAATCTCAGTCTTTCAAATGCAATAATTGTGAAGGTGAACACCCGTCATATTCTTGGAATTGCCCCTCTTTTGCAAGAGAAAAAGAAATTCAGAGAATAAAGTACACAGAAAACATTTCCTCTCCAGAAGCCAGAAAACGAGTAGAAAGCAACAATACCCCTCAAAGAAATTCCTATGCTATTGTCACAAAATCAAAAGATACTAAATCCATTTCAGTTCAAACAGATTTAACATGGCCAATTGGTGAAAAGAACTATTCCTATATGAGCAAATCAATAACAGCAATATCAACACAGACTCCTGTATCTTCTACCCCTTTACTTACTCAATCTTCAATAAAACCTACACAATCTTCCATAAAACCTTCACAGATTCAATCAACATCAAGCACCAAAGGTGCAAATTCCAATTCTTCACAGCAGAATAAACCTGTTAATAAGTCTGACAAAAAAAAAAACTAGAGATCAAGGAAAAAATAAAATACAAAGAACAAAATCATTAGAAAGGATGGATACAAATGATCCTCCTGATATAAATAGCATTCAGGTGCACTCCAAGCATAATCGTAGTAGAATTAAATGATTATGTTTGACCACATTGTATTATTACTCATTATTTTAAATATGGCTATTAGCAATATTATACAATGGAATTGTAGAGGATTTGAGGCAAACAGACCAGAACTGGAGTTATTAGCCCAAAAATATAATGCATCGGTAATTTGTTTACAAGAAACTAAATTTCTAGTACATTGACAATATGTTCAGTATATTTACCACCAAGTAAACCAATTAATATTACAGATTTAAATAACCTAATAACTCAGCTGCCACAACCATATATGCTAGTTGGTGACTTTAATGCTCACAACTATCTTTGGGGTGGCAGAAATAATACTGATGCCAAAGGACGTATAATAGAAGATTTCTTAAATAATAATAGTTTGTGCCTTTGGAATAACGATTCTCCAACATATTTACATCCTGCTACAGGCTCTTTAACATCAATAGATCTCTCCATGTGCACTCCAAATTTATTTTTAGACTATTCCTGGGAAGTAGAGGAAGATTAATGGGGTAGTGATCATTACCCTATTATTTAAAATAACCATTTTCCTCCACCAGATGAACGAATCCCCAAGTGGAAATTTCATAAAGCCGATTGGGCAAAATTTCAAACATCCTGTTTTAACAAAATAACGCCAGAAATTTTTAACAATGTAGATGATCCTCTTCAAGTTTTTACGGATACATTGTATGATATTGCTGATGGGTGTATTCCCAAATCAAAGCCAAATTCTAAAATTAAAGAAAAACCCTGGTTTAATGATGAGTGCAAAACATAGGCATCAGAGATGCATCAACCCTCAGCCCTGGTAACTCATTGCACAACATTCGCTCCACACAATATTTGTGAACAAAACGTCACTGCACCAAGGCAAATTGATGCAGGGGTAAAAAAAACCCATAAAATCTACTTCCTTTGATAGCTTAGGTGTGTCAAGTATCATGAAACTGTCATCATTTACTCTAGAATTATTGAGATGGGCAGGTGACCTTGAAAAGCAGGTAAAGGTCACCGTCCATCAAACTCATGTGAAGACTTCCAAGATGCTTATGTGTGTCAATTTTCATGAAGCTGCCATTATTTGTTCTTAAGTTATTGCAATGACGTGGATTTGACATGATTGTCCCTGTGACCTTGAAAAGTAGGTAAAGGTCATGTTCCATCAAGAGAAGTCTGAGGTCTTCACCAGATGCTTATGTGTGTCAAGTCTCATAAAGCTGCCAACATTCGTTCTCGAGTTATAGCAATGATAGGGATTTCACATAATTGTAACTGTGACCTTGAAAAGTAGGTGAAGGTCATGTTCCATACAAAAATGTCTGAGGTTTTCATCAGATGCTTATGTGTGTCAAGTTTCATGAAGCTGCCATCATTTGTTCTCGAGTTATCGCGATGACAAGGATGATTTCACATAATTGTCCCTGTGACCTTGAAAAGTAGGTGAAGGTCATGGTCCACCATGAGAAGTCTAAGGTCTTCACCAGATGCTTGTGTGTGTCAAATCTCATAAAGCTGCAATTCATTCGTTCTTGAGTTATTGCGATTCTTGGGATTTCACATATTTGTCCCTGTGACCTTGAAAAATAGGTCAAGGTCGCCGTCCACCGAACTAGTCTGAGGTTTTCAACAGATGCTTATGCGTGTAAAGTTTCATGAAGCTGCCATCATTTGTTCTTGAGTTATCACGATGACAAGGATGATTTCACATTATTGTCCCTGTGACCTTGAAAAGTAGGTGAAGGTCATGTTCCATCAAGAGAAGTCTGAGGTCTTCACCAGATGCTTGTGTGTGTCAAATCTCATAAAGCTGCCATCATTCGTTCTTGAGTTATTGCGATTCTTGGGATTACACATAATTGTCCGTGACCTTGAAAAATAGGTCAAGGTCACCGTCCATCGAACTCGTCTGAGGTTTTCACCAGATGCTTATATGTGTCAAGTTTCACGAAGCTGCCATCATTTGTTCTCGTACTATCGCGATGACAAGGATGATTTCAAATAATTGTCCATGTGACCTTGAAAAGTAGGTGAAGGTTATGTTTTATAGAAACAATTCTGAGGTCTTCACCAGATGCTTATGGGTGTCAAATCTCATAAAGCTGCCATCATTTGTTCTTGAGTTATTGTGATTCTTGGGATTTCACATAATTGTCCCTGTGACCTTGAAAAATAGGTCAAGGTCGCCGTCCATCGAACTTGTCCGAGGTTTTTACCAGATGCATATGTGTGTCAAGTTTCATGAAGCTGCCATCATTTGTTCTTGAGTTATCGCGATGACAAGGATGTTCGCTACAGACATACATACAGACATACATACATACATACATACATACATACATACATACATACATACATACATACCCACGCCAGGAGTACTGCAATACCCTCAGCCTGATTACATCAGGGGCTGAGGGTAAAAAGCTGTCAAGGAGCCCAAAAAAGCTCTGAAAATATTTAATCGACAGCCAACTCAATATAATTTGCACCAATTTTGTATAAAAAGAGCAAAAGCCCGTTATATTATTAAAATAAGCAAAAGAAAAAGTTGGAAAGATTACGTTTCTAAATTAAATACACGTTCACCAATTAAAAAATGCTGGGATATGGTGTGTAAAATTACTGGGAAGGGAGGTGGAGCAAGGATCAAACATCTAAATCATAATGGCCAACTAATTACAAATCCCACTGAAATAGGTAACACAATAGGTCAAACCATTTCCAAGAATTCCTCATCTGATAATTATTCTACAAAATTCCAACAAATAAAAAATAGAAAAGAAAGAAACCAACTAAATTTCATATCTAATAATTTGGAACAGTATAATAAGCCATTCACAATATCAGATTTAAAACTTGCTTTAGATAAATCCCATGATACCGCTCCTGGACCTGATCATATACACTATCAAATCCTCAAACACCTCCCTGACCAAACATTTGGGCATCTTTTGGAAATTTTTAATAATATTTGGGAAAGTGGTAATTTTCCTTCTTCATGGAGTGAAGTCACTATCATTCCTATTCCCAAACCTGGCAAAGACTCTTCAAATTCAAATAATTATCGTCCAACTGCGTTAACAAGTTGTATTTGTAAATCAATGGAACGAATGATTAACGAGCGTTTAGTTTGGTTTTTACAAACTGCGGCTTATATTTCTGTTGCACAGAGTGGCTTTAGAAAAACGCGAAGTACTATTGACCATCTGGTACGTTTAGAAACGTTTATACGAGAGGATTTTATAAAAGGCGAACATGTGGTTAGTATATTTTTTGATTTAGAGAAAGCTTACGACACCACATGGAAACGTGGAATAATGAGTGATTTATATGATATGGGATTAAGGGGTCGTTTACCCCTTTTTATTCAAAATTTTCTATCAAACAGACATTTTAAAGTTCGAGTGGGTGCATCACTTTCTGATGTTTTTGATCAGGAAATGGGTGTTCCACAGGGTAGTATATTATCAGTCACCCTTTTTATTATTAAAATTAACAGCATTGTTGATTATATGAGGCCTGGAGCAGATTGCTCACTTTTTGTTGATGATTTCAACTTAAGCTACAGGTCAACAAGCATGCATACAATAGAATGGCAGCTCCAACAACACCTAAATAGATTACAAGAATGGGCTGATAACAATGGTTTTAAGTTTTCTTTGATAAAGACAGTATGTATGCACTTTTGTAAAAAGTGGAAGGCTCACCCAGATCCTGATCTACACCTTGGCCATAATCAACCGTAATGTTTTATTACAATTATATAGAGCACTGGTACGTTCCAAACTTGATTATGGGTGTATGGTATATGGATCAGCACGTCCATCGTATATTAAAATGCTCGATCCTGTACAAAATCAAGGGTTAAGACTATGCCTTGGTGCATTTCGTATCTCGCCTGCAGATAGCTTGGCAATTGAGGCAGATGAACTGCCTCTTGATTTAAGAAGAGAAAAGCTTGCCCTTCAGTATGCTGCAAAAATTGCTGCTTGCCCAGACAATCCTGCACATGACGCTATATTCAATCCAAATTATGTTGATCTTTTTGAAAATAAACCAAATACAATACCGACTTTTGGCATTCGCATTAAAGAATCTTTACAATCTTTAAATTTAAATCCGAATCACGTAGCTAAATTTCAATATCCTGAAATACCTCCATGGACCTATGAAACTTTAAATATTAATGTAGCCATGTCAGAATTAAAGAAATACTCAACCGCTCCATCCCTTTATATAAATAGATATTAAGAAATTAAATCTATTTTCACTGGCTATCAGTGTATATACACTCATGGATCATTTGACGATGAGAAGGCTGCTGCAGCTGCTGTTAAGGGCAATCATATTTATTCAGAACGTCTGCCAAATAAATCATCAATTTTTTCTGCAGAACTACATGCTTTGTACCTTGCTTTGGATCATGTGGAGACTTCTCCACATCAAACATTTTTAATTTTTTCTGATTCTTTGTCTTGTTTACAAGCATTGAAAGCAAAGGATTGGAAAAATCCCTTTATTTACAAAATTCTCTAACGGTATCGTAGACTCTGTACAGATGAAAATAAAAAAATACGTTTTTATTGGATCCCCAGTCACATTGGAATCCATGGAAATGAGGCCGCTGACCAAGCTGCCAAAGCTGTATTGGACAAACGCCCAACAGATTTACTATTCCATATACAGAGTTTAAGAAATATATTACTGTTTTTTTTACGTTCTAAATGGCAGTTGCGCTGGAACGAAGCTATTTTTAATAAACTACTTGAAATTAAGCCCGTTCTAGGCAAAACTAAAGGTGCTATTAGAATTAACCGTAGAAAAGAGTCTGTTTTAACCTGTATAAGAATAGGACAGTCATTTGACGCACTGTTATCTGCTTAAAGGTGAAGATCAACCGGAATGTATTGGTTGTCAAAGGGCTTTGACTATTAAACATATTTTAATTGAGTGTATCGATTTTGATATTATACGAACTCAATATTTTAATGTACAAGATTTACATACGTTATTTGATACTGTAGATACTTCTGTGATAGTATCGTTTTTAACTCACATAGGACTTTATAATCAGTTTTAAGGGCAGAGCTTTTGTTTATTTATGTCATTGACTTATTTATCAAGAACTGCAAAACATCATACTGATAAAGTCTTTTAAACAAATTATACATATTTATTATATTTGATTGGTGTTATATTGCTGTTGTTAAATTCTTGTGTTATCTACATATTTAATATTTACATTTTGTTTCTAGTCAATATAACGTTTTTGTTTTTACTATTTTGGCACTGAATGACCTCATTGTGTCGATGTGCCGTAAAGAAACCATTCATTCATTGCAACTGTGTTACAAGGCAAGATCGGCCATGTATAGAAATATTTGAAGAAATTGTGTGAATCTATGTATGAGAGAACAAATAAAATAATAAAATAAATATGTACCTTGAAATGTTGTCTGGAAAATCCTCTTATTTTTCATCCTCTTATTTTTAAACTATTCCTACCTATCCAACCCACTCCATTAAATACTCAAAATCTAGGGTATAATCTCACTAGGATGTGTCTGGTTAAGGCTATACTACTGAATATTTATCCTGAAATCTCAAAAAATAAAATATGTTCAGGTAAATAAATGCTATACATGTTTCCACCATCAACAAGTATTGATATACAGAACCTGCAAAATGTAAACAATAGTAAATGTGAAACATTGACATGTGAAGGTATAACACCATCTGACCAATCAGGCCCCAGCACGAAACACACAGGGAGCCCGTCTTAGTGTTACCCATGGTTTGTGAGTATCCGTCGTTGGGGGACATGGACGGGGGATCGATACTCTACTCTACTCGCTGGCTACTGTGAGGCGGGGCACGGAACCTAGAAACCCTATCTACCTATATGAGGTGTGAGGTAATAAGGACTGCAGACACAGAATATACACTGCACAATATCATGGCAATGAGCGAGGCATATGAACTACCCAAATGCATGATACTAATAGAGTCCTGAGAATACATAAAACACCCGAGTCCATGTGGTCACGATGCTGAGAGTCGTGGATCTTCTAGGCAAGTGGACGTTGGAACTCAACTGAACTGAACTTCTGAACACCTTCTATTAGTTGCGGGGCCTTTTAAAGGATCGTTGAGCATCATGTGTGTGGGGTCTGCCTGCGTGGCATCATTTCCTGCTACGGGTTTTTGCATGGACTCCGTCTGCCTGCGTGGCTTCCTTTCCCGCTACGGGGTTTCGCACGGGCTGTGCACATATTGCCTGCGTCGCGTGGGGGAATCACGTCATCCCTATGCCTGGTGAGTCATCTCTATGTCCGGTGAGTGAGGCAATGCATCAGCCTGCACTTGTTGACTTCACGCGGCACACAATAACTATGCATGATATTCTGCCAGAGACCGTGATTGTCCATGATTGTCTATATATATTCCTGAGAGTCTATAGGTAGGTAATCTATATCCTACATAAGGCTATCCTCTTACCCAAGCAGACCATCTGGTACATAAAATGTCTCCTGCTTCACATATGAAATAGGAATCACTTAGAGAATGGAAAATCCTTAATATTGGGAGCTGTAATGTGCAATCCACCTCAAAAACAATATAATATGGGTTAAAGATTATTTCTTTGATAAAAATTTTGACGTTCTATTTATGACGGAGACATGGCTAAGCGAGGAAATGGATGAGTAAGTCACTAACCACTTGGAAGAAGGTAACCTTAAACTCCAATCAATCACCAGGAAAAATCGTAAAGGGGGTGGGGTGGGATTTATGAGAAAAAATCAGTAATATTACTTTTACTAGACCTCTCAGGGGCATTTGAACTATTGACCATCAAATTCTACTTGACAGGTTAGAGACGAGATGCAAAGTTATGGGTCACACAGATTAACTTTCCAACCAGATATATCTGCCATATAAAGCTTTGGTTGTATCAAATGAGTATAGTGCAATTGATTAAAACTTTTATGTTACCTGAGAATAGTATTTCATAAAATCAACACTAATCTGTGAACATTGAATAGGTAACAAAATTCCCATGCATGCCATATGGTCACTTAGTTCAGTGAACTGCTTACTCACCCATTCAATGATATTTGATGTTGCCAGTCACAGTACAGTTACTGCTATGGTAGACTGGTTGTCAAAATGTAAAACAACACTCTGTTAGTAATGTTTAACTTTACATAGTCCGGTCAAAATATGAAATGACCCAGAACAAATTAGAACAGAAACCATTTTGGTGTTATTTGTCTCAGAATGTTGCCGAGATTAACATATAAAAAGTCTACCAAAATCAACTAAGTAGAACACCACCTAATTTGCATAAATTCAAAATGGCTGCCTCTCATTGACGTTTCACCCTATTTCATGCTTACATTCAGGTTTTTTTGTCAGAAGTGTTGCCACTATTTGTGAACAGCATGATAAAGACTTCCCAATGTGAAGGTGCCCCATTGTTAGAAAACTTTACTATGCAGGTGTTTGCACTAGATCAATGGTCAGCTAAACAAAGTTTGTTGACAAAGTGTCCAATGGATGAGTTTAATTTTAGGAGAAGACCCTTTCCTTTCAAATGGCACAGACCTTGATGGTGAAATCAGATGGATAATGACATTTGATTGCAAAGTTTGGGGTGTAAACATTTAAATTACAGTGTGAGGAAATGGTGCTTGAAAACCTCATTTCATGAATGTTTTAATCATACTCTGCATAAACATGGGTTTTCATGCAGTTACAAAATATGACTATAGTGCAGCAGTTTGTGATGGTGTAGACATTCCAGGTTTTTCTGATGGACACTTTGTTCAGTATGTTTGACAATGCAGTTGCAGAAAACATGCAGTTGCAGAAAACGTGGACAATGCAGATGAGTCTGCATTAATGGGTGATGATGAAATTCAGCTTTTACTTTGAAGCATTCAAAGCTGCTAGTACAATCCTAGGAAATTAATTAATCTAATTATGAGGCAAAGAAAAAAAGAAAAAACCCAAAATTAACAAAACAAATAACAGAAAAAAATAAATGTCATACCAAAGACAATAGATGGTACTTTCCAACCCTATATGTGGGACTAAGATTGAGGTGTCATACGAAATATGGTACTTTCACATTCTTTAGTGATGGAAGGTGATTTTTGGATGAGACTAAAAACCGAGGTCTCATGTACCTGAGTGTCTATACCAGGCAGCAGGTTTAAGACCCCTTCCCACTTTTTGAAGAGAGCATATGATCACCTACAGCAGAGACATTTAACACAGAGATTGGAAACAAGCTGAAGTTCTGCATTATCGCTCAGGTGAACCGATCTCGTGGCGGCGCCACCATCGCCACAGTAAATACTACATGTAGACCTATAACACGGACCTGGATCCGGATTCACAAACTTGTATAAATATGTCTTTTTTGCAAGAAATTATTATGAGAACTACTTACTTTTCACATATCTATGCTAATCGTACATCAATGACACATAAGAATGGAAGAATTTGTGTAATAAATGTTAAACAATTTATCACTGATCCACACTGTTTCCAATCTCTGTTTAAATATCTCTGCCTACAGCTTGCAATGTTGTGCAAATTCAATTCAATTGTTAATGGGTCGTAAAACACAATTAAAAAAAAATTCTAATTGAAAATTATTGGTCTCTATTCTTTTTGATAATTTGTTTTTGTAGAATATGTGTCGTAGCAGATATCCCAAAAAACAGACAGATATAACCAGAATACGAGCAAAGTGCTAATTTTTTACTTATTTTTTTACTTTTATCGGTCATTATTGAGAGGAAGAGTACAAAATATGGGTATTAGCAATTTGAAAAGTTTCCCAATGGATTTCTCATGTCCACAAAAACTTAAAATAGACTCTTAGATTACTCAAATATGCATTGTTCCACTACTTGGATTTTGGTAGACTTTTACTTTGTTATTCTCTAGGCTCTTCTGAGACATTTTCTATCAGTTTCATTTCTGTTCTAATTTGTTCCGGGTTAGGCCATTTTTTGTCATATATTGACTGGACTAACACATTCATCAGGAGAGCGTTTTAACTTTTGTGAACTCACAGGTCACAGGCTACTCTCCATAGCAGGACTTCTCTATCATATCTTATCTCTATCATACCCTGCTACCAAAGGTATAAAGTTGCACACAGAAGTTATCAGTATTCATCCAAATCTGTCTGTGAACTGATTGGTGAAAGAATATAAATAGATTTGCTTTGTACCAGCAGTTGTACTGACTGTTGTACTGGTGAGTTTATGTGTTAGACATCTGATAACAGTTTATGACCTGATGTTGATTTGATGATATTTTTGTGGGCAAGGCAAGTATATATTGTTACGCATGGTTTGTACATATCCGACCTATGGGGACATAAATGGGAATATGGAACTATACTCGCTTGCGACTGTGAGCTGGGGCCTTAACCTAGCTACCTACTGTACCTATATGATTTGGAGGTAAGAAGGACTGCAGACTCAGCATATACAATGGACAATAGTTGTCTTTATTCGGTGCTCGTATACACTACAGTCTGGCTAGGAAGGCATGGCAAGAGTGTGATATATGAAATATCCAAATGCTGATAACTGTTCAGAGCCCTCAGGCTTGTTAATACACCCAAAGTCTATACAAGCGGCAGTCATGAGACAGAGTGTCGTGGATCTTCTAGGCAAGTGGTTTCTGCTCCCTGAGTAGCGATTTCGGGGCCCTTTTAAATGGATCTGAGTGCATACTAATGAGCGTTGGCCTGCTGGCTTCTCTGCAGCTTCTGGCGCAGTTCCGGCTTGGACCATCACGTCATCTTCCTGTCGGATCAGCAATGCATCTCATTAGCCTGCACTTGTTGGCCTTCACGTTTGCACTCTGTAACCTCTGTGATCTCTGCCACATATCATGATTGTCTATACTTGTATATAAGTGTCTATGGATGGGCAATCCGTATCCTACATGTATAACTTGGAGAATTCCAAATTTAGAATGGTATCAAACATAGGGCAATGACTGCAGAGGTAGTAATTAAATATTACCTTTCCTTTCCACTTTATAACATGATGAGTTTTTATCTGATTTGCTAATACTTTATATTTTCAGAAAGCCAAGTAAATTATCTTTCAGCCCATTAAGGTTTATGTATGTATCTCTTCAACTGCAGGGTGATAGACAGCTGCCATTCTTTTTTACTCTCTGAAAATCTAAAGTATATGCTTTTTATACATAAATTTTATGTCTGACCATTTGTGTATACATTTCATGTCTGACCTTCCCTACTCCTTTCTATGATGACTTATTATTTTCTAATCAACTGATTATGTGATTGACTAGGATCATATCTAAATAGATCATACCATGTTTGAACTCACATAAAAAAGTCAACATTGATCGTTTATCACACTGGTTATTGAGGATCTTGAGATTTGCACATGACATTTTAACTATGACATATGTAGTGTATCATCATGATTCATTATTAACCAATCACAGTCCAGGATTAAAGATTCCTCATTCCACCTTCATGGCAGCGTCTGTATTTTGATTATTTTATATGGTGTTAAGAAGTGGGATCAAATTGTGACAATGGCACTTGGTTTAAAGCCACCAGGACAGTTGAAACTTACTGGCAACTTGTCCCAGAACTATAAGGACTGGATAAACAGTTTCGAGATATATTTGTCTGCATGTGGTTTATCAGTGAATACTGATGATCCTGAGGAAGATCAGTCAAGGCAATGCAGCCTATTCCTCCACGTGGCTGGGCCAGAAGCCCAAAAAGTGCATTCAACATTTACATTCACAGCTGCTCAAAGGAAGAAATTAGCTTCACTGAAAGACAAATTTAAAACACATTGTGATGGTAAGAAAAACTTGACAGTAGTGAGATATCAATTCAACACAAGGAAACAGGGTCCCAGTGAGACATTTGAACAATATCTCACTGACATTAAGAACAGAGTTAAAGACTGTGAGTATGGCCTGCTACAAGATAGCATGCTGTTGGATAAGATTATTTGTGGCATCTCAGATGAAACTCTTAGAGAAAAACTGTTACAAACTGACCAGCTAAATCTAGAAAAGTGCATTACAACCTGTCGTCTAAGTGAGATTACCCCTTCCCAACTGAAAGATGTTGCTAATGTAGACTTTGTGAGAAGTAGTAAACGTTACGCGGGTGTGAGACATAGTGGTCCCAGACCACAGCAGAGACCACAGCAGAGACAGCCCAGTAGCATGAATAGTGGTCACAGGTTCAACCAGGGTAAACCCCAGAGCTTTGGAAATAAACCTGCTTTCCAAAGGAGTAATAACAGTCAGTGTGGTAATTGTGGAAACTCGCATGCGCCTAGCGCACGTTGCCCTCACGTGGTCAGATATGCCATGCGTGTCATAAGATGGGACATTATAAGCACATGTGTCGCAATTCTAGACGCCGGCACCAGAGACGTGTTCATGAGCTAGTTGAATCAGCTGACACATATCAGTCCAATCCAGAATTGTACTCTGTGAATGATGTCACAGATGAACTCAATACCCTTTTTGTGGGCGAAATTGGGTCGAGTAGCTCAGTGAATACTGGACCGTGGACAAAAGACCTCACCATTGGAGGTCAACTGATCAGATTTAAGTAAGATACCGGTTCAGAAGCAGATATCATACCACACAGTATATACTGCAACATGATCAATGTACAGATGGAGCCACCTACCATACAGTTAGTATCATTTTCTGGTCATGGCATCAGGCCAATGGGTGAACTGCACACTGCAATCAACAAGACCTCGGTGACATTTCAGATTGTCAAGGACCCAGTCAATCCTATACTTGGTCGCCACACTTGTGAGAAACTCGGTTTAGTTCAGAGAATTGAATCCATTGAAAAACACCCAGTCGCAGTTCAGTTTCAGGATGTGTTCACAGATCTAGGATTTGTCAAAGCGGATACGCATTTTTATTGCGATCCCAACGTGACACCAAGTGTTGATCCACCGCGACGGATACCGTTTGCCATCAAAGATAAAGTCAAGGCCGAGTTAGACAGAATGCAATCACTGGATGTGATAGTCAGACAATTAGAACCGACCCCTTGGGTAAATAGCATGACTGTTGTACAAAAAGCAAATGGCAAGGTTCGTGTGTGCTTGGATCCCACCAAGCTCAACAAAGCCATTTTGAGGGCGCATCACCCTGTAAAAACTGTAGAAGAGGTCGCCGCAGAGATGCCCGATGCCAAAGTACTTTCCAAAATTGATGCCATGCGTGGTTATTGGCAGATAGGGTTGGATGAGCAGTCGTCATTTCTCACGACGTTTAACACCCCATGGGGACGTTACAGATATAAACGTCTGCCATTCGGAATAAACACCAGTGGAGACATATTTAATCAGGTGATGTCAGACCTGTTTGGAGATCTAGAGGGCGTGCATGTCATTGTCGATGACATTTTAGTACATGGCCCTACGCCAGAGGAGCACGACCGGAGGTTGTCCCAGCTGTTGCTTCGTGCCCGTGAGGTCGGGTTGAAGTTAAATCCAGAAAAGTCTGAGTTTGGCATGACCAGTGTAACCTATGTGGGTCACAGATTATCAGCAGAAGGCCTGCAAGCCAGTGATGAGCGAGTAAAAGCGATCACAGAAATGCCCACCCCCCAAGGCCGAGAGGGCCTCCACCGTTGGATAGGTTTGGTAGGGTATCTACACAAATTTATACCCAATGTGTCTGCAGAAACACAAGTTCTACGCCACCTGCTGGACAAAAGTGTTGAATGGTGCTGGGACGCACAACATCAGAGTGCGTTTGACCGATTGAAGGCGATCGTCACCAGCAAACCAGTGCTCAAGTACTATGATGTTAGTGCACCAATAACAGTACAGACAGATGCCAGTAAATCTGGACTCGGAGCAGTTATCATTCAATATAACCACCCTGTAGTTTATGGTTCAAAGTCTCTTGATGAGACGCAGTCCAGGTATGCAGTTATTGAGAGGGAATTACTTGCTGTGTGCTTTGCGTGTTCCAAATTCCATGATTACCTTTTTGCAAAACGAGTAACCGTGGAAACTGATCACAAACCATTACTTGCCATCATGACAAAACCACTACACAAGCTATCGCCCAGATTACAGCGTATGAGAATGAGACTTCTGAGGTATGATCTCGTGTTCACATACAAGCCAGGAAAGGAAATGTTCTTGGCCGATACATTGTCAAGAGCACACATCAAAGATGACACCACTAATGACCTCTTTGACGACACGATTGAGGTCAACAGTGTCAGACTAGTCGACAATGTGTACAGCAAATTATGTCAAGAAACTGAGCAGGATGCTGCTCTCAGTTTAGTATGTGACGCCATAGTGAATGGATGGCCATCGCAGAGCAGGTGCACGCCACCTGAACTTCGGCCATATCTACAATACAAGGATGAGCTGACAATTGAAAACGGTATTGTGTATCTGAATGACAGGATTGTCATTCCAAAGTCCATGAGATCTGACATAATGAGTCGTATTCATGAGTCTCACCAGGGGATTGTAAAATCAAAGCAGAGGGCACGAGACTCAATATTCCGGCCTGGCATGAACCCCCAGATTGAAGAAGCCGTAGCCGCTTGTAGCACATGCCAGTCTAACAGAAAGAAAGAGACATCTGAGCCGATGATCCCCCATGACATACCAGATTGGCCGTGGGCCAAGGTAGCGACAGACCTCATGCATTACAGGGCCCATGACTATTTACTGACAGTGGATTACTACTCTAAATATCCAGAAATCAACCTACTCCCAGAGCTATCCAGTGGTGCAGTCATCACTGCACTAAAATCCACATTTGCCAGACATGGTATCCCTGGCGAAGTTGTCAGCGACAATGGCCCACAGTACACATCTCGTGAATTTGCGAAGTTCGCTAGTGACTGGGAATTTGTACACACCACTATCAGTCCAGGTTATTCCCAATCAAACGGTCAGGTTGAGCGAACAGTCCAAACCATTAAAGCCATGTTTAAAAAAGCCTAGAATTCGGATGCAGACCCATACTTAGCCTTACTAAATTACAGGAATACTCCGTTGGAGAGTATTGACAGGTCACCCGCTCAGCTCCTCATGAACCGCCGCCTCAGAACAAGGCTGCCAGTCAAAGACCAGTTGCTCAAACCAGTGGCCGAACCAACCGTACAGAATAAGCTGAAACAGACACAGCAAAGGCAGAAACATTACTATGATTGCCATCATGGTAAACCAAAGTCAGAATTGAAACCAGGTGATTTGGTGAGATTCCGCGCTCCCACAGGTGAGTGGAGACTTGGAGACGTGATTAAGAAATGTGGCATCAGAAGTTATAATGTGCAGTCAGGTGAGAACAAAGTATACCGCCGCAACAGGCAACACATGTTCAAGACACGTGAGAAAGCACTCACAGATGAGAATCAAACAGTGAATCAGAGAAACAATTTACAGCGCCTTGTCATGCTCAGACAAGAACTGAGTCAGACTGTCACACCACAGAACAGTCCACACATTAGAGCTTCACCAGAACCACAAAATCAGAGACTTGTGATCACACAGGGCTCAATGCATCAAGACAGTGAACCAATGTTGCAAAGTCCCAGAAGTGTGAATCAAACCCCAGTACAAAATTATAACACAATGAGAAACAATACAGGAGAGAAACCATTACAGCTGCCAAGCCCCATTGTGGCTAGTAGAATCACAGGAGAGAACCCGACAGTGGTAAATAGTCCCGCTGTAATGAAACCTCACACAATTGAGAAACCTACCAAATCTCATAGTCCTGCTGCAGTGAGCAAACCCACAGTCACTCGCAGTGGCAGGATTAGCAAACCTGCAAAGAAACTGGACCTGTAGATACAAAATAAGGAGAGAAACCATAATAATTATTCTTGTGTATATAATATCATAACAATCATGATAATGTCACAGTAAAGTGAAAGTGCCAAGTCATGTGCCAATCATCAGGAATCAAAATGTAAATAATTTAATTATGTGTTCATTTTCAAGGAGACAAGTTTTGCACATTGTGTCAGCGCATTGTGTGTATTTGTTCATGATCTTGGTGCTATAGTGAAACAGTTAAAAGATAGAAATATTTTTCAGACTTACTGTAGCTTGAGTTTTATAAACTGTACCAAAGACTGATATATTTTGCATAATGTGTTCATAAAGACTTGATATTGTATTCATGATGTATAATGATATGTTTAAATGAATGCTAATATTTGTATGTGTTGCATGTATTTGTTCTACAGATGTTTGTTAAATGACTTGATATTGTGCTATTCAACTGTGTCATAATTGCATGATATATGTATCCTATGTGTTAACAGAAAATAATGTCAGTGTGTCCAAGTATGAATGCAAAATCCATGGTACCAATGTGTGTATGCAGTGTTAAATTGTGTGTCACTAGTGCGTAATATATAAAAAAAAAGAAAAAAAAAAAAGTAACACCCATAATGCCATATTACAAAAGGACATGTTTATTAAGATCTATAGCAGTATTAAAATTTGAAATGTGTCAAATTCACAGTAACCATATGGACCAACATGTATGGTACTTTGTTATATAAGAGAGACTATTAAATATGTGATGATCAAATAACATCAGAGTAGCTGGACATAGTAATATAAGAATAATACCATGGAGTATTAAATATCAGCTTTATTATTAGAAAGCTAAAACATATGTTGTATTATGACAATGTAAGAACTAAAGATATATTGTAATAATATAAGTAAATGTTTGACAAAAGAGGATAAGGTAATAGAGAATATTAAGAAAGAACAAATCTAAAGAAAGGGAGATGTAGTGTATCATCATGATTCATTATTAACCAATCACAGTCCAGGATTAAAGATTCCTCAGTCCACCATCATGGCAGCGTCTGTATTTTGATTATTTTATAACATATACAAATTTGAATCTAAATGTAAATGTTAAAAATGATATATGTAAATTTTGTAAAGTGATATAGAATATCCCTTGGGATAATTGTTCCAATATTATCTGGGAATAAGTTTAAGAATATTATCTGGGGATAAGTACTGGAATGACCCTATTTAAAATTTGAAAAGTAAAGGTAATGACATCTGTAACTTCGTAGAATCAGTACCCCTACATATCAAACACATACGCAAACACAAACACAAACACATACATTCATCCCTTCCTATTTTGTTTTCATGGACGTGGAAGCTAAACTGTCACATTCCCTAAAATCATTTATCACAAATAACACACATTACTGGGCTACTACGAACATAGAGTTCCCCTGGTATACGGTTCTGCACTGATGGCAGTTTTGTGTCTGTCTGTATTTTGTGTCTGTGTCTGTAACTACCTCCAGATCCTATAGCATCAGTTTTCATGAAACAGTGGAATCTTCGGACTTGTTAGCCCTCTATTCACATATAGCACATATGTTGGACACAGAATGACTGTGTATACGACAATACATGAGACAATGTTAGAGACAATATCATGGTTATGATGATGCATGGCAGGATGATAAGCATGTCTGTCATGCCACAGTCTAATTGCCAATCAAAGATGAGCAGAGAGATCAACCTCGATATGGATCCAGCGCATGCCTACATAACCAGGTTGCAGCGGCCAACCTGGGCGTTTCTTCTTAGCTTGCGGTTGTTTATCTACAGACAGGTTCTCGTCGCCCACGCTAAGATCCCACAGCTCCGAGGTGTGGCCCCAGGCCAGAGAGTTCCATTGCAGTCATCGCATCTTTCATCACATCCCATCTTTCTTTAATAGAAACTCACTTGATATTTGTTGTAATTTCACAAATTGTTCAGAGCCATCTTCCTTGAGCTGCTCGAGCCGGCATCGCCATCCTTGTGGTATCATGGAACGTGGCGACTCACGGAAACACCTGAATCGTGTTTTCCGAAGATGGCCCAAACGAACACGTAGACGCAAATCTATGCTCTATTTAGTGAGTCTTCGCTGGAAACACCTGAGCCTACCCGATCTGCTTGTACACGTGTTTGCAGTGAAATTGTTAATAATCGCAATACACATTCCTCTACTTGGCCAATCAATCAGAATGCATCCTTGTTAGTCCAGTCAATATATGACAAAAAATGGCCTAACCCGGAACAAATTAGAACAGAAATAAAACTCATAGAAAATGTCTCAAAAGAGCCTAGAGAATAACATAGTAAAAGTCTACCAAAATCCAAGTAGTGGAACAATGCGTAAATTGCATAAATCCAAAATGGCCGACACATGGCAGGGCAAATCTTAAAAATTATATAGCATGACTCCTATTTGACATATTTGAGTAATCTTAGAGTCTATTTTATGTTTTTTGGACATGATAAATCCAATGGGAAACTTTTCAAATTGGTAATACCCATTATTTGTACTCTTCCTCATAACAATGACCAATAAAAGTAGAATAGTAAGTTGAAAATTAGAACTTTGCTTGTATTCTGATTATATCTGTCTGTTTTACACCTTTTCTGTGATATCTTCTACAGCACATATTATTCTAGAATAACAAGTTCTCAAAAAGGAGAGAAACAATAATTTCCAATTAGAAATTTTTTTAAAACTGTGTTTAACAACCCATTAACAATTTAATTGAATTTGCACATAATTGCAAGTTGTAGGTAACTATTAGTGGTGATCATATTGAAGAGGGAGAATCCATTCACACATAGGGAGGCAGCTTTGAATGCTTCAAATTAAAAGCTGAATTTACTACCAACAGCAAATAGTACCATACAATATGTCTGATTATTACTTCCCTATTGTGTACATTACAATACTGAAATTAGGTTAACAAGAAGTATTATTTTCATCATCATCCATTTTTGGATGATGACCCTTCTGCATTGTCCACATGCAGTTGAACAATCTAGCCCATGTTTTCTGCAAAAGCATTGTCAAACTTACTGAACAAAGTGTCCATCAGAAAAATCTAGAATGTCTACACCATCACAAACTGCTGCACTATATTCATATTTTATAACTTCATAAAAACCCATGTTTATGCAGAGTATGATTAAAGCATTCATGAAATGAGGTTTTCAAGCACCTTTTCCTCACAGTGTAATTTAAATATTTATACCGCAAACTTTGCAATCAAATGTCATTACCCATCTGATTTCACCAGCATCAGCTCCTTTAATGATATTCTGAAGCAGGAGGACCACTGATTCAGGCAGAAATGAACATGCAGCATCAGGATAAGACATCTGATCATAGGCTGGTTAAATTCACACTCATGTGGCAATGTCTTAATGTCATACATAGGGGTAGGAACAGGGGGGCTGGGGGCCCCCACCTTTTCTCAAACTTAGGTTACCACATAGAAAGTTCAAAGCTGATGGTAAGAGGGTTTAGTGCATTGCTCAAAATAATTTGAAACTGATGACCCAAAATCTCTTGACTCGAAAGTGTCAGGTAGTAGTCTGAAGACAAACTCTATCTTTGCCAGAGAACCTATTGAAACTCATTAGGGGCTACATATCACCCCAGCACCCCATAGGAACATTACAGTAAAATCTATTATGAAGCTGCAGATGCTAAAGAAGATAGATTTGATCATCCAGGCTATAAAGTGTATATTAATTTATAGAATATGTTGCTAAAGGCTGCTGCTGGTTATACATATGACTAGAACTATGCAATTATGCCAGATCTGTATGCTTCAGACATTAATGCACAGAGACTGAAAACTCAAATAGACCCATTAAAAGCAACATAGTTCTTGAAAAGAATACACCAACATGAAATTCCATAATTAATTTTATGATTACTAATAGTGCATTTCTATACAGTGAAATTCTTGTAATGCCAGCAATAAATGCTACCAGTGAACAATCATTCAGTTTTCAAAGTGAAAACATACTTTTGAGCCAGCATGGCACAGAAGAGGCTACACAAAATAACTAATATCTGAACTGATATTTCAAATTATGTATGTGTGAATAGGAACTTTGTGTTATTTGTGTCCACAGCCATAGCATTATTTTACCTAAATGCTTAGGTTATTTATATGGACATCTAAAGGTAGTGAAGGAAGGTGGTGCCACACACCTCGTTTGACATTAAATTTGGAATTTGTGAGGAATTGACTTGCCTGTGTAGAAATTGGTGCTGCATGCCTGATGTTTGACAGCATTGGCAGCATGTAGGTTATTAACAAATTATATTCTAGCTTTGATAGTTTTGGCCAAGTCTCATAATGCTGTTCACAAATAGTGGCAACACTTCTGACAGTCCTTTTTTCTAACTGGTATTAATACTCTTTTTTTTCTTTCCACCATAAAGATATATATATATATATATATATATATATATATATATATATACAATGTATTTCATAGCAGAATGATGCTGGCATTGTATGAAATACATTACAAGAAACACTATTGATTTCCTTATCATGGCCTTAAAATAACTTCTTAACACCAACAGCAAGGGCATGACATTATTTCAGTGTGCAAGGAACCTTTAATCATACAAAAAAAACCTGAATATAAGCATGAAATAGGGTGAAACGCCATTTTTGAATTTATGCAAATTAGGTGATGTTCCACTAAGTTGATTTTGGTAGACTTTTTATATGTTCATCTGGGTAACATTCTGAGACAAATAACACCAAAATGATTTCTGTTCTAATTTGTTCTGGGTCATTTCATATTTTGACTGGACTATGTTGCTGCCGGCTGGGATAACACATGCTCTGCTTAACAGTATAAACATAGGTGGCACTGCCTACAACAATAGGCACTCATCACAATACAAACCTAGCAACCAGATCTTACTTGGCTCATATAATGTCCAAAGCATCTCAAGCAAGATCTTGAATGTGATTGTTTTTTTGAGAAAAATCTCAATGCTCTATTCATAACGGAAACATGATTGCATGAATCTGGTGATGAGAGGGTCATACGTGAGCTTGAGGAGGGCTCCCTCAAATTTCACTTATTTCCCTGGACTGGATGCTCCGAAGGAGGACTGGGCCTTTTATACCGGGTTGAACTACCCTTTGCAACCAATATAGGTTGGACCTGTAGGATATAGATTACCCATCTATAGACTCTTATATACAAGTATAGACAATCATGATATTTGGCAAGAGATCACAGAGGTTACAGAGTGTAACGTGGAGGCTAACAAGTGCAGGCTAATGAGATGCATTACTCACCCGGCAGAGAGATGATGTGATGGTCCAAACCGGAACTACGCCAAGCGCTGGCAGACGCTTATTAGTATGCACTCGGATCCAGTTAAAAAGGCCCCGACTCGGGGAGCAGAAACCAGCAGATCCACGATACTCTGTCTCATGACAGCCACTTGTATAGACTTGGGTGTTTTAACCAGCCTCAGGCTTGGGTGTTTTAACCAGCCTCAGGCATATATTTCATATATCACGCTCTTGCCATGCCTTCCTAGCCAGACTCTAGTGTATACAGCACCGAATAAAGACGACTATTGTGCATTGAATACGGTGTGTCTGCAGTCCTTATTACCTCCCAAATCACATAGGTAGATTAGGTAGCTAGGTTAAGGCCCAGCTCACAGTCGCCAGTGAGTATAGTTCCTGATCCCAATCCATGCTCCCAGAGCTCTGCTACCAACAAAGCCTGTGTAACAGGACCAACCTACTGTGAATACAATGGAGCTCATGGAAACATCCATACTAATAAAAGGTAAAAACTAACCTTTGTAGTTATTTACAGACCAGAACCATCTGGTGTAAATAGATATACCTACTCTGAGTTCAATGATAAATTTACTCAATTGGTTGCCCACTATGGCTCGTTTAGTCATGAGGTCATCTTCCTTGGTGATTACAACTTTCATGTCAACAAACCTACTAAAACTGATGTCATAAAGTTTAATGACATCCTATCAACCTTTGACATGAATAAATGGATCAATGAACCAAACCATAAGTTAGGTAACACCCTTGATCTAATCATTACTTTCAAGGGGAACAAGTCTCTCAAGAGTCGTCTAGTTGATGAATAAATATCTGATCATAAGATGATCAGATTGTGCCTTGGTATCATACCAACTAAACTTTAAAAAAATCCATTAAGTACAGGAACTATAGAGGTATGGATCTTCAATCCCTTAGGGATGATATCAAATCCTTCACATGTCTAACTTCCACATGGGAACATCTATCCCTACATGACATGGTGGATTTCTATGATAAGAAGCTTACATCATTGATGGATAGACATGCTTCCCCAAATATGCCAAGGTATCCCAACGCAAACCAGTGCCTTGGATAAGTGATCAAATCAAGCATGAGAGGTTTCTCAAGAGGAGAAAATAAATAAAACAGGAATTTACACTGATAAGGAGCTAAATGATATTCAGAGAAATAAATATAACTTTTAATTGAAGTCATCTCAATCCAAATACTTTTCAAATTTGGTTGTAGAGAACAAACATGACCTTAAAATAGTTTTCAGGCTCATTGAGTCAGTCATGCACAAATATAGGGACACACCAATGCCCCAATCTGATTGTGAGATCACTCAAGCTGAGAAATGGAATGGCTATTTTCTTGATAAAATAGAAAAAATCCACCAAGACATGGATAAGGCTCCAACTTGTATAAATCTGTCACCAGGTGACACTAAGAACAATGGCTCAAAACCGCAACCTAGCCCATCACTGCTTGACAGATTTGTACCCTTGACAATAAGTGATGGGCACAAATTGGTGAAGAAGTCAGCCAAGAGGACATGTGAGCTTGACCCCATCCCGACCTGGCTTCTACTTGACCTCATTGATGACCTCTTACCCATTATTACTACCATGATAAACAATCACTGATTCAGCAGTATCAGAAAATAAGAAAATTGCTATTATTGCTCCCTTCTTGAAGAAATTAGGTCAAGAACTCTTTGAGAAGAATTACAGACCTGTCTCAAACCTAACCTACATCTCTAAACTTACTGAGGGGGCAGTTGCTGACCAATTAATCCCCCAATTAGAAAGAAATGGCCTTACTGACAAATTCCAATCAGCCTACAGGGAATCGCATAGCACTGACACTGCCTTACTTAGGGTGCAAAATGATATCTTGCGAGAACTTGACAATAGGGAGTCAGTTATCCTCTTGTTGCTTGACCTCTCTGCTGCCTTTGTGACACCATTGACCATCAAATACTATTTGATAGCTTGGAATCAAAATGCAATGTTAGAGGTGATGCCCTGTCATGTAACAGGAAGCAATGTGTCAAGGTGGGGTCCCATAGGTCCTTTCTCAAACCCATAAAGTATGGGGTACCACAGGGTTCAGTCTGATGTCCCATACTTTTTGCTATTTACATGTCTCCTCTGTCTAACATCCTGGCCAAATATGGCCTCAACTACCAAATTTATGCAGATGATACCCATATCTACATCCCTGTTGACCACACTTCCAGTCAGTAGAATCCTTCTTACGACCTGTTTCAAGTGAATATTTCATCAATAAAAGATCATAGTTTCATCAATAATTGGAGAAGATACGGAGGGACAGACAGACGGACTGACAGACGGACAAACATTTTCCCCATTCCTAAAGCTCTGCAACTTCAAAATTGTCAAGAGATCTAAAACCATAGTTTCATCAATAATTGGAGCAGAAAGTTGATTTAACCTGCAATGAAGACGTCTTGATGTTGCGAGCAAGGTAAACACAGTTGCGTGAGGCTATGAGATTTCTTTCAACGGAATATTATATATACAAAATACCATACCTTTGTCAATAATAGTACCCAGCTTTAGTAGGCCTCTTCAATACAGGCCTAGCGATAATGGTACTGATTGTCGTACTATTTGGGCGCTCATGAATATTAATTAGCTAGAGATTCGAGTTACATCATTGTGTCGTGCACGTGCTGTCTTACTGAGAGTCTGTAATTATGTCATCCCGTCGTGCACGTGCATCAGGCCGGGGCATATGGAATGGTTTGTTTGAACATATCTGATCGCATAATCGGAGAGGGTGTAAAAGTGAGCCCAATGCAAAGGAGAGTACAATAATTGGAGTGGAAAGATCATATTGACGTTGCAAGCAAGATAAACATGGTGACGTCAGAGAGGAAAGTGTTGTCATAGTGACGTCAGACAGGAAAGTGTCATCATGCTGGCATCATGGGTAACATCATAAATTATGTTAATATGATCATTTGGAATTATGCTATTACCTTTGGTAAAGCTCCTCCCTCTGTTCTGCTTGAAATACTGGTTTGTGGCTATTTTGACAAATAATAAACAGAATGTATGCTATGTACCTTCCACCTTTCTTAATCTTTTTCTTTCCAATGAGCCCAGGATCAAGCAAATTGGTGCAGTGGATGCTGCGTATCAATTAATTAATGACTTTATCATTCCTATTCATATCCTTGATAATTATTTTTAAATGACATGATTATTAATAAAAACTACAGTATTATTATGCTTTGTGTTTTGAGAGACAAAAATTTAAAGATAAATTATAAGTGTTATAAATAATAAGCATGTTGAATTTTTTTTTTAAACAATTGAATTTTTTTTTTTAAACAATTGAATTTTTTTTTTTAAACAATTGAATTTTTTTTAAAAACAATTGTGAAATTGTGCTAGACAATAAAACATTCCAAGAGATATAAATATTAATTTTAAAATGATAAAAATGCAGTCACAGCTTTTAAATGGCACAAAATAGTCCAAGACATTTTATTAATATTAATATCAATATGTCAGATATAATTGCAGCCTTAGCTTTTAAATGGCACAAAACAGTCTCTGCATTATAAAGAATGTCACATAAATTTTATTTTCAGTGTTGCTGGGCTGTTAGTCCCTGATTGGCAAAGTTTGATAACTGTCAATCTGCCCTCACCAGAAACAATAGCTGAAGAGGATGGCTGTGACTACTGTGACTGCTGAGATGGATGTGTTAAGGTGGAAGGTTGTGACATGTAATCTGCAACATGTGACTGTGTAGCAGACCCTCCAATGGGAGGTCTGTCCTAAGCCTCAGGTGGGGGTTGCTTCAAGGAAGGAGAAGGACCTGCTGCCTGAAGACTGCTGCTGAGAATAATAAGGCGACACAGGCTGAAAGAAGTGTTGTTGTAGCTATACAAATTGATGCTGAGGTGGCTGTTGTCGAAAAACTGTGGATGCTGATGCTTCACCAATTGGTGCCATAGAGCGCTCTCTTCTGGCCCCTCTGGCCTGATTGAAACTCTTCAAACTCAGCCTGTGATGCAGCCTTGATAATAATTGTGCAATATGACATAAAGGTACCCCTCACTGATGTGTCTGGCTCAATGGTGGACCCAACTGCAGCAGTCTTCTACATATCTTAAAGGCTCTTCTTTGTGGTTTCCCCACCAGACCTTGCCAAAGCTTCTTGGACCTGCAAGTACACACTTCAAGATAAAACGTACTCACATAGTCCAGATGTACAGAGACTCTGCATATATTAATATCATTAAATTACATAAAGGATGTCGAAAGAAAATTTTATACATATTACATATTTACAGTTACATACATAAGCACACAAATAGTTACAATCATTATATTATTTGTACTTACACAGATTATGTGGACTGGCCAATGAGTGATGGGATGCTTTTTAAATTCCAGTTTGTTCCACACCCAGGCCTCCCTCTCTATCATGTCCCTTGGTCCAGATCCTGGGACATCTTCAGTTTTGTTAAGTTTTGTGTACCAGTTCCCTTTGTCCTTCCACCAGTCCTTTAACTCTTGTGAAGTGTAGTCCAAGTGTAGTTCCAAAAAGCTTCTTCTCCCTGTTCCTAAATTCCACAACTTTCCTATTCGACAGATAGGAATTAACATTGATGAACTTCATCCTCATGGGCCTGATCCCTCAGACGATGGGACTCTCTGGGTTTCTTTGCCTTGTTATCTTTCTTGGACCTTTTCTTGGGGGGAGGCACTTTAGAACCAGAAGGCCTTGTGGTAGAGTCTGTATCCCCACCTGAGGGGGCATCTTCAATGCCAGAGCTAACCATATCAACCTCACTGTGCCTCGACCCAGCCTCACTGTGCCTCGACCCAGCCTCACTGTGCCTCGACCCAGCCTCACTGTGCCTCGACCCAGCGTCATTGTGCTTTGACCCCACCTCGGTGTCAGACTCAGGCTCACTTGCCTTGGCCACAAATCACCTTCTTTCTGAAAAGTGATTTATGCCTATGTGAATATAACTCCACAACTTTATTTTGTTTGAATTAATCTGACCATTACGTTCTACATGTTGACCTGCATAACTGACCCAGGTTTTGGCATGGTATAGAGGTATAATGTGAAAACACTAAGAGTTATTTTCCTGTCTCCTGATCAATGACTCATATTTAACTTAACTTTCACAAAACATCATTCCATTGACATCACAATAAAACATTCTTGTATTCTTATCTTGTGTTGCTGGCGTTTCGGCTTCACTTTCAGAAGATGACTCTTGATGTGTGTCAGTTCTATCCTCCCTCCACTGGCACCAACTTTGCAAGTTGTTTGGGCCTCGGGGTACCACATTTCCCCTGTCTCTCCCTGTGACACGGCCTATCCCACCTTTTGTAAGAGATCCTCTCCCTTGTGCCCTGGGCATTGTTAATTAATATCCAAATGTATAACTCCAGATTAAAGTTAATCTGTTGCAAAAATTCTGTTCTTTGATTGTTTGCTTCCAAGTACTGAGTGTGTAATGGTTGCGCAACTCTTCAGCTTTTATGTGTTTGCCCTATGTCCCTTGACCATTTGAATTCGCATCTCATCCATTTTTTCATTCGCTATGCACCATGTAACGTCATTCGCTATGCACCATGCACTGGCTCAGCTCTCTGTGCTACTCATTCATTCAACTCTGTGTTAGTCCGCTTTCTCCGTTAGCCATCCGTATGTTGTTTGTTTGTTGTATGTTTTACATAATTGTTCATCTCATCTGTCCATTTCAGACTCTTCCCCTCATCAGACTCTTCCCCTTTTCAGACTCTTCCCCTCATCTCTTGCAACTCATGTGCACTATATCCGTTGTATATCTGTGCTTTTTATCAAAGTGGACAAAACTGTCTTTTGTCCATTTGAAAGCGGACGAGCAAAATTTTTGAAATTTGCCACTACGCAGCTCCTACACTTGGTCTGTTTGCTACATTGAGACCAAGCCAGAAAGGGTTAACCGGTTGTCCTTGTAAATCTGTGACTGGGTGGGTTGTCATGCGAAGGACCTGCGACATGACAATTAAGTGAGGCAGCACTATATTTGTTACAAGTAGGTCTCATCACGAAGTGACTAAAATAAACTTGAGAGTGGTGTAATACCCAAAAAAAAAAAAAACAAACAAACTAACAAACAAACAAAAATTGGTCAGATCAAACTCTTCCAGCACTACATTGACAGAAATATGATACAAGAGTTGTCATGCCTTTAGTTTATATATAGTAATACAATAAATAGACACGAGGTTGAGATCAAACTTATCCTCATCATTTGTTTAGCCGATTGTTGATGATATAAGTGTTCATTTGCAGTACTAAGGCAGGCAAATGAGAACTGTGTCAAGTTTGTCCAATCTAAAGAATGAATGCATGCACCCTATGTGAATAACAACACTGTCACGATACCGACAACAAAGCATCCAATAGGCCAGTAACCCCATTAACATATGTAGGTCAAACTTCAGCTGACAGCGTTGTGCTTATTTTTTTTATCATTTAATGTTCATCTCTGTACCTGTAATCAAAACATTACCGCATATTTGGTAAGTTGCCTTTCAACTACTTTGTGCATGTCTTTAGAGTAATTCGAAGCATGCAAATCATGGAGATTGACAAATTGGGAAAGTACAATAGAAATCATAGATAAACATACTCGGGGAGAGGTTACACAGTTCCGGTATTTTGAATGCGCACTGATTTGTTTTGAAAAATAAATTGATAATATTTGGAAAGCAGCTAACACCGTGATACCCACATTTATAAAACTGCGTATTATCTCAACAAATATAATAAAATACTGCTGACCTAATTCACTGTGAAAAAAAAATTGTACGACACTTTCAGCAACTATGGCCATATCAGGTGACACTGCTGGCAGTGGAAGTCGAACCCACCCCCGGGGGGGGGGGGGTACTCTCATAGTCAGCGTTACCGGGGAAGCTGGGCTAAATAGGGTCCTTTTCGCTGATATTTTCCCTAAAACAGGTTAAGATATTTCATCATTTCCCCTAAAACAGGGTACTGTTTTTCAAATTTCTCCCTAAAACAGGGATCACAATCCCCCTTTCCAAATCTCCCCCTTCTGCATCATCCCTAAATGAGGGTATCAGAATTTTAGCTCGTCCTAAATCAGGGTACCAATAATGATAGAATATTTCCCTAAATCAGGCTCTGGGGTTTTCAGTTCCATCCGGGTTAAGATATTTTATCATTTTCCCTAAAACAGGGTACTGTTTTTCAAATTTCTCCCTAAGACACAATCCCCTTTTCCAAATCTCCTCCTTCTGCATCATCCCTAAATGAGGGTATCAAAAATTCAGCTAGTCCTAAATCAGGGTACCAAATTTCAGCTAGTCCTAAATCAGGGTACCAATAATGCTAGAATATTTCCCTAATTCAGGCTCTGGGGTTTTCAGTTCCATCCCAGCCTCCGCGGGTTAAAATCATGAGAGTACCCCCCCCCCCGGGAACCCACCACCTCCCGTCCTCCACTTATCCTGGCAGTGGAAGTGGAACCCACCACCTCCCGTCCTCCACTTATCCTGGCAGTGGAAGTGGAACCCACCACCTCCCGTCCTCCACTTATTGAACCATAAAAGGCACCTAATTCAATGTCAATAGAGTGATATTTGCATATACCTTAGAGTAATATACCTTAGCATATACGTTCATAGAGAGAAGTTAACTGTGGTGAATCAAATCTGATTTTTAATCTGGGTATCAAACTTAATTTCTATCTTTACTAGCAGACTTATTATTTTGATTAACATTAGGGAAGGGCGTCGATGGGAAACAAGCCTATTTTCCCTGGCCTAATCTCCATCTTTGAACTGGTGCCTGTTGGCAGCGACCACTTGGCATTCAACCGTGACTGTGTCCTACAGTCCTTTTTGTTTTCATTTCATTCACGTCTCAGTGTAGCAAATGTCTGGACATCTAGACTCTATGGTCTGAAATCATGCAATATGCTCCCCCTCACAGCCTGCACAGATTTATGAGGTAGTGAGCATGCCAACTTCTTTGCCACTATGATAATCATCAGGATACTGTAATTCTATGATATTGGCTTAAAAACAATATGTCTCCCAAGATTTTTTGTGGAACACTCTTCATATGGAGAGCGGAGTAGAAATCTCACGATCACCTGACTTAGAGAAGATCACTTGATTCATTTTAGAACAATTAAAATGTCAACAAATTGATCAATTGTTTTGAAAACCCTTTTTAAATTCATATATTACATATTTTGCAATATTATGTGATCAGAGAATTTCTGCCAAAGAAAGTTATTGAATGAGAGATTATAATGGTGTTAGTGTACAAATTGGCACATGCCACTAATGTGAGATTATCATAACAATCTTGCCATGCAGATTTCATATCAGAAAGTATTGGTTTTATGATATTACTCTCTGATAATATTTGCACTGTATCTGTTTGAAATGACCAGACATATCTGCCAAAATCTCGCAGTGCACCACACACTCAAAGGGCATTCGTAGCCAAGATTAAATGAAAATTTTAGGATTGCAAATTCATTTATCCAACTTTAAATAAAATGTCGTACTAAATTCTGGGAATTCTCTCAAGAAAGGCATGTAACATAATTTGAAATGATCACTCTTGAACAGTGAGGAACCTGTTTTTGTACACTTATACAGCAGTATTAAAGTGCGATAAAAAGTTCCAACCATTCCATTTTAATGGACATCTTGTACACGATGTCACCCAAGGGGAAATTTTATAGCCCTACTACCATATATGTTCTGGTTATTATCTCCGCTTTAACATTTTTATATAAATTACGATTATATATCTGATATCATCGTTACGGGCCACAGGCCATGGCATATTTTGGTGATGATCCAAAGGTTGTTACATCACTTTCAACATGTTTTCATTCATTTCATGATGAGACCTAATTGCAGAAGATAGAGTGCTGCTTCACTCTATCTGCCTCACTCAAACAAAATTATCACTAAATTTGAGATGAAACATCTATATATGACATAGGCGTACCAAATGGTTATGATATATAATTTTATGTTTATTTTTATTTTTAGCAGACAAGAACATGAGATGGTTAAATCCTTTAGTGGTTGGTATTTCAGCCGGGGTGGCATATATGCTGTGTCACAGGGTACAAGTTGACTTTGTTATACAAGAACAGACGAACCAATCACCTGACAAAATGTTTAGTATCGTGGAAGATGCCAAGATTCTTCCAAAAATCCATCCACATGTGTAAGTGTGTCATTTAATAAAGAGATGTACGTAGAACCGATTTTTTTTAGAAAGATTCGATTTCACAAGGACTGATTAATGGTGAAGTTATCACCCAATTTAGAAGAGGAATCACTTTTGGTGGGATTAAGCCACGTGAGTTATTCTTTTAAGAATAACAAAACCAAAAAAACTAAAAATAAATAGTGTGACAAGATTCTAGAGGCTCGATAAGTTGGTAATCTGAATAAAAAAAGGTAAGAAAGCTTCTAAGAAGTTGGAAAAATATCATGCTGTATAAGATAAAATGACAATTTCAGAAAAAGAGTAGAAGAAACAGAAAAGACAGACAAGTTAACAGGATCTAAGTATATAGAACAACAAATAACAGAGGAAAATAATCTTATTGGAACCATGACTATCACCAACATTAAAACCGTGAATGAAGACACCAGGACAATTGTCAACATCGTATATCCCTTGTCTGGTCTGATGCATCGTAAGTACATTGTTCTTAATATATGAACATTATCACCACTCTAAAATTATTCTTTTTTTACTTATATCCCGACTCTAAAATCATTCTTATATGAACATTATCCTCACTCTAATTTATTCTTATATGAACCATATCCTGACTGAAAAAAATATTTTTTACGAACTTTATCCTGACTAGGTTTGATTTTGATTTTCGAAAAATCTTTTTTTTGAGATTATGATTCTTGTATTTTACACATATATCATCATTTCTATTTCACACAAATGGATATGTCTATCAAATATGATATACAAATATAAGTATTTCAAATAGTTTGAGCTGACAATAAAGCATAAAACATACATAAAAAGTACACAATGACATTATCAAATTGGACAAAGACATAATTAAATACGCACTGGAGAACTGGTTAAACCTCATTATTTTCACTATTTTCTTAGAATGCTCTTTTGTGATTGGTCGAGAAAGAGGTTGCATCAGAGCTTTATCCTGGGTGTTTAAATCTTAGAATGTTGCTAAGGGCCCACTGAGTTCTATTATTCTCCAGGGACAAAACTAAATAATATGAGATATTATTTGTCTATTATTGTTTCAACTTTGATTTAGTATTTATCCCTAACTTTATGAAATACCATTGACCATTTATGTACCTAGATTTAACATTTGTTGGGTTACAATATCCACGGACAATTTATCCAATCTTTAAATTTATCTTAATGTCATCCGAATAAACGCATGATTTGATTTTTCTTCAGTTTCCCAAGGAAAATGTGAATCAATATATATTTTCAAAACAACTCCTTAAATTATTCATTTGATAACGTTTTTCGATGTTGATAAGCGTGAAAGCACCAAGCATGATTTTATTACTTTAATATATAAAAGTTTAAAAGTGAGTGTCGCAATATGTATAAAATACAACTTTAAATTTGATAGTCGGATGCAGATATAAATAAGATAATGCAAATCTATGACTTCTAATCAGTGTCCTTTGTCCCATTCTAGACCCTTGACTAAACCATATCCGGTTCCTAATCAATGTCCTCTGTCCCATTCTAGACCCTTGACTAAACCATATCCGGTTCCTAATCAATGTCCTCTGTCCCATTCTAGATCCTTGGCTAAACCATATCCGGTTCCTAATCAATGTCCTCTGTCCCATTCTAGACCCTTGGCTAAACCATATCCGGTCACTTATCAATGTCTTCTGTCCCATTCTAGACCCTTGACTAAACCATATCCGGTCCCTTATCAATGTCCTCTGTCCCATTCTAGACCCTTGACTAAACCATATCCGGTCCCTTATCAATGTCCTCTGTCCCATTCTAGACCCTTGGCTAAACCATATCCGGTTCCTAATCAATGTCCTCTGTCCCATTCTAGATCCTTGGCTAAACCATATCCGGTTCCTAATCAATGTCCTCTGTCCCATTCTAGACCCTTGGCTAAACCATATCCGGTCCCTTATCAATGTCTTCTGTCCCATTCTAGACCCTTGACTAAACCATATCCGGTCCCTTATCAATGTCCTCTGTCCCATTCTAGACCCTTGACTAAACCATATCCGGTCCCTTATCAATGTCCTCTGTCCCATTCTAGACCCTTGACTAAACCATATCCGGTCCCTTATCAATGTCCTCTGTCCCATTCTAGACCCTTGACTAAACCATATCCGGTTCCTAATCAATGTCCTCTGTCCCAATCTAGATTCTTGGCTAAACCATATCCGGTCCCTTATCAATGTCCTCTGTCCCATTCTAGACCCTTGGCTAAACCATATCCGGTCCCTTATCATGTCCTCTGTCCCATTCTAGACCCTTGGCTAAACCATATCCGGTCCCTTATCAATGTCCTCTGTCCCATTCTAGACCCTTGGCTAAACCATATCCGGTCCCTTATCAATGTCCTCTGGCTGTCCCATTCTAGACCCTTGACTAAACCATATCCGGTCCCTTATCAATGTCCTCTGTCCCATTCTAGACCCTTGACTAAACCATATCCGGTCCCTTATCAATGTCCTCTGTCCCATTCTAGACCCTTGACTAAACCATATCCGGTCCCTTATCAATGTCCTCTGTCCCATTCTAGACCCTTGGCTAAACCATATCCGGTCCCTTATCAATGTCCTCTGGCTGTCCCATTCTAGACCCTTGACTAAACCATATCCGGTCCCTTATCAATGTCCTCTGTCCCATTCTAGACCCTTGACTAAACCATATCCGGTCCCTTATCAATGTCCTCTGTCCCATTCTAGACCCTTGACTAAACCATATCCGGTTCCTAATCAATGTCCTCTGTCCCATTCTAGACCCTTGACTAAACCATATCCGGTTCATAATCAGTGTCCTCTGTCCCATTCTAGATCCTTGACTAAACCATATCCGGTCCCTTATCAATGTCCTCTGTCCCATTCTAGACCCTTGACTAAACCATATCCGGTCCCTTATCAGTGTCCTCTGTCCCATTCTAGATCCTTGACTAAACCATATCCGGTCCCTTATCAATGTCCTCTGTCCCATTCTAGACCCTTGACTAAACCATATCCGGTCCCTTATCAATGTCCTCTGTCCCATTCTAGACCCTTGACTAAACCATATCCGGTTAATCAATATCCTCTGTCGCATTCTAGACCCTTGACTAAACCATATCCGGTTCCTAATCAATGTCCTCTGTCCCATTCTAGACCCTTGACTAAACCATATCCGGTTCCTAATCAATGTCCTCTGTCCCATTCTAGATCCTTGGCTAAACCATATCCGGTTCCAAATCAGTGTCCTGTGTCCCAAACTATCACCCTTGACTAATCTGTCCTCATCAGCCCTAATATGTGTCGCTTTTCAAATTGAGTCATTACTTCTAATATATATTAATGCATCTGACTATGAATGAAACAGTGACAACAAACCTTTCACAATCTAATTTGAAGACATAGATTCACCCATCTTGATCCCAGGTGTGATCTCAATTACCATACGAACAATTGTCTAAGCTTAAAAAACACATATAGATCAACGATAAGATATATCCATATCCTAGAATATCTGAGAGGCCATGTATTAGGAATTGTGGTCATAGATTAGTGATGAACATGAGATTAGATATGGAGGTAATAGCTTAGGGATGGATAGGGCATAGACTAGGGATAGACAGAGAATAGATGAAGGATGGACAGCATAGATTAGGGATGGAGGTCACAGATTAGATATTGACAGGCCAGATTAGAGATAGACAGGACATATCATGGATGAAGGTCATAGATTAGGGATGGAGGTCACAGATCAGGGATGGATGGAGATGATAGATTAAGGGTAGACAGCATAGATTAGGGAAGGACAGGACATATCAATAATAAATACTTAATCACGAAATGGGGACACAGACTGGGGACAGGTCATAGAATAATCTCACAAATATGTATCAAATGTTGCAGTGAATACCACAGTTCAAGTGCTGGAGACTTCCAAGGATAACAGCATCATTAGAGAGGAGGTGGCAGTGCTCATACCGTGGTGCTTGAAGGGATACGTGGAGAACCAGATCATAACAATTCACACACAAATGTACCAAAATGCCAGGAAGTATGCAGAAACTATCAAGTAGTCTAAGAGATGAAACAATCTTCGTTTTGTAAATGATTGTATAAAAATTACAGCCCCATCCCAGCCCCTACTGTTGAGGCCAGGTTTTTGGATCATCAGTTTCATTTTGAGTGGTGCACTAAACTTTGACGGAAAAATCAGTGGTAATCTTGTAAGAGCACATTTGAGCCCCCCGGGATAAAAAATCATGGATCCGCTCCTCAAAGTGGGATGCGCGCACAACCGGTGTTGGCTTGAACCTGCGCACGCGCCCCATCTTCCTCTCCACCCAGCGCCATCATGCAGGAAGACACGCTACAATACCTGGAACAAATATCCATCGTCATCAACGCTTAGACTCGCCATCTCTGCTGCAAAACCACAAACAACCTCCTCCCCACCACCTCCCGCTAAACCCATTGCCTGCACACCCACCCAACCAGGCCTGCTCAATCCCACCAGCAAGGTAAAACCCGGCAGCTCCGGGGTCTCAAACTCCGGGAACAAATCTGTCCAAGGTAAAAAAGGGAAAGTTAAACCAAGTAAACAAAAGGTAAGACTTATAGGGATGGGAATAACATGGGGAAAGGGAAGCATGTAAACCAGGGACTTCATTGTAGGGGAAAGATTTAAACAATGAAGGAAAGGACTGATATGTTCAGGGAAACTAGAGCCTCCACATACATCAGGATAGAAACCAAAATGACTCTCACACAAAGACCTGATCTTAGAGACGGGCCAATGCTGACCTTAAGTAATCCTAGTTGCAAATTTTGTAAATAAGTTTACTGTTAACCATATCTAATGTTAAGAATGGGAACCTTGCTATGCGGCCACGGGCCGTGGCGCAGTTGGTTAGAGCGCCAACTTATTAGCACCAGTTCCTCTGTGGTGATCCAAAGGTCGTGGGTTCGAACCCCGGCCATGCCGGGATTGAACTCATGATACAATTTCCCACATGAGCTGAGGCCCGTGCCTAAAGGGTTAACCCGTTGTCCTTGTAAATCTGTGACTGGGTGGGTTGTCATGTCAAGGACCTGCGACATGACAATTCAGTGAGGCAGCATTATATCTGCTACAAGTAGGTCTCATCACGAAATGACTGAAATAATGTTGAAAGTGATGTAAAACCCCAAACAAACAAACAAACAAACCTTGCTATGCCCAATGTTTAATTGTTAACGGGTCTACCCGAGTATGGGCCTCACGTCAAGGTCGTGACCTCCTACTACAAATAAGGTCCCTCAGTGACCACTGTAACATCACCTGGCAGAACCACTTAACTAGTGGAATTGCAAGACATTGATATAGACTACAGAACAGTCCCATAAACCTAGCTTATCCCAGGGCAATGTATATACTCCGGCAAAGTACAGGTTCACACTGCCTGATGAAGTAAAAGGAACAAAGCCAAAGGCTCAGTAATTGCTGTATGGATATTTTATTATATTATGAATAAAAGTATAAACATGGTCAGTTGCCAAAACTTGGTTGCTATTGTTAGTCACTCCCTGAGAAGCAAGAAAAGAACATAAATAACCATAAAACACGTGGTTTCCCCAGTATTTGAGGTTGCAACAGAAATATTTAGCTCATTTTCATTACTTTGATATGAATGTCTAAATCTTTTCATGAAATTGTCTAAACTTGAAGCAGAGAAATTAAATTCACACCTAACACAAGGAGAACATTTCAATCGTGATATATATAGCTCTGGAAAATTGGTTTGAAAAAGAATTACGTCAAACCGTTTTCATCCGTCTCCTATGTGGTCTTGCAATTTATCTCACACTTACTTCGTGCTTCAAGAGGGTGTTCTACATCTATGATATATTCTTTTGCACATCACCCCTCTGCCAAACTATTTTCCCAGATCACTCTTCTGCCGAACTACTTTCGCAGATCAGCCATATGCCAAACTACTTTCTTTCAGACTCTTGAGATCCTTCCACCAGAATGAACTTGAGAAATTTGTCAGTTTGAGCACTGCACTCACATTTTCTTGCCTTATGATTTTTATCTCATACTTATCTACCGAAGATGGTTTATCTACCGAAGATGTTTTTCACTCCAGATTTTCACAAAATCTTTCAAAACTGAGTAAAAACCGCTTGCATTGATAGTAGATCGTTATCTTTATATTACCCAGCTTTACTAGGCCTCTTCAATATAGGCCTAGCGATTATGCGATCAAATGTCGTACTATTTGGGCACTCATGAATATTAATGAGCAAGAGATTCGAGTTACGTCATCATATCGTGCACGTGCTGTCAGAGGCTGTAATTACGTGATTGCATCGTGCACATGCATCTGGTTACATTCAAGGGGCGGGGCTTATGGAACGAGCCTGTTTGGACATATCTCATCGCATAATCGGAGAGGGTCTTATATACTGAGCACGATGCAAAGGAGAGTATCTTTATATGCGTGTAGAGTAAAATTGATATATGTTCAACTTGAACAGAATTATCGGGAAATTAAGGCATTCAGCAAACCTGCAGATTGTCCGAGTTTACATTGAGTTATACGGTGATGTTGGTTACGTCACCACTTCTGATGTCATTTGACAGTGATGCGATCTGTAATGTCTACTAATGTGTAATAATAATATAACACCAGAATGACTGCTATACATCCATGATGGCAGACCCGAACCTGGGCTCGGTCGTTTATTGGCTACTCAGGTCACGTGATAATATATTTGGCGGGAGCCGGTATCTGACATCTCCCTTTTTACATTTTCCTTCTTTTTTTTTTTTTAAAGTTACAAGTGGGAATTAAATGAATTTATATTGTACATTATAATATGTGAAACTATTGTATACAAAGAAATATGTATTATGATGAATACCTTTACAATTACTGACTAATCAATTATATATGAAATACAGCAAGAAATATGGAATATTTATGGAAATAAAATATTACTATTATTAAGATTACAAGTATTTTGTCAGTTTCAATTAAACCTGTGTAGAGCTCATCCACTAAGCTTAGATGATCTGAATTAAACTACAAGAAATCTTTTATAAACATTCAAGATTTGTCACTGACCCTTTTACCATACTTTAAATGCTAGAAACTTAGCTACACAAATTTAAATTTCAGAAATTAAAATGACAAAATTACCATTATGAGAAATGAATTAAATATTAATAGGCAAGCAATGAGGTGATCAGACTCAAAGCTGGACTTTCAATACCTTTAATACATACTCTGTATATAAATGCTCTATATATGAAAATATAAAATTACATGCTTCATTATTATGAATTTATAATTGTGAAAATTGAAAATGAAACTATCTTCATTTGGTGGTATCATTCTAAAGGCTAGTACAAAAATTATATCTTTTCATTTTTCAACTCCTACATACTGAACAAGCATCATAAATGTATGAAATTACTCTTCGTGAACATTTATGCTTTAATCATCAGAAATATAAGCTACATTTCAAAATTCTGAGTTCCCCAAAATGGAATTACACAAACAATTTACATCATAGCTTATAAATGCAACATTTTAATACATTTCACACTTACAGGTCTCAAACCATTTGTGAAAAAATAAACATAGATCAGCATACAAAATATCCATGAGCCATATTGGAATACTTTGATATTTCAGCAACTAGATACAATGAAATATAGGAAATTATTTCCTGACAAAACCTTTCAACCAGGAAGGAGGGCGGACATTCCTTCCACTCCTGGTGTTTACAACACTCTGTGTTGGTTTTGGTGCAACATGCTTGATTGGTTGTGGTGGGGCTGACCTACTGGGTCTATGTACTACAGGGACTGGCTGTCTGGGACTCTGTACTACAGGTCTTGGTACTACTGGATTAGTAGATCTCTGCACATTTGGCTGACTCACAACTGGTCTTGGTACTACCTGTTGAGTCACCACTGGTCTTGGTTCTACCTGCGATTCTCTGCCTTTCAACAGAAACTTTCTGTTCCTCCTGTATGTCCTATTCTGAGGTGTGACTACCTGATAAGACCTAGGCTCAGGACCTACTGAGATAACCTTGGCTGGTTGCCAACCAGTCTTTGTCTGAATTCTGACCTGGTCATCTACATTCAAAGGCTTCAAAGGTTTTGCCTGTCTGTCAAAATATACCTTTTGCACTTGTCTATACTTTTCTAGCTGAGATTTCACTGTCTCTGGTTCTACCACTCTAGGCCTCAACAGATTCTCTGATGTTGGCAGCAAAGTTTTGGTTCTCCTACCAAAAAGTCTCTGGGCTGGTGAACCTATTAAATCATCTCTGGGCACATTGCGATTATCAAGCAAAGCAAGCTGTGGGTCATTTCCACTAGCATTGGCCTTCTTGAACAGATTCTTGCATATGCCTACAGCATTCTCTACCAGACCATTGGATTGGCTATGATATGGGTCTGTGAATGTGTGCTTGAATCCCCATGTTTTAGCAAAATCCTCAAACTCAAAACTAGCATAGTACTTAGCACCATCTGTGATCATCTCATCCACAATTCCATGCCTGGCTAAGCAATCCTTCAACATTGCTATGCAGTTAGCTGACTTTGCAGCTCCTAATTTGCCTACTTCAAAGAAATTTGAATAGTAATCCACTATTATCTGATACAACTCTGAGTCTAACTCAAAGATGTCTACTGCTACCTTACTCCATGGCCTATTGGGTACATCATGAGGTATCAAAGGCTCTTTCTGTTGCAATTTTCTCCTAGTTTGGCATATATCACACTTGGATACAATTTCCTCAATCTGTTTGTTCATGTTAGGCCAAAACAGCACATCTCTAGCTCTCTTTTTGCACTTTACCATGCCTAAGTGCGCTTCATGTATCAGTTTGAGCATGTGACTTCTCATAGAAGTAGGAATGACAGCTCTTTCCCCTCGGAACAGGATACCTTTCTGAACACTGAGCTCATCTCTAAAGTCCCAAAAAGGTTTAACCTCATCTCGAAGCAAATGTCTATGATCAGGCCACCCATCTGGGGCCTTAAGGATTTGACTCAGTTTCTGCAAAGCTGGATCTTGACTCGTGGCTACTGCCAATTCTTTCTGTCTATCCGGGGAAAAACTGGTATGGACTACTGATACCATGACCTCATCATCCACGAGTTTCTCACCAGTTTCTATCAAATAAAGTCTGGAAAGGGCATCAGGGACAGGGATATCTTTACCTTTTTTGTATATAACATTGATGTTATAAGGCTGCAATTTGAGCATCATCTTTTGAAGGCGCATGGGGGCCTTTAAAAGATCTTTTTTCCAGATACTTTCAAGAGGCTTATGGTCAGTTTCTACCAAAACCTCGTCACGACCATAGGTCATCATATGGAAGCGGGTACAGCCGAATACAATGGCTAAGGCCTCTTTTTCTATTTGTGCGTACCTCTGTTCTGTTT
Source organism: Amphiduros pacificus (assembly GCA_949316495.1). Classification (NCBI taxonomy): domain Eukaryota; kingdom Metazoa; phylum Annelida; class Polychaeta; order Phyllodocida; family Hesionidae; genus Amphiduros; species Amphiduros pacificus. The sequence continues at coordinate 28,900,813 of OX439010.1, read as the reverse complement.
CTGTGAGGGCTTTAGACGCGTAGGCAACAGGTTTGCCACCTTGGAGCAACACAGCTCCAAGACCTTTAGAAGATGCATCACATGACAAAACTACAGGTTCTGTAGTGCTACAGTACCTTAAGACAGGAGCCTCAGTTAGGCTTTTCTTGCATGCCTCAAAGCTACGGATCTGTGGTAGATCCCAGTGAAATTCTGTGTCTTTTTGAAGTAACTCCCTCAGTGGGGCAGTTATCTGGCTCAAATTTGGCACAAATTTATGAAGATAAGTCATGAGAGCTAGGAGTCTGTGTACCTCCTCTGTACTAGTTGGTGTGGGCATGTCAACTATAGCACGAACTTTCTCCTGTGAAATTTCTAGGCCTTGACTGGACAAAACATGGCCTATCCAGTCTACTTTGGGAAAGGCGACCTTGACCTTTGACCAGTTAAGAGAAATGTTCCTCTCTCTGCACCTGAGCAGGAATCGCTCAAGTAGCTCCCTAAAATGGTTCAAATCCAGTGCATGCAGCAGCAAATCATCCATGATGACCTCAACATCATCAATGTCTCCGAAATTGTCACACATCATGCGCTGATAGATCTCAGGACTTGATTTCAAACCCATCGGCATTTTTAAATAACAATACCGTCCCCAAGGGGTATTGAAACATGTGAGTCTGCTAGACTCCTTGGTGAGGTTTATTTGGAAGAACCCTTGGTTGCAATCCAATGTCCCAAACACCTGGCTACCTGAGGTGCGGGTGACAACCTCTTCAATTGTCGTCATAGGAAAATGAGACCTCTTAAAAGTCACATGACAAGAAAATTGTGAAAATGTTTATATTGAGCCATAATATATTACAATACATGGACATTGCATTTCAACATGTTTTACACATTTTTATAAATGGAGTACAGAATTATAGTGGATCAAAGTGATTTGCTGGACACGCCCCTTTTTATGTGGGTCAAATCAGGGCTGCTGAGATTTTGCCGGAAGTGACGCATGTTCGCCCTTCATGTTCAAAACAAACCACTCCAAGCCAGTGAAAGTCTGGAGGGATTGTAATTTATAAGTAATAACAAGAGTGTTGATAACATCTTTGAACCACTGGTGGCCTAATTAGCACATGTGGATAGTAGGTCAGATCATGTTTCACATCATAGTCACTTGGATTCTGCCTGTAGTGATGGGGAAGACAGGAATACAGCCAGCCTCCCAGTTGGGTTTGGCAAACTTACATCTGCCTATTGAGATTATTCAGATCCCTCAAGGGACTGAACTATTCTTTATCATAACATTATGGTCAAAGTCATTTCCTTGTTGAGAAAGAAATGTTGAAATCTCAAAGTTTAGTATCATTTTTACAGAATTTCTATTTTCATTCAAAATTCCAATGTCTGTTTGAATATAAATACTGATATATGATTTAGTTGGGTACCCACTGACACGCAATGACAGACATTAAAAAAATACCAAACTAAACATTTCAAATGGCCATTGAAATACAACTGCAATGCATAAATGATATATAACCAGACCTCAAAATTTAGAAGTCAAAATAATTTCCAGCAATGAAACAGATCTAAAAATGTGTCGAATGCTTTCAAAACTTTTTTTTCAATTATGTCATACGAAGTTTAGCTCAACATTACTGAATATGAATAATATTCAACCAATTGATATTGTTACTGGTCATTGGTTAACAAATAAATAAATAAATTTTCAGTGTAAAAAGATATGGAAATATCAACTAAAAATAATTCATAGATATTTTAAAAGTGTCATCTCAATGTTCCATTTACAGTTTGAAAACCCTTAAACTTCAATCCATGATGTTTTGGGCTAGCTAATAAGTGTCTTGAAACTGATAAGAGTAGAGCAGGCCATATTTCAGACACTATACCCAATTAAGTCATGTTTGTTTATTTTCTTCAATTAAAGTAGGGATTGTGGGATGGGAAGCTGGTGTAAATGCAAGTCTCTATTTTACAGCCTTAAGTTTTGCCATTAATCATATTTTCAATGGATGTTATTTGTGTAGAAGTAAGGACATCAGGGCTGTATTGTATCAACAGGTTCAAAAATATGAACCCAATATTTTGGGTTCCAAATCGGTGTTCAACACCAAATTTGAACCCAAAGTATTGTATGAACAAGTTCAACACCAATATCGGGTTCAAACACCAATTTCGGGTTCACGTTTTTGAGCCCAATTTGCAACACCAATATTTCAGGGTCAAAATTGGTGTTAACACCAATATTGGGTTCAAATCTGTGTTCCAAAATGGAGATTGTAGCAGCAATGTATAAACACTCCTTTCGTCGTGAGCGTGTTTTTCGGGACAGGACAAACCCATTAGAATTTTATGGTGAACAGGGCACAAGACGAAGGTACAGATTTTGGCCCAGTACAATCCTTGCAATATGTGAGGTTGTAGATGGGTACATTGGCCCATGTACTGCACGTTCCAATAGCCTACCAACACTTCTGAGAGTTTGTGTTGGCCTGAGATTTTTGGCAGTGGGCAGTTTTAATTGCACAGTTGCAGATCTCAGGCCCGAAATAGACCCAGCCACAGCTCACAGAGTCATTGATTTATTCCTGGCTGCAATTACCTGTGAACAAATGCAGAGATCATGGATACGTTTTAAAGGCAAGCAACTCATGCGTCAGAGAATGCAGGTTTTCTTTGACAAATATGGTAAGTGTGCAATTATATTCTCCATGTCATTTTAATGTTAAACATTGTAGCATAATTAAATCATTATTTGCATTAATGTCTGGTAAATATGTAATCACCCTCGAAGGCCTCACTCATTTTTGACACATTCTCATCTGACCCACTTTCACACACACACTCAACCAACTGTTACTGCACAGGCAGGCAACCCACCGAGAGAAAAGACTCAATAGTTTGGTAGACAGAACATCAGGATTAATTATTATAATAGCTGACATGTATTCACTGAGAAGCTCCCATTGGTAAGCTGCCTTGGTTTTCTTTACTTATAAAAAAAACTGGGGCAAGAAACTGTTCATCATATATTTCTCTAAACTCTGCACAACACTCAACAGTACACACGTGCTCATGCCCTTTCACATGTTCAAAAGTAAAACTGGGAACAGAACATGTCACATCTTTTACACTGATAAATACCTATGAATGATAACGGCAGGTTATATTATTCACATTTGTTGGTTTTGTGCAAAAATATTTAATAATTTTCATGATATGGGACTGGAAACTTGTGCATCTTACAATTTAATACAAAACAGTGACAATATTTGAAATCTACAGGGCACCCAAAATGTCAGTTTTCTCAAAGATAATGCAATCATAAATGATAATTATCAACTATGAATGATAACGGCAGGTTATATTATTCACATTTGTTGGTTTCGGTCAGAAATATTTAATAATTTTCATGATTTGGGGCAGGAAACTGTTCATGTCAGATTTCAATACAAAACAGTAAGAATGCATGAAACCTGCAGGGCATCCAAAATGTCAGTTTTCACAAAGATAATGCAATCCTAAACGATAATTATCAACTATGAATGATAACGGCAGGTTATATTATTCACATTTGTTGGTTTTGTGCAAAAATATTTAATAATTTTCATGATATGGGACAGGAAACTTGTGCATCTTACAATTTAATACAAAACAGTGACAATATTTGAAATCTACAGGGCACCCAAAATGTCAGTTTTCTCAAAGATAATGCAATCATAAATGATAATTATCAACTATGAATGATAACGGCAGGTTATATTATTCACATTTGTTGGTTTCGGTCAGAAATATTTAATAATTTTCATGATTTGGGGCAGGAAACTGTTCATGTCAGATTTCAATACAAAACAGTAAGAATGCATGAAACCTGCAGGGCATCCAAAATGTCAGTTTTCACAAAGATAATGCAATCCTAAACGATAATTATCAACTATGAATGATAACGGCAGGTTATATTATTCACATTTGTTGGTTTTGTGAAAAAATATTTGAGAATAAAATTTGGTATGTTTTTTCCAGGTATGCCAGGTATGCTGGGAAGCATAGACTGTACAAAGGTCAAAGTGAGCAGCCCCCATGAACATGAACCTGAATATGTTGACAGATCCAATGAGCATAGTTTGAACATTCAGGTAATGTGTTGATTGAAATCTTTACCATAATTTTGAAAAAGAATAGTGTAACTTACAATTAACTTTGACTTTGTGAAACAGTTTAGTGCATGGCTGATCTGGAATAAAATATTGGCAAATATAGTCCTAATTCGGATTAGGTTTACTCTTGGTGTTCTGTGGTTATTTGAATACCTCTGTTTTATCAATAAAACATACATATCTTTTTTCTCAGAAAATATAATTGCCTATTCATTAAACTATTTTTCAGTTTGTTGGAGATGATAATTTGCGAATTCTGAATGTAGATGCCCAGTGGCCAGGTCCATCACATGACTCTTGGATTTTCAATGAGTCAGATCTGTGCGCCTTTCTGGAAAAGAGTATGTATGAGAATGTATAAAACCAAAAATTTTTGAATTTCAAGTAATAAATACATATTTTGAATTTAAAATATGTTTTATTTGATATTTAAGAATGTAGACACCAACACTGATGTAAATTGGACATAAAAGACTTATTTTAAATTCTTACAATACATCTGAACTACCAGCAATTAGTCAATTCACATTGGCACCCTCAACATTCAAACATTAAATACATTGAATTCAATGTACCAACATCACTTATAATAATAATTGTACATTTGATAATACCAACAGTTAAGTTATAATGTAATATGGATGATACATTAATATAGTACATTAAATAATTAAATATTATTATTTGAGTTGCACATAATATTTATTAATTTACTTTTATTGAGATCAGTTATTCAATATAAATAATCTAAAATATGTAATATTGTTTATTTGTATACCTGAAATATTTGTCATATAATTTCAGATCCTAATCTTGGTCATCTGATTGGAGACAGTGGATATGCTCTTAGGACATATCTTCTCACACCCTACTTGGATCCGAAGACGCCAGCAGAAAATGCCTTCAACAAGGCTCACAAAGAGGCACGGAGTAGAATTGAACATTTGAATGGCGTTATAAAAAAAAGGTTCCCTTGTCTTGCTACAAAACTCTACATGTCTCCAACTAGAGCCGTTAAAACAGTCATGGCATGTTCAATTTTGCATAATATAGCAATTGACCACAATGACATCTTTGAAATACATGCCCCTCAACAACATCACACTTTGCCACAGATGCCTGCAGAGCCTGAGCAGAATACAATGAATGAGAGAGCTGCTTTGGCTCTTGGGAAAGCCAAAAGGAATTATATGACAACTACATTTTTCACATAAATTACATCATTTCCATGGCTCATCTGACCAAGACTTTCGGGTTGGACACAATCAAGGTCACTAAAGGCAGTCACTTAACATGAAAAATCAACCTTGTGACCTGCATTTCTAACTTATGTTTTATTAAAATGTAAGGTCTCCTTGTCCAAAATCTTTTTGCACAAGGACATACCATTGAAATTTTATGGCTGCTTAAGATATCCGTGTTGCAGGGGGTATGTACTCTACAAACTGTATACACTGATTTTGGATAATTCAGAAATCTTATTCAAATTAGTTTTATTAATGAAACAAATATAAAGCAAATAATTTAATATAGTGTATATAATGTTGAAACATAGTTAAAACTAAATTTGGACAACCAAAATTTAAAATATATAGAGAAAAAATGTAGAGACGGGGAAATAACATTTTGATATTTCCAGTAATTTCTAGCAAAGATTATGGGAACGAATTAACTTCAAACGAACCTTAATTCATAATGCTTATCAACTGCAGATAAAGAAAGAATATTTTGGAAAGATATAATATGCAACTGCCTTAGAAGTATTTAACTTCTTATTATTTTGAAAAAAATGATACTTTACGTGGGGTACATACTCTACACATAAACTAACACAGAAATGTTTAAGATACTGATTTTTATTTTTAATTGATTTGCAATTGACATTCCATAAATTTTTAATACTTAGATATCTACTTGAGAATCAAATAATTCTGTTACAGTTGGGTTGGGCTTAATCAAGGTCTGAATGTACACTTGACAGTATTACAAAGCAATAAGATATTTTTAATGTCACCAAACATTTAAGATGTTGCTTATGATAACAAGCTGAATAATACCTTTTAGATAACATAAAAAAAATAAAAATAAACCATGAATCAGTGTACCATTTCCAAAACAATAAATATTTTGATGTCCTATACTTATTAAAAAAAATACTGTTATGAATGTGCATTGTGTGCTGCACCTTTTTGTCAAGTTAAAGTTAACAACTAATATAAAGGATACATTGCACAAATAAGGTATATTTTGACTAATTATTATCCATTTAGTTTTTGATAATTATGTTTTGGCTTTTAACACAAAATCTCTAAAAAATATGAAACATGATATCTCACTAATAATACTCAACAAAATATTCAATGGATTTGATTCTCAAGAAGAGTAATTTCCAATTGGAGCTTTTTCTTTTTGAGATCCATCACCTCACAACTTTTGTGGAAAAACTCCAGCTGCTTCCGCTCAATTCTGTCTTTTAGGGTCCTTGCAGACATGGGGGCCTCAAAGTTCCTAATCACTGTCCTTGGATCCTGTAAGAAGATATTACAAATAAGAAATATGCATTTTATATATATATATATATATAATATATTTAGAAGCTGGTACAGATATGAGGTACTGGAGGTATTTTTGTCAGACCTCATTATGGGGTACCATCTCATACATTAGTGTGTGTGACATTACTACCTGTGACACTAGATGGCAGTGATTTATATAGTTATAGCCTGGTTGTATAAATATGTGTCTAGCAGAAATAAAATACTTTTTTTATGAAAATTAAAGAAATGCAAGATAACAGAAGGTCAGGATACACAACTCACTGTTGGAATTGATGAGTTGTTTCTCGTGGCATTGACCTGAAACATTCAATTTTTTTCATCAAATTTATGAATTTGCATTTCAATAAAGGATTCTTGTATTAATTGCCTGTAGATATATCTATTGTATTGTCGTGCCTATGACAGCTATTAGCAGGACTAAGATGTCACTTTCTGTGACAATAAAATCATAACTCACAGTTGGATTAGTGTCAGGCTGAGTATTTTGAGTTGATATCAGTTGTTCCACATTCTGATTGGTCTGAAATAGACACAAAAACAAAACGTCCCAAAATATTGATATATAAATTGTAAATTTACATGAAAATAAACCAGATTTTTTTTTCCACATGATTTATAAGAACCACTTGAATTTTGTTAGACTTGCCAATATGACAGTTAAAAAGTTCATACAGCTAGAAGTATGTATTTGCTCACCTCACTTGGCACCAAAACACTTTGTTGAATAGTTCTCTTCATGGAAATAATAAGAATTACATATAATTGACATTTGATAAAAATCACTCAAATATATTTAAAACAATTACCAGTTCTGGCATATACAAGAGTATGAAATAATGTCCAATGATTATTTAGATTTTTTCTGATCACTAATTGTACATATTAAAAATTATTAACAATAATTGTATATGAAAATTGAAAAACAAATTACTCAGTATTTACATTCATTTGAACAGCCACATTATAATAAGTTAATATGCATACTGATTTTCGCTGTTTTGGCCTGGTGATTATAGGCAGTATTTCCTCTGACTCCACACTAATCTGGAAAAAGCAATTATTGTTTTACTTATTCTTCATGTGAATAGTATAACAATACTTTATTGATAAATGGATAAACAATTAATGGAACATAAGAATTTCAATGTATGTAATAACTTTATGTGCATTAATTTACCTGCTGAGACTCTTCGATAGTTGTCATAGCATCACTCTGAAAAGAATAATTCAGACTTATTGTAGTTTAGAGCTGTAATTACTCTTACAATCTATGATCAGACAGCAGAGTGCAAGAAATGTTATCCAGAAGATGTTAATGAATGAGTAAACATAGTGATGTATCACTTAAAATGGAACTTACATCATTACCCACATTAAACTCGTCAGCAAAATGCTGTCTTAGAGCCCTCGCCTCTTGGCTGTCCATGTCGGCTGATGTACAGGCCTGTCACAGTAATAGCATGAAACTGTTGATATATATTTGCAAGTTTTCTTCACTTTGATTAGAAATGTAATAGAATTCAGGTGATTTCTAATTTATGTAATGAATTTACATGTACCTGTTCTGCGTTCTGTACAGCAATAATGGTAGCAATCTTCAAAGAAAGATATAATTTTATTTATTTTGTGTACCTTAAAAGAGATTTCTCCTGATATATTCATAATTGAAATGGAAACAAATATTTTGAAAGCAGAAAAAGCAAGAATATAAAAATAAGAAATGGGGCAAAAACTTACATCAGGAAACACATCTATTTGACTTTCCTGTGTATTTTCAACCTACAAAAATAGAATGTATCCTTCACTAAAATATTAATTTAGGCCAGGATATGATATGGTTGTTTAATTTTATTTTTATCTGTGCCCTTTACCAATTGTACAAGGTATTGTTCACAAATGTTTAGTGCAAAAAATGTTCCCTAATAGACTTGAGCAAGGTGACTTACAAAATGAATTTTGTCTCCCACGATTTGAACGGAGGTCATACCATTGAAGTCCCCCCCACCATTTGGGGTATGAAACTCATCGTCTGAATCATCTGGAATAACAATAGTTACATATAATAGCTGCTTAGTCACAGTTACATAAAAAACCTGTACAAGGCCTTTTTGAACAATTTCGTCTGAGACACATATTTATACAACCAGGCTATAACTATATAAATCACTGCCATCTAGTGTCACAGGTAGTAATAAGTGCCCTGGTGGTGGATAATGACATTAACGCCATTGATATGAACGTTAGATATGTGAGGTATATAAAATAATTTTGACTGCTGCAATTGTTACAGTGGATCCAATTGTCAGCCCATATATATATGGTATTGTCATTATGTACAAATTGATTAGAAGTATAAGTAATGTACTGAGTTTGTTGACTGCTGCAATTGTTACAGTGGATCCAATTGCAGCAGCACAGTTACCATTCCTCCTGTGGTATTTTTTATTAATAATATTTTGGTGGTAGGCAGATTTATTTGTAAGAAGGAATGCCAATAAATCATTTATGTGCAACTCTATATTCCGAGTCATCTTACTTTAAATATATATATACTCGCCTCCTAGAAAACTCGCCATTCCTCCTGGCACTCCTTTCTATAATGGTGTATTTTCGATAGTTCCCAACAGGATCCTCGTGGATGTTGCATTGGGAACCTCTTGGGGTGGTCCACCACCGGTTTTTCGGGCATATGCTTTTGAGTTCTGTTTTTTGGCTGAAGATAAATAAAACAATAGGATGAGATGTATATTTTATATTAATTTATATGCTCAGCACAGCTCTATGTATAAAAAATTCTACAGATTTCAATAAAAAAATCCTATGAAATATATTGCTGGATATATATGTTTTATAATTATCTTTTTATGTTATGACTCACCATCTCTTCTTATATTCTTCAACTTTCCCTTGCACTGCTTCAGACTGACCTTTATGTCTCCAGTGCTTTAAAAGAAACAAATAGTTGAAAAACCCAGAACCTGATTTAGGGAAATATTCTATCTCCATATAAGATATTATCATTGTTATTGGCAGTGTCTTAGGGGTGGAAGTTATTAAATCTGGAGACAATTCTTTTTATTTAAAAAAAAACCATTACAACTTAATGCAATATATATAATGAAATTTTACCCAAAATGTAATGTAATAATGACCATGGTGGGGCCAACCATCTGTCACATAATGGATTCCTACATTGCTCATTACATTAGAAGGCCGTATTATTAATATGTAATCTTCAAAACTATAATGAGCTTCTTATATTATTCGCAATTACGGCAGTCATTTTCGGGGCCAAAACAAAGTCAAATCATTTCTTTGTTTTATTAGCCGAGAATCATATACATGTATGTGAAAAATATTACAAGATCTAATGCAAAAAATATCATACTTATGTGAAATATATAGTATTTGGATGTGAAAAATATCTTACTTATGGGGAAAATATCTTACTTATGCCAAGTTATGGGGAAAATATCTTACATGTACATATCATATATCATGTGAAAAATATCTTATGTGTGTAAAAGCATTTCTGTCAAAAAGGGAAGACATGACTAAAAGGCTGCATGGAATACCAAGCTGTGGAAAAAATGACATTTTAACCCTTTGATCACATGCTTGGCCTTACATCATAAGGACTTTGAATGATGATAATTGATATCAGTGAAATTTAATCTTTGATCATATGTGTTGAAATTTTGGGTTTTTCACACCACTGAATGGGAAGACATCAAAGGCTGCATGGAATCCGCCTTAAAGCCTGAGCTGTATAGAATTGAATTGTGTTTTTGTTTTTTCTTGCAAACATATATAATATAAAAAATAGTGATTTTTTTTTTACAGAAAACAAAGATGGAATATTCATATTGGGCTTCTATTTGAGTGATATGCACATCAAAACAGATGAAATTGAATTATTTTTTCAAAAGTAGGGAGTATATACTCTCCTTTGCATCGGGTTCAGTATATAACACTATATTGAAGAGGCCTAGGAAAGCTGGGTAGAGAGTATAAAGAATAACGACTTCACAGAAAACAAAGGTGAACATCAGAAAATACAGAATTGAACTGTTTTTTGCGTGCGAAGAATGAAATATATCTTATGGTTGTGAAAAATATCTTATGGTTGTGAAAAATATCTTATGGTTGTGAAAAATATCTTAAGGTTGTGAAAAATATCTTATTGACATTGAACCCTTTGATCACTGGTTTGGCCTTAAACCACAAGGACTTAATGGCAAAACTGTGAATGCTGATAATTGGCAGTCATTTCTGGGGCAAAATCTCAATGAAATCTACAAAAAACATAAATAACTGTCTTACGATTTCAGACATATATAAATAATTTCAGTAAGTGTATGATTTGTAGAGTTATTAATGGAAACTTATAGGGTCTACATGGCCAGCTTGCTACTTTTGTTAGACCTTAATTTTGCTGTAACTGTATTAGCTAACGACCATCCATTTCGCACATTTTGGTCTTTGTCAATAAATAAATTTGACATGGTTGCGCGAATCCTATGGTCATTTAGCTCTACAAATAACAAATTAACAATTAAGAATTAAGAATTTCTTTTTATTTATAAGTTAAAATATTTTAAAGATGTTTGATGACCATGGAACCATCTCTTGTTTCTGCAATTTTCTTGTACCTGCAACAAATGAAGAAAAAAAACAATGTAAGAGAAGAGTTTATATATCAAATGAACAGTCGAGGCCAATAATTTTGTTATATTATAATGTTAATCTTAATCATAGTTTTTTCACATTAATATTTCTGTTAATGAAACATGTACAGAATCGATTTTTATATGTCTGAAATCGTGGCAAGAGGAAGACAGTGGTGTATGTTTTAGGTAGATTTTACTTTGTTTTGGCCCCGAAAATGACTGCCGTAATTGCACATGATATAACAATATGTCAATTATAGTTTTGAAGAATTATTTTTTTCAAACGTAGAAAGTATAAAGAATAATGACTTTATACAGAAAACAAAGATGAAATCTTCATATTGGGCTTCTATTTGAGCGATATGCACATCCGAAAATACAGAATTTAACAGTTTTTTTGCACACAAAGAATATATATTAAAGATTATGACTTTAAAGATGAAATCTTCAGATTTGGGTTCAAGTTGACTGTACTATTTCAATAGCTGACAGAGATTTGTTTTCAACGCCAATTGGGGTTGCCAGGGCGTGAAAGCCCCGTATGTGTGAAAGTGCCCGTATGACTGCCCCCTCCTATAGTAGAATTGGCTTTCCCTCTAAATTTTATCTTTAATTGACATGAAGAAACATTTTATTTTTGTTAATCAGGACCAGCAATTCAGGCATCTGGTAAAAATTTTGAGCTCCTAAAACATCGATTATATCAGCTGTCACTGGGTCAATATGGTCATGCTTGGTATCAAAATGACCGGGAGAGTCCCCTCTTCAATTTCGAGTCCATTTAATTTCGCGAATGACGTCCTGGCGCGAATTATCGCGAAAATAAAAAGGTCGCGAAAATTTGTCTGTATACAGTATTCAAGTATTCTTAATTGTGTTTAAAATAGGTTAGAGTTCTTGGATGTATCTATTAATGTACTGAGTTGACTGCAATTGTCACAGTGGGTCCAATTGTCAGCCCACATATATATATAAGCAACAAAAACAAAGTTGACAGTTCTCCACCATCATCCAGCTCGTTTGCGAAATTGGTTGTCAGATGGTAAATCATAAGTTCAGTCAAGAAATTGCCCTAACTTTGTGAGTTTTTGTCCGATTTACTTCATTTACATGTCAGATTTTAGCCCCTGAGATTTGCTGTCAATTTATCAAGGTTTGAAATCATTTCCAATAAGTCATCAATGAAAAAAACGTCAAAAACGAAAATCGGCAACAAGCTGTTGACAGGCAGTGTAAATGTCGTCTGCAATTCACCTCGCTACTCGTGACACCAGCCTACCTGTTGACTGCCTCTACAACCTTCTCCCAGGCCTCCTGCTTCATTTTATGCGTGACTCTTCCACTGAATCTTGGTTTAATCACATCCTCATACTCTCTATATGAGTGTGCTAAAACATTTTCAGCTGTTGATGTCCAGCGAACCTGATTTTCTGAATTTGACATTTTGTAAACATTGGAGACAAATGTGTCTCCACTACCAGAGAGTTCTCACTGGATCACTTGACCTAATTATTTGGGATCAAAATGAACCCGATTTTGGGTTCAAATGAACCAGAACCAGAAATTGGGTTCATGAACCAGGAACTGCTTGATACAATACTTTTGGCTCAAAAATATTTTGAACCAATTATTTGGTTCATTTGAACCCGATTTTGAACCCGATTTTGGTGTCATTTTGAACCTGTTGATACAATGCAGCCCAGGTGTTATACATGTACAGACATAGGAGGAATATGTGTGCAGGAGATGCATGCGGGGCGCAATGACGTAGGCAGCCTGCTGACCCAGTTCTAGGTCAAGGGAGTAGGTTAATTACCCTGGGGGTTCAAAGATCTTGGATTATAGCTAAACTAAACATCAGACTGCAGAAAAAATTGTCAGATGTTTCTCAGAGGTATGAAATCTCAAGATTTACCACTTAAAAAAATTCTTGTCATATGACTTTTAATAGCTTTATTGAGAGGCTTTGGATCCATGCAAATCCTAACTTTCAACTTGCCTGGGGTGTCTGTTTTCTTTGTGACTACCATGAGACTGCTTACCCACTCAATGGGTTCTGTGACCTTTTCTATAATTCCTAGTATTTCAAGTCTATCTAGCTCAGACTTCACGTGATCTCTAATAGCAACTGGTACTTGTCTAGGTGGCTGCACTACTGGCTCTACTGTGGGGTCTATTTCTATGTGATACTCTCCAGGAGCAGTACCTATACCTTGGAATACATCTGAGTATTTGTCCAATATAACCTGTGTAGACTTGTGGGGTGTCTTCAATTTTGCGCTACTTGCCTGACTTTTTGTGCTATTGCCTGAACCCTGGGGTTGAGATACATTTAAATGCTCACTCCTTGCCTTGACCTTGGGTACTTCCTGTGACCGTTTACTGAAACTATGTACCTGTGGCTCATTCTGACTACCTTTCTGCTCAATATACTCAGTATTTTGCCTGTTCAATTGAATGTCCTCCTCAGAGATAGCATGGACTCTCCTGATCAGTCCCATGTTTACACTATCAGTGTCTCCTATCAGATCTGGCACTCTAAGCCATCTATCACTTGAAATTCTAAGACATGCTCCAAATTACCGTATTTGCATGGCAAGTCAACTACACCTACTGGTCTGACTAAACTGCCTCCTAATGCTCTGATCTGGACAGACGACGGACGGACTGATGCGTCAGGTATCTTTTGTAATGTGTCAAGGCTGATCACATTACACTGTGCTTGGGTATCAATTTTGAGCAACACATTTTGTTCACAAACATTCATATTCACATTCCAGTCAGAATTACTAACACCATTGTCTCTTGTGATTGACCATACAAACATGTCATCTGAGGAATCTGCATTTGCATACTCTTGCTGAGAAACAGCTTCATTCTCATTCACAACAGCACAATGTACTCGGTATTGACCTCTTGGCGGTCCTCTACCTCTGGCGCGATATGAACCTCTACCGGGGTTAGAACCTCTGCTGTGTGTAAAACCTCTACTCTGCTGGTAACCTGAACTCTGACAGCATATAGCCCAATGATTGAAATTACAATGACACAAATCACATTTGGTACCATTTGCTGGACAATATTGAGCACCTGGCTGGTGTTGTTTTGCACAATACCTACATGCTGGAAAATTGGACCTGGACTGGGACACAGCTCTATGTAAGGCTCTGTTTGACACAGACCTGCCTGCATAACTTCTGCTTCTGCCTCGACTTCTACCACTATCTAAAGTGTTTCTACCTCTAGTGTATTTCTGTGAAAAATAATACACTTTTGACTCTTCCTCTTTAGACTTCAAGTGTTCCTCAGTCATCTCTGTCTTTCTACAAATCTCTATTGCTTCCTCAAGAGTCAACTCATCCTCTGCATAATCAGCATCATACAGTTTCTCTTCTAATTTGACACTCTTCACTCCATCACATAATCTACCCAATACCATGTCATCTGACAGATCACCATAATCACATTCTTTGACTTTCAGTTTCAGCCTATTAACAAATTCGAGAACACTCTCTCTTGCTTCTTGTGTCATACTGTTAAATTCTTTTCTGACATGCCTTAATCTTTTCTTTTTTTTGAAATGGGCCTCAAACTTCTCAATGACAGTGTCATATTCCTCTGCCTTTTTCCTATCATCTGGGTCTTCTACCGAATTTGAAAAATCAAAGCTCTGGAAGATCAGGCGACACTCTTTACCCATACAGTGTAGCATACTGTTGACATTTCTTTTCTGAGATTTCTCATCTAAGCCAATGGCACACCTGTATATTTCCCAATCTATGCGCCATTGCTCCCAGTTGGCCAAGACATTCCCTTCTAAGCTCAGAGGGCCAACTTGCTTCAGACTAGTACTCTCACCCATTATTGAACCATCAGACTGGCTGTGGGCAACAAAATGAGATACATTGATTTCAGTAGAATATTGTACAGAAGAACCACTAGGCTTGTAGTGGCCTACAGTGTTGATACATGAGACACCAACAAATTCACTTTCATTTAGGATACTATAGCCTGTTGCTAATACACACAAATATACAATGAAATTCAACATCTGTGCTAGATGAAAATTCAGGCTATGATATAGACAATATACAATACAATAATCACCATACAATGTGATACAATATTCAAAATAAAATATGATAAAATATCACCATACAGTGCATTACCATCTTACCATACAGTGTAACACAATATTCACCACACAGTAAACAAATTTTCACCAGATTTCACCATACAGTAAACAAATTTTCACCAGATTTCACAATACAGTAAACAAATTTTCACCAGATTTCACCATACAGTAAACAAATTTTCACCAGATTTCACCATACAGTGAAAAATTCAAATACACAAATTTTCAAATACACAAGATATAATACAAGATCAAATACACATTTACAATGTACAAGCAAAGTACATTCAAAATTCCAATTTCAATAGCAAATATTACTACTGTCTCTAGTTTAAACTATACAAATAAATTGTCTTTGGATTCACACCACTGTGTGAAAATCTCTGTTGTGGACTGGTCTTTTGAGAACCTGGTGGATCACAAGCAACTTGTGCCTGTATCAAACCAGATTAGAGTCTTTATATTTCTGCTTGCTTCCTGACAGACAGCTTGTGTCTGTAGATAGTCTGTTTTTCACTGTTTTGCTTCTGGATTTATAATTATCAGTCTGTTTTATCCCTGTTTTGCTTCAGGATACACAATTCTTGCTCCAACTCTGCATATGAATTCACTGACTTGCAGCAATTGTTTATACATGGGTTGTACATATCTGGGGTAAAACAACACTGGCTGAAATGTCAGTTCCATAAAACAACATGTAACAGTGTGTATTGGAGGTTGTGTGCCGATTTTCTGCTCTATTTTGCACACAGCAACTGCACACTGGCTGGCAGTGAGAGTTTATTAGGCAAAATTGTCTTTCTGCTTCTGGTCATCATCGTTTGTGGCACAATATCTTGCAATCTGCACACTGTGAGCGATGAATGTAGCAAGCTGTCAACTAGTGAAGCAGTCGACGGTGGATTCCATGTAAGATTCCATGTAAGATCCATGTAAGCTTTTCACCAGTTCTGCTGAGTTGTGGGTTGCTGGCAGTTGTGTAGACACATCGGAACAAACACTCAATTTCTCCATATTATCAGGTTGCCAGCTCTCCAAAATAAGTCCTGTGTGTGCCTGGGATGTTCATACAGTTACTGCCATAGATATCCACTACGTCTGACACCATGTAATGTCTACTAATGTGTAATAGTAAGATAACACCAGAATGACTGCTATACATCCATGATGGCGGACCCGAACCTGGGCTCGGTCGTTTATTGGCTACTCAGGTCATGTGATAATATATTTTGGCGGGAGCCGGTATCAGAACTTATGTATGCGGGTATCAGAACTTATGTATGCGGGTAGCGGGGAGGAGCGGACGCTTTTTCTAGGAGCTGCGATTTCTAGGAATTTAAATCACCGTTCATCCTTTTAAAAAATACCTTCTCTCAAGAAAATCATACCAAATCTCTGGAGTACCAACCTAAATATACCTTTTCGTGAAAATTAGGATTTTTTTGTTGGACTTTAAAGCAAGAAATCAACGTGAACAGGACGAAAACAACGACGGCGTGGGATTGTATATATAAACCTATATATACCGGGCACATATAAAACCTCCTAGGACTTATCATAATACAACCGTCGGTCTCAATATAACAAGTGTTGGTCCCGATAGATCGATTTTCTGTTATATAATTGTGTTTTCCTGGAAGGTTCAAGCCGAAACATACATAAACAGGTATTAAGTATTTCCTCCCGCTAAAACTACAGTGTACACAAAGAACCCGCATTAAGTGTTCCTCTCTGACTGCGTCTACGTTTCTATAAATTAGAATAGCGTATCAAGTAGAGACCAATAATACACAAACCAGAAAATATTGCAACAGTGTTATAAATAAAATAAATATTTTGAGTTCGACTATTCCTGGATACGCCAGAACTGATAAAGGTGGTCAAGGTGAGTTTATCAATTCTGACATTTCTCGTGACCATATTAGGTATACAGCTATAGTATATAAACCCTGACTACTGTGTGGCAATCATCGTCACCCGGTAGCAGTAGAAGCAGGAGGTTCCAGTTAACATTTCACCAAACCTGGGAAACAGTAGCACGTCTTGTGGTTTTAATAGGATTTTTATATACATACATTGTTTTTAATAATTATTTTATGCAAGCGTCGTTACTCGGGAGCAAGTGAAATCCGGGTGACGATTATCGTGTCTCTGCGATCAGACAAGTAAGTAACGTAACATAATTATTATATTATTATATCAAATATTTGTAGGTCTTTCTCTCCATACAGAGAACTGGTGTGTCTTATTCTTCCATATAAGAATTTAGGCAACGCTAAAGTACAAAATATTTGCAAATTTTCTCCATATAGAAAATTTGAAGGGTATAGCAAACAACTATATATTTCTCTCCATATAGAGAATTGGTGTGTCTTATTGTTCCATATAAGAATTTAGGCAACGCTAAAGTACAAAAATTTACAAATTTTCTCCATATAGAAAATTTGAAGGGTATAGCAAACAACTATATATTTCTCTCCATATAGAGAATTGGTGTGTCTTATTCTTCCATATAAGAATTCAGGCAACGCTAAAGTACATAAAATTTGCAAATTTTCTCCATATAGAAAATTTGAAGGGTATAGCAAACAACTATATATTTCTCTCCATATAGAGAACTGGTGTGTCTTATTCTTCCATATAAGAATTAAGGCAACGTGATATATACAGTGTATTTCTATTGAGTGCCATATTCTTTCATATAGGAATTTGGTAAATTGTTTATAATTTCTCATTATAAACGCTATATAAATAAGTATTGTTTGTAGCAACTCCTTCATATAGGGGCTGTACAAGTTGCATAATTATTTATAATACATAAGTCATTGAAAACAAATCGTGGTATATCATAGTTTATTAAAAATATAGTACAATATTACTAGTTTGTCCACATACAGAGGAATATAGTGAGGAAATAAAAGCATATATATATAAAAACACATCATACTAAACTTGGTATATTTTTATCATTTAAGCACACCATGGCTACAGCAGATCCGACAGTGGCGGACCCTGGTGGGGAGCTTGACATCACGGTTATTGAAAACCCCACCAAACCACAAAGGGGTACAGTTACAAGAAGTACCAGCAACAATGCGCCCGCAGGTCCTGCAAGTGGTAGTAGTACAGCTTCGGCTACTCAGGGCAAGAAAGATAATGGACAAAATCAAGAGTGAGAATGATGAGTTGAAAAATAAACTGAATAACTATAAGGCCAAGTTAAACGATGCACTAGATGAACTTAATTTTACAACACTGAAATTGAATGAGTTAAAAGAAGAGTTGAACATTAAAGAAGTCAATATCGAAGTTCTATCGGAAAAACTTGAAGATGAAAGGGCTGAAAACAGACTACTGACCTTAAGTCAGGATTCTCCAAGAGGTGACGCCACCGGACACAAAAGAACAAAGCCCAAGATTCTATTTATGACTGAAAGTGCAAATGGTACTAAAATTAAGAAAATGGCTAGTGAGTACAGTGATGTACATATTTTTGTACCTGATGTCGGTGAAAATACATCTGCTATTCACTTAAAACACACAATCTCTAGTAAAGAGACAATAACCCGACTAAGGGAGTTTCATTGTATTATTGTAATTCTTGGGTCGCAGGACCTTGTAGATGGGGAAAGTGCGTCTGAAGTATATGAAGGTATATTGTCAGTAATGAAAGTACTACTGGATGAAACTCATGCACAGGTTATACTATGTACCACCCCTCCTAGCAGGGTCAAGTCTAATGAATTTACCCAACTTAACAAGAAAATACAAAACTTTAAGATAACAGAACAAAACAAAGGCAAATTTCAGGTTACAACTTTTAGAAAATCTTTTGAACGTTTTCTTAGGGCATACACCATGATTGACGATGGCTACCTGATGACTGACATCGGTGCAAAGGCGTTCGTTGACTTCATAATGCCAATGATATACGTTGACATCACTCAGGATCTGAATGACTTTCTGCCTGAGTCCCACTCTATTTCTTCAGAGTTGGGTGAAATAGAGTCCAAAATCATATCTGAACTTTTAAAGTCTGATGTAAATTTAGTTAAAGAAATTCCATCTGAAAAGATGGGGGTTATTATAGGTAATAAAGGTTCAACTGTCAAAAACATACAGCATCATTCCTCAGCAAAACTGAGGAAAATCACGTGGAACCACTCTGAGAACATTAAGTCTCAGAACCCGGATGATATGGGTCAAGGTATGGTTATTATGGGTAGTCCCCTACAAATGACCATGGCATTAGAGGCTATTGACTGCATCATTACTGATAGCACAACTAAGATTGCACACATTAGACATGAGACAAGGGGCATATGTAATAATTCCGCCAAAACAGGTCAGTGCAGCTACGGTGTAAGATGCATTTTTGAGCACGTGCCAGGGAGTAAAAAGATGAAATTTAATGAATGATGGTGTTTAGGGGGTAAGGGTCAAAATTTTAAATATCAAAATGTGTTAAAATCAAATCAGTATTATATTACAGAAGGTTGCATTAAAACAAATGGCTATAGTCATTTAGGAGATGATCTAGATGATCTATCTTGTGATAAAAATAATATAAATATGTACTGTGATAAAAGACCCGCTGTTAAACATTTATGTCATCACAAAAATTGTGATATCTGTAGTATGCATGGAGCTAGAAGAATGTATGATGTCTATAATGATCGCATGGAAAATTTTAATTATGGACAAGCATGTCAAGATTTTAAAATAAATGTTTTTAACAAATCAAAAAATGACATTATTTATATGAAAACCACTAACAAAAGAATTAATTACATGCCTATCCCTTACCTCCATAGTCAAATATTGGGCAAACAGAACACAAGGTTCTATCCCTATAAAAATAAGAGACTCTACAGTGAAGTTGTAAAATGCAATAAACAAAATCATATATCATGTAAAACATTAAATCAAACAGTTAATCATGTCAAATCTACAAAAGGTATTCCCCAATGCGACACTCTTAATGGAAAGCGGCAACCAAAAAATGTGTTCCAAATATGGGCATTGCCGAGGTCACATGGTCAAAATAGCCACGCCCAAAATAGGACGATACGTAAAAGTAAAACGGGTCTTACTTCATCGATAAACTCAATATCGCTTTCAAATCGATTTAGTTATCTTTCTGACAGTAACAAAAGTGTAACTCAAAACTTTAATCGAACTGTAGATGGTCCTGAAATTAATAATTGCCTCTCAAAGTCTCGAAGCGAGCGGACGTTGGCTCCGCCCTCCCTTAATCTGATTGGCCGCCATGGGGGGCAATCTGCTGGGGGTGAGTGGGGAATCCGACAAAATGACGTCATGGGGTCAAGGACCGGAGTGCTGGCAGAAGGTTGCATTAATCAAGATAACATAGGTGGAATCAAGGCAAATAATAACATAATTAATAATAAAACAATTAGAAATAACATTCGTTATGAAACAAATGAGGAACTAACAATTGCTACAGCAAATGTACAAAGCATAGGAAACAAAGTAGAACTTCTAAATGTATACATAAATGAAAATAACGTTGATTTATTTTTTGTTACTGAAACTTGGATGAATGAGGCAAATGAAAAAATAATTAAAGGTAAAATCAAAGAAAATAATTATGATATTGAACACTTACCACGTACATTAAGATCTGGCGGCGGCTTGGCTGTTATCTTCAGACCTGAAATTGACATAAAGAAAATTAATAACAGTCATAACTTATCAACTATGGAATTGATGGAAATTAATATCAAAACCAAAAACAAATTATGCACTATTATTACCATTTATAGACCAGAACCCTCAGACAAAAATAAATACACTTATACAGAGTTTTTTGAAGAATTTAGTGATTTGCTTAGTTACTATTCTACATATACACATGAAGTACTTTTCGTTGGGGACTATAATTTCCATATGAATAAACCAGAGAGGCCAAATGTGATTAAATTTAATGACATCCTAGATTTATTCAATTTACAAAACCATGTGACTTAACCAACACATATATTAGGAAATACACTTGATTTGTTAATCACAAATATAAATAGTAATTTAATAAAAGAACACAATGTTGAAGAGAAAATATCTGATCATAATATTATTAAACTCACTCTAAATCTTCAAACTAGAATAAAAAACAAGAAAAAGGTATCATACAGAAGTTACAAAAAAATGAACATTAAAAGTTTTATAAGTGACGTTGAAGAGAAATTTGGTGATAATAAATCATATGATGAAAAGGACCTCAATGAATTATTAACTGAATATAACAAACTAACAAGTATACTTGATAAACATGCCCCAATCATAGAAAAAACCATAACCAATAGGAAACCAGCTCTGTGGTTATCAGATGAGATTAAAAATGAAAAAAGGAAAAAAAGGAAACTTGAAAGAAAACATGATAAAAGTCGTCTTTCCTCTGATAAAATTCAATATCAACTACAGCGAAATAAATATAACAATATGATTAAGGATTCTAGAAACAGTTATTATGCAGGAATAATAAATACAAATAAATCGGATCCAAAAAGGCTGTTCAAAATACTAAATAAACTACTACACACTAAAGAGGACACTCCCTTCCCCAGCCATAATGATGGCAAAGAGTTGGCATCAGAATTTAATAATCTTTTTCTGGAAAAAATCTCGAACTTGAGGGAAAATATGGACAAAAATGATAAAATAACACCACCTATGATCGAAAAGGTGAAATTCAGTACTCACCTGGAAAAATTTGCACTATTGGATGATGCAGATGTATCAAAGTTAATCAAAGAATCAGCAAAGAAGTCGTGTGAACTAGATCCCATCCCAACCTGGCTTCTGGCTGAGTGTATGGGTCCCCTATTACCGCTAATAAAAGCAATTATAAATAAATCTATTTCGATGGGAAACATGCCTGATGACTTAAAGATGGCCATCATTAGACCATTAATTAAGAAATTGGGTCTGGAATTGATAAAGAAAAATTACAGACCGGTATCTAATCTTGCTTATTTATCTAAATTAATAGAAAGGGCGATTGCTGCACAATTTGTTGGTCACCTCATTAAAAATGATATTCAATGTATATTTCAATCTGCATATAAGGAATTTCATAGTACTGAGACTGCACTGTTAAAGGTACAAAATGACATTTTAATGGATATCGATAATGGTAAAACGGTAATGTTAGTGTTACTTGATTTATCAGCGGCATTTGACACCATTGATCATAACATATTATTGAATAGACTGGAAAAAAGATGTGGTATTAGGGGCACAGCCTTACAGTGGTTTCGGTCATATCTAGCAAATAGAAAACAATGTGTAACAATTGATGGTAAGAGATCTGAGAATATGAAGATTAGTTATGGGGTTCCTCAGGGTTCGGTGCTAGGACCACTGCTGTTCACAGCATATATGGAGCCTCTGTCTGACATTGTTGGGGAGTTTGGCATCAAACATCACATCTATGCTGATGATACTCAATTATATATTACAATAGATCCAAAATCTGAAGAAGATAGAAATAGGTCTTGTAGAGAAATGGAAAAATGTATTAAATTAATAAGGAAATTTTTGATAGAAAATAAAATGAAGATAAATGATGAGAAAACAGAAATGCTTTTATGTGGTAAAAGCTGTGATTTCAGAAAAGACAATGTACCTAATGAAATCTTAGTAGGTGATACCAATATCTCTAGATCAAAAACAGTTAAGGATCTTGGGGTTATTCTAGATCAGGAGTTATCAATGAAATCGCAAATTAAAAAAATGTGCAAAAATGGCTATTTTCATGTTAGAAATTTAGCAAACATTAGAAACTGTTTAGATGAGAAAACAGCAAACACTCTTGCTCACTCTTTTGTCACTTCTACCCTTGACTATGGAAATTCACTTTTAGCAGGTTTACCAAAGTGTGAAATTGCCAAACTGCAAAAGTTGCAGAATGCTGCAGCAAGAGTAGTAGGTAAACTCAAAAAGAGGGATCACATTACACAAAAGCTTATGGACCTTCATTGGTTGCCAGTTGAAGCGAGGATTGACTTTTAAATTTCTCTGTTAACATGGAAGGTGCAAAATGGCTTTGCCCCAGAATACCTTGCCCAATTATTAACTGGTAAGAGATCGGATATTGGACTAAGATCAAACAATAAAAATGAATATATTGTACCCAAGACTAATATGAGAACATATGGTGACAGGGCTTTCATGGTATATGCTCCGAAAAATTGGAATGCCCTGCCCCTTGAAGTGAAAAATTGTAAAACTATAGACAGTTTCAAGAAAAAACTAAAGACGCATTTATTTAGGAAGCATTATCTCGAGACGCGCTTAGAGCAGACTTAGTTTGATATAGCGCTATATAAATTTTTATTATTATTATTATTATTATTATTATCTCACACGATCATTTGTGCCGTGAAAACAAATAAACACCTCTAGCGTTTTGAAAGGCATAGGAATTACAAGATGACGTGTGAGGCACAATATTCAGCTCAATTGCAATTAGTACAGCACAGTTTTACTCGATATTTGATGGAGTTAAAATGTCTGAGTTTCAACTGCAAGTTTCAGACAGTTGCCGGTCACTGTATAAAGCAGAGCAGTGTTAACATAGTAAGAAGTACAGATCTACAGTGACCGGCAACTGTCCGAAACCGGCAGATTAAACTCGGACATTTTTAACTCGGTCAAGATTTGGCTGCTGGTCACTGTATGTTGTTATGTGGCCTCACAACATAGAGTGGCACTATGTCCACCTCTCAATGACGTCATTACATAATATAATATATGCTGTAATGACGTCATAGAGCGTGACATCATTAAAAAGTGGGCGTGGCTTTGTTTATATTGTTTGACACACACCAAATACAGTGACCGGCAACCTTTAGGCATGGGCCTCAGCTCAAATGGGAAATTGTATCATGGGTTAAATCCTGGCACGGGCGGGGTTCGAACCCATGACTTTTGGAACACCACAGAGGAACTGGTGCTAATAAGCTGGCGTTCTAACCAACTGTGCCATGGCCCGTGGCCTCAGAAGTGGTGACGTGGCCAATATCATCATATAACTCAACACAGAACTCGGACAATATGCAGGTTTGTACCCAGCTTTACTAGGCCTCTTCAATATAGGCCTAGCTTCGACGAGACCAAATGTCGTACTATTTGGGCACTCATGAATATTAATTAGCTAGAGATTCGAGTTACGTCATTGTATCGTGCACGTGCTGTCCTACTGAAAGACTGTAATTACGTAATCGCATCGTGCACGTGCAGTTGGTTTCATTCAGGGGGCGGGGCTTATGGAACAGACCTATTTGAACATATCTGATCGCATAATCGGAGAGGGTGTTATATACTGAACCCGATGCAAAGGAGAGTAGCAGGTTTGCTGAAAGCATCAATTTCCCGATAATTCTGTACATATTGAACAGGTATCATCTTTACTTCACAGGCCTATAAAGTAAACGATCTTCTACTGATATGAACAGTTTTTACCCAGTTTTGAAAGGTTTTGTGAAAATCGGGAGTAAAAAAACATTAAAATGTCCGGATCTGGCTGCCGGTCATGTAAATCTGCATTTGCTGCATGAGATAAATCATGAGATAAAGCGGGAGATAAAGTATGAACATAGGATCGTGCAGTATTCATTATGACAGATATCTCAAGTTCGTTCTGCTGGAAGGATCTCAAGAGTCCGAATGTTGAGCCTTAACATACTCTCCTTTGCATCGGGCTCACTTTAACACCCTCTACGATTATGCAATCAGATATGATCAAACAGCCCCACCGCCAGAATATAACCAGCTGCATGTGCACAAGTCGATGACATATTTACAGCCTCTCAATCTGACCGCAAGTGCATGATACAATGACTTAACTCAAATATAAATATTCATGAGCGCCCAGATAGTATGACAATGAGCATGTTATTTCCTTTGACATTTGTTTATGATAGTCGATATATAAAGATTAAAGAACTTTTTCAGTTTAGCCATTGTCCACCATACAACAACGGTCAAATACCACTCAGATTGTCTGCAATTTAGTGCACAGATTGTTGCGAGTGCCCAGAATGACGTCATTTAGCGCCCAGATCAGTTGTGAGCGTCCAGAATGGCGCGATTTAACCAGATTGGTTCAGATTTATTGCACAGATTGGTTCAGAGCTCTCCTACTCCTGGTTATACTGAGCCCGATGCATAGGAGAGTACAGCTTTGACTAAGTCCACTGAATCATGAAAGTCTTGTGTCACCTGAATGTTAATTTGCTACATCCCATAGCCTTCTACAGGAAGTTGACAATTATTTTAGGGTGTAAAAGGGTATTGGTAGTGAGTTTCCTCTGGTGGCAGATTTTAAGAGGGAACTGCTTTCTTTTTATGCCAAAATGGAACGTTTTCACAAAAGTACGGGAAAAATGCTCAACTGTCAAAAAGAGTTCCTTTTTCATTAAAACCTTCAAGTCATGAAATAACATTTTATGGTATTCATTTTTATAATAGAATTATTGATTTATTATTTGAAAATCACAATGGAATTTCTTTGATTGTATTGAAAGCTTCATATCTTTTTAACTCATAGTAAGTGGCGCAGTAATATGTCACTGCTCCAAAATCTATTTTGTCATGTCAAAAAGTTAAAGGGAAAAAGTTCTGCAGATTGTGGGACCATAATAAAGTGGATTTCCAAACAACTTTGTAAAAGTGATCTTAACAACATTTACTGTGATCCTAGTGAAACAGATTTCCTATTTTTCAAATACATTAAGAGAAAAATAGAGGTAAAGTACACACTATCATTTCAAAAATATGAATTTTTTCACCTCCCTTCACATATTGGCAAACTTCCTTTTTATTTCCAAATTACACAAATAAAAATGAGAATATCTGTTTCACTAAGATCACAGGGAATTTTCTCCGCAATGAAATGAAATAAACACAGCTAAAAACAAGCCTACTTTTTACAACGTAAATGTACCAGTTCCATCAAGTACAGTACTTTGGTAATTTACTCCTCTGCCACTAGGAGGCACTACCAACACACATAAATACCCTTAAATTACTTAGATTTGCGGGCAGGATTATTGGCAAGAAAGGTTCAAACATTTGTGCATGGAACCAGATACCTGGACTTGACGTGAAACTAATAAACATTGGTGACGACTCCAGTCTCGCCCGATTTTCCGGTCCACGAGACGTTGTGGCCAAAACGAAGGCAGAAGTGCAGAAGATTGTTAATACCACCTGATGTGCCTGGCCAGAGCCATCATCTACAAATATGGACAAGTCGAATATTAGAAATCATATTTGTTCAATTTCTTGTTCGTATATTAACTATGTGAGTGCAGAGAATAAAATCTTAGCATGTACATGTTTTTTAAGTATGAATAATAAAAGATATATACCTTCTTCTATTTCTAAAGCTGAATGTCTTATTCCCTCGCTGCCTGCTCGGCAGCTGCAATCCCAATCCATTCTCACTTGCGATAGACATCTTCAGCTCATACTTTTAAAAGACATGTTAAAAAACATATTCTTTACACAAATATCAAGACCAGATGATCCATCAAACTATCCTATCTCTGGTCGTTTTCTTATTTTCAAAAATAAAATTTCGTTGAAAATAATTGATAATCTGAATGACTATTTCTTATCTAGCAGTCGCGGCCCATGTGCTGCCCTATATTGCTGGATACCACCACGAGATGGCTCTGGCAAGTCTCCACCAGATTTCAATATTATTGCTCCAAATTCCTTTCCAAATCTTGAGACAACACATATTGTTTATCCACAACTGACCCCCAACCCTGTCTCACCATCTTTTCTTAGAAACTTACTGTATCCATGCAGTAATGCCACAAATTGCTCGGAGCCGGCTACCCTGAGTTGTTCACGCTATCCTCGTGGTAGCACACAACGTGGCGATTCACGGAACTACCCGAGCCACGATTGCACGACGCGGAAACGCTCGAGTGAACTCGGAATGGCCAATCGCTACCAATGCCTGACAGTCCCGGAAACACACGAACCCAACCACGCACGTGTTTGTACCGACAATATAAACATACACAATACACACCGCTCGGCTCGACCAGCCAATCACAGGGCGGGATCAAAGCGGCCGGCCGGCTCAACACGTGCTAAACCCCATCGTGTAAACATAGAGGGCGCCATGAACAACAACACACAGTCATCACAATGCAAACCTAGCAACCAGCTCCTAATTGGTTCGTGCAACACCCAGAGCATCTCGGGTAAGGTCCTACTTGTGAAAGACTATTTCTCTGAACATAACCTGGATGCCCTCTTCATAACTGAAACATGGTTGCAGGAGACCAATGGAGAGAAGATTAAGAGGCAACTTGAGGATGGCTACTTCAAATTCCACTCTTTTCCTTGCAAGGGGTGCACGGGCGGAGGCCTGGGTCTATTGCATCGTGTGGAGCTTCCCTTTGAAACCAATAGGATTAACCAACCAGTGGTGACAACAATGGAACTCCTAGAAGCACCCCTTCTAATCAAGGGTAAGAAGTTCACCTTTGTAACCATCTACCGACCTGAACCCTCAGGAAGGAATAGGTATACCTACTCTGAGTTCTATGATGAGTTCACTCAACTGGTTACACACTATGGGTCATTCAGTCATGAAGTCATCTTCCTGGGTGACTACAAATTTCATGTCAATAAGCCAAATAAACCTGATGTCATAAAGTTCAATGACATTCTATCTACCTTTGACATGAACCAATGGGTACATGAACCGACCCATAAGCTGGGGAATACCCTTGATCTCATCATCACTTCCAAAGGGAACAAGTTTCTCAAGAGCCACCTGGTGGATGCGTACATATCTGATCATAAAATGATTAAGCTATACCTAGGTATCTCACCCCCCAAACCCCCCAAAAAGATCAATCAAGTACAGGAACTTTAAGGGATTAGATCCTCAGACCCTAAGGAACAACATCAAATCCCTAACCGATGCAACTGCAACATGGGAACATTTATCCTTGAGTGACATGGTTGATTTCTATGATAAGGAACTCACATCAATCATGGATAAACATGCTCCTATCAAGTTTGCCCAGGTCACTCAGCGCAAACCTGTACCCTGGATGAGTGATCCATTAAAGCTGGAAAGTAGTAGATCTGGGCATAACCTTCGATTCTAATATGGACATGAAGGCCCAGATTAGGAAAATGTACAAGAAAGGCTACTACCACATAAGGAACCTGTCTGCCATTAGACATTGTCTAGACGAGAAAACAGCTGTAACACTTACCCATGCCTTTGTTACCTCTACCCTAGACTATGGCAATGGCCTTCTTGCTGGTCTTCCTAAATCAGACACCATGAAGCTACAATACCTCCAAAACTCTGCAGCACGTGTCGTAGGAAAAATCAGGAAATTTGATCACATTTCAGGAAAATTGCGGGAACTGCACTGGCTCCCGGTTCACGCGAGAATTGACTTTAAGATCCTCCCCTTGACATGGAAGGCCCTAAATGGTAAGGCGTCGCCTTACCTGCGTGATCTACTCCTAGTCAAACAAGGAGAACGCGATCTAAGATCAAACGACGGCATTTACCTACAGATTCCTAAGACCCGACTGAGGACAGTGGGTGACAGGGCCTTTTCATCTGTCGGCCCTAGACTATGGAATTCCCTGCCTAGTGATCTTAGGACTAGTACCTCAGTCACCTCGTTTAAGAGTAGACTGAAAACTCATCTCTTCAGGATGCACGTCCTGAACACAGCGCTATGAACAGACTCGTCTGGTATCAGCGCTATACAAATTTTATTATTATTATTATTATTATTACTTGGTCTTGATGTGCATTGAACTTTCTGGTGCTTCCCTTTTTGTTTTGGTAAATTGAAATGGATAGAACAGTATTGTTTTTTTTATCCCATGTTGCCTCCAATGAAAGAGCATTTACTTCAAAGTTACAACTCTATATAAATCCCTTTATTTACATATTGGCAGCTATGTGTAAGATATAGTATGGTCAAATGACCTTATACAGTATAATGCTGAGTCGACGACGAGAAATTATACAAGTAAGGTTGATTTACCATGCTTTACCTGATTTTAAGGATGGATGCACATGGATGCACATGTTTTTCAGCCGCTGAAAAACCTGGGGTAATAAAAACAAGAATTTGGCAGGTACGCAGGATTCTGCACGTAGGTCCAAAATCCAGTCTGGGAATCGAAGTAGAGGAATAAATTAAGAATAAACAGGAGATCAATATTACATCCAATAGCAAGTCTTCAGTAGCTTTGTCCTCTGGTCTTGCCTGGCATGCTTTCCACAGTTTTACAATATGCTTGCAACCAATTCATTTTCTTTAAATTAAAAGATATTTGGTGATATGAGATATTTGGTGTTATATATTTGGCCTATTAGTATATTTTGTTCCATGTTATATTTAGTGGTAAATCTGTTCTTAAAACTTCACTGATATCATAGTGCCCATTTAACAGCACTCTCTTTACCAGACCCATGATTTATACCTGGCTCTGCAAGTTTAGACCAGGATTGACTGTTTAGGGAAACCATGCCAAGTACAAGCTTCTTTTTATCAGCCAATAAGGATGGAGTCAGATATTTTGCACATGATGTTACATGGCCAAATGGTGATGTAAAAAGTGATGTATAAATCCCAAAGAGACAAACTAATAAATTTTAATGATATACTTTTTCAACCAGATAACATACCTACCCATCCACAAGCCATAACTTCCCACTCCCGCCCCCCCCCCATCCACCCACCCATACATGGATTTGTTTGTTTGTTTGGGGTTTTACATCACTTTCAACATTATTTCAGTCATTTCGTGATGAGACCTACTTGTAGCAGATATAGTGCTGCCTCACTGAATTGTCATGTCGCAGGTCCTTGACATGACAACCCGCCCGATCACAGATTTACAAGGACAACGGGTTAACCCTTTAGGCACGGGCCTCAGCTCATGTGTGAAATTGTATCATGAGTTCAATCTCGGCACGGCCGGGATTCGAACCCACGACCTTTGGATCACCACAGAGGAACTGGTGCTAATAAGCTGGCGCTCTAACCAACTGCGCCACGGCCCGTGGCCCTCCCATACATGGAAAAGTGATAGAACTATTGTTATGAATTAGAAAAACATAAATATTCAACAGTATTATATTGGAATACAGGGTTGAAATGGCATCCTTTCACGTATAATTTTATTCTTGTTATTTTTCTTTCCTTTCTACTCTATGAGAAAAAAGATCATATCACTGGAGATTAAGTTTCTTATTTCAAATCAATTGATCAAAAAGTTGAATTCTTGGTTAATAGAGGATAATATATTGTCTAAAAATAAACTTGTGTTACATTTGATAATTTGCATTCAAAAATTCTAAATTTGGTAAAGGTGTTTTTCTCATCAATTTCGTGTATTTTGGTCTTTGTCGATCAATATATTATCCAACAAAACATGGACAGTCGGTTATATATTTGTTATCATGGGGTATATCCAGAAGTGACACTTGACCATACTTTATGCTACAAAGAAATCATCTTATGTTAAATTCTTCAAGATTTACAAGTCAAAGTCACACTTTTGCACATACGATCATAGCCTTCGCACACTGACCTCTCTTCTATGCCGAAATATGAAAATTAATATATCGATCATCTGACTTACACATTTGAAGAGAACTCAAAAGCTAAATTTTCAGTTGTCAATGATGTAAATCGACCAAGAATTGACAGAGCAGGGCCAAGATGTATATTTTTGTAACAAGCTGGTACTTGCGCATGTGCACATTGTGACGAAATCGGGGTCAATGGGTGCAATTTTCAAAACCATTTATTTATACCATTTAAATCAACTTCTTTTCTATGCCAAAATACTTTTTACGTAAACAAGACAATGTCATAATTATCAGCCAATCCTATGGTTGCGCGAATCCTATGCTGGTTAGCTCAATATTTTGACACATGTCTAAGATCAAATCTGTTCTTATCGTTTGGTTTGCAGAAAGCTCATGGCTGCAAACATCACTGACCCAAGTATGTTGTACATCTGATCAACATGTTATATTTGAAGAACATTGTTAAATATATATGTTCCCTTTCTCTTATTCACTACAGCTTTGGCTATTTTACCAAAGTCCACTAAACCATGAAAGTCCTGTGTCACCTGAATCTGAATTTGCTACATCCCATAGCCTTCTACAGGATGTTGACAATTATTATCTAAATTACTTGGTCTTGATATGCATAGACATTTCTGGAGGTTCTCATTTTGGTAAATTAAAAAGGATAGAACAGCATTGTTTATTTTATCCCATATTACCTCCAAAGAAAGAGCATTTACTTTAAAGTTCCAAATCTATATAAAACCCTTTATTTATATATTGCCAGCTATGTACAAGATATGGTATGGCCAAATGACCTTATGCAGTATAATGCTGAGTCGAAGACGATATATATATTATACAAGTAAGGTCGATTTACCATGCTTTACCTGAATGTAAGGATGGATGCACATTGATGCACATGTTTTTCAGCCACTAAAAAGTATAAGATGTTACATAGGAAAAGGCCAGTTATGTAAAATGACTGTGTTTTTTGTGGTTATGTGCCACTTTACAAACACTGTTGGTCTGGAATCAGCGTGGAAGTAGAGAGTGATTATTGACAAATTGTAATAGTTAAATTGATATATTCAAAATATATATCATAAAGTTATAACAGTAAAGTTATATATAAGAAATAAGTAGAAAATATTAAATTGACTTGTTTACAGCTCCTGGGGTAATAAAAACAAGAATTTGGCAGGTACCTAGGATTCTGCACGTCGGCCCAAAATTCTGTCTGGGAATCGAGGTAAAGGAATATAGTAAACAGGAGATCAATATTACATCCAATAGCAAGACTCCAAGAAGAAATAATAACCAAATGCTTAGCTTTGAATAGCAGTAGGCTGATGAAGAAGGAAAATGAATATACTTTGGGGCCCAGCTTACTGCAAAGGACAAGACACTCGACAACATAGATAATTCTTCAACAGCCTTTTCCCATGGTCTTGCCTGGCATGCTTTCCACAGTTTTACAATATACCAGAAAATATACCCACACACCCACAAGCCACCCACCCACAAGCCACAAAAAAGATCACATCACTGAAGTTTAAGTTAATGTCTTATTTCAAATCAATTGATACAAAAGTTTAATTCTTGGTTAATAGAGGATAATATATTGCCTAAAAATAAATTTGTGTTACATTTGATAATTTGCATTCAAAAATACTAAATTTTGTAAAGGTGTTTGTAGGGTTTTATGTAACTTATTATATGTAACAGTTATTTATCAGGGCCCGATTTTTTCATCATACTTCAATTCTTAAATCTGAGTATGTACTCAGATTTGAAGCCATACTTACCGAAGTTTGCTTTCAAAACTGAAGCATTTTGGATGATTTTATCATGCTCAGAATCTCTGTTGTGCTTACTTCACGAAGTATTTGCTCAGACTTGAAGTACGTGCTTGAGCAATATGACGTAATATTTCCATTGTTTAGTTGAGTAAATACTCCCATGACGTCATATTCAAATGAGAAAATACAGAGGCCCAATATTATAACAAAACATACCGAGTCGAAGAATCTGTGTGAGCAGATTCAGTGAGTTGGTGATGACGGAAGGATCCCCTGAGCCAGAGATGAGCCGACGAGGATCCCCTGAGCCGACAGATGACCCGACGAGGCATGTTTTGTTTTTATACCTCAGAAAACTACTGTAATTTTTTGTAACACGGATGGTTCCTTTTTTGACAAGCATTGCCGACAGGCAATGCTTGTCAAAAAAAGGAACTATCTGTGTTATTCTGTGATCGGTACGATCATGGGAAATGCGTATGCATTTCCTGTGGTTTGTGATTCGGTTTTTTCTGTGGTCATTATTGTTAAAGCAACTGACGCCACTGTGGAGTGTTCGTCGTGTGCATGCGATAGATTCGACTGGTGCCGTCCTCATTTCTTGACACTCGGTAGGGGACCAGTCTAGTATTCGGCGTATGAATACAAAGCAGAACATTCAAAACTATAGTTGTCATCGTGTTCGCCCGTCGTTTCATATTTAGTTCAAATTTAGTGTAAATTGGACAATTAGAAGTCAGATGACATGCGATGCGAACGCAAATATGAAGTACATCATATTTGCGTTATGTAATCGCTTCGTGCACGTGCCAAACATTGACATGACGTCATTGACCAGCACGTTGTGACAATATGCCCCTAGCGTGCATGGACGGAATAAATAGTTGCGTCTTGAGACCGTCATCTGGGACATGTGTGTTGTGTTGTTCTTCTCACTCATATCTTCATATTCTACATGACAGGGCCTGTCAGAGGTCTTGTTACATGGTGGCAGCGGTGCTGAACCTGTGTGGACCACTCAGAAATGACAGACAATGGCTTACAAGTGTTGTAAAGCTGAGAAGAAAGTCTCCAAGAACTCGGCAACTCAAGGGAGTGTGAAAAAGGGCGCCATCTTGGAATCTAGGTCACGTTGTGAGGGACACTTTCTCCTGGTAAATATAGCCACCTGTGTGCTATAAAAGTGCCCCCAGACCTTAGTTTTGTGTTATGGTAGAGTGTCTGCCCACCTGGGACCCGTCTGTGTGGTGTTTACTGGCCTGACTGCAAGTCTGTCTACCTTGCCCAGCCACACTTTCCTGGAAACCTGTGAGCCACGCACCTTAGATGCTACCGCTAATGGCCTGCCCATCTCCCTCTGTGTGAAGCTGTGAGCACTCCTCTCAACCAGATACTGTGTGTAATGATATGACCAGTGGAGGTCTATCATAACTGACTACTATAAACCTAATTATTTGCCCACACAAGTGTTGTGATTGTACAGTGTGTACATGCTCAGTGAGAGCCAAAGGCAAATGTAATCAGTGTGGTACTGGGACAAGTTGTGTGTGTATTGGATTTCTACCTGGATGTTTCTGCAAGTTTGGATGAATCAATGTGTATTGGAATCACATCTGGATCTTCTCATTTTGTGTCGGTGAGGCACAATAAGGACCAGAACCCTGAACCTGCTACTGTGTTCCTAGTGAGAGGGACACACCTGTGTATAATATCTGGATATTTCTACTACTCCAAGTGTGTGGATGTGAGAAGAGGAAATCTATATCTGTGAGCTAACTGTGTACTCTATTACTTGTACCACAAGTGAATGTCCAGTGAGGATATGTGGACAAGTTAGTGTGTATTGGACATCTCTACTATTGTGAGAATACTTAACTGTACTAGATACTGTGTAAATGAATGTGTATTGCTACATCCAAGCATATAGTCCCTCAATTGTGTGATCTTCTGATGTGTATTCAGTGGACCTGTACTCAGTGTGAGCTTGAGGTAAATGTTTGTGTAATAGAGTGACTTCTGGATCTTCTCTACTACTTGTGTCAGTGAGACACAATACAGACTGCTACAACTCCGAGCCTGATGCAGTGTTTGCACCCTCGGAAACCAGACACACAGTGAATGGATAACTCTTTAGTGTATATGTAAAATAACAGTAACTGTATCACAGGGTGTGTTGTGTAAATATATATGTGATTTTCTGCTATAACAAGTGTTGTTTATTGATTAATATTATAATTGGTGTGAAACTCTAAACTGCTATTATATATATGTACCATTTGTGTTAGTATTTGTGTCAATGAGGCACAACATAGTACTCTATATTGATATTGTATCAGTGTACTGACTCTGATAATACTGTATAACAGTGTGTTATTATAATTTGTGTAATTTGTTGGCCATAAAGGCAAACCATTCCAGTTTTCTATATCATTACCGTATAACTGTATTGCTAAACCATCGCCATGGGTGACGAGGATAACAATGGTGGTGGTGGTGGCGCTGGTGGTGGCGCCGGTGGTGGCGCCGGTGGTGGTGCCGGTGAGGGCGCCGTGGCGAGAACCTACCACAGGCCAAACATACGGCCACCAGGCCCAGTTGACATCACGACCACAGAAAAGAAAATTAACTGGGAGCTACATAAACAAATGTGGTCGAATTATGCCATCGCTTCCCACCTGGATAGCGAGCCACAGAGGATTCAACGTGCAGAATTCATGAATTCCCTGGGGAAGGAGACACTCAGGATCGCTAATGGACTTGGCATCTCAGACACCGATAATGTGGATCAGATAATGCTAAAGCTTGACAACTTCTGCATAGGAGACACTAACGAAGCCATTGCGCATTTCAAGTTATAAACGAGAGATCAGAAGAAGGATGAGTCCGTAGACACATGGATAGCGGACCTTAGGGTCAAGCAGAAGCTAGCATCCTTCACACATCTCACGATGACACCTGACCAGGTAGCAATGAGGAACAGAATCCTATGTGGGACAAACGATAAAGAAGCCCAACAGAAGATGTTGGATGAGGGAAATCCAACACTGGACAGAGTGATCGAGATTGCCAGGTCATGCGAGGCAACCAAACAACATATGAAAACCATACACAAGAGTGGATACGAGGAAGTGAAAAAGATAGAGAGAAAGAACAAAGACACTCACAGAAGAAAGGCCAAGGACACCTACAAGAGGAAACCAAAAAGAGACCAGAGAGATCAGAGAGATCAGAGAGAACAAAAGAGATGTCTCTTTTGCAACAAGAACCACCCTTTTGTAAAGGAGAAGTGTCCAGCCTATGGCCAGAAATGCACAGCATGCCAAAGAAGGAACCACTTCAAAGGTACTCCCAGGTGCCCCAAAACCAAGAGGGTCCATATGGTGGACACGGAGACAGAGACAGAGACTGAGGAGTACACGGACTCATCAGAATCTTATGAAACTGAGGAGGACTTCATTTTGGCAGTTCACAATGAAAACAGAAAGAAGGCTATCTACTGTGAAATGATGGTAAACGGGAAGCCCACTCGCTTTCAGGTAGACTGTGGTGCCACAGTGAACGTGGTGCCCAGCAGCATGGTGCCGGATCTGTCATCAATACAGCCCAGCCGCACCACACTGAAGATGTGGAACGAGACCACAGTGACTCCCCTGGGAAGTTGAAGAATCCAAGGACTAGAAGAAAACACAGAGTTGTGTGCACAGTTGTTGAAGAGGACTTTACCCCTATTCTCAGCAGGAACAGTGCAGAAAAGATGGGACTCATTACAGTCAACTATGACCAGTTCAAAAGTGTGAATGCCATCAAAGCCACCTCTGTGCAAGAAAGACACCCGCAGTTGTTTGACGGATCCCTGGGTAAACTACCAGGTCAAGTACATCTGGAAGTCAGAGATGATGTCAAACCAGTTGTCTGTCCTCCACGTCGCATCCCAGTGGCTCTGAAAGAGAAAGTCAAGTCCAAGCTTGAAGAAATGGTGGACAGAGACATCATTGAGAAGGTGGATGAGCCATCAGAATGGGTGAGCCAAATGGCAGTGACCCTGAAGAAGAATGGAGACCTGAGGATCTGCATAGACCCGAGACCCCTGAACAAGGCTCTGAGAAGGGAGCACTACCCTATGCCTGTTCTTGATGACCTGCTACCAAGCCTGGGTAAAGCAAAGGTGTTCAGTCGGTTAGACTTACAGGATGGATACTGGCACTGTGAGCTGGACAAGGAATCTAGAAGGCTGACCACATTCCAGACACCAATTGGCAGATTCCGGTGGATCAGGTTACCATTCAGTCTCAATGTCAGTGCCGAAATCTTCCAGAAGCGACTGAAAGAATCCATGGAAGGACTGGATAGAGCAGAGTGTATTGCAGATGACATCATTGTCTGGGGAGTAGGAGACACTCTGGAGGAGGCTGACAAAGACCATGATAAGAACTTGGAAGCCCTGATGGTAAGAGGAGCAGAAAATGGACACAGATACAAGAGTGCCAAGTGTGAGTTCAAGACAAGCAAAACAGACTTCCAAGGCCATGTCATCACAGATGAAGGACTAAAAGTGGATCCTGCGAAAGTGAGAGCAATCAATGAACTGAAAGCACCACAGAATGTGGGTGAGGTGAGAATATTGAGAGGCACAGTGAACTACCTGGCTAGGTTCCTGCCAAGACTCTCAACAGTCATGGAGCCTATAAACAGACTCACCAAGGAGGATGTTCCATGGCACTGGGAATCTGAACAAGAGCAAGCACTGGAGAATATCAAGAAAATGATAACCACAGCCCCTGTGATGGCCTACTATGATGCCAACAAGGAGTTGGTGATCCAGTGTGATGCCAGTGAATCAGGATTAGGTGCAGCCCTACTTCAGGAAGGCAAGCCTGTTGCCTATGCCAGTCGTGCTTTGAGCGATCCCGAGACAAGATACGCTCAAATTGAGAAGGAGGCTCTGTCAGTGGCCTGGTCATTGGAATATTTCAGACAATACACCTTTGGGAGAAAGACAATCATTCACAATGACCACAAACCACTGGAACCCATCATGATGAAACCCCTACACAGAGCTCCTCGCAGACTTCAAGGCATCCTGATGAAAATCAATGAGTACAACACAGAAGTAGTGTGGAAACCAGGCAAGGAAATGCTGGTTGCTGACATGCTGTCAAGATCCTATCTACCTGAGACAGGGGACATGAAGGACATAGAACAGGTCAACATGGTGGACTACCTTCCCATTCGACAGGAGAGACTGGACAAGCTAAGACAAGCCACAGAGGCAGATGAATCTCTCCAAATGCTCATAATGACCATCCAACAAGGTTGGCCCAGAGACAGAGCAATGTGTCCCACTCAGGTAACCCCATACTACAGTATTAGAGATGAACTGAGTGTGCAAGACGGATTGATCTTCAAGGGGGAGAGATTGGTCATACCAAGCTCCTTGAGGCCGGAAATGAAACAGGCAGTCCATACTTCACATCTAGGAGTGGAGTCATGTCTGAGGAGAGCCAGAGTGGCTATATACTGGCCTGGTATGAATGCTGAACTGAAGGAACACATTTCCATGTGTGAGACATGCAGGACATATGAGACCAGACAGGCTAAGGAACCCCTCATACCCCATGAGCTTCCCGGCAGACCATGGGAGAAAGTGGGCATAGATCTCTTCACATGGGATCAGAAAGACTATCTGGTCACATCAGATTACTACAGTGATTTTTGGGAATTAGACAAACTCAAGTCCACAGACTCAAAAACTATCATCAGGAAACTGAAATCCCATTTCGCAAGAAACGGGATCCCTGAAGTGGTTGTCAGTGACAACGGTACAAACATGACTTCAACTGAGTTCCAAGACTTTGAAAAAGAATGGGATTTCGAACACAAAACCATCTCACCATATCACAGCAAGTCAAATGGAAAATCTGAATCAGCTGTTAAAGCAGCAAAGAAACTTCTACGGAAAGCAAAGAGGTCTAATACAGATCCATACTTGGCCATGCTGGAGGCCAGGAATACCCCTACACAAGGGATGGAGGCGAGCCCCATGCAAAGACTGAACAATAGACGGGCAAGGAGCCTACAGTGGCAGGAGACCACAGTCACAAACTCAAGAAGAGGCAGGAGAGACAGGTCAAATACCATGATAGAGGAGCTAAGAGCCTAGAGCCTCTCCAAGAGGGAGACACAGTAAGGATGAGGCCAGTACTCAAGGGCCAGAAAGAGTGGACAAAGGCAACTGTTGTCAAAGACCTGGACAACAGGTCCTATGTGGTGGATACTGGAATAAGGAGCTACAGGAGAGATAGGGTGGACCTAAGAAAGAGCAAGGAAGGCCCAGTGGTCCATAAACCTGAAAATGCAGTAAGGCCCAGGCAGGAGACTGCAACACAGGTAGTGCAGGCAGCCAAAGCACAGCCAGTCCAGGCAGCCAAAGCACAGCCGGTCCAGGCAGCCAAAGCACAGCCGGTCCAGGCAGCCAAAGTACCAAAGACTAGCAGCCCACCAGCCACCATACCAGCCACTCACACACCAAAGCCCACACCAGTAGCATCCAAACCAGTGGTAGTAACAACTAGGTCTGGCAGGGTATCTAAAACACCATCCTATCTCAAATCTTATACCAAATAGAGACAATGTACAATGTGCTACTAGCCTATCAGGTATTACTATGTTATAGTAAGTGATTTAGTTGTATTGCTTGTTCAATGGTTCTTTATATCATAATGTTCTAATGCCATGTATTACTGGTAAACATTAGTTGTATTATTTGTTCTATGTTTAAAAAAAAAAAAAAAAAAAAAAATTAAGGGGAAAGGATGTGACAATATGCCCCTAGCGTGCATGGACGGAATAAATAGTTGCGTCTTGAGACCGTCATCTGGGACATGTGTGTTGTGTTGTTCTTCTCACTCATAT
Source organism: Amphiduros pacificus (assembly GCA_949316495.1). Taxonomy (NCBI): domain Eukaryota; kingdom Metazoa; phylum Annelida; class Polychaeta; order Phyllodocida; family Hesionidae; genus Amphiduros; species Amphiduros pacificus. The sequence goes on along the minus strand of OX439010.1, from coordinate 28,860,972 downwards.
CTTCATATTCTACATGACAGGGCCTGTCAGAGGTCTTGTTACACACGTGCAGTGAAAAAAAAACTGATGCAGTTCTCTATGAGTCTGATCGATGATTTGCGGTTAAAATGTTCATTTAAATTGCTTGGAAATGCTTCCCAATCGCTAGAACAAGGAATTTTCAGTAAGTTTAGTTCAAATTTGGTGTAAATCGGACAAATAGAACAGATATGACATGCAAAAGTCGGATTGATGATTTGCGGTTAGCGCCTGAGCGATAATAGAGAAACTTACATAATCGAGCATGAAAAGGCACATCTTTGCATACAGTAGTGCTAAAAAAATCGTTCATATACCAAATTAAATGTTTTTAAAAGATGAATAAAAATAATTTTAACTACCCCATCAGTTTGCAGTGATTGCTGGTGTTTTAATGTATTTTGTTGTTTATTTAAATTTTTGTTTTGTTTGTTGTAATTTTTGTTTTGTTTAGTGTAATTTTTGTTTTGTTTATTGTAATTTTTGTTTTGTTTATTGTAATTTTGTTTTGTTTGTTATTTTTTTCCCCATCCGTGTTTCATGTGGAGCACCACTTTTTCTTGTTTAAAATGATACATGAAACACGATATTTATCATTAAAAACGTTTTTTTTTATAATTGTAAACAAGTGCCTTCGGCTGGGAAGTGATGCTGTCTCTCACTGTTGTAGCTATCCCTCACCTGTGCAGCTGTCTCTCACTTGTGCAGCTAACTCTCACCTATGCAGCTATCCCTCACCTATACAGCTATCTCTCACATGTGCAGCTGTCTCTCACTTGTGCAACTACCACGTGTGCAGCTGTCATTCAGTTGTGCAGTTGTCTCTCACTGTTGTAACTATCTCTCACCATGTGCAGCTATCTCTCCCCATGTGCAGCTATCTCTCCCAATGTGCAGCTATCTCTCCCCATGTGCAGCTATCTCTCAAACTGTGCAGCTATCTCTCAAACTGTGCAGCTATCTCTCCCCATGTGCAGCTATCTCTCACCATGTGCAGCTGTCTCTCCCCATGTGCAGCTATCTCTCACCATGTGCAGCTATCTCTCCCCATGTGCAGCTATCTCTCCCCATGTGCAGCTATCTCTTACCATGTGCAGTTGTCTCTCCCCATGTGCAGCTATCTCTCACCATGTGCAGCTATCTCTCCCCATGTACAGCTATATCTCCCTATGTGCAGCTATCTCTCCACATGTGCAGCTATCTCTCACCATGTGCAGCTACCTCTCACCATGTGCAGCTATCTCTCACCATGTGCAGCTATCTCTCACATGTGCAGCTGTCTCTCACTTGTGCAACTACCATGTGTGCAGCTGTCATTCATTGTGCAGTTGTCTCTCACTGTTGTAACTATCTCTCACCATGTGCAGCTATCTCTCACCATGTGCAGCTATCTCTCACCATGTGCAGCTATCTCTCACCATGTGCAGCTATCTCTTATTTATACAGCTATCTCTTATTTATGCAGCTATCTCTTATTTATGCAGTTATCTCTTATTTATGCAGCTATCTCTTATTTATGCAGCTATCTCTTATTTGTGCAGCTATTTTTCATGTCTCAATACAGCTATCTCTCAGTTATAATGCAGCTATCTCTTATTTATGCAGCTATCTCTTATTTATACAGCTATATCTTATCTATGCAGCTATCTCTTACTTCTGCAGTTATCTCTTATTTATGCAGTTATCTCTTATTTATGTAGCTATCTCTTATTTATGCAGCTATCTCTTATTTATGCAGCTATCTCTTGCTGTTGTAGCAGTCTATCACTTGCTATCTCTCACTTGTGCAGCTATCTCCCAATTGCATGATCGTGGTGGCTAAAAATATCTGCATTTCACCCATATAGGCCCCTTTGTACAAAACCTAGCAGGGCCTCAATAACTAGGTCAATAAATAGGTCAATTTACCGATGGTTGAAAACAAAGCTCTAACACAGAAATTTAGGATCTGAGCACGTACTTCAAATTGAAGTACGATGGAAAAATCGGGCCTAGGTGTCAGGCTGCATAATTAAATAAATAACTTTATTGTCATGATAAATGTTAACTACTTATTTGAAAGCTGATAACGTTATTGAACTACAAACACAGGACCAACTCTTACAAAGATTAGAAATGGGTCTGTTTATGTATTTGTCAGGCGACAGTCCGCAGTATAATAATGTCAAGTAGAGGACCAGTGGTCCAGTTTTGTTTGTTTCTAAATGGGTTATCATTACCTTCAACATATCTTATTGACATGACAATCCATCCAGTCACAGATGTACAAGGATGACAGGTTACCCTTCATGCAGGGGCCTCAAATCAAAGGAGAAATTGTAACATGCATGTAATCTCTGCATGCCTGGGGATCGAACCCACAACCTTTGGGTCAACACAGAAGAACTGGCACTAACAAGCTTTCGCTCTAACGCTCTAATTGTGTTTTGATAATGAAATCTATGCATTGAATGAGGCCCCCTTCAATACAGCCATGGACACTCATCGTGCCGCACATCTTGGGCACCTTTAATCTGATCTGTTCGTCCTTTAACATGATAACACTTACATCTGTAAGATCAAAAAGGTCAGGTAAAAGAGGAGAAGGAGTGTTCCAGTTCATGTGGATGAATATATCAAATGTGCTCCAAACTCTTTTCAAATACCTTGAACTGATAATAACATTGAATTTGAGTGAAAACTTAGCTATGTAATTTCAAGACTGTATGACTCAGCAGATCAGTGGATTGAATTACACCGTCAGCTCAGTATATTAAATATGTTCATTGTACGTTCAATGTAGGTTCATTGCGTTATATTTCTGATGAATAGCATTTCTGTGTTTACAAATACACATAAAAGTAGTGCTTTTAAAATAAACATTAATTTAGTGCTTTTAAGAAGAAAAAGCCACGTAAGTTGCCCATAAATCGGTGTTTCCAAAAGTACTTAAGCACAAATCCATTAAAACAAAATAAAAAAGATAATAATAATAAAATTTATATAGCGCTGATATCAGACAAGTCTGTTCATAGCGCTGTGTTCAGGACGTGCTTCCTGAAGAGATGGGTTTTCAGTCTACTCTTAAAGCAGGTGATTGAGGTGCTAGTCCTAATCTCATTAGGAAGAGAGTTCCAAAGTCTGGGGCTGACAGATGAAAAGGCTCTGTCGCCCACTGTCTTCAGCCGAGTCTTGGGAACTAATAAGTGAGTCCCATTATTAGATCTCAGGCATCTATCACCTTGTTTCACTAGGAGTAGATCACGCAAGTAAGGCGGCGCTTTACCAGATAGATTATGTTACTAGCGCAATTGGTTGTACGTTTGCTTTGAGGTCAGTGATTCTTGAGTTTTAACCCCGGCCAGCTACCCCTTCACGTATTATGAGACATTGTTTGGCGTCGGTGAGAAAGTCAGACGATCGGAATTGAAAACATATGTTATTGTTACTCTTGTTACCCAAGAATGATAATAACTCATCAGTTTATTTTATTACTAGGTTATATTGGATTGGCAAGTTGCCATCAATCTATTAAACAGGTTGATACAAGCCGTTTGATTCCAACATTATTTCAGTCATTTCATGATGAGACCTACTTGTAGCAGATTTAATGCGGATATGACTATCCACTTGATTGTAACATGAAACATGTATTCAATGCCGGCATGGCTAGGAAACGAACTCATAACATTTGTGAACGATTACAATCCCTTTAGATTGCTGTAATTTTCCAATACAGAATGAAATTATTTGTGTAAGGGAGGAATTTGCCACATAATAAAGCAAAATCATGTCCTTGAGGATATTATTTCATACTGGTGTGGCACGTAATATGATAGGCGTTGTAAGGTCCAAAAGAGACATGCATGATGGTAATTTAAAATGAAAATACTTTTAATCAACAACAAGGTCCCTGAACATGATCATGTTCTCATCAGAGAGAAATCCTAAATAACACCCTCGGGGACATTCTCTTACCTTTTAACTGCAATATAAGTGAACAAATGAAACCAATCATAAACAGCACACATCCATTAATAAACTAACTATGTTGTAGTTTCCTGTTCCCTCCCACGTGACCTTTACGGATCCAAAGGATGTATTTGGGAAGAGAAGATGCTTGATTCTCTCATAACCCATTGTGTCTTAATTGCATTGTGCGTATGCAATTTCGGTCGGATCAAAATTAGAATTAATATCAATTTCAATCTCGAGTATGAAGAAGATTTTTAAATACACCATACCTGTGTAAAATGCACTATATTTACCAAACACTGTGGATAATAAACAGAATGTGCACGTCATATGCAGTACTGATGATTTTGATGGGATTTCCGGCTGTTTTTGAGGTGGGCAGCACTGTTCACGAGACTCCTCTGGAATGTTTGACAAGCAAACAAGGCCGGGAATATTCGGGCTCCATCAATGTCACTGCATCCGGGATACCCTGCAGGGCAAGTACTCCTTTTTATACTATAAAATTCAATATTTTGGTTCATAAGTCATTGAAATTAACTTATTAACACTTTCAATTGGATATGGGATGAGCGAAATTTTGTGTGGATGAATGAAATGTTTCTTCGTGATACGTCAGCACAATAAGTTTTTTTAAAACCTATTCTTTGCAATGGATATGGGCAGATAGTGTTGCCAACAATTAGGATACATATATATCAAGTGTATCATTGACAAAATTAGTAGCTGATGAAAAATCAAACACAACCATTAGGTGTAAAGTTATATAATGTCAAAATTGCAACAAGCAGCAGTAACTGACGTGTCAACATTGAATCCACAATACAATTTATCATATGAGCTTGGGCCCCTGCCAAACGGCTTTATCTGATTATTCACTGATGCAGCACTATATCTGCTACAAGTAGGTCTTGGAATGACCAAAGTAATGTTGAAATGATGTGCAATTCCAAACAAGCAAAACAGTAACTTACTTCATATAAAACTACAATAACCGGTGACAATAAACCCTATCTTAAGTCAATGTGTATAGTCTAATTATTAATGACTTCAACACATGGTTAAAACACTACAATAACAAGCTATATGAATAGACCAAATATTGGTGCACAATACACCAAATATTGGTGCACAATACATCTAATCGCAGTAACTGACATCATATCAAATACATTGGAAGTTGCATTAAACGTATCTAAAGTCAATGACAATAGTCAATAGCAAGACCTGATGCTACAATTTAAATGTTTTAATCTTGGAGGCTATTGAGATTCTGGCTCCAATGCTCACCCCCACTAACTTTTTATACCTTAAAGCAAATTATTACAATATAAATATAGTTTTTGTTTGATTGTTACTCAGGCTTAAATTAATCAAAATACTTTATAATTAGTATAATTTGATTTGACAAATTTTTTTCTTAAAGGAACAGAGATAAATGGTGTAATCATTTTATAGTTGGTGTCTTGAGAAAGCAATTTTTGTTGATAAATTTAACTGAACATTTTTTAAAAAGATTGCGAAATTAACTGAGCCTCAAAATGTACTGTTGTTTTTTTGTTATTATTAAAGTTATGATAATCTAAGATTTGTCTAATCATCCATGTAGAAGGGGGCTTTAATAACTGAAATGAGACTAGTGCAAACCCAAAATTTTGTTTAAATAATAACTAGGATGACGTGTATTGGTGACTATTTATTTTCAGAGATGGGACGACACACATTCCCAGCATTCCCTTATCGGGAAGTTAGCTCGATTTTGGATTAAAATAGGGAACAAATTTCCAGATGATACTTTGGATGAGGTTTCTAATTTCTGTCGAAATCCTCTGCCAAGAGATAGGCCCTACTGCTACACCCTCCAGAGGCCTGACTGGGAGTACTGTGACATTCCCCGCTGTCCTGTGACGTCAACATTATCTGAAAATAATACTTTGGTCCCAAATGACCTCACATCCTACACCCAAGTTTCAGGTAATTTCATTCACTGTGAATCAAATGAAGTAGATTATATTGAAGGGGATTTTTATAATTATTTCAGGCACTCAACCTCGATAATATTGTTAATGTGTTTTTTTAAATATAAACCTTTGATTGGCTTATCTTGGCATACACTTAATTTAATATTGCGCAGGTACTTGTTTATATGTTCGATTATAATCTGATATTTTAAACCTGTCTTTATTTTTATCATTTCAGCTGGAGAGATTATATTGGTCAACAATTACAACATACTTGTAATATACATATTTTTCATTAGTGTTTTGTTAGGGTGACTAATGGCCTGTACAGATATACAGGTAATTTAGTATCAATGTCTGAGGGCACTGAGGGCACTGATGATCCATATGATTTTGTTTATTTGTTTGTTTGGGGTTTGATACCACTTTCACGATTATTTCAGTCATTTCGCGATTAGACCTACTTGTAGCAGATACAGTGCTGCCTCACTAAATTGTCAAGTCGCAAGTACCTGCCATGACAACCCACCCGGTCACAGATTTACAAGGACAACTGGTTAACCCTTTGGTACGGGCCTCATATGAAAATGGCTGAGAGCACAAATGGGTCGTATGGTTGATGTTTTGTTCCATGTTATATCAGTGGCTGAGAGCACAAATGGGCCATATGGTTGATCTTTTGTTCCATTTTATATCAGTGGCTGAGAGCACAAATGGCTCGTATGGTTGATCTTTTGTTCCATGTTATATCAGTGGCTGAGAGCACAAATGGGTCGTATGGTTGATAGTTTTGCTTCATGTTATATCAGTGCCTGAGAGCACAAATGAGTCGTATGGTTGATAGTTTTGCTCCATTTTATATCAGTGCCTGAGAGCACAAATGCATCGTATGGTTGATGTTTTGTTCCATGTTATATCAGTGCCTGAGAGCACAAATGAGTCGTATGGTTGATGTTTTGCTCCATTTTATATCAGTGCCTGAGAGCACAAATGGGCCATATGGTTGATAGTTTTGCTTCATGTTATATCAGTGGCTGAGAGCACAAATGGGTCGTATGGTTGAAAGTTTTGTTCCATTTTATATCAGTGCCTGAGAACACTAATGGGTCGTATGGTTGATAGTTTTGCTTCATGTTATATCAGTGCCTGAGAACACTAATGGGTCGTATGGTTGATAGTTTTGCTTCATGTTATATCAGTGCCTGAGAACACTAATGGGTCGTATGGTTGATAGTTTTGCTTCATGTTATATCAGTGCCTGAGAACACTAATGGGTCGTATGGTTGATAGTTTTGCTTCATGTTATATCAGTGCCTGAGAGCACTAATGGGTCGTATGGTTGATAGTTTTGCTTCATGTTATATCAGTGCCTGAGAACACTAATGGGTCGTATGGTTGATTGTTTTGCTCCATTTTATATCAGTTACTATGGGTATCAGTTCCTCATAGCACAAAGATGTATGTGTCACAAACTCATTCATTCATTTGTTTATTTGTTTGTTCGGGGTTTTACATCACTTGCAACATTATTTCAGTCATTTCGGGATGAGACCTACTTGTACCAGATACAGATATAGTGCTGCCTCACTGATTTGTCATGTCGCAGGTCCTTGACATGACAACCCACCCGGTCATGTTGAGGGTGAAAAACTGGGGAAAGGAACATATATGGGGATTGAAAAGTTAAATAGTGCTGAGTCAGTTGAATAATTATGGTGCATTATCGCCCAAAGATGATGACCTCTTTTCCAAACTAAAACAAATATTATGTATTCCGTTCCCCAAATTTTGTATCTAATAAAGTGACATCACCACATTATCTAAGACGTGTAATTAAGCCAAGATATGCCCTATATTTCCTATATAATGAGATTCACATGCCCTCTTATTCATTTCCAGAGTGACCCTTGTAGAGATGGGTCAGACTCAGTGAGAAGTTTCTTTAACTTTAATTCACTTCTCTCTTCGGTCTCTTTTGAATTTAAGAGAAAGTTGCATGCCCTCTCCATTCTTGCCATGCCATATATCATGTGAAGTTATTTAGACTATGGTAGTTGGACTGATTTATTAGATTTAAGCAAGATACTGGAAAACAGGTGAGAAGGGACGAGAGGGAAGTTCTTTTGATATTGGATATTTGACATCTTTTCAGGTGCCAAAAGGTATACTTGTAGATACCTTTTGGAAAAACGTCAAATGTCAAATAATCAATATCAAAAGAACTTCACTCTTCAGGGTACAAAAAGGTTCACCTTCAGCTCATGTCACATCAAACAAGGCACAATGTCTGACGAATGTCCTCATGTCCCAGTCCGCTCCTTTATGAGTGATCCCAGCATAGAATGGCGGCATGGAAAAGCTCCAGATTTCAGTAACGTAGATGCCTCTTACATGGCTGGGAGATCCAGGTGCCATGTCCCAGGATCACTGGAAAAAACAGTAGAAGATCTAGTTAAAACATGGGAAATGGAGTCCACACATAAAACTAATCCAAAGGTATGATTTTAGATTTTTGAATTAAGTCCGTATATTTGTGAAGTGTGATCTGTAAAAATTTACAGGAAATGTAATATAATGTTCGAAACTCCATTACCCTCTGTCAAATGTTTTCTGTTGATCTAACAATAGAATAATATTATCCTCATTACACATAATATCTATAACATCTTCCATCAGTCAATCTGACTAGTTAACCTACCCTCTAGACACTGCTATATATCCTTTCTGATCTATATGTATAATGGATGGTGAGACTTTTTTTCAAATGTCTCCAGTTTCTACCCTTTGAGTAACAATTCTCAACTAAATATTGAGAATATGGCAATTCCTTCAAAACTATTCTGAGAAATACTTAATAACTCTGGACCTACTTCTTTCCGATACATTTTATACTACAGTGACCGGCAGCCAAATCCGGACATATTTATGTTTTTCACTCCCGATTTTCACAAAACCCTTCAAAACCTTGTAAAATCTGCTCACATCGATAGAAGATCGTCTACTCTAAAGGCATGTGAAGTAAAACTAATATCACGTCACCACTTCTGACGTCATTTGACAGTGACACACTCACTCATGCCGTGAAAACAAATAAACACTTTAAACGTTTTGAAAAGCAGTGGGAATACAAGAAAACATGTGAGAGACAATATTCAACTTAATTGCAATTACTACAGATCAGTTTTACGCGATATTTGACTGAGTTGAAAATGTCCGAGTTTAATTTGCCGGTTTCGGACAGTTGCCGGTCACTGTATATCATGAGGCTACTATATCATGAGGCTACTATATCATGAGGCTACTATATCATGAGGCTACTATATCATGAGGCTACTATATCATGAGGCTACTATATCATGAGGCTACTATATCATGAGGCTACTATATCATGAGGCTACTATATCATGAGGCTACTATATCAAGAGGCTACTATATCATGAGGCTACTATATCATGAGGCTACTATATCATGAGGCTACTATATCATGAGGCTACTATATCATGAGGCTACTATATCATGAGGCTACTATATCATGAGGCTACTATATCATGAGGCTACTATATCATGAGGCTACTATATCAGGAGGCTACTATATCATGAGGCTACTATATCATGAGGCTACTATATCATGAGGCTACTATATCATGAGGCTACTATATCATGAGGCTACTATATCATGAGGCTACTATATCATGAGGCTACTATATCATGAGGCTACTATATCATGAGGCTACTATATCATGAGGCCCAGGAATCTTATTATTTGTCATTTTAATTAAAGGGATTAAGCACCGATTTTGAAAAAAACGTTTAAAATTCACATATTGGTGATAAATGTATTTGTCTTTCATGTCTATAAACTTTTTGAAAAATGCATCCCCATCATTGTCTGTAAAACCTATTTGAACATGAACCTAATATATAGGCCCCTAATGAAAGCACACTCCTTTCTTGGCGTCATTTTTATGTGGAGTGTCATCATAGAGGCACTGAAAGGTAAAATGACGTCATGACAGCATGGCAATATGCTTATGATGTCATGAAATGTATTGTCTTTTGAATAGCACCAAAATGACGTCAAACAGTGCTACCCTACTCAATTGAGGCCAAATAAAGTTCACGCTACCCGTGTTTACCCGTCACGTGCAGCCATAGCCTGAGAAAATCTTATACAGACTGTGCAACCTCTATGTCTTGTAGTAACTTTTCTTGGTGCTCGATGTCAGACTTTAATACGTCATGGTGTTCATATGTATATAAACTGTTGCAAAACCAAGAAAACGGGATTGGTGCTTAATACCTTTAATACAGCATTAAGCTTGTCCATGCATATATCTCCTTTCCATGCATATTTTTATCAGCATTATTTGTACATTTTATTTTTCTGTACAATAAAAATACATTATTTTTTCTGGTCCAGTAACCATGTTACCCTCTCTATCCAATAGTTTGATGATAAGCCTCATTCTTTGGCATTTAGTTTAAACATATTTATTGTTCACCAAATAGCAATACACGCTAGCAAGTGGTTCACATTTTTATACATAAGATATATCACGAAAATAGAGGCCACTGTCAAGTAAGTAGAGTAAACTGGGTTGAGCTATGCAAATTGTGTTTAGGATGTAGTATACTTCTTACAGTAAAATAAATAGTGCTTGACGTCCTCCTTGCGAGTTCCACATTCTCTCACATCAGAGCCACACTTTCAGGGGTGGGAGAGCTCTGAACCAATCTGGGTGGTACTCGAAACATATCTGGGTGGTATGACGTCATACCATTGTTCTGAACCAATTCTGAACCAATCTGGGCAGTTCTGTTATAAAACGACTTTTTATATCTCATAAAAAGCATCAAAATCACATAATAATCATCACAAAATGTAACAAATTTTGCTACAGTTGAGTGTAAAACAGTGTCTTGTTAATAATAATGTAAATGTAATGCTAACTCTATAACGTTTTTACGGTTATATTTGTGCCCCCAAGTCGGGAATTACTCTTCTTTATGCAGTCTTAACCCCTAAGGGACTAGGCTATCTTAATTTTGTTGATTGGCAGGACTAACCAATTTTTTTCTGGACTAGTGCATCTACATACTAAATATATAAAATTTATAACCATGGTTATTCAATATGCTTAATGAAATGCTGGGGTCAAAAGTTCATGGTCCAGTCAGTCTGACGTCATTATCATGATTACATTGTAACAAGTTGCAGCCCTTCAGAATGTTACAAATGACGTCATCAAGCCACAACAATGGGGACGTTGCCGTCCTTCTCGTCCGTTGCCGGTGGTGGACGTTGCCGTCCTTCCCGTCCGTTAGGGGTTAAACTGGGGCACATTCCTGCATGTGTTAAAATGTGACATTAATCTCGTTAAAAATCAATTTCAGATGATCATATACTTATATATGTAACTGATGAGCAAGTTATTTTCTTTAACATTTGTGAATGATAGTCGTTATATAAAGATTAAAGAACGCAACTTTTTCATTCTAGCCATTGTCCACCACACAACAACGGTCAATTACCACTCAGATTGGCTGCGATTTAGTGCACAGATTGTTGCGAGCGCCCAGAATGACGTCATTTACCGCCCAGATCAGTTGTGAGCGACCAGAATGACGTGATTTAACCAGATTGGTTCAGAGTTACTGCACAGATTGGTTCAGAGCTCTCCCACCCCTGACTTTAGAAAGGGATCATTATTTAGATTAGAAAATCCTTATCTAATTTGCATAAAAGCAACTTGATTTGAATGTCATAATGTATCATGGTTAAAAGGCAAAGGCAAATGATGGGTTAATTTCTTTTTAAAAGCCAAAACATGTGGGCATTCTTTTAAATTATTATCTAAGTTATTCCAGAGTGATATCGAGTTGGCCGATGAATTTATATAAAGTTGAGTCTTATACTTTAGTATGGCAAAGTCACCATGTTTGTCCTCTAGTATTCTGGCTGTCAGTTAATTAAAATTATTTAGTAATTTCTCTTAAATATGAGGGGGCTAAATATGTATAACAATTCATGTAAGGTTTTCCTTATAGCTCCTGTAACAGTTCTAGCAGCATTAAGTATAAGAGCTTCAATTTTGAAACTATCTGCTTGAGTGCAGGAATCATAAGTAACATATTACCATATTCAATGACAGGTCTTACACAATGTTTGTAACATAGCTCTAATGCTGCTCTTGACCATCTATATTTAAATCTTTTTAATAAACCTAGAGTTCTGTTGCATATTGAAACTACACTTCCAATGTGCACAGTCCAGGTAAGATTAGATTGGAACTCCTAATAAATTGCTTTCTGAATGAGGTTAATATTCATAAAATCTCAATTGTCTTCCAGGATTTTGGAACCATAGATCCTGAGAAATATACAATCTGTGCCAACAATGGCCACAAATACAAGCTGGCTGAGGCAATTGAACGTGGTACCTATAACATGCTGATGCGGGATTCACCATTCTATAATGCTGCTGAACAAACATTCAACAGCTCGCATGATCTCTTTAAGACATGCTTTGATCAGGGATTCCCTTGGGAACTTCTTGAAATTATATCAGGTAGATATTTCTATTAAACATATTATGGCATACGGCCATTATTACATAATCAATGTAGACTAAATGAGTAATCGAAAAAACGCACATTAACACTATGGGGTCATTGAGTGCCTAAATGGTATTGAATGAATGAATGAATGAATGGTTGCTTAGAGGCAAATCAACCACTAAGGTTATTCAGTGCCTAAAAGTGGTAAAAACATAAACGTTTATAAAATCAATATGATATGTAAATAATCTTAACAACACAAAAATTATCAACAAAATCCTTTCAATATATCAGTTATAGACATAACAAATTTGTTGCCTAAATGGTAAAAATAACTAAAAACAATAAGGTAAGTAAACCCCAAGAGCACATTTAATGTTAACATCCAGTTGAAATATTTTGTATTCAATGCTATTTGATAAGTGTCAAATGACTATATCCTATTCTAATACAACTTAGAACTGACTCTACTCAACTGTCCTTTCTACAAGCATATTAGTCTTCAACAGGCTTATTTTTATGTAACTGTAATTGCCATTTAGATTGCACAAATACAGTGTTTTTTATAAACTCTATATAATTAATAAACATTCTGCTAATCTAATGATAGTTTTCTAAAAAAAGCCTTTGATGCCGTGTAAGAATTATGCAAATAAAACGACTTTGTCCAATCCTGAAATTTGCTTGTAAACAAGATAAAGCAAAATAATTCTTGTAAACACGATGAAGAATAAAAATATATTACCCTACATATATAAGTCCTAAACAATTTATGATCTCCCAAAACTACTCACAGTCGCAATTTCTGCTTAACATGGGAAAAGACATTCTAAGCCAGTCCCAGGGATAAATTCTGGGGGCAGGGGTTTCCCTATCCCAAAAGGACATTCCGGCAGACAATGCAAAAAGGAATGGACAAAAAAATCTAGGGAAAATACTAAAGGCTGTGTGAGACAACCTGAAAAAATGATAATTTAGGATTGTGCAGGTGAAGATAAAAAATGCATGTAAAGCAGTGTTTGTTTCTATAAAAACATTCCGCCAGTGAAGGTGCATGTTTACAATGAATAGAATTGCAGATAGTATAATACCTTGAGGAACACATATTTCCTAATCACAGGTGCCTTTTGCACTTCACCTGTGGATAAATATGTTGCTGTGAAGGCAAATGTGTTACCACTTGGATGTAAAAAGCTACCTCTTCAATATGCAACAAAAACGGAATCGGATGCAAATTCAGAGAATCCAATAAATGATATTATTTTCACCCTAAGCATGCTGGTCTTTTCATCAATACACCAAGTACTATTCCAACCTTTGGCATTTCCATAAAAGAATCATTGTTTTGCTTCCTGCTATGAAGGACAAGCTACAGTGGCTGCAGGACATCTATTGCGAATGACTGTCTGACAAGTCCTCAATTTTTCTGCAGAGCTTTTTGTTATTTATTTAGCCTTATTCTCACGCATATTTAAGCATCCCACATACTTAATTAAAAAATACATTCACTCATTAATGAAATAGACATTGGATGAAACTGTGAATAACAATCTTATGATTTAACACCTATATTAGGTATGAGTTAATTCATGCCGTTAGAGATGTCATGAAGTGGTATTAACACTATTAATAATATGACAATATAGAATGAATGTCTCATATTGAGGCACTAACACTTCGTCTAAGACAAAAAAATATATGAATTATAAAATGGTATAATGATGGAACTGCAGGAGTTTGTAAAATGCTTTCGATTAAACTGAAACATCATTTTCACAATTGTTGATTCTTCACAGATTGGTACATATTCTAAACATTGAATTGTGCAACATTAGAAACAAATTGTTATCATAATAAATGCAGATTGGACTCAATGTACAAAATAAGCAATGAAGTAACTGATATCTATTCCTCGATTTGTTCTTCAATTATGTCCATTTTGCAGGTCCTCCACAGGTGACTTTCAAGTGGCGTCACTGGGCAAAATGGACTGGTCCATACAAAAATCAGAAGCCAACTGGTGAATTTCTGGAGATGTTTGGACTTTGTGTGGTTAAAGTTAATGAGAATATTAAGATAGAAAGTATTGATGTATATTATGATCCAAATCCTCTCATGGCCAAACTTGTCGGAGCTGATAAAGGCAATTGTCCATTTGCTCACTGAAAAAGGTGTCACAACATTGTGTTTTACTGCAGTATACAACATTGCTGAATTATGATTGATTGATAATCATATACATTCTTTAAAATAAAATTATCACACCTCATCTCTCTTCTTTAAACAAATATACCTCTGATCATGAGGTATTATCCTGATATGGCCATTTTTTGCAAAAAAGGTTGTAGAAACGATTTAGGTTTTAAACATATTACAAATTATTGCATGTTAACCAAATAATACGATATTATTAAGTTTCTACAAGTTGAAAATAGGATTAAATGAGCAAGGTCTGCTGTTTATTACAGGGAATTATTAACATATCATATGTTGAAATAACATTTTAACGTTATTGGGAAAAATGTCTTCTAAAGTTCTTTTCTCCCACCAAAAAAGTCATTTGAACCACAAAAAATGACATGGTGCAAGATAATTGCTTTGATGCTTTGTATGAAAATAACTACAAAACGGATTTCAGCCTTTAATGTATCAAATGCTTAGGGATGGATTATTCTTTTGATTTGATTTTTAATTTGTTTTTAAAATTTTATCATTTTTAATCATTTTAGACTTAAAGTTGACGCAAAAATCAGAAAAAGAAGCATTTTTTAACAATTAAATATGGATAGAGCTTACTGGAAAAACATTTTTGGGAATAACTACTGTGACACTAACAATTTGCAGAAATAAAACATCAATCTTTATCTAGAATGATGTTATTTAGCTTAAAAAGACAGAATTTTAAAAGGTGTCTTATAATTTAAGTAATTCAAGTTTTTGTAAATAAAATGATTCAAATAAATGTAAATTTTTGACACCATTTGGTAATTTTTGACTTGAATTTGAAGAATGTTAGGTATCTCAAAATATAGACCGTTAATCAAAATTCCTTCTATTTAAACTAAATAGAATAATATTTGGCGTAAACCTGTTCTTAAATTTTGGTAATTAAACTTGCAAAACTTTTCAATTATGTCATAAAAAGCTTGGGAAATTTTGAGAAATATGATATTTTGTAAACTTCTTTTTTTGTATCACTGGGCAGTGATGAGGTCAAATGCAGCAGCTACTGGTGATTGGATTAGTCATAAAAGATCACTAAATGATGTTTCCATATGTCTATAAAAAACATTGATCCTTTTTCAACAGAAATATGTTATCTATTTAGTTAGCTTTAGTGGGTTATAATGGTGCACACTTTCATGTAGTTGAAGGAGCAATGACGTCATAATGGTGCTTTGGTTATTTATCAATGAAATAGTGACGTCTTACTTGTTGATATCTAAGCAACCGTCAACAACACATTTCATACAGCTGTGATCCTATGTATGAAGTGTCCCTGTTTACCCTAACGTTAAAAAATTTGAATTAAAATAAATGAATTTCTATGAAAAAACGCTATAAAAGAGTTTTTGTTTAAGGTCATGATAAATTCTTAAGTCATATTTGTGTTGCTCAAGGCTGCTGCTGGTAATACATATGGCCAAAAGTTTGCATTTGTGACAAATCTGTATGCTTCAAACTCAAATAGACACATTAAAAAGCAATACAAATACACCAAAATCAAATTTCATTACTAATTTTGTAATTACTAATGGTGCATCTCTATGCAGTGAAATTGCTATTTTATTGAAATTGATTCTTGTAATGCTAGCAGCAAATAGTACCAGTGAATGATCATTCAGTGCCCTCAGAAAAGTGAAAACATACCTTCAGGTAGCATAACACAAACGAGGCTAAATGGTCTAATGAAACTTCATTCTCATAAAGATCACATAGATGATGTTAACCAAATTCATGCCAATGATTTTGTATCTGGTCATGAACATATGAGCATTTCTGTATATGAAACTTTTATGGAATCTGATATGCAATCTGTCATTCGATCCTTGATAATTTAATGCACAAAATAACTAAAATCTTGAAACAAATTTCAAATTATGTATGTGTGAATAGGAAGAATCAAATGATGTATCTGTTGATTTAAGATACTAACTTTGTGTTATATGTGTCTATATCCACAGCATTATTTTACATAAATGTGTTAGTTATTTATATATCTAAAGGTAATGAAGGAAGGTGGTGATTGCATGTGGAAAGTTTGACTTGCAAAAGTTCCACTGCCTGACATGCCACAGCCCTCAACAATTATTGTGAATACTACTTGTAATTTTTACATGGACAATTATTCGAGCAATAATCATGATATGGACAATTACTTGTGAACTGCTCATAATTGTCGTTGGTTGAATAATGACCCTACCATTTATTGAGTTTCTAACACTAATAAAACTGCTGTATTTTGTCCATCAAACAATGTAATGAATCTCTGACTGCCAGCACTAATGTACTGCCTGATATGATGCGTAATACATGGTCTCTCACTGAATTCATGATGTCATTTTTGTGTCAGTTTCCTGATAACTCACTGGATAATGAACTTCTTTCAATTTTACTCTACATACAGTTAAAGTTGACGATTTACTATCCATGTACGCAGTTTTGACTCAGTTCTGAAAGGTTTTGTAAACATCGGATGTGAAAACATGAAAATATTCAGATTTAACTGCCGGTCACTGCAGCATACTTGGCTGTACTAATTGCAATTGACCTGTATGTGCACGTCACCTTGTAATACCTTCTTGACAACATCATTGTCTACCATGGTATAACTCATCTCTCCACCAATAAAGTATTACTGATGTGAACCTTATTTTCTAAGTCCATCCCAAGCTTACCACTAGTTAAATCTTACCTGTTAAATCTTACCTCAACGGCGTCCAGAGATCATATGTCAATGTCAGCCTTTGGATTTCCCGCCTGGCCCAGCATAGGAATATTGGGGGGAAGGTGATTGGCCAGGGCAGTGGAGCATGACGATCAACAGGATTATTGCCTGGCCACAACACTCTTCCCCATTTTATATTTAAGAGGGGGAAAAAGGGGGGGGGGGTGCATTGAAAGAAGGGGACAACAGGCCAGATGTTTGCCAGAGGAAAGTGGGCCACATTGGGAACAAGGGGTCTGGAATAAGCATATTTATTGGGCGCTTATCCAATGCTGCTCTGGCAGCTTGGTCAGCAGCCTCATTTCCAAGGATTCCAATATGACTGGGAATCCAATAAAAACAAATCTCTTTATTTTCCTCAGTACAGAGTTTATGATGCCGTTCAAGGATATTGTAAATAAAAGGATTTTTCCAATCCTTTGCTTTCAATGCTTGTAAACAAGACAAAGAATCAGAAAAAAATTAAAATGTTTGATGTGGAGAAGTCTCCACATGATCTAAAGCAAGGTATATAGCATGAAGTTCTGCAGAATAAATAAACGATTTATCTGGCAGACGTTCTGAATGAATATGATTGCCCTTAACAGCAGCTGCAGCAGCCTTGTCATCATCAAATGATCCATCAGTGTATATACACTGATATCCAGTGAAAACAGATTTTATTTCTTTATATCTATCTATATAAAGGGATGGATCGGTTGAGTATTTCTTTGATTCTGACATGGCTACATTAAAATTAAGAGTTCCATAGGTCCACGGAGGTGTTTCTGGAAATAAAATTTAGCTATTTGATTTGGATTTATATAAAAGGATTGTAAAGATTCTTTGATGTGAATGCCAAAAGTTGGTATTGTATTTGGTTTATTTTCAAAAAGGTCAACATAATTTGGATTGAATATAATATCATGTGCAGGATTGTCTGGACAAGGAGCAATTTTTGCAGCATACTGAAGGGCAAGCTTTTCTCTTCTTAAATCAAGAGGCAGTTCATCTGCCTTAACTGCCAAGCTCTCTGCAGGTGATGTACGAAATGAACCAAGACAAAATCTTAAACCTTGATTTTGTATAGAATCAAGCATTTTAATATACGATGGACGTGCTGATCCATATACCATACATCCATAATCAAGCTTAGAATGTACCAATGCTCTGTACAGTTGCAATAAAACATTACGGTCCCCTCCCCAATCTATATGGGCAAGAACCCGTAATAAATCTAATGCCTTCTGGCATTTCTTTTTAACATATTTAGCATGGGGAATGAAAGGAAGTTTTCTATCAAATATAAGTCCAAGAAACTTGGTTTCCTCAACAACAGGGATTTGAGTTAGTAGGTGTAGATCAGGATCTGGGTGAACCTTCCACATTTTACAAAAGTGCATACATACTGTCTTTTAAAACTTAAATCCATTGTTATCAGCCCATTCTTGTAATCTATTTAAGTGTTGTTGGAGCTGTCGTTCTATTGTATGCATGCTTGTGGACCTGTAGCTTAAGTTGAAATCATCAACAAAAAGTGAACAATCTGCTCCAGACTTCATAAAATCAACAATTCTATTAATTTTAATAATAAAAAGGGTGACTGATAATATACTTCCCTGTGGAACACCCATTTCCTGATCAGAAGCATCAGAAAGTGACGCACTCACTCGAACTTTGAAATGTCTGTTTGATAGAATATTTTGAATAAAAAGGGGTAAACGACCCCTTAATCCCATATCATATAAATCACTCATTATTCCATATTTCCATGTGGTGTCGTATGCCTTCTTTAAATAAAAAAATATACTAACCACATGCTCGCCTTTTATAAAACCCTCTCGTAGGAATGTTTCTAAACATACCAGATGGTCAAAAGTTTTTCTAAAACCACTCTGTGCAACTGAAATATAATCCGCAGTTTCTAAAAACCAAACTAAACGCTTGTTAATCATTCGTTCCATTGTTTTACAAATACAACATGTTAAAGCAATGGGACGATAATTATTAGAATCTGACGAGTCTTTGCCAGGTTTGGGAATAGGAATGATAGTGGCTTCACTCCATGAAGGAGGAAAATTACCACTTTCCCAAATATTATTAAAAATATCCAAAACATATCCTAACAAATAGTGAATTGGATATGTATGCTGATGATTCTACAGCTACTGCCACATCCAAGTCCATTACCGGATTAAATTTGAAACTGAATGAAGACATGGCCAAGGTTACCACATGGTGTGATGATAATCATATGGTGGCCAATAGTGTTAAAACCAAGGCCATGCTCCTTACAACTCGGCAAAAGATGGCTTCATTACCTGAAGACCAGAGACAATTAAACATAAAAATGGGAGGAAGCACTCTTGAAAATGTTGTGTCTGAAAAAGTACTTGGTGTTACCATTAACCAAGACTTCTCATGGGCAGAACATATCAGAAACATCACAGCAAAAATTAACAGCAAGATTGCACTATTGAGAAGAATAAAGCACTTTCGCCCTCTACAGACATGTAAGTTGTTCTTCAACACACACATTCTGCCACACATGGATTATTGTTCCACAATTTGGGGCAGTTCTCCTTGTGTTAAAATTCTCCTACTTGCCCAGGATAGGGCAGCAAGGATTATTCTAGACATCAAAGACTTTAAATTTCCTAGTAGAAATATGTTTTCACAATTGAACTGGATGCCAATCACTGATCGCATAAAATACAGAAAGTCTGTTATGGTATTTAAAAACTTGAATAATGACACCTATATAACATGATAGACATGTTCGAGACTGTAAATGAAGTTCACTCTCGAGTAACTAGGTCCTCGCTCAAAAAAGATCTATACCTACCAGGAGGTAAGCACAAGCAAGTATACATAGACAGTTTTGCCTACAGTGGTGCTCAAATGGTGAACAATATCTCACAAAGTATACGTGACTGTGAAAGCCTCACCACTTTCAAATCAGCATATCTGAAGGACTATCACAGTGTACAGTAATTGCTTTTAATGGTTTTTAATTGTTATCCTTGTACATAATATATATAGCCATGTCCTAACTTACTAACAAGCGAGGGCCCTAGGTAAGATAAAAATTAAGTTTTTAACTAGGCCATCTGGCTATACAGATGTATAAACCCTTTCTAAATAAAGACTATTATTATTATTAAAGATGCCCAAGTGTTTGGTCAGGGAGGTGTTTGAGGATTTGATAGTGTATATGATCAGGTCCAGGAGCGGCATCATGGGATTTATCTAAAGCAAGTTTTAAATCTGATGTTGCTTTGGTTGAATTGTTACTGGGACAGTGGATGTCAGAGTCTGAGTGTATGTTCTTGAAGATTTCGAGGAATTTGTACAACAGGAATAAATTTTTCATTGATCAGCCAGGCAATTTCTGTCTGAATTGCTATAGATTTTGTTTTAAAGGTGGTAGCATAGGATGTTTTGGTATTGCTATAACTTTTTACACATTTACGTGCCTCTGGAAAAGAAATGTTTTCAGTGTGGCGTATTCTCTGAATTTCCTTCTATTGTAAATGATTTATCAGAGTTATAAGATATGAAATTTAGTTATCAGATGAGGAATTCTTGGAAATGGTTTGACCTATTGTGTTACCTATTTCAGTGGGATTTGTAATCAATTGGCCATTATGATTTAGATGTTTGATCCTTGCTCCACCTCCCTTCCCAGTAATTTTACGCACCATATCCCAGCATTTCTTAATTGGTGAAATTTATTGGTGTATTTAATTTAGAAACGTAATCTTTCCAACTTTTTTTGCTTATTTTAATAATATAATGGGCTTTAGCTCTTTTTATACGAAACTGGTGCAAATCATATTGAGTTGGCTGTCGATTAAATTTTTTCAGAGCTTTTTTCCACTCCTTGACAGCTTTTTTGCACTCATTAAACCAGGGTTTTTCTTTAATTTTAGAATTTGGCTTTGATTTGGGAATACACCCATCAGCAATATCATACAATGTATCTGTAAAAACTTGAAGAGGATCATCTACATTGTTAAAAATTTTATTTAAATTTTATTAAAACAGGATGTTTGAAATTTTGCCCAATCAGCTTTATTAAATTTCCACTTGGGGATTCGTTCATCTGGTGGAGGAATATGATTATTTAAAATAATGGGGTAATGATCACTACCCCATTGATCTTCCTCTACTTCCCAGGAATTGTCTAAAAATAAATTTGGAGTGCACATGGAGAGATCTATTGATGTTAAAGAGCCTGTAGCAGGATGTAAATATGTCGGAGAATCGTCATTCCAAAGGCACAAACTATTATCATTTAAAAAATCTTCTATTATACGTCATTTGGCATCAGTATTATTTCTGCCACCCCAAAGATAGCTGTGTGCATTAAAGTCACCAACTAACATATATGGCTGTGGCAGCTGGTTAATCAAATTGTTTACATCTGTAATATTAACTGGCTCACTAGGTGGTAAATGTAATGAACATATAGTTAATGTATTGTGCAGGGTAACCCTAACAGCAGAAGCCTGTAAACTAGTATTTAATGTTACTTTACTTTGGGGTATACAGGATTTAACAAAAACAGAAACTCCGCCATGTGCTCAAGCCAAAATGTCAATTGAACCAACCTTATTATAAATCACATATCCCTTAAATGTTGTGGAATTATCTTTGAATTTAGTTTCTTGTAAACAAATAACTGATGCATTATATTTTTGGGTTAATAACTCCAGTTCCTGTCTGTTTGCTTCAAATCCTCTACAATTCCATTGTATGATATTGCTGATAGTCATATTTAGAATAATGAGAAAAAATATATGATTTAGCATAATTGTTACCTAGTGAGGGGAGCCTCACAAGATATGGGGAAACTTGCTTGGCTAAGTGAGTATCTGGCCAATACGTTAACTGCCTAACTCCTATCTCAGGTGATCAAGGAGAACTGCAGACACTGTAGATACAATAGTCATCCTTTATTCCGGGGTATAAAGTATACATATATATACATTGAATACATACATATATAAATACACAACCCCGAGTTAGCGTACGGCATGGCATGAGTGATCAGCATGAGTGGTCATCCGTGCAAATCCTGTGTGGGCATGGAGCAACAGAGAGTGGCGGCCTGTGGCCCATCCACGCACTCCTGCTCCCTGCTTCTCCTAGGTGTCGTGGCTTGGCTCTTTGCTTTCCTGGATCCAAACTGGCTGTGTGGAGTGTGTTTTGCCTATATGTACCCACACGTCAGGATGAGATCATGTCTCTTCCCAGGAAATGACCAAATATGGTCATTTCCCGTACTTGACCAGCATGAGATCATATCTAATTCTGTACAGTGACACAGTGGATCCATAATGTATGCAACCTGCTCTTGACCGGTACCACGGTCTCGCACATCCACCGTCTCTCCGTTAACCTGCCCTTGTTGACCTCTCGTCACTGCCAGATATCATTGATGTCCACACATTTCTATACATGTCTATAGATGGGCAATCTGTATCCTACACACGGCTCCCCTTTGACAAAGCACGTCCGCGTGCTCGAACGGGAGTATATATTTTAATTAAAAAACACACTCATGCCAGTTGCCATACCTAGACCAGATTATAATTGTTTAAAATATCAAAAATCAGAAAATTAACAAGAACTAAGGACGTAGTGTACAAAGAGAAAAAAATTACTTCGTTCATAATTGTCGAATAAGAAAAAATTATATAATGTCAAATACTCAATAGGTGGATTCAGGATTTGTATCATTAAAATAGATTTTCGGAGACATTGGAAAAGTGTATACAAACAAGAATGTATTGTGTATTGTTATCATTTTTAACAACAAGCAGATATAGTAGTATGTTAAAACGTTACAGACTTACAACAGTAAGATATAGTAATAAGAATAAGTTACGCTTTTATATTACGAAAACAATACCCGGAAAACAAGGAGGTGCCCTATATTTAGGTATTAAATATAAAAGATCAATAGCTAAATGTGGAAGGAAGTGGAATTGTATAAGCTCATGTTACACTTTAAAGTTGAAAGGTGAACCGTCTATGTTTAACACGTACGTACAAGTCTGTAAAGTTCAACTAGCGAATGATGAACCATAAATTTACATATAAAGAAGGCACAAGAACCTAACATAAAACATGGAAGGTTTCAACTCCAAGTGTTCGAAGTATCATTATAGAAAAACCAATAGCCATTTACAAATCTAAAACAGAGTAGTACATCAATGATTAGCACATTACATAATACCTTTTAACGATAGTAACGAACATTATACAATATATAGTTAAATGTCATTAATACAATCATAAGTGAAAGTATGAGGGAAGTGATATCATTAAAGTTCTGGTAAGCTAAACTGTATCATTAGCATCAAAGTACAGCTAATGACATTATGTGTCTTTGTGAAACTAGTTAAATACTGTAATGTGGTAATAAACACTCATACACTATAGTGTATCTATCAGTTAAAGCACATAATTAGAATATAATGTCAAAAATACACAGTGTATGGGGTAGGTTAAAATATGTATGTTAATTACAGGATGTTTGAGGCTATAGGGAAATTTAAGGAAAAATGTATATTGATTAAATTTTACAACAAGGGAGATCCCTTCTTCAGAGAGGTTGCAAAACCTGCGACACAGATTCAACTGCAGCAACAAGTGTAACAACAATTGCAACAACAATTGCTACAGCAAGAGGAAGACTGGAACATATCCAGCTGACATAGTAAAAGAAAACGAGAGGGGTCACGACGAAGTGTATAAGGTCAAACAGAAACAGTCTGTTTGAAAAGAGATTGATGCTCTTCCGAAAGGGATCAATCATTAAATGGAAAGCAAGGGATCAAAAGGATGTATGAAGAGAATGATATTGCTTACTATGGGCACTGCAGCTGGTGAAGCTGTCAGTGTATGCCATATATGAAATTGATGAGGAAAGTTACCAATGGCTGACACATGCTTGTTTGCATGGTTGATCCTGGACGAAATACGGGACTGGCTCAAGAAACCAGTGGGCACATTCCCTGTTACACTAACAATGTGACCAGAGTCACGAGGAAAGGGAAAATCAACTGATAAAATATCAAGAAGATACCAGGAAAGCACTGACAAGCGTCGTGAATGCGAAGAACGGTCAAGCAGAACACTCTGAGAACTGCTGATTGCACTCTCCAAAGGGTTTAACGTAAGAGATTTGTTTGTTTTAGTTATTTTCTATGAGAATTGTCACGAGAAGGTAACAAATAATAATGTTCGGGCATACATTAATTATTAAAGACTGGTTGAGGAACAGGAAGACTATCATGAAGTATTTTGAATGTTCTCAGACAATGGCTGGCTAGGAGCAAGCCATACCAGAATGCTCTAATAGCTATATGCAGCCATCAGTAAACTGAATCATTGGGAAAATGATGAAGGAAGGTTGCCAATGGAATGAAAATCACAATGAACATAGTATAAGTTAAAATACAGTAGGCAAGTAAGTTAAAGGAATCTTGGTATGTATGTATCGTTGATACAGTATCAAACAACAGGGGCATGAGTACAGTAAAAAAAATCATGCCAGATAAATAAAATACGAATGAATGACAATACCTTAACAGTCTGTGTACCTGAACATTTCCTATTGTAGATGGCTGTTGGTTATTGAAAAAGATAAAAAGGACTGTTGTAATTTCCATGTTTAAAGAAGGATCTGGTTGATATAATAGAAACTATAGTACATTCGAAACACAAAATGCCAACAAAAAGTGCTATCAAATTGTAACAACATTATCGTAAGAAGTCAAGCTAGTTTGTTTAAAGGACAATAGTGATATGTTTGTACAATAAATGTTCGACAGTGAGAATTGATGTTTAAAATGTATACAGTAGTGTAATCTTATTCAATTGTCAGGTGTATACTAACATAATCAGATGGGGTGCGATAAGAGAAATGCAATTGACCTAGATAACCTGAACAAATACTGGTCAGGTGGTTCAAAAGAACTATAGTCCAGTCAATATATGACAAAAAATGGCCTAACCCGGAACAAATTAGAACAGAAATAAAACTCATAGAAAATGTCTCAAAAGAGCCTAGAGAATAACATAGTAAAAGTCTACCAAAATCCAAGTAGTGGAACAATGCGTAAATTGCATAAATCCAAAATGGCCGACACATGGCAGGGCAAATCTTAAAAATTATATAGCATGACTCCTATTTGACATATTTGAGTAATCTTAGAGTCTATTTTATGTTTTTTGGACATGATAAATCCAATGGGAAACTTTTCAAATTGGTAATACCCATTATTTGTACTCTTCCTCATAACAATGACCAATAAAAGTAGAATAGTAAGTTGAAAATTAGAACTTTGCTTGTATTCTGATTATATCTGTCTGTTTTACACCTTTTCTGTGATATCTTCTACAGCACATATTATTCTAGAATAACAAGTTCTCAAAAAGGAGAGAAACAATAATTTCCAATTAGAATTTTTTTTAAAACTGTGTTTAACAACCCATTAACAATTTAATTGAATTTGCACATAATTGCAAGTTGTAGGTAACTATTAGTGGTGATCATATTGAAGAGGGAGAATCCATTTACACATAGGGAGGCAGCTTTGAATGCTTCAAATTAAAAGCTGAATTTACTACCAACAGCAAATAGTACCATACAATATGTCTGATTATTACTTCCCTATTGTGTACATTACAATACTGAAATTAGGTTAACAAGAAGTATTATTTTCATCATCATCCATTTTTGGATGATGACCCTTCTGCATTGTCCACATGCAGTTGAACAATCTAGCCCATGTTTTCTGCAAAAGCATTGTCAAACTTACTGAACAAAGTGTCCATCAGAAAAATCTAGAATGTCTACACCATCACAAACTGCTGCACTATATTCATATTTTGTAACTTCATAAAAACCCATGTTTATGCAGAGTATGATTAAAGCATTCATGAAATGAGGTTTTCAAGCACCTGTTCCTCACAGTGTAATTTAAATATCTATACCGCAAACTTTGCAATAAAATGTCATTACCCATCTGATTTCACCAGCATCAGCTCCTTTAATGATATTCTGAAGCAGGAGGACCACTGATTCAGGCAGAAATGAACATGCAGCATCAGGATAAGACATCTGATCATAGGCTGGTTAAATTCACACTCATGTGGCAATGTCTTAATGTCATACATAGGGGTAGGAACAGGGGGGCTGGGGGCCCCCACCTTTTCTCAAACTTAGGTTACCACATAGAAAGTTCAAAGCTGATGGTAAGAGGGTTTAGTGCATTGCTCAAAATAATTTGAAACTGATGACCCAAAATCTCTTGACTCGAAAGTGTCAGGTAGTAGTCTGAAGACAAACTCTATCTTTGCCAGAGAACCTATTGAAACTCATTAGGGGCTACATATCACCCCAGCACCCCATAGGAACATTACAGTAAAATATATTATGAAGCTGCAGATGCTAAAGAAGATAGATTTGATCATCCAGGCTATAAAGTGTATATTAATTTATAGAATATGTTGCTAAAGGCTGCTGCTGGTTATACATATGACTAGAAGTATGCAATTATGCCAGATCTGTATGCTTCAGACATTAATGCACAGAGACTGAAAACTCAAATAGACCCATTAAAAAGCAACATAGTTCTTGAAAAGAATACACCAACATGAAATTCCATAATTAATTTTATGATTACTAATAGTGCATTTCTATACAGTGAAATTCTTGTAATGCCAGCAATAAATGCTACCAGTGAACAATCATTCAGTTTTCAAAGTGAAAACATACTTTTGAGCCAGCATGGCACAGAAGAGGCTACACAAAATAACTAATATCTGAACTGATATTTCAAATTATGTATGTGTGAATAGGAACTTTGTGTTATTTGTGTCCACAGCCATAGCATTATTTTACCTAAATGCTTAGGTTATTTATATGGACATCTAAAGGTAGTGAAGGAAGGTGGTGCCACACACCTCGTTTGACATTAAATTTGGAATTTGTGAGGAATTGACTTGCCTGTGTAGAAATTGGTGCTGCATGCCTGATGTTTGACAGCATTGGCAGCATGTAGGTTATTAACAAATTATATTCTAGCTTTGATAGTTTTGGCCAAGTCTCATAATGCTGTTCACAAATAGTGGCAACACTTCTGACAGTCCTTTTTTCTAACTGGTATTAATACTCTTTTTTTTCTTTCCACCATATATATATACAATGTGTTTCATAGCAGAATGATGCTGGCATTGTATGAAATACATTACAAGAAACACTATTTATTTCCTTATCATGGCCTTAAAATAACTTCTTAACACCAACAGCAAGGGCATGACATTATTTCAGTGTGCAAGGAACCTTTAATCATACAAAAAAAACCTGAATATAAGCATGAAATAGGGTGAAACGCCATTTTTGAATTTATGCAAATTAGGTGATGTTCCACTAAGTTGATTTTGGTAGACTTTTTATATGTTCATCTGGGTAACATTCTGAGACAAATAACACCAAAATGATTTCTGTTCTAATTTGTTCTGGGTCATTTAATATTTTGACTGGACTACTATATAAAAACAACGATCTGCTTAATCTTTTAAGATTTGTGGTCAGTTGATAAAAACGTGTGTGTGAATAGTGAAGTGAGACCTGTTGAGAAAGACATTTCAGTGATATAATGAAGGGGAATTACGTCGTCAAACGGTAAGAGAGAAAAAGAAAATGGCGAGCCAACATGTGGATCATACAAGGCTATGTGATGTGAGCTGTCGGTTTGGGGGAATATCAGTGTCGTGAAAAAAAGTTAAAAATAAATAAATAAATAAATATATATCAGTCAGCATAAGTTGAGTTGGATTGATGACAATTACATGTGATTAATTCTTTTAAATGGAAAAGTGCTGATCAAGACCTAAAAGGCGGAGCGCCATGGTGGGCTCATGTACGGCTCATTTGTAAAAGTGTATTCAAACAAGAAGATGCCTAGAAGGATAGCAGTGACACGGGAGGCCCTGGTTGGCCTCCTGGAGGACGTATGGGAATGGAGGTGGTCGTGGTACGACTTCGGCCACCTCCTACTGGAAGGAATCATGTGGGGGATCGACGTAAGTACATATTTTTTCAAGTTTTTCAACTTTTCAGATAGTTTTTGAAGGGATGCATGTGATGCATGAGGCAAAGATGGCGCCGGTATATATGATAACTTTTGAAAGTGAAATTTTGAAGAAATTTGGGCATTAAATGCAAATATGAATACGTACGAAGAAAGGGGGTAAAATGTAGATAATTTGGTGAAAAGAACAGAGTTGTCAGTGGTCGGATAAGGAAGATGTGCAAGTGTGCGGGAAGCCATGACAGTGATCACTTTGGATCTCATGAAAATTAATCAGAAATTACCTGGTCCGATAAAGTTATCGAAAACATCGCCGGTTTACAATTATGCTTTGAGTGCACAGGATTAAAATAAATATCTGGAGGATCACTTCTGTCCATCCTTTCTAAGGATTTAGTTCTATTTATTTTACTTTTAACTTGATCTTTGATTTCTTTTTTGTCTGATTTATGTACTGGTCTATTACTATTGATACTTTTATTATTGGATGATGTGGAGGGAGTTTGTGAAGAGGGTTTAGTGGATGTTGCTGTTGATTGAGTTATTACTGGGATAATGGATGTCGTTGTCTGAGTAGATGTTGCTGAAGATTTTGAGGTTTTTGTAAAAAAGGAATAATTTTTATCATTGATTGGCCATGTTATTTCGGTCTGAATTGCTATTGATTTTGTTTCTTTAGGTTTTACAGAGCTGGCATAAGATGTCTTTGTTGTGTTCAAACTTTCTACTCGCTTGTGTGCCTCTGGAAAAGGTATGTTTTCAGTGTGTCGTATTCGCAGAATTTCCTTCTCTTTCAAAAAGGAAGGACAATTCTGCGAATATGATGGATGATTGCCTTGGCAATTCACACATTTTAATATATTTGAAGAACAATCTTCTCCACTATGCTGTGCAGTACATTTTGGACATGTTACATTACCATTACATCGATCAGATCCATGTCCATATCTCTGACACTTGAAGCAGCGCAGAGGGTTTGGAATAAATACATCAACTCTAATGTTCAAATATCCAACTTTAATAGATGTTGGAAGCTGCGCTGCTTCAAATGTCAGAATAAACGTATTGATAGGAGTTTTGACACCATCCTTCTTTATAAATATCTGCTTGCATTGAACAACATCCTGGTCTTTGAGCTCATCCACTGTTTCCTCCTCAGAAACTCCCACTAAATCTGGGTATCTGAATTCTCCTTTCTTATTGTTGAGAGTTTTGTGAGCTGTTATAATAACAGGAACATTCGGCATCATAGTAGATTGTCCGCATGACTTTTCCGCTCAACCTCAATCAAGAACTTACTTCCCATCTTTTTAACAGTTTTTGGTACCCCGGCAATGCCTTGTATCCCATTTTTTGCCAGGGTATGTTCAGAGTCAGAACTTTCTGCAATTAAAATCTAGGCCATCTATTCTCATTTACGTTCAAATCATTGTCCGAGTCTGTTTCCGTATCTGCCCTTTGTCTTTTTCGTTTGTTGGATGTGTTGTGTTAAAACTTTATTATTCATTGTCCATGTTCCTAAGCCTTATTCTGACTCCTATTTTAATAAATAGGGAGTTAAAGATATGGGGAAAAGCCATCAGCACATAAAACTCGGTTACATTAGACAATATACTCGAGAATACATAAAATGTACCCCAGATTGACCCGTTTGAGCAGTCAAGCTCCACACATCTGTGAAGCTAATCTCGTGAAAATTGCCATAATATAAGCGTGTAGAAATTACCATACATTTCATCTTAATGGAGAATTCATCATGATTAATAATATTTCTAAAATATACCAAATTTAAATCTTATTTTACTTTAAAATTAGTTTTTGAAAAATGGGGAAAATGTGTGGAGCTATACTCCACAAGCCGGTTGGACAATATCGGGCCCTAAACTCCTCACCGTCTAGGGTGAATATTTGGGTTCAAACAAGTGTGTTGCAACTGGACCGGTATTGCTGCCAAACCTGTCCAGTGCTCAACCTGCAGAACTCCATATCCTCCCCTTACGTGTCGCACCTCTCGCCTCTTACGAACTGACAAAAAAACCAGGTAATAAAAAAATCAGAGGACCATCCTAACCCCAGGCCCACATGGAGTAACAGGAGCCGAAAGTAGAGTTGGATTAGGAGGGGAGGATGAAGTTTCTGTAGCCACCTCATCTTCTGAATGAACAGAATGAGAAGTAGACGAGTTAGAAACATCAACTTCCATGTACACTTGAACCTGGGTAGGAGCAGGAGGGAGGGAGGAAACATCCATGGTTACAAGGGGAATAGAAATAGGGATGGGGGAAGGTACTGAGGAAGAGCCAGCAGGAGTGGGACTTTTGGGAGAGGAGGAGGGAAGGAGTCCATCCCATCCAGAGCTGTTTTTACTGCAGCAGTCACACGCTCTGGATATTCCGGACCCATACTGTTTGTTTTCACTCCTTGGGTCAAGTATGTGAGAAGCCAGTGATGATCCCACAAGCTGGGAAGTTTCCCTTTATACCTTGATTTAGCATGAGACAGTTGCTGGCGGATACTAGACTGGAGGGCGTCAAGATTGTTGCTTTGCAAAAGGGTCGCAACTTCTGTGGGAGATTGGGTCTCCGGCTTTACTGTTTTTCTCCACGGTTTGCTTCTATGTTTCAAGGATATTTAGGTGGATACGCTCCATGGGGACACCAGCATGAAAGCTAACCATTGCAGCCTTGGGTCTTACCTTAGCTTTCTTGTTAACATTACAAATTTCACAAGTTGCGACAAATGTCCTTACATCTTTTGAAAGGAAATGCCAAAAATAACAAAGTTGGACTCTTTCTTTGGTAAGATATTGGCCTGGGTGGCTGGCAGATTTTACATCATGGGCAAATTTCAACAAATCATGTTTTAATTGATCAGGGACTACTAACTTCAAAATGGTATTAGGAATATCAATCCATCTGTAATAGATGACACCAGTTTTAATTTCCAAGTGATTTTTACATAACCAGTAATGTTAAGTGGCTGCACTGGCCAGATATAACTGTTGGTCGTCAGGGTAGGTGATGGTTTCTAACCAGCTTATTATCGGACAGATATCGGAGTCATTCAACTGTTGTTGTCAGAACTATTGGGAATCTGGAATTTCCAGCCAGACACTTTGCCTGTCTGGGTCATTATGGACATTTGGATTTGCTGGTTCTTTGCTACCTACAAACTGGATGGCTAATGGGATGGCAGCATCAATGTCATTTTCACACCTTTCCCATTGGGTTTTGAGCTCGTGTACAGAAGGGACATCCTTTACATGGAAGCATTGACAATTCCTTGCCTGCTTTGTAGCAGTGACAAGGTTCAAGGGTATCTGGGATTGTAGAAAGGGAATCAGCATTGGCATGTTTTTCCTGGGCCTTTGGAGTATTTCCATATCATATTGAGCTGCCCTGCAGATTTCTTAAATCTGGTCAGCCAAGTTAAAGTACTGCGATCAGTTCTGACTATAAATTTACGACCCGGCAAATAGTGTTGATACTGCCTGGCAAACATAACCACAGCTAGTAATTCTTGTCTGGTCGTACAATATTGTTGTTGGGCAGGGATCAGTGACAGAATACGAAAGGCGATGGGCCATTCAATTCCATTTTTGATTTGGCTACGTTGAGCTCCTTTTGGGGTATTGGAGGCATCAGTGTCCAAAATGAAGGTAACTTTGGGGTCTGGATAGGCCAAAACAGGAAGGTGTGCACAGAATCGACAGAAAATAGTCAGTATTCATAAAAATCTTGCTGTCCACTCATTGGTGAAAAAAATAAATAGATTTGTTTTGTACTGGAAGTTGTACTGATTGGTCAGTTTATGTGTCAAACACCTGGTTATAGTTGATATTTTTGTGAGATTTTTGTGGAATTTTCAAACTTTGAATGAGATCAAAAACAAGGCAATGACTGCAGAGGTAGCAATTGAATACTACATATAATGCAGAGTAGCACTGTGTCTGTATAGAATGCATTGTGACCACATCTTTATATGCTTGACCACATCTTTATATGAGCATATTTAGTAATTTAGGACACATCTAGTAATACAAGCATCTCTACCACTGTGTATGTGCTTACGGTCAATGTGACCATAAGCACAGGGAATCTGAAAAGCTAAGACAGTGCCAAAATTGTGTGATCAATGCAATGTCAATTCTCCCTTTTGTCATATACAACTAACGGGGTGAAAGCTGAAATCACAACCTTGGATGAGATCATTTTTAATCCATGTATAAAGTTATTAATTTTACTTTCATGACCTTGAAGTTTGGATATTTCTGTTCTGTGCCATCTTATCCTTAGGTTCAGAGTTTCAAAATTATCCCTACCTTGCATTGATTAATATTTCTGCCCAAATCTAGGATCTCTTGTAAAAAAACAGATCCAGTTGAGGGAATCATAGAAATGAAAAATGTCCCACAGAATACTATTTTAATCCTGTGCTCAGTAGGGTGTGATAAAGCCTTGTAGTTCATTGCAAATAATATGAGCTATGAGCAAATAAACACCAGGGGGTGCAAAATTTGTAAATTTCCTAGAGAATTATATTATTTACAGGGTGTTCCACCACCCAACCACCGGTCTTTTCTCATTTCTCTTGGAACACAAATTTCAACTCCATGAAATAAATATTTAAAGGAAGAATAAGGTAAGGGTTATAGTTTCTAAAAATGCTTTGCTATCCTAGCATTGTATGGATAATATCCTTTAAATTTTAGGATGTACCTAACTATTTAAAATCTAATTTGATACATCAGATTGACAGAAATGAGGTGCAATAGCTTTCATGCCCTTAGTTTATATATATAGTAATATATTCTAATCATTTGGTTTACAGACAGCTCATGACCGTAAGCACATCTTTACACAGCAGGCAGTAGTCAATATAAGCATGTTTATATAGCGGCTGATGTGAACACAGCTTGTGGTGTCCTGGCAATTCACTACTGTGACACATATAACTTGATGTGTGGATAAGCATGAAACAACTGTTTTGTCACAAACATTAACTACCGTCAGTTTTGAATTATCCTCTGAATGTTATATCAAAATATGAAACTGTGATACTGATTTTATTTTGTGACATTGGGTCAAAACAACAATGCTCTGGCAGTGATATACTAGTTACCGTTAAATCACTGAGAATGACTATGCCCCATAGTTTGTCATCTGTGTGCAGTGTTTACAAGATGCTATCAACACATTATCTATAATTTCCTGTTCAATTGCCGTCGCATTAATATGGCCACTTCCTTAAGTTATGATTCACTGTTTTTTATTCTTACAAAATATGACAAACTTTTATGAAGACAGGACAGAACATGACCCACAAACGCTCAGCACGTTTCGGAAAGCAAACAATGCCTTTAAGGCCTTTTCATTTCCATAGTGGTGTCTGTAGTGATGTTATCGTTTTTGGTACACTTCAAAACACGTGTTAATCAATTGTACATAAAGCTTGTTGACCTTATCAAGTCAAGTGAAGATAAAGTATCCTTCAGGAATATGACAAAGTACGTGTTGTTCAACATATGCTTAATATTTGCAGTAGGACTATTATTATCTTTGCTATCACAGGGAAATAAAGGTAAGTACAGATACATTAAAACTCAAATATTGCATTAAAACTCAAATATGTCATTTACTAAATAAATATTTCTGTTGTTTAAAAAGACTCAGAACTTATATCTCCAATTTATGTGAAAAATTGATACTTCTGAAGCATGGATTTTAAAACTAGCTCAACATGAAGGGCTAAGGATAAAGGAGAATAATAATAATTATAATAATAATTAAAATAATAAAATGTATATAGCGCTGATACCAGACAAGTCTGTTCATAGCGCTGTGTTCAGAACATGTTTTCTGAAAAGGTGTGTTTTCAGTGACTGAAGTACTAGTTCTAATGTCACAAGGGAGAGAGTTCCAAAGTCTAGGGCCGATGGATGAGAAGGCTCTATCACCCACTGTCTTCAGAGGAGTCTTAGAAACTGATAGGTAAGTACCATCGTTAGATCTCAGGCACCTATGACCCTGTTTTACATGGAGTACATCACACAAGTAAGGCGACACCTTACCATTTAGGGCCTTCCAGGTCATAAGAAGGATTTTGAAATCAATCCTGGCGTGAACAGGGAGCCAATGTAGATCCTTCAGTTTTCCTGATATATGATAAAATTTCCTGATCTTCCCTACAACATGGGCTGCAGAGTCTTGAAGGTATTGTAGCTTCTTGATGTCAGATCGTGGAAGACCTAAGGTCATTTCCATAATCCAGAGTAGATGTAAGCATGGGTTAATGTTACAGCTGTCTTCTTGTCTAGACAATGTCTGATAGCAGCTTAGTTCTTGATGTGGTAATATCCCATTTTGCACATTTTGTTGATTTGTGCCTTTATGTCCATTTTTGAGTCAAAGGTGATGCCAAGGTCTACAACTGATTCATGGGGTGTGATATCAGAGCCACCAACTCTAATAGTATCAGGGATATTGTTGTTAGCAGCAGTACTATACTTGTCAGTACAAATCAGCATTTCCGTTTTACCATCATTTATTTTCATCTTGTTTGAGATCAGGAAGGTTCTCACCTCTCTGACACATTCTTCTAATTTGCGTCTACTCATGTCTACTTGCTGACTGGAAGTGTGATCAACAGGGATGTAGATCTGAATATCGTCTGCATAAATGTGGTAGTTGAGGCCACACTTGGCCAGAATATCAGCCAGAGGAGACATGTAGAAAGTAAAAAGTATGGGACCCAGGACTGAGCCTTGTGGAACTCCATGCTTTATGGATTTGAGAGAGGACCTATGGGACCCCACCTTGACACTTCTTATTTTTATTAATTATAAAAATAAGAAGAGAGTGCAATGCATGTACTCTCATGATTTTAACCCGCGGAGGCTGGGATGGAACTGAAAACTCCAGAGCCTGATTTAGGGAAATATTCTATCATGATTGCTACCCTGATTTAGGACTAGCTGAAATTTGGTACCCTGATTTAGGACGAGCTGAATTTTTGATACCCTCATTTAGGGATGATGCAGAAGGTTGAGATTTGGAAAAGGGGATTGTGAAATTTGAAAAACAGTACCCTGTTTTAGGGAAAATGATAAACTATCTTAACCCGTCTTAGGGAATATATCAGCGAAAAGGACCCTATTTAGCCCAGCTTCCCTAGTAATGCTGACTATGAGAGTAACCCCCCCCCCCCCTATATTCTGTCAGAAGCCCTGACCAACGTGACATAAATGCTTGAGGTTGGTCCAGATACGTGCTGAACAAGGAATTAGTCCTATTAACACTATGGTAGAATAATTCAAGCAGATTTTAATTGCCACTTGATTTGTGCAAGTTTGCTGAACCCCCGTCAGTAACTCCAATAGCTTGATCACATGACACAAGATGACATACATATCGACAGGATTTATCTTCTGCTCAGAAATCTTTGTTATTTTCAGCTGGTATTAAGCTCACTTTGTTTTACAAAATATAAATATACCAGGTAATTAGTATTACATGCCAGAAAATCAACTTTTTTGTTTGTAAAGCCATATCTGTTACGAGAATATCACACTATACCCAAAGACATCGTCAAAAAAGACTTGAAATCCTTTGATTTTAGAA
Source organism: Amphiduros pacificus (assembly GCA_949316495.1). NCBI lineage: Eukaryota > Metazoa > Annelida > Polychaeta > Phyllodocida > Hesionidae > Amphiduros > Amphiduros pacificus. The sequence goes on along the minus strand of OX439010.1, from coordinate 28,824,825 downwards.
ATACCATGCACTGCCCATCCAATTTAAGTCCCGACTCTGTAAGAACTCAACTTCCAGTAACTAACATTCAAACAATTATGTTCCCTTTAAGTAAACATAAGATGTCAATCCTGTTTAAAAATATTTCTTTGTTTTTTCTTCATCAAAGCTTCGTTTACGAGTTTGCGCAATCAGGTGAAAGTGGGTCAGTCTAATTATAGGAGTGGCAGCAACGATCTCAAGCTCCACAACGCAGTGATGGCTCTGACATCATATGAAGATTCTCCCTTGGTGTTTCCATGACTCATCACTTGGACTCTTCTAAATGCCATTTAATGTTGTCAAGTTTGATATCGGCCAAAATTCTGAGGAAAAAACACAACAGATTACCCCTGGATTTGCATTTACAGACATTATGATTAGGAAAGACGATGACATTGGTCGTAACTGCAACAGTCAATCGCCGGAAGTCGAGTTTAATTAGTGGGGAAACTTCAATATGATGGGCAGGGCGTGGTGTTTCGAGAAACAGTGGATTTTGAGTCTATTTTGCCGATGTCTTTGGGTATAGATGGGCTGTTTGTAATCTTTTCATGTGTGAATGGGATGACACTGAAACGGTCATATTGCTCCGACCAGCCCTGCCCGAAGAGAACAAGGAGGACCAAATGCCGTCTCTTCACGGGTGATAAAACACACCGCACAACCCGAAGTAGCCTCCAGAGCTCTGCTCGCGCAAGTCGGGGTTCCACAACTATAGGGGAAATCTGGGCATAAACTGTATCAGACCAAGAGCACTAGACACAAGCAGAACAGGATTGTCAACTCGTGAAAAAGACAACAACTTGGAACCAACCCTCGTGAGTTAAAGTCAATCCAAACTGCCGTCAGAGCCTGCTAAAAGTCTGTTACAGATAGACCTAGGTATAGACTAGTTGTGCGAATGAGATTGGGAAGTGATAGACTCAGATCAGATCCGTGTGAATTCTGTAGTGCTTTTTCTTCAGTTTTTTACCCGATATCAAGCTTGACAACGTGAAATGGAATTTAGAAGAGTCCAAGTGATGACGTCATGGAAACACCCAGGGAGAAAGTTCATATGACGTCAGAAGGACCACAACGTTGTTAAGCTTCAGATCATTGCTGTCACTCCCGTAAATAAACTGACCCACTTTCACATCTTTGCGCAAACTCGTAAACAATGGCGAAACGATGCTGAGATCAAGAAAAAACTAGGAAATATTTTCAAACAGGACTGACATCTTATGTTGTTTTAAAGGGTACTTAATTGTTTCATTGCTAGTTGCCGGAAGTCGAGTTGTATCAGACTCGTGGCTTAAATATGAAGGCCAGTGCAAGGTGTTTCTAGAAACAGTGGATTTCAAGTCTATTTTGACGCTGTCTTTGGGTAAGACAGATTATACCTCAGTGATGCGCGTATTGATGCAATTTCGAATGAATACGCGCATGCCGATTATTTGTAAAATATTGATTAGTTTGCGTCGGCCATCGGTAGACTGGTCCCCCATCGAGTGTCAAGAACATCGTGTTTATACACAGATGGCGGCAACCAGTCTATGGCTGTACGCGCCATTTTCGGGTCACGTGACGGGGTCAAATGAGGTGCGCTTTGTTTACAAATGTTTGTAACGATAAATATCTTGTTTCATGTTTCATTTTTTAAAAATACAGTAGTTGTCTGAGGTATAAAAACAAAACATACACTCGTCGGTCAGCTGTGACCGCGGATTCAGTTCGTTGGTGATGGCGGACGGATACCCTTCGCCTTCGGCTCAGGGTATCCGTCCGCAATCACCAACTCACTGAATCCGCTCACCCAGCTTCCCGACTCGGTATGTTTTGTTATAATATTTCAGAACTTCGCGAAAGAGCAGCCATTACCGCGCACGCATGCGCACCAACCCTGAAGGCATGTGGAGGGTTACCATGGTTACAAAAAGAGGAAAAAGTGTCGTTTGAAAGATTTTTCTATCTCTTGTTTGACTTTTATTTGGTATGCCTGAGTGGACTTGCTTACCTGGTTAACAAAGGCAACGGTGATCTACACTTGGACATCCCTGTGTTTCTGACCTGTCAGTATATTCAGGTTAGTACATGCCAAAACATAAACAATGACCACATGTGGGACTGAAGGTTGCAAAGGAGAAGTCTGAGACCTACTGCACCAAATACAAGAAAGGTGCCAACAATGTCACTACTGGTACTACCGCCCATGCCAGCAATGTCATCATTGATGAAGTGCTGATGTATGTAGATCAGCATAGAGGGGAGTAAGGTGGTAGAGGGAGTAAGGTGGTAGAGGGAGTAAGGTGGTAGAGGGAGTAAGGTGGTAGAGGGAGTAAGGTGGTAGCCTCATGCTTTGATCTTGAAGACATCCAGAATGCAAAGACCATGTTGCTGTCACGTTTTGGAGATAATGTAAATCCAGAACTGAGGAAGGGAGAAAAGACTCACCCAATAGAACAGAAAAGATAAAAATATGTGAAGAGATCATAGATGCAATGGCTGATCTAGATGAAAAGAACATTGAGATTATGTGTGTTGCTAAGATATGAAAAAGTGCCCGGAAGCAGCAGGGCCAGTGGCCAAGGCAGCAGCAGGGAAGGAGTGAGAAAAGACACCAAATTGTGGGGACAGGCACTGCTACAGGAGGTCTGCATGTTACACCAACACCAGTAAGAGACTTCTTTGTGTACCGAGTGCACAAGGATGATTGTTTGTTTGTTTGTTTGGAGTTTAACATCACTTTCAACATTATTTCAGTCATATCGTGATGAGACCTACTTGTTGCAGATATAGTGCTGCCTCACTGAATTGTCATGTCGCAGGTCCTTGACATGACAACCCACCCGGTCACAGATTTACAACCCTTTAGGCACGGGCCTCAGCTCATATGGGAAATTGTATCATGAGTTCAAACTCGGCACAGCCGGGGTTCGAACCCACGACCTTTGGATCACCACAGAGGAACTGGTGCTAATAAGCTGGCGCTTTAACCAACTGTGCCATGGCCCGTGGCCTGCACAAGGATGATGGTCAGAATGAATTGACAATGTACATAACAGGAAAGGCAGTAATAGTGTGTGAGATAAAAAAAAATAGTCATGATGATGCTAAGTTTAACTCTTTTAAAGTTGTGGTGTCTACGGATGACTTTGGGAAAGTCTCAGATCCAAGCTTCTGGCCATGTGGTATATGTGTCAGGAGGTGGCGTGAAGTATCTCAGAGAGTAGAACCCAGTAATCAGATAGAACCAAAGAAACCTGAACACCTTCGCTATGGATACAGAAAATATTTGTGGAAATGTAAAGCTTGCTAGTTTTAATTGCAAGCATTTTTGGGATACAGGGCTCACATGTGATTTTATGAAACAGATTCTGAGAGATTGAACTCAAAAGGTTATGAAATGTATACTTATAATGTGTCAGATGTGATTAAAGCTGTCCAGCAATTAAAGCTCAGTAAATCTGATGGCCAAGAGGGACTTAACTCTGATCATATTGAGCATGGTCCTTATATTTTATTTGTTTTACTTGCTAATATAATCAATTGTATGCTTGTTCATAGCGCTAGCCCAGAAAGTAAAACATGTGGTACAATGATACCAATTCCTAAAGGTAAAAGCAAGCTTTTGTGCTGCTCTGATAATTATAGAGCCATCACTCTTAATAGCATAGTTGGCAAGGTATTTGACTGGATTGTACTACAAAAAGAACACTGTGCTTTGAAAAGTAATGATTTGCAATTTGGTTTTAAGCCTAGAGTTTCTACTACTCAGTTTCTACTACTCCAGGAGACTCTTTCTGTAAAGATGAGTCTTGAGTCTACTCTTGAAAAGAGCAGCCGAGAGGCTACTCCTTGTGTCAATGGGAAGTAAATTCCAGAGTTTGGGAGCTGTAACAGAGAAGGCCCTATTTCCTACTGCCTTTAGGTGGGTCATAGGGACAGATAAATACTGTAGATCATGTAAGTAAGGGGGTGCCTTACCCTTTAGAGCCTTCCAAGTAGTCAGAAGAAACTTAAAGTCAATTCTAGTGCTAACAGTGAGCCAGTGTAATTCCTTCAGTTTATCAGATATGTGATAAAAATTCCTAATCCTACCCACTACATGTGCTGCAGAGGTCTGTAAGCACTGTAATTTATTAATGCCAAACTGAGGAAGACCAGTCAGAAGACCAGAAGACCATTTCCGTAATTCAGGGTGGATGTAACAAAGACATGGGTCAAGGTCAACGCTGTTTTCTCATCTAGACACAATCTGATGACAATATTTCTGATGTGATAATAACCCTTTTTGCATATTCTTTTAATTTGAGCTTTCATGTCCAATTTTAAGTCAAAGGTGATACCAAGGGACTCACTCATACTTTGCAAGGATGTCTGTCATAGCCTGCAGGCATAGGGGACATGTAGATTGTGAAAAGAATAGGTCATAGGACAGATCCCTGAGGGACTCCATATTTATTTGATCTTAGAGTTGACCTGTGATGTCCGACCTTAACACATTGCTTCCTATCCGCCAGATATGACCTTATCCAGTTCAGTGTGTGACCTTTAACTTTACATCGGGATTCCAGTCTATTCAGCAGTATTTGATGGTCAATTCTATCAAAAGCCACCAAGGGGTCAAGGAGCAGTAACATTACTGACTATCCAGATTGCATAAGATATCATTCTGCACCTTAAGAAGAGCAGTCTCAGTGCTGTGATAACCCTTGTGGGCCGACTGGAACCTATCAGTGAGGCCATTCTGCTCAAGGTAGGGAACCTATTGGTTGGCTACTGCCCCCTCAGTGAGCTTAGAATTATAGGTCAGATTTGAGACTGGTCTATAATTACTCTCAATAAGCTCCAGTCCAAATTTCTTCAGTAGTGGAGTGATAATTGATATTTTCATACTGACATGTACAGGTACTGCTGAGTCAGATAGTGATTTATTCACAATAGCCGTAATGAGTGGGAGAAGGGGACAGGTTTACAAATGGATATATTTGAGACTTGGTGCAAATTTGTCCATCAGAGAGGATAGTTTGGTATCATAGTAGTTCACCATATCTTGTGAGGATAGTTCTTCCCATGAGACACGGTCTCACGGTAGACTTTTTAGCAGGTTTGGGTTGTTTAACCTTCAAGCTAGCCTTAATCATCCTATGATCACATATGTATATTCATCCACCAGGTTGAAAAGTCACACAGGGTCTTCAATACACATAAACCAGAAACATGACCATCTCCTATACAGGAGCTCAGGAACAGAAAATAACTATAACAGCACGAGTTGCTTCATGAATAATCCTCCTTAAAGTTTATTGCTGAATAACATCATCTTATAAACAATACCAGACCCTTGGTCAATCACAATTAGTCCCAATGTATTTAGGAAGTGCTGGTAACATAAGTAACACATTTTATGTAAGTTGTAAATCTAAGAATAACATAATGATATACTTAAATGCACATTTACAAGAAACTAATAGATCTAGATATTTACTCCCCGCTTTGTCCAAGGTTACATATCTGAAAGATAATTAAAATAATCAAATTGTGTGCTCCCAACTTAATGTCCCGTATCATTAAACATATATGCCGGGATAAGTGGAGCACTTTTGAGTAATTGCGAGGCAATAATTAAGAATACAGAAATATGGGCCAGCTTATATGCAAAGCCCATATTTAATATCATTGAATCTTACTGGAAACTAAAATATTCAATATTGGGTATTTTACAAGGTGACCCTCAAGCAGTTTATTCCCAGAGAAGGTTAGGAGATCAAGGATATTCCCATATTTATGGGTCGATTCCTTTATTTGGGTCATGTCAAAGGTATAGAGATTATCAATAAATTTCATGACATCAGGTTTTGTGGTATTGTTCATGTGGAAGTTATAGTCACCGAGGAATATTACATCATGAGTGAGAGAGCTATTGTACACAATAATTTCAAAGAACTCAGAATAGGAATCCCTATTCGCGTCAGAGGGATCAGGTCTATAGATAATCACAAAAGTGATCTTCCTGCCTTTAGTCAATAGCGAGACCTCAATGATTTCCATCGTTGAGGGTTTGATAAAGGAGGATTATTTGTGATAAAAGGCAGCTCTTGAATGTGTAGAAGGGGCAACGCTCCCTCTAGGGTGTTCCAAAATATCACTTTTTCGTCATAGAGCTAAGCAGATTTGGATTCCCATACCTATTGACAACAAAATAAAGTTCTGAAAATTACAACTCTCCACATAGATGGTTTCCTTCGTGGAATTGACCCTGAAAAATGGATCAAAATACTGAAAATCGCCAATTTTCGCCTTTTTTTCATATTTTTGAGTCAACCTCTTGAATTTTATTTACATGATAGTTTGTTTGTTTGTTTGGGGTTTTACATCACTTTCAACATTATTTCAGTTATTTCGTGATGAGACCTACTTGTAGCAGATATAGTGCTGCTTCACTGAATTGTCATGTCGCAGGTCCTTGACATGACAACCCACCCGGTCACAGATTTACAAGGACAACGGGTTAACCCTTTGGCACAGGCCTCAGCTCATGTGGGAAATTGTATCATGAGTTCAATCCCGGCACGGCCGGGGTTCGAACCCACGACCTTTGGATCACCACAGAGGAACTGGTGCTAATAAGCTGGCGCCCTGACCAACTGCGCCACGGCCCGTGGCTACATGATAGAACTTTGGAAACTGGACCAAAATATCAATATTATGTGCAGCATCAGTCTTAAAGTACCATTTGTCAATTTAGTATTTATCAATTCATATAATTTCAGGATAGTCATCATAGTGTTTTTAACTGTTCTTGCTAGGAGTGTCCCATCACTATCAAGGAGAGAGATTGTCGGCCTTGTAAAAGACGAAGTGAAGCCCAGAAGAGATGATACATTGACAACATTATGTTGAGCCCGAACAGATTTGAGCGACAAGCCAGATTTAGCATTGTTGGGGGCCACTACCACTACAATGTTCAGCCCCATAAATCTGATAAGCTCAATTTGATACCTCAGGTTCCTGAAAAGCGGTGCCCCTTTAACTCTCTTAGATGTCTGGAATGATATTCACCATGTCAGTTGATTTCATCTTCTAAATGGGGACATGGGGAATTACTTTGTTGGGAGTTTAGCGTATGCAGATGATATTACATTGTTGGCACCCATGAGGTAAGCCCTTCAAATAATGATCATTGATCTATGTCAAAGATATGCCTCTGATTATGATGTTATTTTTAATAGACCTGAGAGTAAGTATTTGATTATATTGTACTTGACAGACAGATTATTGTTGATGATGACTATTTGAATAAGACAGGAATTATGGAGAAATAGTGACAATTGTTCAACCCTGCAGACTGAGCCCATTGCCATTTCATTTGCCCTCCTAGATGCCCTTCACAACAAGACAGGTCCAGCACTAGTAATCACAGTCATCCCTCAAAGCACTAGAGAAAGGTCACACCCTAGACAATGTTAAGCTCATCACGGGAGTTTATGTTACCCTGTATAAGTTACAATCAGCCAAAAGAACCAATGAAGTAGGCAGCCCCGCATAACTGACTGACTGCAGATGGTCAATTAATGGTCACTTAAGAATTCGGGTCACAGTGGCCACTAGCTGATTCCCTGAGGACACATTGACTAATTAAAACAGAAACGAATCTGATCCTACCACTGGCTGCAATGATGGAATGTATGCCCCATATCCCCACATTGACAGCCAGGATATCCTTACCGAAGGACGGCCACGAGGATGCCTTGGCCTCTCGGGTCCTTCGAGGGGATGCTGTCACCATGGCAACCTCACAGAGCCTAGAGTATATTGCCCGTAGGTCGGATAGGCTGACGCAGGCAAGTCATGTATTCATTGTACCCTGCATCTCTGGCATTAACCGGAACATGAAGGGTGTGGCCATGTTTGGTCTATTATCACCACTCTTTGAGGAAATTCGCACCAAAGGTCCGACTATCACAGTCTTCCCCTCTCCTCCGCCAAGAGATGAGGGCGCTCGAAGCAATTGGCTCCTTCTGAACAATTGCCTCGAGACCAACACAGAGGTACTCAGTGGGTACACTTATATACCCATTGAAGAGTTCAACTCTGGCTGGGTGGATGAACTAAGGGCTGGTGACGACACACTTCTCCCGGCAACCATGGATATTCTTTACAAGTACATAAACGAGGCACCACTTCCGACCAAATGCGAGCCACTACTAAGACTGTCTACCACTAGCAAGCTGCTTCCTGATGAGGAGGAGACTCCCTCCACAACCTCCACGACATCTACTACCGCAGCACCTACCCCACCCACCAACAAGTCTGACAAGAAACCCAGGCCTATCCCCTCAAGCATCGCCAAACATATAATCGTGCCATCGGCACTTGCTGGGAAGATCATTGGGAAGGGTGGGGCGAACGTTCGCTGCATGCAAGAGGTGACCGGTGCTCGTATCTATCTGGATGATGCTGTTAGGAACAATGAGATCATTAAGATTGCTACAATCGATGGAACCTCCGAACAAATAGCTAAGGGGAAGGCTGAATTGGCGAGATGCCTTGAACTCCATTCCAGCACTACTAATACGACCACTTGACGGGCTCTGCCAGAGCCCCCTATGATTAAGAACACTTGTGCCTTGATTGGACCGTCCACGGACATTGTTACTTTGGGTAGTTTGTTTTCACCTGAGGTGAATAGTATGCTTAATGTTGTCAATAAAAACTGTCATATTTCAAACTCTTCTGTTGTTTGTATTTGTGAATGTATCATTAACTCATCTATAATCTAGGGGATTATAGATGAGTTTAAATTTGCCTATCAGTTCTTATGTAGCGCCTTGTAGTATTAAATATAATGTAGCTACCAATACTGCCCTCCTCTGCACTGAACATGCCTCCAACTTTGTAATACATGGTTCAATGTCTGATTTTCCTCTATACACCCCATCTTGTTTACTTCAAATCAACCCCATGGCTGTAATTTACAAAATTGATCTCTTTGTTACCCTTCAGCTTGAATTCCCATATACCATGACATCATCTGGGATTCCCTCACCAGGGGGCTCTGGCGTGGTCCTGAAACCATCTTATCAATATGCTAAAAACAAATAGAAAATAAATTTTCTGCCTACCTCACACTTCTCATCGTTAAACCTTTCGATTGGCTACACTTGCTTGAATCACAACTGGTACACAAGGCCTGTTCACAACAATTCTGAGCATCCATTGTATCTCACATTTGATAACTGTGCCATCGGGACCAAAACGGTTAATGTTAATCTTAATCAGAATAAGGCTCCAGCCATGACACAAAAATAACTATCTAACTGTTGGATGTGCTAATTTTCAATCAATTGCAAATAAAACCTTACTTGCTGATGAGATTTTTTCTGATAAGCTACTAGATGCATTATTTATTACTGAGACATGGATTAATAATGTAAATAATGATGTGACCCTTAAAAATCTAAAATAAACATGGACTCGAGTTTCTGTCCCTCCCTCGTCCCCAGGGTAGGGGCGGGGGTATTGGGGTACTCTTTAGACCTGAACTTAACCTAGAAATTAATAAATCACCTGCTGTTGCCCCATCTACCATGAAAATAACTATGTCTATGAAAAATTCTAAAATAACCTTTGTCAATATTTATAGACCAGAACCTTCTAAAAAGAATAGATGCCTAATCCAGGTTCTCCGATGACTTTCATGACATCCTTGCCCATTATACAATCTTTCAGCATAAAATAATTTTTCTGGGTGACTATAATTTCCATATGAATAAGCCAAACAGACCTGAGGTTATAAAATTTTATGAATTTCTAGAATTGTTTTCTATGAACCAATGGGTTCACGAACCAACTCATATCCTGGGAAATACATTGGACCTGGTGTTTAACCTGGAAAATGATACGATTATAACTAAATGTAAAATTGATGAGTATGTGTCAGATCACAAATTAGCTATTCTCACATTAAACATCACTAAACCTATAAGCAAGGATAAAATTATATACTGCAGAAATTATAAAAAAAATTAAAAACATTTTTGTCTCTGATCTACAGGCTATGTTTGCAGGTGAAGATAAATGGAAAAATAAATCTGTCTGATATGATTAATTACTATGACGAATGCTTAACCAAATTGTTGGACAAACATGCCCCAACTAAGCGTATTAAGGTTACTGTTAGAAGGGCAGCTCCATGGATGACTGAATATTTAAAAAAAGAACGAGCACTCAGGAGGAACTTAGAACGCAAGATGACCAGATCAGGATTGCATATTGATAAACATAACTTCTCTGCTCAAAGGAATAAATATAACAAACTATTGAAATCTGCACAATCTGAATACTATCTTGACATTATTGAGGATAAGAAAAATAATCCTAAAAATTTATTTAAAACAATTGATGATTTACTTTGTAAAAATAAATCGACACCCCTCCCTGACCATCAGGACCCTAGCGAACTCGCGGAGGATTTCAACCTGTTCTTTCACGAAAAAATTTAAAAATCAGGGCCAACATTGACAATATGCATAAACACAATCTTACACCAGAGGGCACTACAAACAATAATGGCCTGGCAACTAGGGGGGGGGGCCCTCCTACCAAGCTGGATCATACTACCCTAGAAACTTATAGAGAACTGACAACGGATGAAGTACGCCTTCTTATCAGGAAATCAGCAAAGAAATCATGCAGTTTAGATCCTATGCCGACATGGATGCTACTCGAATTCATTGATATACTACTCCCCATAATTACCAAAATTATTAATCTGTCCATTACCAATGCCGACATGCCCTTTAGTATGAAAATGGCACTCATCACCCCGCTACTTAAAAAAATTGGCTTGGATCTTATCAAAGCAAATTATCGGCCGGTATCTAATCTACCTTACATCTCAAAGCTGACTGAGAGGGCAGTGTCTTCCCAACTGGTTCCTCATTTGGTCAGAATTGGCCTTACTACCAAGTTCCAGTCTACATATAAGGATGGTCATAGCACTGAAACTGCATTAATAAGGGTCCACAACGACATACTCAGAGCACTAGACAACAAGGACTCAGTTATGCTGGTCCTTCTGCACCTCTCTGCTGCTATTGACACCACTGACCATGGTATTTTGCTGGAGAGACTTTATAATCGTTTTAATGTGACAGGCATGGCGCTGGACTGGATCAGGTCTTACTTGACTCATAGTGTCAGGAGTCCCACAGGGATCTGTCCTCGGACCTATTCTCTTCTCTCTATACATGTCCCCTCTGGCGGACATTCTCGAAGAATATGATATGGCACATCACATTTATGCGGACGATACCCAGATCTACATGCCTATCAAGAATAACTTTACTGGAACCCATCTAAATAGACAGAGACTGGAGAACTGCATTAGTAAAATCAGGTTTTTTCTCATATCAAACAAGATGAAATTGAATGATGATAAAACAGAATTGCTAATTTGCACACACAGTAGATCATCAGTAAGATGGTACCTTACCGGTTCTGATGGCCTGAGGATTGGAGCATCGCACATTGGAAATAGCCCCAGTCTGAGGAACCTAGGTGTGATCTTTGACAGTCACTTGGACATGAAAGCACAAGTTAGGAACATGTGCAAGAAGGGATACTATCAAATTAGGAACATATCCACCACTAGACAATCATTAGATAGTAAGGCTACTGAAACTATTATACATGCTTTTGTCACCTCTACTTTGGACTATGGAAATGCCCTTCTCGCCGGTATCCCGGATGTGGATATTGGAAAACTCCAAAAGTTACAGAACTCTGCAGCAAGAGTAGTGGGACGTCAGAAAAAATTTGACCATGAAACTACACTGGCTGCCTGTTAGGGCGATTTCAAAATACTACTGATGGTATGGAAGGCATTAAATGGTATGGCACCCCCTTACATAATGGATCTCCTTGACCTCAAGAGACATACCAGAACCCTATGCTCAAACGCCCTCATTGACCTTGTGGTCCCTAACACCAACACGAAGACTGTAGGCGACAGAGCCTTTTCAGTATTTGCACCCATATTGTGGAACGACATCCCTAATGACATTCACACAGTATCTGTTTTCAAGTCTAACTTGAAAACCTTCCTATACAGGAGATACTACGGGTCTAAGCACGGTGAACGGACCATGTCCGATATTAGCGCTATATAAGCTTTATTATTATTATTATTATTATTATTATTATTATTATTATTATTATTATTATTATTATTATTATTATTATTATTATTATAAACCTAACACATTACTAACACCTGGCACCCCCACATAATAGTGTAAATGCCTGGCCTGGGTCACAGATTGCCTGCTTTGGTTTGACAAGAATGACCAACAGCGGTTGCAGACATATTCAGTGTATATCCTGTCCATAGTCGGCTTTCAGTGCCCTAAATCGGGCCATTTGCACTGATAATCACACACCACCCACTCCATAGAAATTTCAAATAAACTATAATTAGGCATTTATACACATAATATCATTTTCAAACTTGGAACACATAATGAGATGAATCTTCTGAATTATTTTGTCATCCAAAAGCAAACAAAACAACCATTTTAATCAAATTTTCTAATAACTTCTCATATATGCAACCCACACACAAAATCTGAACACAACATAAAACCACCTCTAAACTCACCCCCTTTGACAATGCCTGGTTAAATTGTCCCCCAGCAAGGTTATTGCTCGCCCGCTCATGTTATTAAACCATGATTTCACGTTATGTTTGTTTGTTTGTTTGTTTGGGGTTTTACATCACTTTCAACATTATTTCAGTTATTTCGTGATGAGACCTACTTGTAGCAGATATAGTGCTGCCTCACTGAATTGTCATGTCGCAGGTCCTTGACATGACAACCCACCCGGTCACAGATTTACAAGGACAACGGGTTAACCCTTTAGGCACGGGCCTCAGCTCATGTGGGAAATTGTGTCATGAGTTCAATCTCGGCACGGCCGGGGTTCGAACCCACGACCTTTGGATCACCACAGAGGAACTGGTGCTAATAAGCTGGCGCCCTAACCAACTGCGCCACGGCCCGTGGCCTTCACGTTATGTATCGGTAATGAAGTCTATTGTTTTGATTCTCAAGCTCTCTATCCAGCACATTTTTGTCTACATATACCAGCACATTAATTGATTTTTTTTAATTGTGTGAAAATATTATGCTGATTTTAACAAAACTATTATTTATTACAGTCGTTCACCAGCAACCTCCTTTCAAACAAGTTTCAAACCTTAGTTTTCGACGAGGAACAGATAACTTCAATGGTAAGTGCAGGTATGTCAAGAAATAAAATCTGTGATGACTTCCTTTGAAAATGTAACATACAGAACACTGGTAAAAAGCAGTTTCCATGCTGGTGGCCGAGTTTGATTCCCGTATGGGCCGAAGATTTTGGTCATGCACCATGATTGTGTAATTTCATATCTTTCTACGTGTCTTCCTTTATCTCAAATATAGTGAAACCACTTTATTGAATATTCAATAAATCTGGCTAAAAATAAATCTCTATTAACCTATCGACATCATCATATTAACATGATGGTCGTTTTTCTTTGACACACATTATATTCACTTAACTTGAAAGGAATGGCAAAAAGACATTAAATAAGGAAAGACAAAAAGACATTAAATAAGGAAGAAAAAAAACATCTCCAATTAGCAGTTTTATGTTTAAAAAATATATCAATATTATTGTTTTACAGTTTCAGAGGAGCAAATCACCAAAAACAACATACTAATCGATGATTTGCTGAAATACCGCAACGCCAAAGCCGTCCCAAGGATTCTCTACAATAGAGTACCCAAGTGTGGAAGCACAACTGTCCAACACTCTATCAAGTTTCTTATGAAGAAAAATAATTTCAAATTCGAATCCTACCATGGACTACATCCTCAACTCTTTCCCCAGGTGTGGTATCTAAAAATAAATTTGAATCCATAAAAACCCAAAACAATAACAAAAAAACACAGTTGTTGACTATTGTTGATCCTGAAGTATATAAAATATTGCCCCAAACTTGTAGAATGATCTTAATGATATCGGGATTAATGCCACGGTTGAAGTCTAAAACTCACTTATAAAGACACACTTTTTCTCTCTCTTATAAAGACATACTATTTTATTATCATTGTTACTTTATCAAAGTAAAATGGTCTCAACTCCTGCCCAACATTTTACCCTGCATATATATCTGACATGTCTCCCAAGTATGTCTAACCCTCCGTTGACTTCTTTTGAAGTGCAATTTATCATCGGAGTTTTACATATTGCATTCTGAATTTAGAATCTAGAACAAGAAATATATTATTCTAATTTTGAGATTTGTTTCTTTACAAGATAAAGAATGAATGCGTTACTGAACTTTTTAAAAATATTTTCAGGAAAAGTTTATTTTGGAATTTTTTAATTTATCTACACCAGTTTTGTACGATATGCATATCTTCTTTGTGGATTTTGAAGCGTAAGTACATTGACAAATGAAAATCTTTTATTCTTTGATGTCTCGATCTTTCAAAAGTACTTATTCACAAAAGATCGATATTACTTTTTATCAGTCTCAATGTGTTAAACATCAGACGTTTATTAATCTTATTCCTCGTGCCAAATTTAAATTTCCTAATTATCTGGCCTGAGGCATGCGTTTTTTAAAAAGAAATCTTTAATGTTATTATATGAACATTAACAACCAGTCACAAAAGTTTGGTGTGTAATAAATATTTTTTATTTTATTATTTCAGCCATGGGAGAGAATTTCCAGTTTATATCAATGTTGTTAGGGATCCCCTCAAGCGTTTTATTTCTAGATATCATTACATTAGGACTATCAAGCCAATCATAAATGCACTACATTTAGAGGACCATATAAACATGGTAAAGGAAACTCCTTGATTTTGTTTAATATATGTTTGTCTATTTTAATTCCTCATCCAAGTTCTCATAAGAGAGCTATTAATGTTTTAGATTTTAGGAAACATTTATCCTGGGGCAACAGGAATTTAAAAATTATATATCGATTCAATTTACAAGAAAAGTATAATTGAGTTAATTTGTTAAGTTTAAAATACCCTCTAAATTTGATTTGAATAATTCTGAATGATCAAGAACACCAAGCTCTAAACTCACAATGCTAAATTCCTCACTCAAAATGCCAAATTCTCGACTCACAATGCTAAATTTTAACTCACGATGTCAAATTCATAACTCATAATACTAAATTCTCAACTCATAATATCAAATTCTTAATTCGCAATGCTGAATTATAAACTCACAATGCTGAATTCTAAACTCACAATGCTGAATTATAAACTCACAATGCTGAATTCCAAATGCATAATGCCAATTTTTTATTCGCGATGCCAAATCCTAATTCAATGGCAATTTCTAAACTCACAATGCCAAATTACAAAGCCTTTAAATATTTATTTAATACTTCTAATTTTCATTTGAGAGCTAACGTTTAAGTTATATTGAAGAAAGTGATATGATATTTTTGATGTGCTGTCTTCGGGCCACATGAATGAAAATCATGAAGTTCACTTGTTATATTTGTTTGTGACGTTTCCTTCGTTTCCAAATAAACCTACAATAATAGATCTATTAATAATAATTGCAAAAAAGTTAAAAGGATATACACCTTGAGAGCTCATTAGATACTTAATAAGATGTCTCAGGCCATAAGATGTTTAGCTCCTGTAGTTCACAGAGAAATGATGATGCCTTTTAAAACATTAATCATGAAATTCATGTTATTTGACAAGTAGATAAGCTCTGATACATTTTCATTAGCTATGCTGACTATGCTAGCATAGCTTCTGTACTCAAGGGTAGAAATTGTCTGTCATTTTGTCTGCCGGTCGGCTTTGAAGCTACTGGTTAGAGTTCTTAACTATTAATGGATAGATAGATTTTTCAGGAGAACAATTCTATTTTATTTTTGTTAGGTTCAGTTTTTTCTTTGTTTTTTAATGTTTTTTGAAAATATCTAATTCGATACCACTGTTGTCAAAGAGGTTGCCATTTTGAATAACATGACAACTATCAGCCAATCAAAATCGAGATAACAATGAAAGTTGAGATCAATATATAACATGGTCCTGGACACACTGTCCACCAGAGGCACACGCAAGCTATGTGAGGGTACACACGATTGAAACCCGCCGGCGGAAGGCGGCGAAATCCGCCGACTCGCCCGCCTGTACACAATCGTATGCAAAGTTGCACTTTCCGCCGGACCAATCGTGTGTAAGCGTATGGCCCGGCAGATTTGGCGGACCGCCGTTTTCGCTGAAAATATGTGGTTGTTGTATAGGGTTTCCCTGTTCTATATTTATGTCAATCGATCAGAGCAATCCCCTCCAAAATAGTAGACATTATTCGCCCACTGCACAAACCCATTGCAACGAGAAGATCTTGATGGTCCTAATATAGATTTGGACAAGAATAGTCTAATGTGATACGTTCACCACGTCGCCCTCTGGTGGAGTTTGGGTCCCGGATTGGCAGAAGTCATCCTTTGCCCTAGCAAAAGATTTAAATGATCATTTACGAAGCAATTTACAGGCATTTCCAGAATATGTTCACAAACATTACAAAAAATCGATGGTCGGCATAGCTCTAAGGCCATTGGCCTATCTCAATGGTGTAGCCAGGATTTTCTGAAGGGGGGGGGGCTGAAATCTGGATATGTTGGACAACCTAGTCATTATCAGCCCCCTTCCTCCTTTGCAGCCCCAAAGTACTAGTAATGTTTTTTTTAATGTTGGGGGGGGGGGGGGGGGGGGGGCTACGCCACTGTATCTTTTATCGGCCTAACCTCATTAAGATCTAATTTGTTTCAACTGTATCAAAAAGATGATTATAAGTCCTATTTTATCTTTATAATAATATAAATGAATGAATGGTAAAGATTATTTCAGACAGTTGATGAGTGTATAGAAGAAAAGAAACCGGAATGTATGAGGCCTGTCAGTCAGCTCATGTACTTCTGCGGTGCTCCCTGTGTGTTAGTATAAAAAAATACCATTTAATTTAAGATTAGAAAACTGTACCAGGAAAGATCCACCCTAATTCTACATGAGATGTATTTAAAGATCTCCTTTTCACTTGAAATAATTGTTCTGATCTGTCTTATCCCATGTCGTGTCATATCATATTCTATTTTCTATTTTCTACCGATTCAAACCAATCCTTTTTATGTCCCTATGATCAGTTTGAGTCAAGTTATGCATGAAGTGACCATATAGATCATAAGCAAGACCATTATATGCTCACAATGTGCCAAGCAATGCCAGGCAATTGTTGTGATTGGACAAATGTTATCACTCAATGGTATGACCAAATATATGTTGGTCCTGTTGATAATGACCATCTTGTATATTCATTCATTCCTGATCTGTGTCCTATTCAGTATTGTCCAAGCTTATCTTCAATGATCTCATCCCATTCCATCATTGTGCATATATATATATATATATATATATATATTCATTCCTGATCTGTGTCCTATTCAGTATTGTCCAAGCTTATCTTCAATGATCTCATCCCATTCCATCATTGTGCATATATATATATATATATATATATATATATATATATATATATATATATATATATATTCATTCCTGATCTGTGTCCTATTCAGTATTGTCCAAGCTTATCTTCAATGATCTCATCCCATTCCATCATTGTGCATATATATATATATATATATATATATATATATATATATATATATATATATATATATATATATATATATATATATCTGTGTGTGTGTGTTTGTGTGTGTGTGTGTATGTATTCATTATTTGTTCTCATGTTTTAACAGAAATTTGACAGAAGAGGAGAGTCTGGCTATTGCTAAAAAGAATGTCATCAAACATTATGCGGTAGTTGGTATAACAGAGGATTTGTCCAAGTTTTTTGAAGTCCTTGAAGTTGTGTTGCCAACCTTTTTTCGAAATTCCGTGGCATTCTATGAGAAATCAGGTAAAATTTACAAATATTTAAAAAAACTATTCCTCCAGATCATATTTAAAATGATATTCCCTTAATTGGCTCATTGTGCTCTGATATTTTGTATTGTATAACAATCACTTTGACCGACCCCACTAGCACAGTTGGTAAAGTGTAGGATCTGTGCCTTTGTTGGTTAAAATAAGTGGAGGACGGTGGGTTCAACTCCCACTGCCGGCAGTGTTACTTTCACACTGGGTAAAAGGCTCGAAAGTCGACCTGATATGGCCATAGTTGCTGAAAGGGTCGTAAAAACACCATTTCACATTTCACATAACAATCACTTTATATTGACGAAGTAATATGTTTCAAGTATATTATATTTTCCTACATTAGAGTGGTAGTCGGAATTGAGTACTACCTGCAGTCATTGCCCTATATTTGATACCATTATATATTTAGAATTCTCAAAGTTATAAATACCTGCCTTGCTCACAAAGATATCAAATCTTGTAATCAGACAAATAAACTGACCAATCAGTACAGCTATCAGAACAAAACAGAATCGATTTCAGTTAGCATGTATTCCCCCGCCAATCAGTTCACAGCCAGATTTGCATGAATACAGCTGCCACAGACGTCTGTAAGATATCCAGATCATGTGACCACAACTGCTTCATATCTGCTTTTGCAATCATTGTTTTGAATATTATCTCAGCATTTTTGATAGCTCAGTAAAATATAAGCCAAAAAATATAACATATTTTAGGGGACAGTTTATGCTACTTATAAACTTATCTTGTCATCCACCATGACAGGATGTGTTGATTCCTAAAAGGAAAGTATCAAACATTGAGTGTTTGGCATGGAACCAACATGGGGGATTAAAGAGTTAAAAAAGGCATAGCGATGAAAGCAATCACACCTATAGTTTTGCGATAAAAATCTTTTAGTTTTTAGTTCTTGCCAAGCCGTGAAAACACAGAAACCAAGATGGCCGAAAGTTGGTCGAAGATTGCATCAAAATCTTCAGGGCCTCCCTCTTTACTGGACTTTTTTCTCAATAAACCCATAGGAGAGGATTTTGTAAAGAATAAAGAGCTAAAATAATGAAAAAAAAGAGAAATCTTCCTTAGTAAATAAAGTATTGAATATTTTTATATCAATTAAAATATATCATGTTATGTTAAATAATACACCTGATTTTTTCTATTTTGCAGGAGACAAAAATGTTTCAAGTCACAAAAAGAAAATAAAATTATCAAATCAGCGAATCATGAAAGAGATATTAAGTCTTGAATATGAATTCTACTACTTTATCAAGCAAAGATTCTACAACGTACTACAAACAATTCAGGCTTGGAAAAAATCAAATCAAGAGAGACACACCAGACAATATAATAAGTGATGATTGTATTTAAGTACAGCAATTTGGTTTTATTTATTTTCAATCTCAATAAGATGATGTCAATTTTCCTTCAAATGTTTTTAGTAGGATTCTAATGAAGTGGCGACAATGTGGGTCAAAGGAAACTTTCAGTGTTTTGCACAGCTAATATGTCCAATCACTTTTACAGCAATAAATTTGCAATTTTGCAGCAATAAAAACACCACCATACACACTTTGTATAATTTCCATATGTAAATACACACTCACACACACATATATGCATATATATATATATATATATATATATATATATATATATATATATATATATATATATATATATATATATATATATATATATATATATATATATATATATATATATATGTAAATCATTCAATCTAACTTAAAATTCGTTTGTTATCGCCAAATACTTTGTAAAATTGGAATTTAGTGTATTAAAAACATAATCATGATTAAATGTTATTGCAATGATTAAATGTTTTTTAGACATTACATAACATTATTGAAAATATTCCTGATTTCATTGCACAACCATAATCATCCATTGAACAATTGTATGTGATTATTGAATACAAGTATTGATAAAATCTGCTCAGGATTGTACAGTTTGTCAAATGCAGATAACTGGACCCCAAAATGGTTAGCCTGTATAAGAGGCACTCTTAAATCCCTCCGGTTGGATCATTTGCTAGACATGCCTTCAGAAATTGTGAGTATGAGCAAGATGACATACATCTCTATTTAATACTAAACTAAATGAATGTTATGCCTCTGAATGGCACCAGAATATAGACATCCTTAGGAGCTGTTCCTCCTACAGTATCTTCAAACAGGAGCTCAAACAAGAACCATACCTAACAGGAGAAAAGGCAAGGATCCTCAAGAAAGAGAAAGAGATGGATGACGAACACAGTCCCTGGCCAATACCAAGAAAGGTTTCAATCTGATTAGATCTCTTCAGTTGGATGGGGACTGACTGTGTTATCCTAATTCTTGTTTATATTGGATCTGGTGGAGGTGTCAGCACCTCTGAAATAGCACCTCAGGAGTGTAGGTGTTATTGGTTTCTATCAATACCTCATAAGAATACCTTGCAGGTCCAGTATGGGTTAGCTTATTTAACTTGTGGGGGAACATGACAGGATGTAACACACATGGCGAATTGTCATACCACATGTGGTTAATGCGGTCAGCAGCCACAATGGGGTACAGAAGAGGATCAGCACAAGGTGAAACATCATGATGTTTGATTGTATGTTCTAGCGTCAAATAATATACATTTTGCAAAATAATGCAATCATGAAATTTCTGTCATTTTCTAACATTGTTGGAATTTAGGATTCATGCACATTTCATACATATCTGTATGGGAAAGTTGGAAAGTTAATCTGCAAGCTGACAGGAAAGATGGTCAGAGAGGGTAAGGAACAAGGTTTGATTGTGAGCTGGCTGGCTGCCACGTGGATGAGGGTGTGAAACCACCCAGCTGTGGTGGCAACCAAGCTTGGACCTTTGATGCATCTCTTGTCAACTCTAGGTATATTACTCTAAGGTTCTAGCTTGTTTGATGTAATCAGCAAACAAGAAAAAGATAAATTATAGCAATAAATATATAAATGTATTGCTACAATTTAAGTGGTCCTTAAATTATGATAAGATATATATAAATTACATTTTTTGTTTTTAATAGTTATATACATTGTTGTTAACACTTCTAACAACATTGTGTGATGTTTCAAATGGGTTATTAAAGATATATCTTAGTCTGCCTTAGATACTTTTACATCATGGATAGCAAGAATTCATCTCACCTTTTGTTCAAAACTATGCCAAGCAAGAACATCTTTTAACTTTAACTTTACACTTGTATTAACTTTACACTTGTATTCATATTCCTTGACATGTGCTCCTAGCTGGTCAGCTCAGCAGATATGATATTGCCCTGTTTCACCCCAACCTGGCCTCTTTCAGGGTGCAACACACATCCACATGGGACTGTCACCATGACTACGGCCAACTGACCCTGGTTATCTTTGGTTACAAGTGCATCTAAGAATAGCTAATCCCCGGTTTAGACACTCAGAAGACCATGCAATTTCTCAGAGGCAAACATTTTGTTACAAAACATACCAAAACACACTTTAAAACATCATAAATGAGATTTTTTTACCCCCAAGGTCCGAGAAAACATATTAAGGATAGATCTCATCCAAAAATAAAAACAATTATCATTTTGGAAAGGATACTTTTGAAGCTGAAAACTACAGCTCCTGTATATGTATATGTGGGACTTGCAAGGTACATCACTAGAAATGGCAGACATAGGGATATAACTTTTTTACTATTCAGAATACATCTACAAATGATATGTGATCGAATGTCAACCTTCTTAGGCTATTTTGATCAAATATTGCCAGTGACCTTGAAGTGATCTTTCAATGACTTTGAAAATAGAAAGTCTATTTCTACGAAATTATCTACATGTTTTATTATCCTATCATCTACATCTTTCAAATACGAGCTCGTATAATTAACAATTTGAGAGCAATTTATAGTTTTGTGGTCAATCTATAAGGGAAAACAGAGGAAAATACTCTAATACTAAGTTTTTTTTAAATAATATAAAAATGCCAGCTTATTGGGGTTAGTTTATGAAAATATATAGAATACTTAAAACACATTAATACAGGAAAACACATTAATACTAAAAAGAAATTGAAAAAAAGTCCGTCAATTTCAAGATTTATTATGAAGCTAAAATGATTAGAAATAGCTTAAATCGGTAGGGTTACAAAAGTGACAAATTGATGACTTTAATTTGACCTCACATTTATTTTTGAGATATTAGATAAATCAAATATTAATCTAATTTCAGAAAATAATCAGCAATAGGTTGCCCTTATCATAATAATACCTAAAAAAGAAGAAATATTCCCTGAAAAATATGAGAAAATTAGTCATGAATAGAAATGATTAAAAAAAAAATACAATAAAAAAAAATTCAATTGGGTTATAACATTTTGATAATTTTTGAAAAAAATGGCATTCTATGTGGTTGATTTGGTAAATGGAAGACGGCCAATATTAGATTTCACTGAAAGTGCTCTGCAGGGTGCTTTCTGGACGTCCGCTCCTCCCACTGCTATAAACCCGTTACATGCGCAATGTCACTCATTCTCGCTGATGTATTCTTATGAGGTATTGTTTCTATCAAATCCGGTTTGGAGGTGCTTTGAAGAAACCTCTGTTTTTCATAGTTTATGCGGGTTACAGGTGAGTTGTAACACAGTCTACATATATTTATGCATTTTCTTGGGGAGGTTTTTACGACTTTTTATCGATTCGAATTGGTTTTGATAGCTTCATTTAATGTTTTTTAAATTAAAAATCTCTCTCCCATGAAGCCTCCAGAATATTTCGTTTATTTTGCGATTTGTATCACCCCGGCGTGGGGTTGGAATGTCTAGTTGTTTAACAAATATTATTCATCTTGTTTCTTTATTTTGTGTGTAATATGAGAATTTTTAGGATAAAATACCTTGTTTTTGTTAGGTTCTTGGCCAGTTTTTCTAGCTTTTTCTTTTGGCCATTTGTATTCCAATATTGATTTGCAACCTGGTTTGGTTGGAAACAAACTTGGACAAGAAACTTCTTTTGAACCATACTTAAACCTACTAGAGCCAAATCTCGCTACAACCCAAAGTAAATTTAGGTGTTATAGAAACTACCTACCCATAGTAGCAGGAAGGTATGTAGACACTCTGAAACAGGACAGAATATGCATGCTTTGCACAGCTCAAAAGATCGGGGATGAATTTCATTATATTTGTTAATGTACTGCCTTTACAAAAGACAGAGCCAGATATATCACTGAGGAGTACACTTGTCACCCAAAAACCTTAAGCATGAGTAAACAATTTAACAGTAGGGATGTAAATGAACTGAAACAAGTGTTGATTTTAAAAAATCAAGCTCGCTTAAGTTTGCAAAATCCCAAGGCAAAAAAACCCAAAATGAGCGTATAGTAGACTTTTCATAATATGTATAAACCCAAGGCAAAATCTTCTTACTCTAAAACACACTCACAAATCAACTCTCAAACAAAAGTGACATCTGACGGTGTAAGCAGAATTATTGAGCCAAAACATGGCTGCCATGGACCGATAATCGGGGTAAGCTCCATAGACTTACAGTTTAATCATATCAAAACCTCGAACATTCAGACCTAAAGTCAAAACAAACGCGAGCGAAAATGTTGCAGGGTTTACAAAAAGTATAATTAACTGCCTCCACAAGTAAGCAAGCCAATCAGCATAATAGAAATTGCACATCCCACGATCATCTTTGTAATGATACAAAGTGTGTATGGTGGTGGTTTCTATGGCATTATGCTGCTAAACTATCACTATACATAACTTATATCCTCAGGGATTATCAAATCAGAACCGTCCAATGCCCTGTATGTGTATAATAGGTATCTATGTGTTATTAAAAACTAATATTGAATATGTCTATAGTACTGTGTAGCTAATTCATCAATTTAAATAACAGTTTATATTTAAATAACAGTTTATATAGGTCGTGTGGCCTTGTGGGCCCCTAATGTAACTACCAGGTGGCACCACCATCTACATTTCTCCCATGATACTACAGTGTCCTCTATGAGAAATAAATATTTTGTCATTGTCATACCCCCTCTTGTGGATTAAATTTGTGTACCAATTTCTCTTTTCCTCATCTCAGTGTACCTCACTATAGTTTTCAGAAGTTGACATGTGCAATATTTACCACCCAAACATCAGAAATGTTTTACAGAGAGAAAAACAATATTGAATACATACTACACATCGATATCTGTGACATGGTGGCGACAGAAGAACATATGACAGAACAAAGAGAAGATCAACAAAATAAACAGGGAGAAATCGCTCAATAATTCTATCCAAAAATCCAAGAAATCCTGGAGGTCAAAATCCCTGATGTCCAACAAAGATGCAAAGCCATGGGAAAATTGGCATTCCAACAGAGGATTGATAAGCGTATATCTTCTGAAGTGTAGATGAACATTTCATATTTTTTTATTGTGTGAGATCATTATTTTCTATATTTTACACGTTTGCAAAAACAATTCATTTCCATATGTATTCTGACGTACATATACATGTTTAGATGTATACCAGAAGGAAGTATGTTATTAATGGCAGGTCTGAGTAACAAACTTCCCCCAGCTTCCATTTTCAACAAATTAAAACAATAAATTCATTATTATACTGTGAAGTTATATTATCTCTAAATAAAAAATAAGAAATTTGAATAATTATAATCGTACACATAGCTATAGATTATCTAATAATGTTTAAAAATAGACTCTGGCATGTTTCTATAATCATGATAATTACACTTGATAGCTGAAGATTACATTTTGGTTTACAAAAGTGCAAGGATGAATGTAGAATCGATGAAAAGTTTAAAATACTCACGAAAAAAAAACTTGAATTGTATTATTAGTTATCATTTTGTGTCAGCATTTATTTTTATCATATTCAAACGTTTACTGAACAAAATAAATGAACACTAAAATGGAATCTCTGTCTCCTATTAAACATCATCAAAATCCTTTATATTTACCTGGGCGAAGACGGCCCCTTCAAAACATTCCCATCCCTTTGGGAATTTTCCAGAATTTGAAATTTACCAGAGGGCTACATGCACGGAGCCAAAGACTAGATTCTTTGACGGAGCACACACACATTGTCATTGAGCATGAGTGTGGCTTTCGCTTTCGTTTTCTACCGGAACCAGAACCTCTTACTTTAGCGCCACCTACAATAAACATGGACGTCACAGAGACGGACGAAGTTCCCGAGTCAGATTTGATTAACTTTAACGATTTCCTTACTTCCTACGCCACGTTGTTGGAAGAGGATGATTTCTGCGCTGAGACACCATCTCAGAGGGAACAATTCATCATGGAAAGAATGGGTACATCCGCCGACGTGATAGAGGAGCTGCACAAAGTGTGTGGGTGAGTGCTCGGCAATTTCTATTTTCGATTTCTCAAAATCTCCGACTGAAGAATGATACATAGGAATCACCTTATGCATCACAGGGAGACAGAGAGCGAGTCTGGAAGAAGAAAAAAATTATCCTTCCATGTGTGTATATATAATATTAGTATGAGCATACATATGTTGAGTTGAACATTTTTTTTCTTCCAGACTCGCTCTGTCTCCCTGTGTTATGCATGTAACATTTTTCCTAACAGTTTTTTCCCATTTTGCAGAATTGAAACATTGACATGTGAGGGGGAAGTTGAAAGGTTAAACCCAACACAGGCATGCGAAAAATTACGGGAAATCCCCGAAGACTTGCAGCTTTCCACAGTTGAGTATGTATTTTACAGTGTTTTTGTTCAATTTTGTTATTCCAACAATACCTGTAGGCTGTATTCATCATCAAAATAGACTTGAAATCCAGTTTTTCCAGAAATACCATGCACTGCTCATCATATTGAACTTTCTCTACTGAATGAACTTGACCTCCAGCAGTTATGAGCCATGCTGTCTTGCACCTAGTAGGAATCAGGGCCCAGTAGGAATTCCTACATTGTGCAACTGCCCAAAGTAGGAATTCCTAGATTATATATATCAATAACTGATATGACTGGACAATGTTAAACATTAAACATTACAATGTTTATTAGTTTTCTATTAAATTTTGTATTTAGAAAAAATAACAGACACTTCCTCTGGCTTATTTGGACATTATTGGCATTAAAGAATATGGTTACAAATTTTGATTGACTAGTACATTATAATAGAGATATGACATTTTTGGAAATAGAAATGTTGATTGTCATTTTACTTTGACAAAAAATGTACAAACATTTTTTTTTGTATAGTAATTGTAGATCTACATTGACAAGCCCCCACCCAGATATCTACCTATTTGCCAATGAGAAATGTACATATCACTGATAAAATCATGTTTTTTATGCACACAACTAATATCAGTGCATGCTCATATCATCATTATTATTATAACAGTGCTATGTTCATATTGCCTAAACCTCCTCATTCTTGTTCCTGACATTTGGATTCTTGACTCTGATATTCCTACTTATTTGCACAATTTAGGAATTCCTACTTTGTCCTGCACAATGTAGGAATTATTCCTACATTGTGCAATATTCCTATTTTGTGCATGACAATGCCACCTACTTTTTAAAATGAAAGAATTTTATATCAAAATATCCATGAAAATGTCATTAATAGAGATCAATAGAACAGGATAATATAATTATGACCTTTCCTTCATCATGCAAATTTTGTTTGCACTGATTTAATGGCTTGTGGATTTTGAGAACTATTTTCAAACACACAAGTAAATTGCTGTGATTGTTGACAATTTTTGGTGTTAAATGTCAATTGACTTATTATTGATGTATATATTCTTTTACTTGCAGAATGCAGAAGAAGGAGATAGAAAAAAGAAAAAACCTTGTTTATAAACAGTTCAGATTGAAATTAACAAAATATAGATTTCTCCAAGAACCAATGGTGAGTTCCCAAGCTAATCAAATTAACTATTTAAAAAATCATTTAAAAAAAGTTGTAAAAGTTTAATGTCTGAAACAATAGCAATATGAAGATTCTGAAATATTCTTTCAGGTACATGTGTTGAAATCATCAGAAGCTGTTTTGCCAGAGGAGTGTGTGCAGCTGCCGGAGTTGCTGATCAGTGTGCGCGTCCACAACCCCTTCCATTTTAAGGGTGGCACTAATGCTAAAGGCTTGCAAACGGTGAGCGTCAATGCTAGCATCATATCATTCTAGACTTGTTGAAAGATCCAAAGACTTTAGGGACCATTTTAGGCAAAGAAATTCTTTGATCAAACAGATATAATGTGCTAGAGAGATGTTTTGCCTTACATGTCTATTTCCATTTTTTTACCCAACAGCCCTAAAGCTGAATGGGGTATTGTTATTGGCTGTGGCAGACTGATGGGTGGGTAGCAACTGCATAGTTTGTCTCGGCTAGTTCTGATCAATGATAAATCGATATTTTGATATTTAACCTTGCTGCATTGTAAACTTGACCGATATTCAGTTCACAAAGTTTTGCTGCAGATCATTTATGATCTTTCATTGCTTATATTGGTTTGAATTTGTCATAAATTGATACCTGAAGTGTTTCATAAAACAAGTACCGTATTTACTCGTATATAAGACGAGGTTTTTTTCCAAAAACTCTTAGTTAATGTTTAGGGGGTCGTCTTATACACGAGAGCAGTCTTATACTTGAGTATTTACGGTAAAACGTAAATACGGTAAAACGTAAATACGATGTTCATATTTTCGAAATAACGAATATCAGACGTAGCAGATTGATTTTAATTGCGTTTTAAATGATAAATAAAGGTATTTACCCAATATTATTGGTCTATTATTTCAAAACGCTTTGTTTTGACTTTGTTCTCACTGATTCCAATTATCAGCGTTCAGTTTTGCGTTTCGTCATTGTCTCCACTGCTTTGAGTCGTGTCTTCCCTTTTTGATTGCGTTTTAAATGATAAATAAAGGTATTTACCCAATATTGTCACAAATTGTTCGAGAACAGAACAAAAACATC
Source organism: Amphiduros pacificus (assembly GCA_949316495.1). NCBI lineage: Eukaryota > Metazoa > Annelida > Polychaeta > Phyllodocida > Hesionidae > Amphiduros > Amphiduros pacificus. Next base: position 28,796,792 of record OX439010.1, on the reverse strand, counting down.
AATCCACTTAAAACGCAATTAAAATCGATCCACGTGTGAAAGCATTTCTGTCAACAAGGGAAGACACGACTCAAAGCAGTGGAAACAATGACGAGATGCAAAACTGTGAACGCTGATAATTGAAATCAGTGAAAACAAAGTTAAAACAAAGCATTTTGAAATAATATGTTTTAAATGATAAATAAAGGTATTTACCCAATATTATCACAAATTATGCTTTGCAGGTCGAGAATTTCTCCACGAAGGAAAACATAATACGATGTACGTGACGTCCTTGATCTTAGTGTCTGGGTGCCCACGAGACAAAAGTAGAGCGGCCAACATGTCAAATTGAACTTTCATATCCGTAGCAGATCGATTTTAATTGCGTTTTAAATGATAAATAAAGGTATACACATAATATTATCACAAATTACGCTTTGCAGGTTGAGAACAGAACAAAACCATCCATTATTGCGCAATATATTAACAATCGTTTTCGCGCTAAAAACAAGAGCCTCTTCCCGTCACTTCCGCCTTTCAAAATTGCGACCACGTGTTGCGTTGAGTCGTGTCTTCCCTTCTTGACAGAAATGCCTTCACACGTGGATCGATTTTAATTGCGTTTTAAATGATAAATAAAGGTATTCACCCAATATTATCACAAATTATGCTTCGCAGGTCGAGAATTTATCCATGAAGTAAAACGTAGATATTATGTACGTGACGTCACGTTAATTCACGTCCGCAACACGAGGAGAAGCCTGGGATCCATCATTGCACAATATATTAATATTTCAATGCGTGTTAAGTAGGCTCTGATCGTTTTCGCGCCAAAAATAAGAGCTTGTCCCCGTCACTCCCGCTTTTTAAATGACGACCTCGTATTGCGTAATGCATGTTAAATGGATGAATGGTTTTGTTCTGTTCTCGACCTGCAAAGCGTATTTTGTGTTTATATTGGGTATATACTTTTATTTATCATTTAAAATGCAATTCTGCCAAATCTGCAAAGTCAATGATCACATGACTTGTGAGTCACGTGGTCAATCGATCCGCTACTTCACGGACATCGTATTTACGTTTTACTTTTACTTCTATGTCTATTAAAATTATTTATCATTTAAAGGTATTTACCCAATATTATTTCGAAACGCTTTGTTTTGACTTTGTTCTCACTGATTCCAATTCGCTTTGCAGGTCAAGAACAGATCAAAACTGTCCATTCATTTAACATGCATTACGCAATACTAGCGTGAAAGCAAATATCGGACAGGCGGACTACTGTCTACACGTGGTTGAATATTTCTTTGTGTATTAACACGCTTTGTTTTGATGCTAAGATCGATATAAACAATAATAATTAAAAGCGATATAATGAATATCATTGGCTTTATAATACACAAAGAAATATTCTCCCACGTGTTGGTCACGTACATCGTATTACGTTCTACATCGTGGAGAAATTCTTGCGAAAAATAATTTGTGATAATATTGGGTAAATACCTTTATATATCATTTAAAACATATTATTTCAAAATTAAAAACGCAATTAAAATCAATCTGCTACATCTGATGTCTATTATTTCGAAACACTTTGTTTTGACTTTGTTCTCGCTGATTCCAATTATCAGCGTTCACAGTTTTGCATTTCGTCATTGTTTCCACTGCTTTGAGTCGTGTCTTCCCTTTTTGACAGAAATGCTTTCACACGTGTTTCGATTTTAATTGCGTTTTAAATGGATTGATGTTTTTGTTCTGTTCTCAAACAATTTGTGATAATATTGGGTAAATACCTTTATTTATCATTTAAAACGCAATCAAAATCAATCTGCTACCTCCGATATTCGTTATTTCGAAAATATGAACATCGTATTTACGTTTTACCGTATTTACTCGTGTATAAGACCGTTAAGATCTTGTTTTGTAAGCATATTTACATTTCACTTTTAATATGACTGCCATGCGTCAGCTGAAGCTTGAATGGTAGCAGAGCCGATATCTCAAGAAAAACCAACTCGTCTTATATTCGGAAATTGTTTTTTTTCAAGCAAAATAAGCTCAATTTTGGGGGGTCGTCTTATACACGAGTCGTCTTATACACGAGTAAATACGGTAATAATAATGATAATAAAAAATCAAATAAAAGTATTTAAAAAAAAATCCCACATCATATATCTCCTAGTCTCACTTTAATGCTATAACGTTCAATGGCTATATGCCAAATATATGCCATATTTGGTTCAAGGTAGTTTATATATAGCTTTTATGGTATCATTTAGCTAACCAGCCATGTCTTATGGAATTTGAACAAGTTGATGTGAATGTTGTTTCAGTTGGTGCCAGATGAGGAGTGGCAGGTTTTGGGTCAGCATTTCCTGACCAATCTGAGGGACAAGATAACCTGTCTGTTGGATGATGTGGTACCTGGAGAATTCAGTGAGAATCCTGATCATCCCAAAGATGTTAAGTGCAAGGTGAGGACAGAAAACTTAAGTCTTACGTTTGTATTGACAAAAAATTGACAAAAATAGTTGATTGCAGAACATTTTCTTGATTTTATGAAATGATCATCTTTTGTCATTTATTAGCCAAACAAAACAAAATAATGCTGCTTGCCAAGCCAAATTTTCATTGTTCTCGTGAATAATTCTTTCTTTGTATTTTATAGTTAAAAAGAAAAATGGTATTGTGGAAAAATTATTAATTAGAAATTTGTAATCAGTTTGTGCAAAATATGTGTGTTGCATTACAAAATTATATGAATATTTTGACCTTATTGGATTGATACCATAAAAATGTAGTACCTGAGAATCTTTGCTCAAGAACAATAAACAATTTACATAAAGCATGTAATTTTCCAGGGGAAAAGTAGCCATTATGCTCAGGTCACGGGTGTAAAGTTGCCCATCCAATTATAGACTATCTGATACTTGAATGTTTTATGACCAGCTTTGTCCCATGCATTTCAGGACTTGTACAAATCTGGATTTTTCTTTATTGAGGACACATTTTACAATGATATGAGGGACCCTAACAACAGAGACTATAGCCAGTAAGTATGCACTGATAATAATTCTACTCAGTGGAACGATATGTTCAAAATGTAAAATTTACCAAAAATCAGAAACCAGGAAAGAATATTGATGACTGATAATGCACTACTCACAGTTCTACTCTAATGTTGTTTATGGTAAGTTTTTAAGATTACTCCCAAATTCATAATCAAAATCCACTGTTTCTAAAAATACCATGTATTGCCCGTCACATTTAAGTTACATCTCTGTTAGTTAAAACTTAATCTCTGGCAACAGGTCTCAAAGAAGCCATGCTCCCTTCAATTTAATATCAGCTGCATGGCTTGTCAGAAAATAATCTTTGCCTTTTATTAGTTATGAATAGCAAAGCCTTTACAGCAGGGGGGGGGGAGAAATTATTTGTCATTCTGTCTGTCCATCAACTTCTCACCTGAAACTACAGTTAAGATGTAATCTGAGGGGCCATATTCTGTCTTATTTTCCATTTTAGCTCAGAATTTGTTCTGTTTTTTATGATTAAAAAATCTAATAGCTATCAGTGAGTTGTCAGTTATGTTGCCATTTGTAATAACATAACAAATTCAATATGTAATATGCATTTTGATTGGACAAAATTATCATCTGCATAACCCAGGGAAAGAATTTAAATGATCATTTACGAAGAAATTTGCAGGCATTTCCAGCCTATGTCATGAACATTACAAAATTGGCAAAGAACAGCATAGTACTAAGGCCATTGGCCAGTGTTTAGAATGTGATTTGCAGATTTTGGTCAGATTAAATTTTGACCAATTCCAAAAGTTTTTTTTTGTTTTCTTTAAAAAAAGTTCTCTATCATCAAAGTTATTTGAAGTAAAGATGGCATTTATATAGGTGATTTTAACATATTTCTCTGCAGTACAGTCAGACCAAACCTACCTCTGTGAATCAGTGGAAGGGAGTATCCAACCTTATTATGCATTAATTGTTTTATCCATAAAAACTGAATGATGGACATAAGGACCTTGAATGTTTTAATTTTGTAGCTGTACTGACTATGATGTTATTCCATTTGTTATGATTTGTTCAGAAATCTATTAGCTATCACTGGGTTCTCAAGAAATAACATTACAAATAATAGCCAATGAGAATCAAGATAACAAGTTGGAGCCAAATTTAATATGTAACATGCATTTTGATTGGTCAAAATTATCATCTGCTCAAGTTTGCTTTGGGAATGGATTTAAATGATCATTTATAAAGGAATTTCCAAAAATTATTCCCAAACATTACAAAAATGCAATGATCAGCAAAGCTCTAAGGCCATTGACACATGTTTTTAAATGGCAATCTTTGATTTTCAGAGTAATAATAGATTGGGGCAAGAGATTTGGAATGGGCCCCTACACCACAGATGACATGGCGAGTAAACAATTTTTTGACCTGAGTGTCAGAATGGGTCATCCCTACCTATTTGTCCACCAGGGGGATTGCGAACATATTATGGTGTTCACTGATGTCAGGTAAGAAACCAAAAAAGGAATGAAATGATTTCAGTTTAAACCTGTCTGTTCTCAGGGGTTTGTCATTGGCTGATGTGTGCCTGGTCAAAATAACCGTGATACGACCGCAGTCAAACTGTTGAATTTGGATATTTTAGCAGTGTAATATATCCTCAAGTGTCAGGCGCTAATCTTAATCATAATAAGCTACTTTCCACCATAATTAGACCTCATGTCCGGCATATAATTCTAAGAACTACATTAGAACTATGCATTTAAGTTTGGCAGCCATTTTAATCTTCCAAAACGTAAATAAAATACATGTCTACGCATAGTTAAGTTCACATTTTCTCCAATTTACACTTGTAGATAATTTACATTGATAAAATGCCCAAATTGCTTGACTGCAGTCCAATGTGACAGTTCAATAGCGCGGCCGACTTTGCATCGCGGTTATTTTGACCATAATTCGGCAGAGGTTGGTCAGCAGTATACCAGCCTCAGTTAAATTGTGTGTTCGGGCTATTTCTTTGTAACCGTAGACAGGAAGTAGTTCATATTTAGTATATATCATGACCTCAAGGGGTAGATGTGCAATTCATTTTCATTTGACCTTTTGACCTTTAACCTTTGCTGCAGTGACCTTATTAACATGTTCAGGCTTGTATTCAGCAACTTTAAATATGAGGTAGTTCATATTTGGTTTAATAATAACCTCCAGGACAAGGTGAGCAACTTCATTTGACTTTGCTTCACTAACATGACTGCTCCAAAATTTGTCTGGGCTATTTCTATTTTCAACAGTCAAGAATAGCAGTTAATTCATATTTAATATAATGACTTTGAGGAGACATTATGATGTTCAATGCCTTGTTGATTTGACTTGTGTACATTTAGTTGTGGGCTTTATACACCTCTGCTGTTCTATTTCTTTGCTATGAATTATTTTCCAAAATATAAACAGAAAAATTCCTCATTATTAGTCATGCACAGAACATTATAAAGATATGCAGATATATCAAAGTTTTGTATATGCCAAATAAATTAGAAACCAAATTTGGACGAAGATATGCAGATATACCATAGTTTTGTATATGCCAAATAAATTAGAAACCAAATTTGGGTGAAGCATGCTTTACATCAAATTAAAGATAATAATTAACTGGTAATCATACTTATTTTAAGACATTTTAAGATGCTATCAGGATAAATAGTAGTGTAATTATGGCTGAAAAAATTTAATTTGAGTCTTGAGTCTTGAGTCTTGCTAGAAACCTGATATTAAGAAGATGAATTGTTTGTATGTATGCAGGTTGATGCACCCAGAGGATTGTCAGAAACTGGATGAGTACCCTCTTAATGTTGGCTATCATCTACGTAAGCGGCCATATTGTCAAGCCTGCCTCAAGTTTTCCACACAGTGAGTATTCATACCCAAATATGTTTTTATATGAAATTTGCAGAGACTGTTTTTGATTCCAAGTTTTTTTGTCAGCCACAAAAGGAGCCTTTGGTTCAGTGTCTGCTTGTGAAGAAGTTTTTGAAAAATTAAGTTAAATTTTTGTTGCTCAATAAAAAGCTAATTAAAAAAATTGATGAAATAAAAATATTGTTTAAATTAAATACTTTATTGTTAATGTGGTCATTATTCTCCTGAAAACTCTCCACAATAGGAAGACCATATTTTTAATATTTTGTTTTGTATTGAAGAGTCCCTGCTGTTGAGTATGGGTATTTTTAACCTATGATTGGTAAGAATTGTAGATTTGTTTTATGAATATACCAAATGTCTGTTTCAGGTGGTTAGTAAAGAACAGTGAACTGACTCCGGATGAAACATGCTTCATGTGTAATAGTTGTATGCGGGCACTGCACTATGACAGTGATGGACAGAAGATTGTCCAGTTTGAGGCATATCCTTTCAGACAAGACGAAAGCACATGTCTCACCTGAGGGATAAATAAATATTCTGAAAAACAGAAAGATAGGACATAAAACATATCTAAGAAGCATAAAATGACAAGAAGTAATCTTGATAATTGACATTACCTGGTGGAATTGATATAGCATTTGCCTTGAGACCCAGACACTTGAGAAGCCCTGTCATTTACTACGTGCTTTGAGCAGACATTGTCTAGAATCAGTGATATTAATGTTAAATGTGTTACAGTGTATTTGGACATCAAGGGACATATTTTGAAGAAACTTTTCACGAGGTCACAACATCCTGAAAGTAGAAACAGGGCTGCCTCAGGTCAGGGAAAAGTCATATTTTAAGGTCGGCAGAGAAGCCAGGGAATATTGCTTTGGTCAAGAAAAAATAACCTTGGTCAGGGAAAACTTGTATCATTTTGAAAATAATTACGCTCCTTATCATTGTCCAAATTATGGACATGATATATTTAGCTTTTATTAAAATCTTGAATAGTACAGAACTTTACAAGATATGACAAGTTAAATTTAAAATTCATATGAGAAATATTACAGGGACGAAAAAACGCGATAGTCAAGGATATGAGAGGGCGAGAGCATTAATTTCACCCTGATGTAATATTATTATTCCGTGAAAAATGAAATTTGGCGAGGGAAGAGCTGGTAAAAAGTTAAGGAATTTTAGAACCTGATTCACATGTCAACTCAGATTCTTCTTTCAATGTAGAGAATAGTAAATACATGAAATTTGATAACATGAAAAGGTTACAAAGCTTTGCTATTTCATCAATATAGATCTGCATAATATTTTTACACATTAAACAAATTAACATATAATGTTATACCAGGATTACATAACAACCCAACCCTATTTTTGCATAAGAACAAAATATAACCTCCCCTCACCCATTTTTCTGCAGAAAAATGATGAGAAACAATATTTTTTCCCCTTCATTTACTGGTTTTGACATAACAACCCAACCCTATTTTGGCATAAGTACAAAATATAACCTCCCCTCACCCATTTTTCTGCAGAAAAATGATGAGAAACAATATTTTTTTCCCTTCATTTACTGGTTTTGTTGAAACTGCCAAATTGTTTATTATAATCATATGTCATGTTATACCACAAATGAATATATCTGCTCAGCTTGATATTTGATCATTGGTTTTGTTCACTATTGAAGAGTTAATGTATGTACAAATGTATAAAGACATTATAAATAAAAAAGATTTGTATTTTTGTATATAGTAGCATGCATCTGTTTTAGTATTAATGAGACAATGAAGCTTTAGTATTTATTTCTTTATATTTCTCTTCCCTTGCAATAAGTTGAACATCTGGTATTTTTTTAACATCATGTGAGTTTTGTTTGGCGAAAAATAAGCATACATGTGAAATGATCTGCCAGAAACTAAAGCAGCAAAAATGGCACAGATCTGTAAATGTTGTTGTATCAAAATTAAGTTCAGAATTCTGATTGTAAATATTCTCCTTGCAGAGAGCATGACCTGCACAGTTATTCAGTGACCCATGAATATGAAAAAGTGAGGCAACTCAGCAGTCAAGTGTGACTAAATAGCCATTTTGCACTTATTGGGTCAATTATTGCTTCACTCTACAGATGTCTGGCCTCTTCTGATTATTGCGGCTATATTTCTATAATTATATTGACATTAAGACTCCATATAGTGAACAACATCCAATATTGCAAAGCAGATTAGATTTTCAGTCTTTGCTCAAGTGGATTTTAAATAGATGCACCAGTTCTCAAGTTGATATTTCCAATGCCAAAATGCCATCTCGCAAAAGGGAAATAATCACAAACACCTGTGTCCTTGTCTTTGATTTTATTTCTGTGCCGGAAAAATATTTTATGGATAGCTTATTTGGACACCCCCAACCCTCATACAAAATTTGGTGACCTTTGAAATGACCTCTGATAATTTTTGTTTTTCACTCGTCTTGTATAATGTTATTTTTCAAGATTTTTTAAATATAAAGTGCCACAAAATACATCCCAGTAACATTTTGACCACAATTTTGCAAATATGATATATTGACAACCTGATCTATCAATTTTGAAAAAATCTGATTAATGAACTGTGAATAGTGAATAAGTAACAAACTTCACACATGTAATATCTTTTCGTTTTTTTTTCTCATTGAGAAGAGAAAGGACGAATCAGACAAAGAGGATAGATAAACCAAGTCATTTATGACACTGAACAATTGGAGCCAAACATCTTTTTGATGACGCAATATTAAAACCAATCAATGCGACACTTTGGGTGTGTATGACCCAGAAGTGCCTTATAACATCTATTCATGACAAGACGACTTCCAAGAGGTAGCCATAAACGTAAATGTTTGGCCCTCCTGATAATCACTAAATATATAAAGAATTTGTGGTTCAAACAAAACAAAAAAAAGTCATTCCTCTTTTGTCACAGACACATTTTAGGAAGGAGAAATAAGACCTTTTATCCGATTGAATATTCAGCAAGCACTTTCTCTGCCAAAATATAGAAAGAAAAATAGTCCATTTCTTTTTCTGAATGAAAAGGACAAATCAGATTATTTCTCTCACTGATCATTTGGGAAGGAAAAATCAAATCATTTGTTAATGTATAAGTTTAATTTCACGTGGTTATTCCTCAAACACATGGTTTATTTTAGTTCCAATCATTCAAGTGTCATTTCTATATAATTGAAGGTGCATTGTCTCAGAAATGCAAAAATATTATAGGTAACCTCTGGATAAGTTATTTGTAAAAGAACCGAGATTTCCTTTAAGAAATTGATATTCAAAAAAGGTGTGGCCCTGTGGAAATGTATATTTTTGTATGTAAATATTGATTTTGGGTGTGTAATATTGAAATAATACTTATCAAATGTTTTGCCACATAAACAGTTTTAGAGTAAAGAAAACATCTGAATTACTATATTATGAATTATATAATTATTTATTTTTACATTTACATAAGCTGGTATTGCATCATGGTTATTACTTTTTAAGATATGTACATTATATAATGTACATTATATATTTATATCTACACTTATATAAGCTGGTATAACATCATGGTTATTACTTTTTAAGATATGTACATCAAAGATAAATGAATTTGCACATTGATTAATCTTTCTACCATGGATGAAACAAGCATGGTCTTAAATGACACTTCTACACTTCCTTATGTACCTACTCCAAGACCAAGACATCCAAAGTATTATTTGTTGGAAATGGCTGATGAGGTACTATTTAAAGTACCACCTGCTATTTGGATTTTTGGAACTGTTGGAAATGTATTGGCTTTGTTGGTGTTTTCCCGTAAATCATTAAGATCAAGCTTGACTGGTTTTCTGTTCCTTGCATTAGCAATATTTGATACACTGTCTCTGATAGAATCCTTTGAAATTTTCTTCCTTTTATTTGACATTGTTACATTGTCAACCTCTGCACTGAGCTGTAAACTATCTTATTGGGTTTTGGATTCAGTGAAAGGTATATCTGCTTGGCTGCTGTGTGGAATAGCATTTGAGCGTGTGATAGGAGTTGCACTACCTCATAAAGCTAAATTAATTTGTACTTTATATAGAGGTAAACTTTGTCTTATTTTCCTGATCATATCTCTGTTTACCATTAATATCCTAAGTTTACTATCCTTTGGTGCTGGCAGATTCGGAACGGCACGTTACTGCATCACAAATTATGAACCTAAGACTCGATATTACATGACATATGTTTACCCTTGGGTTGTGTTCCTCATACATTCTTTATTACCATTCTGCTTTTTAATTATCTCAAACTCTTATATAATTTTTCAGTTAGCCAAGGTTTTTCAGGAGCGCAGTCAAACAATAAGTGGTACCAGTAATAAGAAAACTGGTTCTATGAATGCTATGCTTGTCACTGTCTCAGTTACCTTTCTCATCTGTTCTGCACCCACTAGCTTCTACTTTCTCAGCAAATTTTTTATCAACATTTATCGTAGTTATGATCTGTATTACTCTTATCAGTTATTATATGCTTTTGGAGTTGTTCTCAGTAATCTTAATCATGGTATAAATTTTTATCTATATGTTCTATCTGGACCGAGATTCAGAGAAGAATTAAAAAAGTCACTAATGAGTATATGTGGAAAATAATGAATTTCATCAGATTTTGAAACCTTCAAAAGAATACAATCCACAACTAGTGAGCTATGTAATGTAGTGTAAATTGAAACTAACATAAGACATTGATAGGTGAAATATCAATTAGCATTGTTGTTTATTTCAATTTGATATTTGAAAAAAAACTGCTAAGCCACAGACTTCTTAAGCATTCATTAAATATGAAATAAACCCAATATTACATATTAAGAGGTGAAATAATGTAAATCAATGATATTTTTTATTTTCATAAAACAATAATGATTCTTGAAAGCCTTTATATTTCTCTTGTAATTTTTAAGTGTCTTTTTTAATTAAGAATTAAGTGGACAATATATTTCCAGTGCTGAATGTCTTCTGTCTTGATTTGAATTTTGTGAAGAGATGTTAAAATATGCTGTCAAGTTATATATTATATACAAATGGACCTGGTCTTTCCTCACTTCCTGCCATCTTTTCTTGTCGTGTTAACAAATAATTTTAACTTGTTGATTGAATAATGATTACATTGATTTATTGAATGAGTCTAAAGAAAATATGTAAAATATGATTGATGCTTTGTACAAATGGTGAAGAAAGTGGTGAATGATGGGAAAGTGAACACAGAATTAAAAATAAAAAGATACCAAGAATGGGTTTAAGTTTGGAAGTGGTATTTTTGGAAATGATTTTTTGCATGTTTGGGGCTTTACATCACTTTCAACATTATTTCAGTCATTTCGTGATGAAACCTACTGATAGCAGATATAGAGCTGCCTCACTGAATTGTCATGTCGCAGGTCCTTGATATGACAACCCACCAGTCACAGATTTACAAGGACAACAGGTTAACCCTTCAGGTATGGGCCTCAGCTCATATGGGAAATTGTATCATGAATACAATCTTGATATGGCCAGGGATCAAACCCATGACCTTTGGATCACCAAAGAGGAACTGGTGTTAATCAGCTTGCGCTCAAACCAACTCCGCCACGGCCCATGGCCTTGGAAATGATAAATACAAATACTTTGGTCAGGCATTAAACTCAGCTCTGAATTACATTAGCATGACATTATTTTTTATTGATTCAGCCGGGTGGAATAAATATAGAACATAATAATATTAGAATTTATATAGCGCTGAAACCAGACAGTGTTCATAGTGCTATATCCATGTAACTCTTCCTGAATATGTTTTCAAACTACTCTTGAAGACAGTGACTGAAGGACTACTGCTAATGTCCATAGGAAGGGAGTTACATAGTTTTGGAGCAATTAGAGAGAAAGCCCTATTGCCCACCATCTCTAGGTGGGTCTTAGAAACAGACAGGTAAGTACTCTCATTAGACCTGAGGTCTCTCTGACACCATCTTCCATGTAATTCTGGTGCATACAGGGAACCAGTGTAATTCCTTTAGATTTGCAGACATGTGATCAAATATTCTGATCAGCAATGTTCCTAATGTGATAATGTCCCTTTTTACATTTATTTAGTTTAGCCTTCATATCCATTTTCAACTACAAATTTACTTGATGAGATGTCAGTACCACCAAATGTTGATGTCATGTCAAAAGCAAGACTGTGTCTATCAGCACAGATCAGCATATCAGTTTTGCCATCATTTAATTTTATTTTATCTAAAATTAGAAAGGATTTGAAATCACTTATGCAATTTTCAAGTTTTTATCTAGATATGTCTATATGATGTCTACTAGTATGGTCCATAGGGATGTAGATCTGGGTATCATCAGCATAAATATCTTAACTCTGCCCATTTTTGATGATGTTAGCAAGGGTGGACATGTATATTGTAAAAAGGCGGACTCAATATTTACCGGATCTCAGAGAGGATCTGTGGTGTCCAACCTAGACTCATTGCTTCCTGTCCATTAGGTATTACCTGATCCAGTTCAATGCATGACCCTTGACCTTACATTGTGTCAAAAACTGCCAAGAGGTCTAAAAGCAGTAAAATTACTGACTTCCTATTATCAAGATCACGCAAGATATCCTTTTGCACCTTCAGCAAAGCAGTCTCAGTGCTATGATATTCTTAACATGCAGATTGGGACATGCCAGTAAGACCATTTTGCTCAAGGTGTGGAACCTATTGATTGGCTACTGCCCGTTCCGTGATCTTGGAGATACAAGTTAAATTTGAGACAGGTTCATGATTCTTCCCAATTAATTCTAGACCAAGCTTCTTCAAGAGTGATGAATAATTGCTATTTTCATACTGACATTTAATGTTGAGTTTAGCAGTGATGAGTGGGAGTAGGTCATCTAAGAAGTTATAACTATGCTGCCTCCTTGACCAACATGAGTACCTCAACAGTAGTAAGAGGTGTAAACCTCTCAAGAGGCGAAGTTTCATTTGTAGTATCTTCAACATTGTAAATCACGCCATCTGGTGGAGAAATATAATGTGAGGTCCATTGTCCATATCATTGTGGATTTAACAATTTTACCCAGGGGAGAAATGGGGATTTGGATGTGTCCCTTGCTTTATCATCCTGAGCTTTAATGGACATCTCATATAGCTTTTAGCAGAGTATGTGTACACAGAGAGATAAACCAGACCTAATGCATACTTGAAATTTAAGCATATTCTAATACTGTATATAGCTATTTCTGAGATTTTTTTTTACATTTTTAGAGGGTAAATCCCACACCGATAGCCTATTTCTACACATAAAGCATTACACTTTATTAAACTCGGATAGTAGACTGTAGTAATAATGTGAATCAAATTACACATAAACAACAATTCTCATTTACAAATAAGACAGGTTTTTTTAAAACTAATATTTGATTATTCAGAAATATTTATAATTATACCCACTGCAAATACAGTTGGACCCTACCAGTGCTAACGATATGACCACTAAGGCTTGCCCTGATGCGTGACGGGAGTCAAACCTGAATAGCTTTTTAGGCTCATCTACTAATGTGGAGAAATACCCAGACTGAAATGACTTCCAAAGGGAATTATACTTATTCCTCCAGATATTGTATAATTCCTTATCAATATGTAGGTTTGATTCACTCATCTTTCTCTCAAGCCATTTTTGATCTGATCATTTATCCAACTGGCGTGTTTGCATATAGCTATATATGTTTACTTCCTTGTAAGAAGCATACGTATCCATCAGAGATGTTAACTGCTTATCATAGTAATCCACCATTGCAGGTAGGGATGATTTATCCAATATAGTTGGGTCATGCACAATGGACCTTATGTACTTTCTCAGACGTGCGGGAAAATATTTCACAGTTCACAGTTCACAGTTCATTTTTCAAATTTTTTTCAGAAAATATGACTTTGCGTTACATTTTAATTAAAAAACATATGACGCAATGGTTCAATTCTTTTCAAATTTTCAGGGATTACTACCAGGGGATATATATATTGCCACAAAAAATCCCAATGCAAAAAAAATAATTAAAAGGTGCAAAAAAAAATGTTGAAATTGGACTTTGAAAAAAAACCCAATATTATATATTCTACAGTTAAAAATAATTATGAGAGCTGTTTCAATGGTGGTGTCCTTTATAGGGATTCATCTATAGGGTCCCTAGTATCGTCCAGAATTTTTCACTAATTGAGCAATTTTTTTAAGGGGTTGAATTAGGAGGTCAAACATTACAAAAAATGAAAAAAATCAGTTTTTTTACACAACGATTTTTTTATATGAGGGTCATTTCAATGTTGTTTTTCTTTTTAGGGAACCATCTATAGGGTACCAAGTACCTCCCTGAATTTTTCACTAATTGAGCAATTTTTTTAAAGGGTTGAATTAAGAGGTCAAACTTGGAAAAAAATGAAAAACTCTCATAATTTTAATGGTTTTTTGCACAACGATTTTTTGATATGAGGGTCATTTCAATGTTGTTTTCCTTTTTAGGGGACCATCTATAGGGTACCAAGTACCTCCCTGAATTTTTCACTAATTGAGCAATTTTTTTAAGGGGTTGAATTAGGAGGTCAAACTTGGAAAAAAAATGAAAAATTCTCATGATTTTAATGGTTTTTTACACAACGATTTTTTGATATGAGGGTCATTTCAATGTGGTTTTCCTTTTCAGGGGACCATCTCTAGGGTACCAAGTACCTCCCTGAATTTTTCACTAATTGAGCAATTTTTTTAAGGGGTTGAATTAAGAGGTCAAACTTGGAAAAAAATGAAAAACTCTCATAATTTTAATGGTTTTTTGCACAACGATTATTTTATATGAGGGTCATTTCAATGTTGTTTTCCTTTTCGGGAACCATCTATAGGGTACCAAGTACCTCCTTGAATTTTTCACTAATTGAGCAATATTTTTAAGGGGTTGAATCAGGAGGTCAAACTTGGAAAAAAATTAAAAATTCTCATGATTTTAATGGATTTTTGCACAACGATTTTTTTATATGAGGGTCATTTCAATGTGGTTTTCCTTTTCAGGGAACCATCTATAGGGTACCAAATACCTCCCTGAATTTTTTACTAATTGAGCAATTTTGTTAAGGGGTTCAATTAGGAGGTCAAACTTGGAAAAAAAATGAAAAATTCTCATGATTTAAATGGTTTTTTACACAACGATTTTTTGATATGAGGGTCATTTCAATATGGTTTTCCTTTTCAGGGAACCACGTATAGGGTACCAAGTACCTCCCTGAATTTTTTACTAATTGAGCAATTTTTTTAAGGGGTTGAATTAGGAGGTCAAACTTGGAAAAAAAAGAAAAATTCTCCTGATTTTAATGGAATTTTGCACAACGATTTTTTTATATGAGGGTCATTTCAATGTTATTTTCCTTTTCAGGGAACCATCTATCGGGTACCAAGTACCTCCCTGAATTTTTCACTAATTGAGCAATTTTGTTAAGGGGTTGAATTAGGAGGTCAAACTTGGAAAAAAATTAAAAATTCTCATGATTTTAATGGATTTTTGCACAATGATTTTTTTATATGAGGGTCATTTCAATGTGGTTTCCCTTTTTAGGGAACAATCTAAAGGGTACTAAGTACCTCCCTGAATTTTTCACTAATTGAGCAATTTTTTTAAGGGGTTGAATTAGGAGGTCAAACTTGGAAAAAAAATGAAAAATTCTCATGATTTTAATGGTTTTTTACACAACGATTTTTTGATATGAGGGTCATTTCAATGTGGTTTTCCTTTTCAGGGGACCATCTCAAGGGTACCAAGTACCTCCCTGAATTTTTCACTAATTGAGCACAATCTTGAAATGACCCTCATATAAAAAAACCGTTGTGCAAATTTCAATTAAAATCAGGAGAATTTTTCATTAGTTTCCAGGTTTGACCTCCTAATTCAACCCCTTAAAAAATTGCTCAATTAGTGAAAAATTCAGGGAGGTATTTGGTACCCTATAGATGGTTCCCTGAAAAGGAAAACAACATTGAAATGACCCTCATATCAAAAAATCGTTGTACAAAATTCCATTAAAATCATGAGAATTTTTCATTTTTTTCCAAGTTTGACTTCCTAATTCAACCCCTTAAAAAAATTGCTCAATTAGTGAAAAATTCAGGGAGGTACTTGGTATCCTATAGATAGTTCCCTGAAAAGGAAAACAACATTGAAATGACCCTCATATCAAAAAATCGTTGTGCAAAAAACCATTAAAATCATGAGAATTTTTCATTTTTTTCAAGTTTTACCTCCTAATTCAACCCCTTAAAAAATTGCTCAATTAGTGAAAAATTCAGGGAGGTATTTGGTACCCTATAAATGGTTCCCTGAAAAGGAAAACCATATTGAAATGACCCTCATATCAAAAAATCGTTGTGCAAAAATCCATTAAAATCATGAGAATTTTTCATTTTTTTCCAAGTTTGACCTCCTAATTCAACCCCTTAAAAAAATTGCTCAATTAGTGAAAAATTCAAGGAGGTATTTGGTACCCGATAGATGGTTCCCTGAAAAGGAAAACAACATTGAAATGACCCTCATATAAAAAAATCGTTGTGCAAAAATCAATTGAAATCATGAAAGTTTTTCATTTTTTTCCAAGTTTGACCTCCTAATTCAACCCCTTAAAAAAATTGCTCAATTAGTGAAAAATTCAGGGAGGTACTTGGTACCCTATAGATGGTTCCCTGAAAAGGAAAACCACATTGAAATGACCCTCATATAAAAAAATCGTTGTCCAAAAAAACAGATTTTTTTCATTTTTTTCCAGGTTTGACCTCCTAATTCAACCCCTTAAAAAAATTGCTCAATTAGTGAAAAATTCAGGGAGGTACTTGGTACCCTATAGATGGTTCCCTGAAAAGGAAAACAACATTGAAATGACCCTCATATAAAAAACTCGTTGTGCAAAAAATCCATTAAAATCAGGAGAATTTTTCATTTTTTTCCAAGTTTGACCTCCTAATTCAACCCCTTAAAAAAATTGCTCAATTAGTGAAAAATTCAGGGAGGTACTTGGTACCCGATAGATGGTTCCCTGAAAAGGAAAACAACATTGAAATGACCCTCATATAAAAAAATCGTTGTCCAAAAAAACAGATTTTTTTCATTTTTTTCCAGGTTTGACCTCCTAATTCAACCCCTTTAAAAAATTGCTCAATTAGTGAAAAATTCAGGGAGGTACTTGGTACCCTATACATGGTTCCCTGAAAAGGAAAACAACATTGAAATGACCCTCATATAAAAAAATCGTTGTGCAAAAAAACACTAAAATTATGAGAGTTTTTCATTTTTTTCCAAGTTTGACCTCCTAATTCAACCCCTTAAAAAAAATGCTCAATTAGTGAAAAAATCAGGGAGGTATTTGGTACCCTATAGATGGTTCCCTGAAATGGAAAACAACATTGAAATGACCCTCATATAAATAAATCGTGGTATAAAAAACCATTAAAATTATGAGAGTTTTCATTTTTACCAAGTTTGACCTCCTAATTCAACCCCTTAAAAAAATTGCTCAATTAGTGAAAAATTCAGGGAGGTACTTGGTACCCTATAGATGGTTCCCTGAAAAGGAAAACAACATTGAAATGACCCTCATATAAAAAAATCGTTGTCCAAAAAAACAGATTTTTTTCATTTTTTTCCAGGTTTGACCTCCTAATTCAACCCCTTAAAAAAATTGCTCAATTAGTGAAAAATTCAGGGAGGTACTTGGTACCCTATAGATGGTTCCCTGAAAAGGAAAACAACATTGAAATGACCCTCATATAAAAAACTCGTTGTGCAAAAAATCCATTAAAATCAGGAGAATTTTTCATTTTTTTCCAAGTTTGACCTCCTAATTCAACCCCTTAAAAAAATTGCTCAATTAGTGAAAAATTCAGGGAGGTACTTGGTACCCGATAGATGGTTCCCTGAAAAGGAAAACAACATTGAAATGACCCTCATATAAAAAAATCGTTGTCCAAAAAAACAGATTTTTTTCATTTTTTTCCAGGTTTGACCTCCTAATTCAACCCCTTTAAAAAATTGCTCAATTAGTGAAAAATTCAGGGAGGTACTTGGTACCCTATACATGGTTCCCTGAAAAGGAAAACAACATTGAAATGACCCTCATATAAAAAAATCGTTGTGCAAAAAAACACTAAAATTATGAGAGTTTTTCATTTTTTTCCAAGTTTGACCTCCTAATTCAACCCCTTAAAAAAAATGCTCAATTAGTGAAAAAATCAGGGAGGTATTTGGTACCCTATAGATGGTTCCCTGAAATGGAAAACAACATTGAAATGACCCTCATATAAATAAATCGTGGTATAAAAAACCATTAAAATTATGAGAGTTTTCATTTTTACCAAGTTTGACCTCCTAATTCAACACCCTAAAAAAATTGCTCAATTAGTGAAAAATTCAGGGAGGTACTTGGTACCCTATAGATGGTTCCCTAAAAAGGAAAACAACATTGAAATGACCCTCATATAAAAAAATCGTTGTGTAAAAAAAATGATTTTTTTCATTTTTTTCCAAGTTTGACCTCCTAATTCAACCCCTTAAAAAAATTGCTCAATTAGTGAAAAATTCTGGAAGATACTATGGACCCTATAGATGAATCCCTATAAAGGACACCACCATTGAAACAGCTCTCATAATTATTTTTAACTGTAGAATATATAATATTGGGTTTTTTTTCAAAGTCCAATTTCAACATTTTTTTTTGCACCTTTAAATTATTTTTTTTGCATTGGGATTTTTGTGGCAATATAAATATCCCCTGGTAGTAATCCCTGAAAATTTGAAAAGAATTGAACCATTGCGTCATATGTTTTTTAATTAAAATGTAACGCAAAGTCATATTTTCTGAAAAAAATTTGAAAAATGAACTGTGAACTGTGAACTGTGAAATATTTTCCCGCACGTCTTTCTCAGAGCATCTTTGTCCAGGCTCTTAATACCTTATGCATTATGCATTTTCTGGGCGGTGGTTTCAAGCTAACCTCGATCATCCCCATATATATATATATATATATATATATATATATATATATATATATATATATATATATATATATATATATATATATATATATTAATCCACCAGGTGGCTCCCGCATAGTCTATTCCCTTTAAATGTTATTAGCAGATTATGCTAATAAAACTCCCAAATCTGTGGGTTGGTTCATTGATCCACTGAGTCATTCAAATGTTTGAGAGGATATCATTGAATTTTACGACATCGGGTTTTGTTGGTTTGCTTTCATGAATATTACAATCGCCCAGAAACAATATTTCACGAGTAAAGGCACAGTTGGTAGCTGGAATTTTACTAAACTCATAATAGAAATCAGAAAAGGAGTACCTATTCCCATCTGACAGTTCAGGCTTTTAAATGTTGACAAAAGTCACTTTCTTTCCTTTGATCAGCGGGGAGGATTCCATGGGCTTCGTTGTTGATACAACAGGTTGGGTAATTCTATTGGTGAAAAAGGTAGTTGATGGCGACGTATTAGACCAATGTCTTTGAGGTTACCTTCCATCAAGTGACTAGTTACTCGATCATCACCAGAGCCACGAACAAGGCATCAAGATCATTCTCAATGAAATAATCTCTGACCTCAAGTATTTTTGGATATAGACTGTACATTACATGATCCTATTTTTAGGTTGTTTTTCATTTTTTCTATTTTTTTTATTTGCGTTTTTTCTATTCCTAGCATTAAGATTGCCCAGGCAGCCAGTACCATTCTCGTCTCGCGGCAATTTCATGTGCTGTTTATCCGAGATTTTGGAAAACAAAGAATATATATTTATCATACTATGGACCTTTTAAACATTTAATTTCAGCTCGTACCTCATTATATTAATATTCTGTATTGCAATTTTGTCAAATAGTGCTACCTCAATATTTTTGGGATCTTTGTTTTCAGGTTACTCAGTTCTCTCAATATCTGGACAAGGTATGAGGGGCCATTATTTCAGTAGGTGATTATGATGTGTGATTTATTTTCTAAATAATATCCTATAAAGATCTGAATACATAGGTTTAGGAGATGTGTGTACTCAGTCCCTGTATGTTTCCTTTTTGGGAAACTGCATGAATGAAATATTCTAATATTTGACAATGATCTTCTTAATTCTGAAAATATTCAGTATTTGTCAAAATTCTTTCCTCTTGTCATTTGAATATTCATTTTCAAATATTTTATCCATGATGTTGTCACTATTCCAATTCTCAATAACAATGTACTCATTTAAAACATTGAACATTGAAATCGGTCCTGGAATTTATATTTTCATCTGTTCTTATCAAAGTACCACATTGCAGTTCAATATTATCAGTTATGTTGCAGGTTGCACAGCTTGTTGACGTTATATACATGTACACTTTCCCACTACTAAAATGTCAGTGTTTTCAAGGTTTCTTGGAAGTTCTTGAAGGGCTCATTGAGTGTCTGTAGCGACACCTGTTGCCATTTTCACTCTTTCCCCTCTTGTAATAATAATGCTTCTTCATCACTTCCTTCTTCATCCTGATGGCACTTGATTTTATCCCTTATAATCACAAGGGCTTTAGCGATCGCAAGGGCACCTCCCTTAATCATCATGTAGGAGGTCTTATCCTGTTTGTTCTTTCCAGTTTCTTCATTTTTTGTTAATAGTGTTATTGTCTCTTTTGCAATTGCCTTGGTTGTTCCTCCACATTTACCTTTAAACATGGTAGGAGATGTGTTGGGTGTCTTCCCCCATATACTCTATGTCATCATGTTGTAAACTTATCCTAGATTCTTGTCCCACCTGGGACTGTCTGCCCACACATCTCTGTCTCTGCCCAGTCTCTAGCAGCATGCATATCTGCCGCCTGAAGGCTTTGATGTCTGATCTCATCTTCAAATCAGCAATTGATTAAATCTTGTTACATAGGATACTATCCCACTCTTCTGTGATATCCAGAATGGTGTGGTATTCTTTTATTCCTCATTTTTCCATTACTAAAGGGCCACGGGCCGTGGTGCAGTTGGTTAGAGCGCCAGCTTATTAGCACCAGTTCCTCTGTGGTGATCCAAAGGTCGTGGGTTCGAACCCCGACCGTGCCGAGATTGAACTCATGATACAATTTCCCACATGAGCTGAGGCCCGTGCCAAAAGGGTTGACCCGTTGTCCTTGTAAATCTGTGACCGGGCGGGTTGTCATGTCAAGGACCTGCGACATGACAATTCAATGAGGCAGCACTATATCTGCTACAAGTAGGTCTCATCACGAAATGACTGAAATACTGTTGAAAGTGATGTAAAACCCCAAACAAACAAACAAACAAAAATCCATTACTAATAGAGGAGACACCCTCATCATGCGCCAGGGCTTCCAACTGGAGTGCACTGTGTTTTCCTGCATGTGAGATATGATCGAAATATTCTTAATCAAACCCACGACCTTTGGATCACCACAGAGGAACTGGTCCTAATAAGCTGGCGCTCTGGCCAGTTGCATGATGACCCGAGGCCCCTGTATAAGATAGACAGTGATACATCTTAAATATGTAATATTATGGATGTATGGCCATGAGCAAATTGCATCACATCAGCAGTTCTCACTACCTCTGCGACCATTGCCCTGTTTTGACATTCGAAATCTGGAACACCGTGTCTAGTCATGCATGGCTCATGCATGTGAGCCATGCTCACCAAAATATCATACAATCAACATGGGCCAATCTCAGGTCACCACCTTTAATCACAAGACAGACTGAGACGCCAACCAATAAGAATCTGGATAAATAGTCATTTTTTTCTGTCACTAATCACTTCACAACCATTTTGTTTATGAATAGCCATGATTTGCGGCCGATTCTGTGCGCACCTTTAGTGACAAGGATCAGTCACAGAGAAGTCCTGGTTTGGAGGGTATGAGCAAATGTGATGTCTGAATTGAACAGTCTCATAACCTACATTTCTAGACAATATATATCAGGTGATAAACATAAGCATAAACAAGTGATGTTCATCTCTGAATAGCAGAACATTCATATGCGTCATAAATAAGCATACAGAATTTGTAAATAAGCAGGAAATATTATCCCTAAATTTGCATATAGTCTTGTCACGAGTGTGATGAACTATATCACTACACTATAAAAACAACCTCTGTACATTATTCTTGAAACATTACACGAAACCCGTACATTTTTGACACCATGACTTTATCCGCATGATCAAAACTTTATTCATTGTTATCATATGTTTCACACAATGTCACATTAGACCTCTATGCATATAATATCAGGATTCCAAACAATATGAACACAGTACATAATTGGCATATATCAGGCAAAACACTAAGCCAGTACTCACTTCACCAACATCATCTCATTAGAACACTGCATCAAATCCTAACATGATTGCCATGAAACAGATGCAATACCATACCTGGACTCCATGCTTTGTTAGCATTCATCATCCTCAATATTTCAGAACTTGCATCATCCACAATGTTTTAGAATGCATATATCAGGCGATACATCATATCAGGATTCATTGCACCAACATAATCTCATTAGAACACTATAGTATATGAAATCATAATTATCATATATGTGCAAATTTAAATTAGAAGCAGATAGCTGTATATTTTACAACTGCTATGTCAAGGAATAACAGGACATATTTACATTTATGTGTGCACTTGAAAGCAGTGGTTAATAACAATGAGATGTACAAACAAAACGAATATAACCTGCTGTGATATACAGACAACTGCATCATTGGACCAATCTGTACACCGGTCCCTGCAAACATTAAGCTGCAAATTATATCACGTATACATATGTACTTGACATATGTGCATATTATTATAAATCAGTCTTATCATAATGCAATCTTCATGATTGTTGACTTACTAATTGTCTCTTACTTTCATTAATAGGGTACCTAGCATGTTTTTACCATGCCATTTGGCTTGGCCTAGGGGGGATGATTTATGAATATTGATGTCTGTACCCCAGTCTTTTGCTGTTGCTGATGATTCACCAATAAGATTCCCACTTTTGCTTTGGCAGGATTCTGATCAATTTGGCTGTGAGCCCAGTCTCAATGACTTCTCTGATCACTTCCCACTTTCTGGAGTTTTTGCCAGTCTTTGCCAGTCTTCTCTGCTTTGCACCTGTTGCATGATTTTGTTCAACAGTTATATTCATTACCATTTACATCAAACTGGCATAAATGAAGGTCGCTTAGCCCAGACCCGTGCCAAAATATTAAGGTGTTACTGTCTTCTCATTCACAGATCTCATGTTCTGATGTTCTGGCAGACTGTCAAAATTTTCAATGGTGAAACTAGAACCATTTATGTACAATATATCCTTCATCAAGGCCAGATATTCAGAACACGTTTGTGCTAAATAAGGTTCAGCATATCCTGACATTTAGCAGACGTATTGGAGCATGATCTAAAAGTCTCAGCCAATATTTGGAAAAAGATAAGTCTGTTCATCAGTAAGCATTGACTAAATATATCGTCCTAATTTTCTGAAGTTGATATACGTTATACACAAGCTATGTAACCATGTAATGTATGTATCAATGCTAATTTTCTCAATGAAAGAAATAATATCTCCCTGTTGCATTTTTAAGCCTGCGGTGCACATCCTTGGCCATTCTGAAGGCTGAGGTGGCTCTCTATGGCTGAAATAACTGATTGTGTAAATTTAACACATTTTCCAAGCGTTTAGGTCTGCTCTAGAGTTGAAATCGTGTTAATCTGAAGATTGTGCTAAATTAACTAGCATAAAGTCATACTTAAGCTCTTCCAAATATCGGACATTCCGCACAGTCTCAGTGATTTACCATGAAATCAGGATTTAGCACGTTTTCACTGATTTAGCACAGTCTAACTTGTTTTAAATGTCGGGCCCAGATATCCCTTAGTGACATCATTGTGGGAAATAGCTTTGCCCTGTTATTTCTCAGCTGCAGTGAGTGGAGAAAAATTGCCCTTAAGAAATATTTTCAATAATCTCAGATTGTATTTCAACATGCACTCAATTAACAGGAATGATTCAATGGGCCTAACTTTCATTTACCACCAGACAAATCCATTAAGCCTAACCTCCTTTTGATTAAAGATAAATTGCATCAGTTTAGAGTTTTGGGATGTGTTACACAATTGTCAGTGGTCGCCTTATGAATCATTGCAATGGATTATCGATAAAAAGTTTGATATTGAAGATAGGTGTGGTTCTGATAAATTGTATATTTTCCAAGGTGAACATTGATTTTTGGGTGTAACATTGAAATGAGATTTCTCAAATGTTGTGCTTTTGACTTGCCATATGATAAATTATGTTTTGCTATGTTTATGGAAACTGGTGTAAATGCTATTTAGGGTAATTCCTTATTCACAGCCAAATAAATTTTAGTATTGGGTAGTATTTGCATCATGGATGAAACACACTTGGCCCTAAATGATACATCAACACTTCTATATGAACCTACTCCAAGACCAAGACATCCAAAGTATTATTTGTTGGAAATTGCAGATGTGGTACTATATAAAGTACCACCTGCTATTTGGATTTTTGGAACTGTTGGAAATGTATTGGCTTTGTTGGTGTTTTCACGTAAATCCTTAAGATCAAGCTTGACTGGTTTTCTGTTCCTTGCATTAGCAATATTTGATACATTGTCCATGCTAGAATCATTTGAGATTTTCTTTCTTTTGTTCAATATTGAAACATTGACTTCCTCTGAACTGAGCTGCAAAATATTTTATTGGGTTTTGGATTCCTCAAAAAGTATATCAGCATGGTTATTGTGTGGAATTGCATTTGAGCGTGTGATAGGAGTAACAATACCTCATAAAGCTAAGCTGATATGTACATTATACAGAGGTAAAATCTATCTAATTTTCTTGATCATATCTCTGTTTACTTTAAATGTCCCCAATCTACTCTCATTTGGTGTTGGCAGAATTGGAAAAGTACAATACTGTATTTCAAACAATAACCCCAAAACTCATTATTACATGACATATGTTTACCCTTGGCTTATATTCTTGCAGCATTCTTTTTTACCATTCTGCTTTCTTGTGGTCTCAAACTCTTTTATAATTTTTCAATTAGCTAAGGTTTCTCGGGAGCGCAGCAAAACAATAAGTGGTACCAGTAATAAGAAAACCGGTTCTATGAATGCTATGCTTATTACAGTCTCAGTCATCTTTCTCATCTGTTCAGCACCAACCACCTTCTATTTTCTCAGCCAATTCTTTTTTTTCAACATTTATAACAGTTATAGTTATGATCTATACTACTCTTATCAGTTATTATATGCATTTGGTTTTGTTCTAAGTAATGTTAATAATGGTATAAATTTTTATCTATATGTTCTTTCTGGGCCAAGATTCAGAGAAGAATTGAAAAAGACACTGATGTGTGTATTTGAAAAATAAGTAACTTCATTTTTATATCAGATTTCTTAAACTTTCTACGAGATGGAACTTTTAATGTCTTGTAAGATGGACTAAACATTCAATGTCAATAGTTGAAATGATGTGACTATTGTTGATTTTCTGAATAGAATAGTCAACCTTGAATATCTATATTTCAGTGAACATTTCATTTTGGTAACATTCAGTACCTGCATAATGATCTGAAATTAACAGAGATTACTTCTGCTGAAATGTTTTACCTTTATAGGATTCACAACATGTGAAAATTGAATTTGTACTTCTACCTCAAAAAATCAAACAAATAAATGTGTTGTCACGTTATTTTAATTGAAAATATCAGTGTGTATTTATATTCATGAGTTTTAAGATTGTTGGCAAAGTATTTTGCTTTTTTTTTCATCATAATTATTACACCACATATTTTGTTTGTGCTATTTGTGTTTATATATTTGACAATAAACTATTGATTCATTTCTTTGATAGGTTTTTATTTTTTATTTTATCTTTATGGTTGGTTCATAATGATAAAACAAAACAATCAATAACCGGAGAACGACTTTTGGAGGCATTGACACCAATTCCTGGAGGAATGGGGAGCGGTGAGACCTCCCTGAAAGCACATTTTGGCACAGTGTATGCACAGGGAATGACCAAGAGTCATTACTGCAGTTGTGGAAGTGTAGCCTTTCTTGTTAGAGACGGGACAAAGGCAGTTGAAGAAAATGGACAATGATAGTCGGCCAAAGTTAGGTAGGTAGAATGGTAGTGTTTTATCTGCTCATGACTTTGAAAACATACAATCCCCAACAAAGATTATCCTCTCTCTCTCTGGTAGTAACAATACATTGGACATGTTTTCCTCTACCAAGGTTTTTACTGATTTTTTTTAGGCTTTGCCAATAGTTGGACATTCCACTGGCCACATATTGGCAGAAGACATGATTATATTTTCCGTCATTGTTATTGTGACAAAAAATATATACTCTGAGTGAATCATATTAAAATTTATTAATTCTATGAAATTTACCAAAACCCACAAAGTGAAATGATCTATTGAGCGCAAATAGAGACATAAAAAAGTAAATCTGATTTTCATAATTATTTTACAGTAGATGTAAATTTGTCATAGCTGTAGATGTAAAATGGATAGCTAGTTGGTGTGATTATGTTAATATTTAAGCCAAAATATGCCACTTTTTGGCATGATGCATAGATCCTAAAAGAAAAAGAATTTGACAAATATGAAAAACACTTAAATCTCCTCACTGCATGGTAAAATTGAAATGGTTAAGATATCTGTGACTTTACCAATCCATTTTATGAGGGACCTTATTTAGATATTTTCAGCATGAACAAGAGTGTGATGAAAGAAAGTTGGCCTGGTTTTATATTTGAGAACAGAATTTTTAAAATTAAGTTATTTTTGAGATGGCATCACCATTGATATATACATGGATCTTGACAGTTAGTGAATATTTTCAATTCATGTTTCACATAGAATCTAAGATACCATATCCCGGTTGATTCTTCAAAGGAAAATATATGAGCTAAGCATGGAAACTCAAATAATTTATAAGTGTATATTATGTGGCCAGATGAAAACACGCCTTGACAAACCAAGTCAACGAAATTCAGCAAAAAAGAATTATATCTCCCCCAAACACACCCCAAGGTGTGTATATTTCTGTAGCAGTCACATGAAATAAAGTCCAGCTGGACGTGGGGCCCCATTGGGTAGTAAGTTAATATATACCTTATAAATTCAATCATAATTAAAAATCAATCATAATTACATAAATATATTTGTTGGGACTAATAACTGTTCTAAAATTGTGATTAACTCATTTCCAGTCATTTTTACTCCAATTAACCTACTAAAAAGGGTTAAGCACGGATTATGAATCAGTCAAATTTATTTCCTTTTGTTTCCATGGTATGAATGACTGAATGTGATTCCTTAAAGGAGATACATGGCACAGATGAAGACCATTATACATTTATTCAGATTATCAAAATATATATTGTACTTTTCAGGACCAATGTCCACTATATATCTCCAATACATTCGAGATTTTAGTTTAGATAATTATACCTCATCAACAATGAAATAAATATGGATTATTTGTTGGTATGGATATTTGATTCATCTTTACATATATAAACGAAGAAACGGAGAAGCTCGAAGATCAAAGCCAAAAGTAATAAAAGTAAGTTATGATATAGCCTTTTATGCTTGTATGGCATACATGTTATATACAGTGGCATCCATACAATAATATCATTACTGTGGAACTTGTTTATATAAATATATATATATAATCAGCAGCAGCATGTGCAAATTAGCAATTAGATGATGGCCTGTTGTCTTCTTCAGATTTCACGTTGTCGTTAGAGTCAGACTTTGTAACACCCCTCGCCGCGTCACGTAAGCTGGCCCCGGATGTGATCAGCTCCCCGAAGCCTTGCTGGTGGGCAAATGCATATCCGGTCCTGGTGCTTCTGCGCGAACTCCTGGTCCGTACAAACCTCTGCAGCACCACTCCAGTCTCCTCTTGGCCTTGTTCCACTTTTTGTAATAGTCTGATTTGATCGCTTAATGTGGGATAGATTGTGAAATGGTAGAAGCGAAGAGCAATGATTGGCAGAAGTAGAATTGCCACAGTTAAGACCAGTGTAAACCAGAAGGGAGCTGTCGCCATAAGGTTCACCGCGGTGCCCATGTAAATATACTCAAAATGGGTGGAATATATTGTAAATATTAAACAGAAGTACACAATAATGCTGCCCCAAATGACGAAGTGGTTGAAACCGGTCCAGAACATCGTATCCAGTGCACACTGCAAAAGAGGCATAGACTTATCTTAGACTCTATTAAAACTGATACTAGACACTATTCAAAAGGAAATTAACAAACTGCTTCAAATCATTGGAAGACCATATATCTTAAGATGTAAGAACATATATAAGATATATGAGCAATGGGATATCATTTATATTGCACTTTCAATTTTCTTTAGAATCAACTAATTTGGTAAAGCTTTTAGTATTTCTGGATATTTATATCCTAAATGGAGCATCCTTTGATGAACCATATCCAGTTAATGTCATGCACGTGGCATTTAAAATTGATCTTGTGATGTCTGTTGATCATAGAAAAGAAAAATTATATGTAGAATAAAAAAAGAACCATTTATAGCTATCAGTGAAACCTCAAGCCATCTTTGCATTTTCTGCAAGGTTTATGCACATAAACAATATATTTAAAAGTCAAAATGTCAGTTAAAGGTTAAAATTATGAAGAATTTCTGTCTAAAGTTGTGATTAACTGGCATCAGATTATGGCAACATACCAAAGTACCAAGTAAAGCACTCTTTTATACAAAGCTAAAGTTACAAAATTTGGCCTAAACGTTTTCTGAAAGGTTTATGTTGAAAGAGGCCCCATTTTCTCAAATAAAGCAAAGCTTAAATTTTGAATTTCTCATTTTTGTTTTAAAATAAAACTGGAAATTTGGCTAATTCTTAAAATCAATTATCATTCTGATATTTGGTTTTTATGATGTGCAGAACAAAAAAAAAACGTTTTATTTAACATACTAGCAAGAAATCTGTAGATCGATCGTCATGTTTTATCATCAGCTAATACTAAAATGTAAAAGTGAAAAGGGTGAAGGTAACCCTGTCCAAGAAGGCTTTAGAGAAAATACCTACCCTTAAAGTAACTGTAACAATAAGACTGCTGGACACCATTAGACCAAAAGATTTATGTCCAGCTAACTCTGTACCACTAGATGTCACTGCTTCATTGAACGCTCCATAAGTGATAAAGAATATAGCAAACGAAGACAAGAATCCTTCTATAACACTGTAAGCAAATACTTTCTTGTTGAAAAGGAGATCAAGATGACCTGGCGTATACAGTTTGGGGAATCTCTTGCAGTTTTTATCATTTACGTCCTGAAATTTAAAATATAAAGTTAGGACATAATCAGGGATTGGAGAAGTAAAGAACAAGGCCCTTGTTTATCAAGGGCTTATAAAACATATATGATAATTTGTGCAGATAAGCGCAGTTTTTTTTGTAAAAGCTTTTTTGGCAAATGCTTATTCATTTTAAATAGAAAGTGTCAGTTAAATCTACGTTGATTGGAAAGTAGAAGAAATGTGCTGAGGTAAAATCTTTACCTGATCAAATATTCCCAGAGCTAAGACTGGTAATGAGGTGAACACAACATTGTACATGGCAATGAAAGCTTCATCATAAAGGGTCTGAAAAAAGTTCATTGCTTATGTAATTATGGACAAAGTCTTAATTGTTTCCTATAAAAAAGCGTTATGTTAATGTAATCTCAATATTTAACTTCATTTTGAACCAATATTTGTGTGCTAGATGAGTTTAAAATGTTCTTTTTCTTCGTATTTTTTATTTATTTATTTATTTATTTATTTATTTATTTATTTATTTATTTATTTATTTATTTATTTATTTATTTATTTATTTATTTATTTATTTATTTATTTTATTTCTATTTTTTTTTGTTAAATACATTTTAAATATATCTTACCTGCGCTGAAAATCCACAGAAGAAGGCAAACCAGAAATGTGCAAGAGTGAAGGCAAAATTCTTGTAGAAGAAATATTTGAGGAAATTGCACATGCGCACATAGGACCAGCGTCCGTGGACGAGGAGAAGTCTCTCCAGGAAGCGGAACTGAGCCATGGAGATGTCACTTGCCAGCACCGCCTGCATGCCCTCCTGCCCACTAATCCCGACCCCAATATGGGCAGCTAACAACATACATCAAAACAGTCAACAAAACAGTCAACATCAGCATTAGTCAATTGACTACATAATAGGGTTTTTTCTCCAAGCTTGATGTCCGTTAAACCGAATACTAGTATATATTTATTACCTGTATATAAAAGAGTCAATATCATTTTTTGCCAATTGACTCCATGATAGGGTTTCATTCCAAGCTTGATATCCATTATACCGAATATTCATTACCTGTATACAGAACAGTCAACATCAGCTTTTGCCAATTGACTATATAATAAAGTTTTGTTCAAATTTGTAACCAATTTCCGAATATCGTCAGAATATAAAAGGTTTGACTAACTGAAAGGTACTTGTTTATCCATTACCGGAATATAAGACTTATTAACTGCGCAACATGAATGAGATAGACTTCTTTATAGCGTCATTGGTGCCCTTAACCTGGTTATTATGGAATCCGAATAACTAAACAGTATTGAAATATATTAAGATAATATTATGTTTTGTAATTGGACGTATTTATTAATCTATTGTCATTTCCGCACGCTTAATGTCAAATGTATATATGTTGATGAGCCTTCTCTCATTGCCTTAGGGACTGGTTTCGGTCTACACTTGTATCATACTGACATCATTAGCTCCGTCGCCGATGGCTAGAGTGATGCCATTAGGACCTCCACTTACCTTGTATCATGCTGACATCATTAGCTCCGTCACCGATGGCTAGAGTGATGCCATTAGGACCTTCGCTTACCTTGTATCATACTGACATCATTAGCTCCGTCCCCGATGGCTAGAGTGATGCCATTAGGACCTCCACTTACCTTGTATCATACTGACATCACTAGCTCCGTCCCCGATGGCTAGAGTGATGCCATTAGGACCTCCACTTACCTTGTATCATACTGACATCATTAGTTCCGTCCCCGAT
The DNA here is from genome assembly GCA_949316495.1 of Amphiduros pacificus. Lineage (NCBI taxonomy): Eukaryota > Metazoa > Annelida > Polychaeta > Phyllodocida > Hesionidae > Amphiduros > Amphiduros pacificus. The sequence goes on along the minus strand of OX439010.1, from coordinate 28,765,663 downwards.
GGCTAGAGTGACGGCATTAGGACCTCCACTTACCTTGTATCATGCTGACATCATTAGCTCCGTCGCCGATGGCTAGAGTGATGCCATTAGGACCTCCATTTACCTTGTATCATGCTGACATCATTAGCTCCGTCCCCGATGGCTAGAGTGATGGCATTAGGGCCTCTACTTACCTTGTATCATGCTGACATCATTAGCTCCGTCGCAGATGGCTAGAGTGATGGCATTAGGGCCTCTACTTACCTTGTATCATGCTGACATCATTAGCTCCGTCGCCGATGGCTAGAGTGATGCCATTAGGACCTCCACTTACCTTGTATCATGCTGACATCATTAGCTCCGTCGCCGATGGCTAGAGTGATGCCATTAGGGCCTCTACTTACCTTGTATCATGCTGACATCATTAGCTCCGCCCCCGATGGCTAGAGTGATGGCATTAGGGCCTCTACTTACCTTGTATCATGCTGACATCATTAGCTCCGTCGCCGATGGCTAGAGTGATGCCATTAGGACCTCCACTTACCTTGTATCATGCTGACATCATTAGCTCCGTCGCCGATGGCTAGAGTGATGGCATTAGGGCCTCTACTTACCTTGTATCATGCTGACATCATTAGCTCCGCCCCTGATGGCTAGAGTGATGGCATTAGGGCCTCTACTTACCTTGTATCATGCTGACATCATTAGCTCCGTCGCCGATGGCTAGAGTGATGGCATTAGGGCCTCTACTTACCTTGTATCATGCTGACATCATTAGCTCCGTCGCCGATGGCTAGAGTGATGCCATTAGGACCTCCACTTACCTTGTATCATGCTGACATCATTAGCTCCGTCGCCGATGGCTAGAGTGATGGCATTAGGGCCTCTACTTACCTTGTATCATGCTGACATCATTAGCTCCGCCCCTGATGGCTAGAGTGATGGCATTAGGGCCTCTACTTACCTTGTATCATGCTGACATCATTAGCTCCGTCGCCGATGGCTAGAGTGATGGCATTAGGGCCTCTACTTACCTTGTATCATGCTGACATCATTAGCTCCGTCGCCGATGGCTAGAGTGATGCCATTAGGACCTCCACTTACCTTGTATCATGCTGACATCATTAGCTCCGTCGCCGATGGCTAGAGTGATGCCATTAGGACCTCCACTTACCTTGTATCATGCTGACATCATTGGCTCCGTCGCCGATGGCTAGAGTGATGCCATTAGGACCTCCACTTACCTTGTATCATGCTGACATCATTAGCTCCGTCCCCGATGGCCAGAGTGATGGCATTAGGACCTCCACTTACCTTGTATCATGCTGACATCATTGGCTCCGTCCCCGATGGCTAGAGTGATGGCATTAGGACCTCCACTTACCTTGTATCATGCTGACATCATTAGCTCCGCCCCCGATGGCTAGAGTGATGCCATTAGGACCTCCACTTACCTTGTATCATGCTGACATCATTGGCTCCGTCCCCGATGGCTAGAGTGATGGCATTGACGTGATTCTTGACTAGGTTGACGACGTCTGCCTTCTGCTGGGGGGCGACTCTGCAGCATATGACGGCATCACAGTGGGAGGTGGTCTCCAGGAGTAGTTTCTCCATCCGGGGATCCAGCGCGTGGATCTGTTGGTAGAGAGATCACTGCTATATAATACAGTGTGCTACTTGTTAGGGAGGATAGAATGTTATGTAGATGTGACATAGAATGTGATCGTGATCAGTAATCTATGCCTGATGACATGAAATATGATGATTATGAGCAATCCGATTATATGTGAATCATTGCCACATGACACAGAATATGTTCATTATGAGCAATCAAATGATATGTGAATCATTGCCACATGACACAGAATATGTTCATTATGAGTTATCCAATTATATGTGAATCATTGCTACATGACATAGAATATGTTCATTATGAGTTATCCAATTATATGTGAATCATTGCTACATGACATAGAATATGTTCATTATGAGTTATCTAATTATATGTGAATCATTGCTACATGACATAGAATATGTTCATTATGAGTTATCTAATTATATGTGAATCATTGCTACATGACATAGAATATGTTCATTATGAGTTATCCAATTATATGTGAATCATTGCTACATGACATAGAATATGTTCATTATGAGTTATCCAATTATATGTGAATCATTGCTACATGACATAGAATATGTTCATTATGAGTTATCCAATTATATGTGAATCATTGCTACATGACATAGAATATGTTCATTATGAGTTATCCAATTATATGTGAATCATTGCTACATGACATAGAATATGTTCATTATGAGTTATCCAATTATATGTGAATCATTGCTACATGACATAGAATATGTTCATTATGAGTTATCCAATTATATGTGAATCATTGCTACATGACATAGAATATGTTCATTATGAGTTATCCAATTATATGTGAATCATTGCTACATGACATAGAATATGTTCATTATGAGTTATCCAATTATATGTGAATCATTGCTACATGACATAGAATATGTTCATTATGAGTTATCCAATTATATGTGAATCATTGCTACATGGCATAGAATATATTATGAATTATCCAATTATATGTGAACCATTGCCAAATGCCATACAATGTAATAATTATAAGTATTCTAATGATATGCATATCTTAGCTATGTGACATTTGAGAATGTGTTAGTTATCAGTGGTGTCATGCCATTGTTGTATAATTTAGATTACTCACCAGACTTTCACCATTTATCACCAGAGCGAAGTTTGTGAAGCCCTCCGTGGTGTATGCTGAAGTGACAGACTGTGAGCCATTGGCAAATGTGACCTTATCTCGCTGATCACGACCCTCGGACAAAATGTGCTTAATGTCTCTCAGCGCCTCGTCTAAAGCAATCTGAACATCCTCAAACTCTTTGGCATTGATAATGTAATTTTTCATGTCATATGTCAGTAGTCTGCAGCTGTATCCGATATTAATGGCGGTCTCTGTAAAATAGATAAATAAATAAATAAACATACGCATTTAATATTCCCGGATATAAAAAAATCATATAATCCCATTAAAAATAAATCCTTAAATAATTAGACAAAGACATAGATAAAATCGTCAGAAAGTTTTCCACACTATCTATAGAGACAGCAATACTTGAAATATGTATAATTACGTTTTCGACCCTTTATAGATATTGAGGTTATTTTCAACCAACTTTAAGCAATTTTGGTTTCAGCGCTTTTACGGCTTGTCAATTGCAAACAAAGTAACAATAGTATTTTGTCCACAACACAATATCTATAAACGCACTCCCGATACAGTCCTATTTAACTCTTTACCCCCTCCCCCCCCCCCCCCCCCCCCCCACTGGATTCCGTTTCCACTTAAGCCTTTCCTTGACTGAGTTACATCCCTCTCATGGACCCTCACAGCATAAACAGATTCTTAAGGGATCGTAACAGTCAAAGCCTCTCATAAATCGGGCATTTTTGTTATTTTGAGGAATGTCAACTGACCCTCTTTGTCTCCGGTGAGGACCCATATCTTGATGCCTGCCTTGGCCAGGTTGGCAATGGATTCTGGGACACCATCCTGCAGCTTGTCCTCTATGGCCGTGGCGCCCACTAGCGACAGGTTCTGCTCTATCTCCTCGTACAGAGCAGTCACTTTCTCATCCCGTCCAGTCAAGGAACAACTGGTAAAGATATGATCATATTGAACTCAACTGCTAAAAGATGAGCACTCACTAATCCCATACATATACAAATCTATGTTCACTCATTTAATCTTAACTAAAGAATAGTATTGAATAGTATATTCAATTGTTGTATTATCATTCTATTGTCCTTTTTGATTGATAGAAACCATAATACTGCATTTAATATCAGGGCTTTGGAATAAATCACAAATGAAAGTTGATGAAAGATTAATGGTTAATTGGTTTAATGAATTGGAGAACGTCAATGATAGAATGTGGCCAAGCTGTAAGTATTTAGTGTCACTGGAGTCCAGTTTATGCTCTCAGAGGAAGAGTGTCATGGCAAATGTATTGTCATAACTCACCTTGCCTCATGGTATATGTGTCATCGTGACCCACCCTGCCTCATGTCAAATGTATTGTCATAACTCACCTTGCCTCATGGTATATGTGTCATCGCGACCCACCTTGCCTCATGGCAAATGTATTGTCATAACTCACCTTGCCTCGTGGTATATGTGTCATCGTGACCCACCCTGCCTCATGGCAAATGTATTGTCATAACCCACCTTGCCTCATGGTATACTAGTATGTGTCATCGTGACCCATCTTGCCTCATGGCAAATGTATTGTCATAACTCACCTTGCCTCATGGCAAATGTATTGTCATAACTCACCTTGCCTCATGGCAAATGTATTGTCATAACTCACCTTGCCTCATGGCAAATGTATTGTCATAACTCACCTTGCCTCATGGCAAATGTATTGTCATAACTCACCTTGCCTCATGGCAAATGTATTGTCATAACCCACCTTGCCTCATGGTATATGTGTCGTCGTGACCCACCTTGCCTCGTGGTAAATGTGTCGTCATGACTCACCTTGCCTTATGGTAAATGTGTCGTCATGACTCACCTTGCCTCATGGCAGATGTGTTGCTATGATTCACCTTGCCTCGTGGCAAATGTGTCGTCATGATTCACCTTGCTTCATTGTTATGATTCACCTTGCCTCGCATTAAATGTGTCATCATGGCTCATCTTGCCTCATGGCAGATGTGTTGTTATGATTCACTGTGCCTCGTGGCAAATGTGTCGTCATGACTCACCTTGCCTTATGGTTAATGTGTCATGACTCACCTTGCCTTATGGTTAATGTGTCGTCATGATTCACCTTGCCTCGTGGTAAATGTGTCGTCATGACTCACCTTGCCTTATGGTTTATGTGTCGTCATGATTCACCTTGCCTCGTGGTAAATGTGTCGTCATGACTCAACTTGCCCCATGGTAAATGCGTCTTCATGACCCACCTTGCCTCATGGCAAATGTGGTGTTATGATTCACCTTGCCTCATGGTAAATGTGTCGTCGTGACTCACCTTGCCTTATGGTAAATGTGTCGTCATGACTCACCTTGCCTCATGGTAAATGTGTCGTCGTGACTCACCTTGCCTTATGGTAAATGTGTCGTCATGACTCACCTTGCCTCATGGTAAATGTGTCTTCATGACTCACCTTGCCTCGTGGTAAATGTGTCGTCGTGACTCACCTTGCCTCGTGGTAAATGTGTCGTCGTGACTCACCTTGCCTCATGGTAAATGTGTCTTCATGACTCACCTTGCCTCGTGGTCAATGTGTCTTCGTGACTCACCTTGCCTCATGGTGGCGCTGGTTCCAATCTTTCCAATACTCAGGATCAATATCACGTTTGGCAATGATAAGTGTTCTTAAACCATCTTCAGCAAAATTCTGGAAGAGATATATGAATATAAACAAAATTAAACAGCTATCATGTTAATTTGTAAAAACTTACTTGACATATGCGGTGTCTGTCACACAATTATAAATCTCCCTTGTATACCACCCTACCTGTAAATGTGAAGTAGTTGTCTCTTTGAACTCAGTGTCGGCGGGGTCAAGTCTCTTGTATATGATGGAATCTGCTCCTTTACAGTAGAGGACGATTTTATCCTCTTTCCTCAGAATGACTGACATCCGCTTCCGGTCACTGTTGAAGTCGAGGAGACAGAGAAGTTCATAGACTTCTTCCTGGCCGTGCAGCTCTACGGTGATTGTGCTGGGTGTACGGAACTGCATATCAAACAATTCTTATTCAATTTATCAGAATATGAATTTAGGTTTCATTTTGTTTCACATATATTCACTGATTTGTGAAATATTCTAAAACCGAACATACTGAAATGGAGATTTTTTTTTTAATTTCAAAGATAAAGCTTTATGCTTGACAACTTCTTTTTATAATTTCCTTTGTTGTGATAAATAATTATTTCTATTGAAACCGAAGTTGTTTATTTTTTCTTTTATATTAATAATTGTTACTATCAGCCAAGAACAACATTTTCTTAATATTTGCTTTGTTTATAAAGATTATAATATCAAAAAGATAAAATCCTTATACCTTACAATTTACATACTTATGTCTTGTTTCAGTCAAACCTTTGCCAAGCACTTGCATTTGATAAATATAACAAGAGATTGTCATGAACACTGAAAACTTGTTTTACTGAATAAAAGTATGTGCCTGGTCCTAACCTTGAATACGTATCCAAAGTTCCTCGCTGCAGACACGAGGGCGTTTTCATCCGGAGACTGAGCCTTGTACGTGAAGCCAGTCTCGTCTTCCTCCACGTTAACCGTGTGGCAGAGGGCCAGAATCTTGAAGAACTCCTCAGCCTTGCTATCCCTGGACCTCACCAAGCTCACCAAACTCTTGTCATAAAAGGCAAACGAACTCTCATAGTGGCGGTTCCAAGAAAAGTCCACTTTTGGTGTTTTCTGAAAAAATAGATGTTATAAATTCAAATGGAGTAAATCATAAAAGATTAAATTTATTTTATAAAAGATTTTAATAACAGTGGCCTTTAACATCAAAAGTATTTCTCATTCTCATATAATGGCTAAGACTTGGGACAGTGCAAAAGAATGCCATATTATACTTGGTGTAGGGCGTTATGTTCAGTTAACAGGCTTGAATATACACTGACATAAGATAAAAATGATAAAATTGATATAGCGCTGTTACCAGACTGTCTTTTCTAAGTGTTCATAGCCGTAAATGGTTTGAAAGAAAATCCTCAAGACAAACAAATCACAAAATTTAATTAAATAAAGAATGATAGGGAATTGTACCGCATCTATTTCTATTGGAAGACCACGTTTATCCCGAATGTCGCCGTATGATGTTCCTTCTATAGAACACTTGTTGAATGTCATAATATTCTGGAAGAAAGAAAACATAGCAAAACGTGAAACACTTTACATGTGTGACACTATATATAGTGTGTGTAAACCTCTTCTGATTTACTATTACGTTGTTCACTTTGTTTTTATCGGTAACCTACTATGCACCATTAAATACCCTTTTTATATCCTATTTTAAGGTGATGTAGTTACCTGTGTCAGAGTCCCAGTTTTATCAGAAAAGATGTATTTGATCTGTCCCAGTTCCTCATTAAGAGTTGTAGTTCTCGCATGTGCTGCCACCTGCTGACCATTCTCATTCTCGTATGTCATCTCACTGTCCCAGTTAATCCACCAACTGTGAGCCAACCGGATAATCTCCACACTAAAAAGGAAACAGATAATCCTTGGTCAAACAAAAGCAAATTCACATTATGTATGTATTTCATAAATTTGATATAAGCTACCCGAGTGACTGATTGCTGTATATCTGGGATTCAAAAAAACACATTCCTAAATGTAAGCGAAGTAGGGACAATCTAGTTATATAATATGACTAACCCGTACAGAATAAGCATTAAACAACATAGTTTATTTTATAACCTGTGTGGGGTGAGCTGAAGACAATAAAGCTTAATTCCTAACCTAAGATAGAGTGGGCCTAAGAAATAAAGTTACTTGCCAACCTGTATAGTTTGAGGTGAAGGCAAAGTTAATTTAAAAAGTTATCTACATAGGATGTCTGAACACAATGAAGTGTGTACACTATGGAGAGTCATCTGAAGACAACAAATCACATCTGAAGACAACACATTTTATTTGCTGACCTGAATAGTAAGCTGAAGACGATAATGTTAATCTACGCACCTAACATAGAGTGAGATTGGGACGACGGTGTTGAGTATGATGCCGTAGGAGAGGAAGGTCATGAGAGCTATGACGGTATAGCCAGCCACGTGACTGCCGTCCTTCCCAGGCCCTCCAGGCACATAGTCCCGCCAGGGCAGGTAAGCCTGGAACTTGTCGCCAACAATGGTCTCCCAAGCACCACAGCAGATCGTGCATAGGAAACACATGGAACACAAAAACAAGAAGATCTGAAATAAAAACGTTAGTTTTTAAACCATGGCAACCCAAACATTTATTAAGACACTTTATCAAAAATAGTGAATGAATATATATTTTCTGCATTTTTCACATATAGCCAATGTATAATTGTTATTCAGGAATATTTTCTGTCAATGTGAAAAAACACATGACCCTTTAAGCAGGAAAATGACACATACCTATTGCAAGTTTTGGGGCAAGGTCGTTTCAGAGTTTGAAGGCAATTTGGGGGAAGGCTCTGTTTCTAGTGTTTATTTTAGGTCTATTCTACTATTTGACCTAATTTATAGGTCTCTATTTGATGCCTCCACTGTTAGTGGATCAATGTGTGGGGATGCATTCCAATTCAAAGCTCTCCAAATAGTTATAAGCTTAAGAATCTTGAAATCACTCCTGGCTGAGGCATGGAACCAGTGCATCTCTCTTAGTTTTTTAAGATATGGGGTCATATGTCCTAATCACTCCAACTACAGAGTTCTAAAAACAAGAACAAATATTTTTTTCTAATTCTTATTCAGATTTACCCCAATAACTAGAACATCGAGGAGTTTATCAATGTTAGTCCTCTTGAACTTGGGTTTGCCGCTGTTCATCATAAGTTTGGTCTCTCTCCCAGCAAACACGACCAGCCCAAAGCACCAGTCCGTGTTTCTGATTGTACAGCCCCGCAGCAACACGTGATTGTTGTCCAAGGCAAACACAGACTTGTTCCATTTCATTGTTCCATCAAACTTCTGTAAATTGGTGTTTGGAGTTTCTGATATAATTTCAGCTAGAAGAAAAGATTTTGATTATTTTGAATATGAAATAACTGCAAATTCTAGTAATATATTTCTGTTGACAAATTGCAATAAGGTATCAATTAATTTCAAAGGCTAAATACCACAGTTAAAAACACTGTCAAAAATGCCAACCATACAAACCATCGTATTTCTTGAATTCGTGTATATCATCTCCCATTTCAGCTGTTTTCTCAAGGGCCTGTCTCACTTTAAGGTTTGTTTCCCTTGATAAAAAAAATACAAATTTATCCATTAATTTGTAAATCAAATAGCATGTTTAAAAAATACAGGATATTTCTATTGTTATAATCTACATTTATTTTGTTATTGTTATAAATAAAGTTTTCAAAGGAGTTGTATTGGTTATCGATTCTTACCCATCAAGTTCGGCCGTTTCAATATAACACAGACCGCTGGGCTCACTGGTTGAAAGCAGTATCAAATCAGCCTGGCAGAAATGAATAATAACTTCTCAGAACACTGTTTTACTCAGTCTTAATCATAATAAGATTATTAATGTCTTTGCAAGACATTGCATATAGTAAGAGAAATAGGTAAAATTCTATCTTAATTTGAAAAGAAATGTTATTTGTATCTTACCCTCATCAAGATTTATAAATATTTATTCAGCAAAAGCTCCCCTCTCGAATATCAACGTATATCCATAAGATATAATGCAGATCTATTAATACACATATGGCAACAAACTAGGTGCTCCGCAACATCATACTGACTGGGTGAGGGGCCACTCTTTCTGGAGGTCTACTCATGGCTAAGAGGGACCACTCTTGCTATAGGTCTACTCATGGCTAAGAGGGGCCACTCTTGCTATAGGTCTACTCATGGCTAAGAGGGACCACTCTTGCTATAGGTCTACTCATGGCTAAGAGGGGCCACTCTTGCTATAGGTCTACTCATGGCTAAGAGGGACCATTCTTGCTATAGGTCTACTCATGGCTAAGAGGGACCACTCTTGCTATAGGTCTACTCATGGCTAAGAGGGGCCACTCTTGCTATAGGTCTACTCACGGCTAAGAGGGGCCACTCTCGCTGGAGGTCTACTCACGGCTAAGAGGGGCCATCCTTGCTATAGGTCTACTCACGGCTAAGAGGGGCCACTCTCGCTATAGGTCTACTCACGGCTAAGAGGGGCCACTCTCGCTATAGGTCTACTCACGGCTAAGAGGGACCACTCTTGCTATAGGTCTACTCATGGCTAAGAGGGGACACTCTTGCTATAGGTCTACTCACGGCTAAGAGGGACCACTCTTGCTTTACGTCTACTCACGGCTAAGAGGGGCCATTCTTGCTTTAGGTCTACTCACGGCTAAGAGGGGCCACTCTCGCTATAGGTCTACTCACGGCTAAGAGGGGCTACTCTTGCTATCGGTCTACTCACGGCTATATGGTTGTCTTTCTCCATCTTAATGATGTCTCCTACTACCACCCTGTACCACTGCTCTCTGATGAGTTCTCCATCCCTCAGTACCAGCGCGTATCTCTCCTTGTTCACGTGGCGATCACTCTTATGACGTTGCTAAATACATGAATATACGCATAGGCATCATCATAAATGATAATAAACGTCTGTCATTCAAAGTATATATATATATATATATATATATATATATATATATATATATATATATATATATATATATATATATATATATATATATATATATATATATATATATATGTATATATATATATATATATATATGTATATATATATATATATATATATATATATATATATATATATACATACATATGAATGTAGAGGTAGGATTAGGTAGGATGAGGTGGGATTAGGTAATATGAGGTTGGATAAGGTAAGATGAGGTAGGATTAGGTAAGATTAGGTAAGGTAAAATGAGGTAGGATTAGGTTGGATGAGATAGGATTAGGTAAAATAATTAGGTAGGCTAAGTAGATGATATAAAGTGTTCTCACATAATCATCTGCAGCATCTTTGATGGCTGTCAGCAGTAACACCGACACCAGGGGGATGATGGTCGTAATGGCGTTCAGAGAAGATATCTGGGGTATCAACTGAAATCACAATTAATAAATAAAAGTCATATCGAGTCTGAACAAACAAAAATGATCTCGATGAATTATTCTTTTAACTCAGAAACCATTGTCTCTCTTTTTTATATTACTTAATAATAATAAAGTCATCTAGATCTCAGTAACACTTAATATAATAAACATACGGGAAGTTTGAACTTAATTTGAGTAGTGTAGATTGTGAATAAGATCTGACCTACCTGAAGTATCATAAGAACCACGAAGTAACGATTAGCAAATCTCTGGAATTGCTCAAACAGGTTCTTGGGAATGAAGGTCAATATCGTGTACTTGGCGGTTTTAATTTTATTGTCCTGAAACAGTCATTGTGTAAATATGTTTCAAGTCCTTTTTTATATTGTAAGCATGACACACAAAATCAAAGTGGCCAATAAAACTAAATAAAACTATGTCCAAGATGGTAATTGTTTTGTAAAAATAGACGCCCATTCTCACCGCATAGTCAAACTGGTCATTAAAATCTGGGCTGTTTGCCCTAATTGCCCGCCAGGACTTATTCTCTGCAAATTTAAAGAGGTTACACTGTCATACGTATCTCAATCTCACATTTTAAATATAGTTATTCTTTAAAAAAAAGAACAAACAGGATTCACATCTGTATCCATGTTTTGAACTTTTAGTATGAAAGTGGTTTCACTAGACACTGATACAGAGTTATGTTGGAAACTAGATTTATTCATCATATTATAAAATACCACTGTCTGAGTCATACACAGAGTGAGAGACAGGGAATGCATAATTTGATTTGGAACTAGTTCTGATTGTTTAACATCATTATATGTCAGATAGATATTTTTGATTCACTGACCCTCCTCGTTCACGGAGTGAGCGTCTCCAATCTCGAGAGGGAAGGTGTCGTCTGCTTCAGTGTTGTTGCTTTTTGTTGCCATGGCGAGTTGTGGAAATATATCACAATCTTGATGACCTGAACTATCACCTCATGGCTACACCCATACTACAAAAATAACACCAATACACTATATCCTAAATGAGCTCACAATGTGTACATGAAACACGAGAAATGATATGAGCCATCTTATATATGTCAACTCTGTATCTCTGTAGTGATACCTCCACACCCGCAAAAGTTCAGGTAAAAGTTTTCTATTTACTCATAAACTAGATTTCCATTTAAAGATCACGCGCCTGTGGGTTGTTTTTGTTAATGAGCTCCGGGTTATGCTATTCTGGCACTAATTTGAACACTGTACAATCCTATAACATATAGAGATGTTGTCACGCCTCAATACTAAATAGAAGATACATCAAACAATGCTAAAACTAACCTGAATTTGTTTCCTCCGTGCTTTTACATCCTATCACACTAGAATCGCTGTGAGTTGGTTCACTTGTTACTAAATCAGTAAACTAAAACTGATCATTCAAAAAATGTATTTCAAAGGAAGTTGAGTCATTCAAAGCAATGGCGCTGTTCCTCAGAAAAGTAATACAAGATAATGTTTTATCCGAGTGTTTTGTCATCAGGGTTCACCTCCTTTCCAGATGAGTGCTCAAATGGAACTATATGTGTATACCTGCGTGCCCGCTATCCTGGCATATTTATGACAATGTATGAATTCTGGGCCAAGTATGTCAACAAAACTGATGTCCCCAAACCACGTGTTCCTGGAAGATTTATACTCACCCTTATCGTTGATTAATATCTAGTTTTTCACCAGTGATCTTTTATTATAATTATGTTCTTGTTCTTCTCTTTTCTATAACACTTGTCTGTTACACTTAACGGATGTATTCTGTGTTATCATGCATCAATATTTGGATTGATAAATATCATTTCAAATAAATAAATAATGTGCGGTTTGAAATTCAATTTTAAATCCATAATGATTGAATATTTTAAATGGGATCATCAGAAATTTATATGTTTCAAGTGGTATAAATCAAATCTGCTCTGAATGATGCACGCAGGTATTTTCTGATTTGATTTTTCAACGATCTGGTGTCATCTGAATAACAAAATAACAAGTTGAAGACTGCATGGAAATACAGTTTAAAACTGTCAATTTAAAACTGTAAATTTCAAAGATCATTTATCACGTTTATTTAGGAACATTCAAAACGCACAATAAACCATTTCAAGCTGAATAATTAAAAAAGGACAAAAATTATGTATTCAACTACGAATCGACATCACCATATTTTCAAACAAAACATTTACAAACTCACCTGCACTATATTTGCTCACATTTTTGTGTTGATATTGAATTAATTTTGCATTTTCAATTAGGTTCAGCGATTTATCATTCATGAATCATTGTTTCTATCGTACCAAGGCCGTTTTAAACACATTTTCTCAGTGGATTGTTTAAGACATAAAAGAAGTATTGAAACTCGAAATGAGCGAAAATTTAAAACAAAATGTTGACAAATTATCATACAATTCCGAGAGAAATAAACACAATTCTCACTGCTCGATTGGGCCACGTTACCACCTGGTGTGTAAAAATTTTCATGTATCTAGGAACATTGTAGACATGTAAAGTTGGCTAAGAAGTATTGATTTATTTATTTACATATCATTTTATTTCCATCTAGTTATTACGCCCATTACAGTCTTTCTATTCTTTTCAAGATTCATTATCTGATTATTTTTCTTGGTGGGTGTACGTATGTTTCCCAAATATGAATGTATTCCCTTCACAGCATACAGATATGGTAGTCATCATATCAGCTGCCATGTGTACAAACCTATCCCAGCATGCATTGAACATGATACAAGAGACACCTGGTGGATCATAGATGATGAAATTCGAGCAGGGAGAATACATTTCTATCGAAAGCTTAATCTGATTATTTCTCTCATACATGTAAATGGGATTATTTCTCTCATACATATAAATGGGATTATTTCCTGTTTTTTCTCATACATGTAAATGGGATTATTTCTCTCATACATGTAAATGGGATTATTTCTCTCATACATGTAAATGGGATTATTTCTCTCATACATGTAAATGGGATTATTTCTTTCATACATGTAAATGGGATTATTTCTCTCATACATGTAAATGGGATTATTTCTCTCGTACATGTAAATGGGATTATTTCTCTCATACATGTAAATGGGATTATTTCCCTCATACATGTAAATGGCATTATTTCTCTCATACATGTAAATGGGATTATTTCCCTCATACATGTAAATGGGATTATTTCTCTCATACATGTAAATGGGATTATTTCTTTCATACATGTAAATGGGATTATTTCTCTCATACATGTAAATGGCATTATTTCTTTCATACATGTAAATGGGATTATTTCTTTCATACATGTAAATGGGATTATTTCTCTCATACATGTAAATGGGATTATTTCTCTCATACATGTAAATGGGATTATTTCTCTCATACATGTAAATGGGATTATTTCCCTCATACATGTAAATGGGATTATTTCTCTCATACATGTAAATGGGATTATTTCTCTCATACATGTAAATGGGATTATTTCCCTCATACATGTAAATGGGATTATTTCTCTCATACATGTAAATGGGATTATTTCTCTCATACATGTAAATGGGATTATTTCTTTCATACATGTAAATGGGATTATTTCTTTCATACATGTAAATGGGATTATTTCTCTCATACATGTAAATAGGATTATTTCTCTCATACATGTAAATGGGATTATTTCTTTCATACATGTAAATGGGATTATTTCTCTCATACATGTAAATGGGATTATTTCTCTCATATATGTGAATGTCATTATTTCTTTCTAACATGTAAGTGGAATTAAGAACAACCATAACAAGCAAAATGTATTTAAAGAAATGCATGTAACACTGTCCTGTTAAAATCGATTTGATTTACACATTCATGATAGACTTTCCAGAAAAAAGCCTCAAAAGTATTTTTGATTTTAGATTTCATATACGAGTACAAAGGTATTCTTACACTCGTAAGGTTTTATTATTTAGAAATGATTTTCATTCTTTTACCTTGGGGGAAAATCGGGATAGCTTTTTACGTTATCTATGGAAGTTTTGTCCCTCCTTCAGGTCACCTCTCTTCCCTTGCTAACAAAGTCAATGAAAATTATTTGAAAATTTGAAAATCTACAATCGAAAATGGACAAACTGCCTAGAATTGTCCTCATATGTGACAAACATAGACAGAGCACCCAGTAGCACCAACATTGGATGGCGTCCCCATGTGGCCTTTTATAGACTTCTCAACATCTCAACTTTTGATATGTGAGATGTGTAGGCCATGTGAGATGTGAAGAACATGTGAAATGTGTAGAACATGTGAGATGTGTAGGTCATGTGAGATGTGTAGGTCATGTGAGATGTGTAGGTCATGTGAGATGTGAAGAACATGTGAGATGTGTAGAACATGTGAGATGTGTAGGTCATGTGAGATGTGTAGGTCATGTGAGATGTGTAGGTCATGTGAGATGTGTAGGTCACGTGAGATGTGTAGGTCATGTGAGATGTGTAGGCCATGTGAGATGTGTAAGTCACGTGATATGTGTAGGCCATGTGAGATGTGTAGGCCATGTGAGATGTGTAGGTCATGTGATATGTGTAGGACATGTGATATGTGTAGGTCACGTGAGATGTGTAGGTCATGTGAGATGTGTAGGCCATGTGAGATGTGTAAGTCACGTGCTATGTGTAGGCCATGTGAGATGTGTAGGCCATGTGAGATGTGTAGGTCACGTGAGATGTGTAGGCCGTGAGAGATGTGTAGGTCACGTGAGATGTGTAGGCCGTGAGAGATGTGTAGGTCACGTGAGATGTGTAGGTCATTTGAGACGTGTAGGACATGTGAGATGTGTAGGTCATGTGAGATGTGTAGAGTATGTGAGATGTGTAGGTCATGTGAGATGTGTAGGCCATGTGAGATGTGTAGGTCATGTGAGATGTGTAGGTCATGTGAGATGTGTAGGCCATGTGAGATGTGTAGAACATGTGAGATGTGTAGGTCATGTGAGATGTGTAGGTCATGTGAGATGTGTAGGTCACGTGAGATGTGTAGGTCATGTGAGATGTGTAGGTCACGTGAGATGTGTAGGTCATGTGAGATGTGTAGGCCATGTGAGATGTGTAAGTCACGTGATATGTGTAGGCCATGTGAGATGTGTAGGCCATGTGAGATGTGTAGGTCACGTGAGATGTGTAGGTCATGTGAGATGTGTAGGTCACGTGAGATGTGTAGGTCATTTGAGACGTGTAGGACATTCCCAAAAAATTGATAAGGTACAGGAACTATAAGGGACTGGATCTTCAATCCCTAAGGAATGACATCAAATCCCTAACAGTTGCAACTGAAACCTGGGAACATTTACCATTGAGTGAGATGGTGGATTACTATGACAAGGGGCTAACATCACTCATGGATAAACATGCTCCCACCAAGTTTGCCAAGGTAACTCAGCGTAAACCGGTTCCCTGGATGAGTGACCAATTAAAGCTGGAAAGATCTCTCAAGAGGAGGCTTGAGAGAAAAATGAGCAAGACTGGCTCTCACATTGACAAGGAGCTGTATAACTCTCAGAGGAACAAATACAACTCAATGCTTAAATCTGCTCAATCAACATATTTTTCCAACCTGGTTGAGGAAAACAAACATGACCCTAAAAAGCTCTTTAGAGTCATTGACACAGTCATGCACAAGAAAAAGGACACACCTATGCCCCAATCTGACTGTGAGATCACTCAAGCTGAGAAGTTTAACACATTCTTTCTTGAAAAAATAGAGAGAATCCGACTGGACATTGATAATGCTCCATCCTGCCAAACTTCGCCACCAGGTGACACTGCGAACAATAGTACTACATGTCTGGAAAGGTTCACACCCTTAACCATTGACGACGTACGGAAATTGGTCAAAAGGTCCACAAAGAAGTCATGTGAGCTGGATCCAATTCCAACCTGGCTCTTACTTGACCTCTTAGATGACCTCTTACCAATAATTACTTCCATCATAAATAAATCACTGATGGAATCAGCAGTATCGGAAAATATGAAAATAGCCATCATAACACCCCTGCTGAAGAAACTTGGTCTAGAACTGGTTGAAAAAAACTATAGGCCTGTTTCCAACCTAACATTTGTCTCTAAACTAACTGAGAGGGCGGTTGCAGACCAACTAGTCCCCCATCTTGTAAGGAATGGTCTTACTGACAAGTTTCAATCAGCCTACAAAGAATATCACAGCACTGAAACCGCTTTGTTAAAAGTGCAAAATGATATCTTGGGTGCGCTTGACAATAGAAAGTCAGTTATCTTGCTGTTGCTTGACCTTTCCGCTGCCTTTGACACTATTGACCATCAAATCCTTTTGGACAGACTGAGGGATAGATGCAACGTCAAAGGTCATGCACTCTCCTGGATTCGGTCATACCTAATGGACAGGAAGCAATGTGTGAAGGTGGGGATCCATAGATCCCGTCTCAAATCCTTAAAATATGGGGTACCCCAAGGCTCAGTCCTGGGTCCTATACTGTTCACCATTTACATGACACCCCTATCTGATATACTTGCCAAATATGGTCTGAGCTATCACATTTATGCAGATGATACTCAGATCTACATCCCTGTTGACCACGCTTCTCCCCATCATGTGGATATGAGCAGACACAAACTGGAGGAGTGTGTCAGTGAGGTCAGAAACTTCCTCATTACAAACAAGATGAAGATAAATGATGGAAAAACTGAGATGCTCATATGTACTGACAGGTACAGTACTACCACCCATAGCAGTATCCCAACCACAATCAGAGTGGGTGACTCTGATATTGCTCCTAGTCAGTCAGTGGTTGACCTTGGTATCACATTTGACTCCAACATGGACATGAAGGCCCAGATCAAGAAAATGTGTCAGAAAGGCTATTATCACATTAGGAACTTGGCGGCCATCAGACATTGTCTAGACGAGAAGACTGCTGTAACACTTACCCATGCTTTTGTTACATCTACCCTTGACTATGGTAATGGTCTTCTGGCAGGTCTTCCTAAAACTGACATCAGGAAACTGCAATACCTCCAAAACTCTGCAGCACGGGTAGTAGGAAAAATCAGGAAATTTGATCACATTTCAGGAAAATTACAGGAACTGCACTGGCTTCCTGTTCACGCGAGAATTGATTTTAAAATTCTTCTATTAACCTGGAAAGCCCTTAATGGTAAGGCTCCGCCTTACTTACGGGATCTACTCCTGATTAAAGAAGGTGAACGCTGTCTAAGATCCAATGATGGCACCCACCTACAAGTACCTAATACTAGGCTAAGAACAGTAGGTGACAGGGCCTTCTCATCTGTAGGTCCACGACTATGGAATTCCTTGCCTACTAATATTAGGACAAGTACTTCAGTCTCCTCGTTTAAGAATAGGCTGAAAACTCATCTCTTCAGGATGCATGTCCTGAGCTCAGCGCTATGAACAGACTTGTCTGGTATCAGCGCTATACAAATTTTATTATTATTATTATTATTATTATTATTATTATTATTATGTGAGATGTGTAGGCCATGTGAGATGTGCAAGTCACGTGATATGTGTAGGCCATGTGAGATGTGTAGGTCACGTGAGATGTGTAGGTCACGTGAGATGTGTAGGTCATTTGAGACGTGTAGGACATGTGAGATGTGTAGGTCACGTGAGATGTGTAGGTCATTTGAGACGTGTAGGACATGGTAAATGTGTGGAGAGCATTAGTTAAAACTGTTCTCAAAGCAATCACACTGCCAGTTGTTGAAACTAACCTAAATGCCTGGTGGCCCTTTCAATTGTATATAATTTTATTGGATGTTTATCTCCACTCCTTCTGCTAGTGAAAGTTGGTTTTAAGGTATTCACCCTTTCAGTCATCACCATCATATCAAATCAATTTAATCTACTTTTGATAATTTGATAATCTGATGTTCAGATGAGGTCATATTATGCATTTTCTTGGCCACCTTGGCATGCAATGCATCGTGGGCATCTCGCAGACTTCTGGCGATACCTGGCGTCAGATACTGGCAATCTCCACCAGAGGGCGACTCGGTGAATCTAACACTGCCAACAATAACAGGACATTTGTATCATTGGTCAGAAAGGGAATGTTGTTCTGCCATGCTTCGTATCTGTTGTCTATTTAAATCATGGGAATATCTTGAAATTGCCCCTGGTGGACAGTGAGATACTGGGATTTAAAAATATACACAAACTCATTTATATTTCATATTTGTCATTTATTTACATGGAAATCATCAATTGAATACATAAATAGTTACATTGAGAAACTTCAATAATTATTTTACATTTTTTACATATTCACTGGAAAATTATCCGTAAATTTAATTATCAATTCAGCTTGAATTTTGTCTAGAAATTTTTACAATGATCAGAGCCATGAAACAAGCGAAATGACCCTTTAATACGTAAAATCCACACATTTCAATACATCTCTTAAATTAATAATGCTGTATATTAAAAAAAAATCTTTTATAATCATATATTGTGTTATAGCAATAAAACCAATCCTCAACCTCTTCAATAGGTTGATTTTGGTTATTCTTTTTTGCTCCAATTTTTTAGTTGTTTACCATGTGAACTTTGGCAATCAAATAATCAGAGAAAAATGACTTTTTTATGTGAAAATATATATTATTTGACTTACAATAGCTCTAACTCTACTCCAGACTGCTCTTTGGACATCAATGCAAAATAGGTATATAAAAATAAATTTGGCCTGCTTTGGTAAAAATCGCATGCACGTCAGTCTTAACAATTATCTTATTACTGTGGGACTAGGACCTGAAAAACCCCCATACGATATATCATCCTGGGAAATAATATAATATAATATATATTAGTTGCTTTTCTCACTGGAGAGAATAAGTGTAGATACAACCACAGCAAAATGCAGGAATGCCTTGTATATTATTTTCACATGTATATGTAATGTATTTTAATGAATGGTATGGGGGGTTCTAAGGTCTTCTCAATTTATACACATTAACTAATTGTGAATGATGCTAAATACGTCTCGGGTTCTATTTGGGGTGCAATGCCACTAGTATCATTTGAAGCGTTAATGATGTCAAAATACCTGATTTCTTACTTAATTGTCTGTAAAAAGCATGTACAGTGAAATCAAAAATTTAGATGAGTGAGCCATAAAAACATTTTTGCAAAAAAATGGGTTGAAAGGCACTGTGAAGGTTTTGATTAAACATCATAACGTGACTGCCATGAGAGTACAAATCAACCAAAAATGAGGATCCAAAATTTGACATAAATTAACCTGACTGGTAGACTGACATAGACGTTACAGTACAAATACACATATAATTTGATAAACTTTTACTCTCAAGTGTTCTGACTTTTGCCACTTGGTTATTATTCTAAACCTGCACATTTTGCCACAAAACCACTGCAGACTGGGTGCAAATTTTCTCCATGTCCATTTGTGAATGAAAACATTCTATAACTGCATTTTGGACACCTTGCAGCAGCCTGAAGAATGTATGGCACTAAACTGATGCAGATTCCTGACTTATGATCCAGTTATTATCCCTCTGATATGCACATATCTACCAGAATCAAACCTCCTACATATATTACCAGTGTAAAAATGAAGTGAATCATTGAAAAAGAAGCAAAACTCTATGACTTGTTTTTCACTTCAAAATAAATGATTCTTATTTTGTTTTGTTTTTAAAAGTGAACGCTAACATTTTCGCAATACTGCAGTCATAATTTCACTAGTTATTTATCTCATTTTGGCTTCATAATTGTGACCTCTGAGTCGGTTTAAACATTAAATTGACTAAATCCAAAGCACTGACTAGGCATTTCTAGTATAACAGAAATAATATGTGAAATAATTTCAATGATGTATGACTATTCCTGACTAGCCATTTTGTGCAGAAATAATGTATAGCATTTCTCTTAATGCATTAATTCAATGAAGTATGACTATCTGTGATTAAAGCAAAATTAATGCAAAGCAAAACTAAGAAAGCAATATGACTGAAAGGCAGGCGAGACTATTTGTACACAGAGTTATACCCTGAGTGGAAACGTGCTATTCTGATGTGTATATTACATCCCGGGGAAGAGCTTATATATGATCATACTGCTTTACCAAAATCTAGAGATGTCCTCAAAACATTCTGCCAGATAATAGATGCTGTGCTTAGTACTCGCCTCAGCAAGTTTCAGTTTGGATAGGCTTGTGTTACCACTAACAGGTGAGGCAGGTGGGGAATTGAGGATAAGACACAACTGAAGAATAATCATCAAGACCTGGATTACTACATTCAACCTCAGCAATCCCAACTGATAGAGTATACTACTACTGGTACCACGTCTCTATAATGAGTGAATGATGAGATGTGTCCCAAAACTGGTGCCATATCTCAAACATAGATGTGGATATCCTGAAGAGACAGAAATAATGAGGATTTTATGTGATTCCATTTCAACTTGAAGGTTTTACAATGGTAATGCACAGAAGCGACCCCTGTTGGGAGTTTTAGAAGCAAGCCTAACATAAAGTAGTGAAACAGCATTATAAAAGTCACCTTAAATCAAATATTCTGTAAAAATCTCATTTGAACTGTCTTATTTGTACACAAGACCAGATTGGTTTACATTTCTTCTTGTGATCTCTCATTCCCTGCACAAGTATTACAAACATTAGACAGGAAACTTTTTGCATCCAGTGACACATTTAAGTATCCCTTTTTGACTTAATAACAATGGACACAATTCATAATACAAGAATAATAAAGCATTTTACATCATATTGGACCCTTCATCTGATCTGTGTATAAAAAGTAGCATGAATTGCATCAATTGTAAGGCATATATTTTACTTAATAAACAATATATACATTTTCTCAGTAAATTTCATGCATGATGATATGACCCTTCACAAACAAATTCAGCTAAATTCTAGGCTTGAAGATGAGTCCTTGGATAATATATATATATATATATATATATATATATATATATATATATATATATATATATATATATATATATATATATATATATATATATATATATATATATATATATATATATATATATATATATATATATATATATAGCAATTATCTAAGCAATTATCGTACAACCAATCACTTACATGTGTTCCTATCAAATAAGCAATCACTTATAATACTTATATCAATGGAATAAGCACATATACATGAAACAAAAGAGTAACCAATCCCTTATGTATGTAATCATATGACAAGGAATCGCTTACACATGTATCAAAGTGATCTCTTGTATATTTGATAATCATTTGATAACCAATGACTTATTTCTCGACTAGAAAATAATGAATCACTAACTTCAAATAAATTTCATATCATTTTAAAATCAATGTATCTGTCATATTTACAATGAGCTTAAGTTCCCATTTAAGTTTTCTTATATTAATCAAACTAATGACTTAAATGATAAGTATCAAACCTGTGGCATAGCGTAAACTCTTAGATAGAAGTTGCAATGCATAGTAGAGCTCTGCAGAGAGATGCAGCTGGTAATCTGCTTTTGAAGTGATTTGCATGCATTATAATGTGAATTGTGACTGTAATGATAATAAACTCCTCACTTTGCACACTGTCCATCAGAGGCACATGCAAACTATTACTATGATAGGTTCACCAGGTCGCCCTCTGGTGGAGTTTGCTCACTTTCCTACCTTTTAGTTCATATCTACATTTCATTATGTGTAACATGGAGCGGATATGGAGGCCAAGCAATACCTGGCAGACTGCTCTGAACAAAGGATTAAGTTATTTGATAAATCTTGATTTAAATAATAAAATTTAAAGGAAAAAGAAACAAGCCATATTACTGAATATAATGACATGGCTAGCTCTGACAATTAATGCTTTTTTTCTCCAAAAAGATCATCACAATATGTTAAACAATTGGAAGTTCTATATGACATACTAAGACTCACAATCCTATTTTTTAAAAAGATTTTACCTTTTCAGGGAAGTTTTAAGATTTAATGAGTGGTAAATGTAATTTCAAGATGAGTAAGAAAATTATGACACAGCAATAATATTCTATAATAATTATACAAATATAGAAATAATTTTGTGAGACGATAACACATTCTTAATTGTATGCATGTAATAAACACTTATCATCATTATCATTCAGACAATTTTATCATATTTTTTTATAGTAATGAGACATTGTAAAGTTCCCTAAAAATATAAATGTGGTATAAGTGATATTAAGCTACTTTTAGACAACCTTTAACAACCTTTCTTAAACAAGTGCACCTGATAAAATAGATCAATTCCTTTTGCATATTTGAGACTGATTTTACCATAAGTTTGGATCAGGTATATTGTACAGGTGAGGATTGATTCTTCTGGGTGTGCATATCATGTGATAGGCATAGTGTTTAAAGCAGATGGCTGCCAAATAGTTCACCATTGTCAGTGGAATATTGAACAAACTCCTTCACAAAAACTGCAATATAACGCACCCCTCTTCACTAAGGGAAACCTTGTTTTGGGGAAAAGCTTAGACTACAGCCTGTTTCCCCTGAATTTAAAACGTTTAAACTCCAACAAGCAAGAAATCTGTGGTGTGTGACTAGACCAAGTCTTCAAGATTAGTCAAATCTCTGACTAGACAAATTTCTTCAAAATCAATGTTTTCCGTAAAAGTTAGTATGATGTAAATCAAACTAGAAACCCTGGGATCCTGTTTATATTTAGTAAAATATTTTGTGAGACTAGAATATGTGATCATGTTTAAATTGCTTTGGTGTTGTCTTGCTCAGAATTATAATATCCTGAGAGAACTAGAAAGATATTTATAACGATATATCAAGAGAAGTTGTAGGAGTGTTGTTATGATATCAAAGAGAAATGGGGGAGCATTTTCATGAAGATGATTATATTTCAGAACTGAAACAATGACAAAACTGGAATGTAAGTGCATGATGGGAGAGCAGAGGGATGTAGGTCATATGACCCTGGGGAAATGGTGGTAGGTCATGTGACCCAGGTGTAATGTTGGTAGATCATGTGACTCTGGGGTAAGGGTTGTAGGCAATGAGACAATGGGGTATAATATAAGGCTGGTTAAGTCACTTCACCATAGATTAAACTAATAACTGTAGACAATGCTTAAATGGAATCAAAGGAGAATTTTTCTGTTGTGATAATTACATTTTAAATAATTATTTGCATATGTTTCCTTTAGTAGGATAATGGAGTTCTCGCTTGATATAAAAATGGAAAATTTGCTATTCAAGATCTAACTACAATATCTTGTTGTTTGAATTTGTAGAAAATATTGTAGAGAATATTTGGTTCCTGTTTTGCCACTATGTGGCACCACATGGCCCCCTGGATGAAGATTTCAAGTGACTTGGTCCATCACCAACATTTTATCACTTTGAAATGCATGAGCGTCTTAGTTCTGTGGCCACTCACTAGGGGCACTCTAAGGCAATCTGCGTGATTGGACGTCTACACTGAAGTTTAAAAAAAACAACAAGCTTGTGTGTGCCACAAGAGGGCACTGTGAACGACAACCATTCTTGAAATATACATGATTCGAATAAAAAAAAATTTCACAGCGCTTGATTCATGAAAATATCACATTGAGACCTGTGGCAGACCTTGCATGTCGGTTTTTTCCGGAGTTTGCCTTCATTCCTTAATGGGTCGTGACACTTTGCCGTTTCCATTCGCCTGGCTATGATTGTTACTAGAGGTGTGATTAGAGTTATTAGTTCTGGCCCCAGCTCTCTTCTCTCCGTTTGCCATGCGCATGTTTGCGCCAGTGGTGATGAGTTGACCGAAGCCCTCCTGGTGGGCAAAGGCGTAACCCGACCGCATGGAACGGTTGCTGCGACGCATCGTCGACTGCCTGCGCAGGATAAGTTCACCCGAACGTGATTTGGACTTTGAAATCTTCTGCTTGAGGCGGACTTTGTCACTGAGAGTGGGTCTCGTGTCAATGTAATAGAACCTCTCTGCTATGACAGGTATGAGCAATATAGTCACGGTTAATATGAGTGTGAACCAAAATGTTGAAGTTCCCATTAAGTTGCGGGCGACGCCCAGATAGGTGTGACCCAGCCAATCAGCATAGAAGACAAAGGTAAATGCAAAGTAGATTAATATGCTTCCCCAGATGACAAAATGGTTGAAACCTGTCCAATACTGGGTGTCCAAGGCACACTGAAACATATAAAACATGGCCATTAGTTCCACATAAATATACAGATACTGCCTATAAATTCTACAGAAACATATAAATACTGTCACTAGTTCTACAGAAACATATAAATACTGTCACTAGGGCTACAGAAACATATAAATACTGTCACTAGTGCTACAGAAACATATAAATACTGTCACTAGTGCTACAGAAACATATAAATACTGTCACTAGTTAGACAGGACCATCTAACAGTCATTTATTCCAGAGAAATTTATGAAACAATACCATTAGCCAAGTCTATAGATTTCTCCTTTATAATCTCAACAACAGAAGATGCTGTACAGATTTCAACTCTTGTTTCGGCAGAAATACTCACACGGAGAGTGACAGCGATAATGAGGCAGCTGGCGACCATAACACCAAAGGATTTGTGTCCGGCGAGGTCAGTTCCGTCGGACAAGATGGCGTCATGAAATGCTCCATAAGGAATGAAAAAGAGGACCATGGAGGAGATGATTCCTTCGCCGACGCTCTGGGCGAACACCTTCTTGTTGAAGAGGAGGTCCAGGTGACCCGGTGTGTACAGCTTGGGGTAGCGTAACGAGTACTCATCACTCACGTCCTGAAAGGAAACACAGCCACATCTCAGTCATGCTTGCCTCATCAAACTTCCCATTTTATAATTTTTGGAAATATTTAAAAAAAAAGGCTGGACATATTTAACTTCTCTTTTGTAATGTTTTTGTTTAAATATTAATCTATGCTTGACTTTGATCTAATTTGATTTTTTTATGTTTTTATATATTGATTTATTTCAGTCAGCCTTGAATAATATTTCTTCAGGTTTTTTCTTGTTTCTTTTAAATAGTGAAATGCTCTTTAAAAATGAATAAGTATATTTAAGATGTGCAAAAAATTGATACATTACTACTCATACAATATAGTGGAAAAACAAAATCATTGAAAATATCTTATAACATATAATTCACAAAACAATTCAGAAAGGAGGATAAAAGATATAAATAGCAATAAGCTGCTTAAATATATTCCCCTTAGATCTACTAAGCATGTTAAATACACCACAACTATGGACAACAGCTTGATGTAAACTTTGATTATGTTAAAATACCAGCCAGAAGCGTGTCAGTTAATAAAAACCAACCAATTTGACAATGTACCACTGATTCACAGTAACTGTGATATTAGAATTTGCGTCCCCTCCCCATTCCTCTAATGAAGTATGAAAATACATGAAATGAAGCCATCTTCGATCCACGGTACTTACAGTTCTGCTGGTAACAACCAAACCCTTGTACATATATTACTCGGCAAAAATGCCATGTATACTACTGCATGCCAAGAATAAGCTGAAGATCTATAACTGCATTGTAGGTCCCCACTTTGCCTAAACTTCAGTGTGTAATTAATATGTGATGATGCTAATATTCCACTGCATGCTAAGAAAAAGTGGATAATCTATAACTGGGTTACATATTAGAACTACAACAGGTGGTGAGTTAGCATACAATAATTACTATGTGATGCTATAAAAAAACTCACTGAAAGACAGAGACAACAAATATGATAGCCTGTGAGGAATCTCATGTTGAGTTATGAGTTAGTATGGTGCTAAAATGTAAAATCTACAAAGGCACAACCACATGAGTGTTTGGTTAATTGTTTTTAACTTGTGTTCTACTATACCTGATCAAAAATGCCCAGTGCTAGGACAGGCAAAGATGTGTAACACACGTTGTATACTGCGATAAAAACCTGATCATACAGAGTCTGAAAAGCCCACAAGCAATGCATACATTTGCATTAATTATGTTAATCATTTCACCAGCTAATCACAGCTAATTTTCAAATTTGATTCTCTATTGGTTGCTGAAGATTAGTAACATCTATGATAACTGAAAAGAGTTTTCATTGGTCACCGCTGATCACATGATCATCTGTAAAGCATGCAAATCTCACTGCAATTTGTTCATCAGAAAAAGGTCATAACGCCATGCACAATACATGTATATCCATTTGTCACATGATTTGCGAAGTGTTCTTCCGGGGACAGGGGTACGAGAGAGCTACAAATGTTTAATATCAAGTACAACACAATATGGCGACTCCAGAGAAGGCCACTTTCCTGAAAATAATATAATTAAGCCCATTATAACTAAATTAAAATGCATGTAAAGACACACAACAGATGCTGCAAGGTAAGCAAATATCCTTGATCCTTAGATTATCCCAAACATTAACCATGCCATAACCTAGAAAACCCTTGTCTTGCAGAACACATATACCGGGATATCCACAGACATTTAATACTGAGATTGGAAACAAACTGAAGTTCTGCATTATCGTTCAGGCGAACCGATCTTGGTAAATACCACATGTAGCCCGATAACAAGGACCTAGATCCAGATTCACGCACACGTGGACTTGTACAAATATGTCTTTTTAGCAAGAAATTATAAGGAGAATTACTTACTTATCACATATCTATGTTAATCGTACATCAATTAAATCAAGAATGGAAGAATTTATGTAATAAATGCAATGCTATTTATCGCTGATCCACAACAGTTGCACGTCGGAGTTGCATGGTGCACCACACTGACACCTAGTGGCAGACCTGCTGTTTCCAATCTCTGTTTAAATATCTCTAGTATATCTTACAGTTCAAAATGCAAAATTTGGATCTGCATATAATTGTATGTTATAAGAAAACATCCACTAATTTTTCTCCTTTTTTTGGAAAATTCAGCGAGACAAGGGTTCATTCTTACTAAATGTTCTAGGTGCTATGGTAAGTACCTTAATTAAGACCTGGGGGAGGGGAATTGAGGGAAGTTTAGGGAGGAGGAGGGCTGCAGATGAGATTACCTGGTCAAATACACCTGTG
Organism: Amphiduros pacificus; assembly: GCA_949316495.1. NCBI lineage: Eukaryota > Metazoa > Annelida > Polychaeta > Phyllodocida > Hesionidae > Amphiduros > Amphiduros pacificus. Next base: position 28,737,709 of record OX439010.1, on the reverse strand, counting down.
ATGAGGACGGGCAAAGAAGTGTATATCAAATTATACACAGTGATGAAAACAGGGTCAAACACAGCCTGAAATACAATACAGCCATATATATATATATTTATCATCGCATCACCTTCACTCCAAGCAAACAGGGCAAGCAGAAAGAGCAAAGTGTTACTGATTCTTCACAAGAATATTTCACAATAATATAATGTTCAGCTGGCTGCCTCAAATGTAATGTAATATCCTTAAAGTAACAAGAGATATCTTTACAACATAAATAATACATTAAAACAGGCTAAGCCAAGGATGTATGTTTTAATGAAAAAATATTCCAGGATTTCTAATCATAAGTGGTTTTACACCAGGCTATTCAATTATTTCATGCAAAAGGTATTGTAGGTAAAGATAGTATCTTTTCAATTATCAACCAAACAATTAAACACACTTTTTTTACTACTACATTTTGAAAGAATGGAAACTTTTAAGTAAATATATTATGTTATAAACTTTAATTTTCACTATAAAATTAGAATAAAACAGATTTTCTGTATGTTTCTAGCCAATTTAAAGAGTCCTTGGAGTTACCAAACTTTGTGCATTAATTCTTATGAAACATTACAGATGTTCTTAACCATTTTCTTGTAAAGGAATATAAACAAACACAAATTAGCTTTGCTTTAAAATAATTAGTTACTGGGTTACGCCTTAGTCAAAAGAGAAAATCATATAAACAAGGTTTAAATTGAACTTTTGAATTCTTAATTTTATTTTACCAAACTTTAGTTTAGAAAATTAAATGAGAGTAAATATGCGAATAATACTTAATTCATACCTGGGCAGAAAATCCGCAGAAGAAGGCATACCAGAAGTGACACAGGGTGAAGGCAAAGTTCTTGTAGAAGAAGTACTTGAGGAAGTTGCACATTCGCATGTACGACCATCTGCCGTGGACGAGGAGTAGACGCTCCAAGAAGCGGAACTGAGCGAGGGAGTAGTCGCTGGAGAGGACAGCCTGCATGCCTTCCTGACCGCTGATGCCTACCCCAATGTGGGCCGCTGTGAAATAAGCCACCAAACACGGGTTAATATGTACCATGAGTCGGTATCAACCAATCACAGGTTAATATATACCATGAGTCGGTATCAACCAATCACAGGTTAATATATACCATGAGTCGGCATCAAGGACAACCAATCACAGGTTAATATATACCATGAGTCGGTATCAAGAACACCCAATCACAGGTTAATATGTACCATGACTCGGTATCAAGAACAACCAATCGCAGGTTAATATATACAATGACTGTATCAAGGACAACCAATCACAGGTTAATATGTACCATGAGTCTGTATCAAGAACAACCAATCACAGGTTAATATATACCATGAGTCGGTATCAAGAACAACCAATCACAGGTTAATATGTACCATGACTCGGTCTCAAGAACAACCAATCACAGGATAATATATACCATTAGTCGGTATCAAGAACAACCAATCACAGGATAATATATACCATTAGTCGGTATCAAGAACAACCAATCACAGGTTAATATGTACCATGACTCGGTCTCAAGAACAACCAATCACAGGATAATATATACCATTAGTCGGTATCAAGAACAACCAATCACAGGTTAATATGTACCATGAATCGGTATCAAGAACAACCAATCACAGGTTAATATATACCATTAGTCGGTATCAAGAACAACCAATCACAGGTTAATATATACCATGAATCGGTATCAAGAACAACCAATCACAGGTTAATATATACCATGAGATGGTATCAAGAACAACCAATCACAGGTTAATATGTACCATGAGTCGGTATCAAGAACAACCAATCACAGGTTAATACATGCATATACCACAAATGAGCATCAAGAGTGCAGACACTGAACAATTCTAAGAAAACTTGATTTTATTTATCCTCCATGGGGCACCACAAACAAATTTATGTTGATGCAAAACATCTTGTGAATAGCTAATGGAATTCAATTATCAATATAACTGTAAAAATAATAATAAATTCAAAATAGTGCTGTTACTAGACTCTGTCTATTCATAGCTCACATCAATGTCATTGAGTTAATTTGAGATATATTCTGGTTTCAACTAGAATCTTATGAAACATTTTGGACATTTCTAACAGAAGGATCCATAAACTTTATCTTTTAAAAGCAGCATTCTTGGTTTACACAGCAGATGTGTACCCAGATCCTGATGCAAACTCAACTTCTCATAAACTGCTAGGGTAAAGTGATCGCTACGTACTCTTGATCATGCTGACGTCATTGGCTCCGTCACCGATGGCGAGGGTGATGGTTTTCTTGTGTCGCTTGACGAGGTCGACCACGAGAGCCTTCTGCAGCGGGGTGACTCGGCAGCAGATGACGGCTTTACACATGCACCCCGCCTCCAGCAGCAGAAGCTCCATCTTAGGTTCCAGCGCATGCACCTGAGGCAAACATACAACAAACATCAATATAGTCCTCCCATATTAGCATTATATTTTTTTGTTACCTGAAATATAATATTTTTTTTATTCTTTGATTATTATTTCAAAATTTCCAACAGTTGAAATTCAGTTTTCATTTCTGACTTTTCTTATTGGATTCCTCATCAAACAATGTATTATATACATGTATATAAATAATATGGTAAATTGAGAATAAATTATAACAAATTATACCACGTAAAAAGATTTAAAATAAATACAAATCAATTATACCACAGTTGGACTATAGTATATATCAATTATATCAGACTTATTACAAAATTAGGACTTACCAGACTATGGCCATTTATAACAAGGGCAAATCCCCCGAATCCCTCCGGATCATTGCCGTCTCCTGCCCTGTGGGGGCCATTACTGAAGGATACCATGTCCATATCTACGCCCCCTTTAGCGATTCTCTTCATGTCCTGGATGGACTTGATAAGTTGGTCCTGGACGTCATCGTATGTTTCTCCGTCGACGATGTATATATCCTCCATCTCGTCCGTCAACAACTTGCAACTGTAGCCGATGTTAATGGCAGTCTCTGAAAAATTACGAACACAAATAAATTTGTGAAACTATGTTAGCTCTGAAATGTAGAAATCAAAACATCTCTTTTGAACACTTTCTATTTCTAAGTTGCAATTCTTTAATGGTATAGACTTATTGTCATTAATAGGTCCTTAAAATGTTACCAAAATCTCATTAATTTAAAAAAAAAAAAATAAATAAATCTATGTAAACAAACATCAGGGTTTTAAGAATTAAAATTTTATTTAGGATTTCATCAAGATTTCATCTAGCAACAAAAGTCACAACTATATAAAAAAACAAACTCAAGTTTCCGTTTACCTTGTTTGTCTCCTGTCAACACCCATATTTTGATTCCCGCCAGCGCCAGGTTGGCGATGCAGTCTGGCACCCCATCTTGTAACTTATCCTCAATGGCAGTGGCCCCGAGTAAGGTCATGTTCTGTTCTATCTCCTCGTAGCACTCGTGTAGTTTGTCGTCGCGGTCCGTGAGCGATGTGGACGCTGCATGGTGCTTTTTCTTCCATTCCTCCCAGTATGTTGGGTCTATCTCCTTGACAGCCAGGCAGAGCGTACGCAGACCAATCTGAGCAAACTCCTGTAATATAAACATCTTGCTCAATCCATCGGTCAATGCGTGTATCACATACAGGTTTTATCCCTTTGAAAACAACCTATTTAAAGTGCACAAAAAACTCTCTAAAATCCAATCATTAAAAGTCATATGACAAGAATTTTTTTAAGTGGTAAATCTTTAGATTTCATACCTCTGAGAAACATCTGACAATTTTTTCTGCAGTCTGATGTTTAGTTTAGCTATAATCTAAGATCTTTGAACCCCCAGGGTAATTAACCTACTCCCTTGACCTAGAACTGGGTCAGCAGGCTGCCTACGTCATTGCGCCCCGCATGCATCTCCTGCACACATATTCCTCCTATGTCTGTACATGTATAACAGCTGATGTCCTTTCTTCTACACAAATAACACCCATTGAAAATATGATTAATGGCAAAACTTAAGGCTGTAAAATAGAGACTTGCATTTACATCAGCTTCCCATCCCACAATCCCTACTTTATTTGAAGAAAATAAACAAACATGACTTAACTGGGTATAGTGTCTGAAATATGGCCTGCTCTACTCTTATCAGTTTCAAGACACTTATAAGCTAGCCCTAAACATTATGGCATGAAGTTTAAGGGTTTTCAAACTGTAAATGGAACATTGAGATGACACTTTTAAAATATCTATGAATTATTTTTAGTTGATATTTCCATATTTTTTTACACTGAAAATTTATTTATTTATTTGTTAACAAATTACCAGTAACAATATCAATTGGTTGAATATTATTCATATTCAGTAATGTTGAGCTTAACTTCGTTTGACATAATTGAAAATAAATGTTTTGAAAGCATTCAACACATATTTCTAGATCTGTTTCATTGCTGGAAATTATTTTGACTTCTAAATTTTGATGTCTGGTTATATATTATTTATGCACTGCAGTTGTATTTCAATGGCCATTTGAAATGTTTAGTTTGGTATTTTTTTAATGTCTGTTATTGCGTGTCAGTGGGTACCCAACTAAATCATATATCAGTATTTATATACAAACAGACAAAGGAATTTTGAATAAAAATAGAAATTCTGTAAAAATGATACTAAACTTTGAGATATCAACATTTCTTTCTCAACAAGGAAATGACTTTTACCATAACATTATGATAAAGAATAGTTCAGTCAGTCCCTTGTAGGATCTGAATAATCTCAAGAGGCAGATGTAAGTTTGCTAAACTCAACTGGGAGGCTGGCTGTATTCCTGTCTTCCCCATCACTACAGGCAGAATCCAGGTGACTATGATGTGAAACATGATCTGACCTACTGTCCACATGTGCTAATTAGGCCCCCAGTGGTTCAAAGATGTTATCAACACTCATGTTATTACTTATAAATTACAATCCCTCAAGACTTTCACTGGCTTGGAGTGGTTTGTTTTGAACATGAAGGGCGAACATGCGTCACTTCCGGCAAAATCTCAGCAGCCCTGATTTGACCCACATAAAAAGGGGCGTGTCCAGCAAATCACTTTGATCCACTATAATTCTGTACTCCATTTATAAAAATGTGTAAAACATGTTGAAATGCAATGTCCATGTATTGTAATATATTATGACACAATATAAACATTTTCACAATTTTCTTGTCATGTGACTTTTAAGAAAAGGATGGTAAGCTACAATTACACATTGAACAAAAATAATTCAATGTAGTAAGGGTATAATCAAAACTTTTAAATTGTGAAAGATTTGGTTATGGCATATCATATTTCTGAGGTTATTTTTACCCCAGAACATAACCTTATCCATAAGGGCCTCCAAACTTTGGTTTATATTCTTAAATAGCCTAATGCAAATGGTTTCCCATATACAAGTCGTATTGTTTCATAACCGAATTCACATGGTCTCCTACTTTTGTTGATATTCCCATAAAACAAAATGCTCATGAGCCCTTTACTTTCAATTTATATTTATATATAATTATATAGTATGTAACCAATATAATTATTATATAAGCATATAAGCCTGAATATGACCCACATTGAGATGGCTGGTGGTGAGTTCCTGGAGGTCGGCTGAGCTGGGGTCCAGCCTCTCATATATCAGTGTATCGGCACCTTTGCAGAACAGAGTGATCTTGTTGTCCCTCTTGACAATCACAGACATGCGTTTCCTGACATTATTGAAGTCGAGGATAGATAGAAGTTCATAGACTTGAGGCTGCCCGTTCACCTCTATGGTAACCGTGGACGGAGTACGAGACTGGAAAACAAACAAATTTTATAACCATGCCCAACTCTACATGTACAAGTTCTTATGTATTTATACATTTAAAATCTGACATAGCTCAAATTTATAATGTACAAGTTCTTATGTATTTAAGCATATAAAATCTGACATAGCTCAAATTTATTAACAAACGTTCCTTACATATGCTTTGACAAAAGAATAAAGATCACATGGATGCGTATATCAGCAAATCCCAGTTTTCCTTTTCTTCTCTCAGATTCCTTACCTTAAATACAAAACCAAAGTTCCTGGCTGCGCCTACTAGTGCCCCCTCATCGGGCGACTGTGCCTGGTACTCTAACTTGCCGTCCTTCTCCTCTGGCATCACCGTATGGCACAGTGCCAGGAGCACAAAGAAATCATTGGCCACTTGATCTCCAGACTTGATCAAGTCCAGTAATCTCTCGTCATAAAAATCAAAGTTTGTTTCGTAATGAGGGTTCCAAGATAAATCCACTTTGGGTGTTTTCTGGAAAGAGGAAAGCATTGAAATACTTGAATTCATAATAATTCAGTTAATTATCAAAATCAATAAAAAAAAATTCAAATATTTCTTTTCATTTTACCAACATCTTAAAACTGTCTTGCACAAAATAATAAAATGTGTGAAGGACATTTAGAAATGTGATGTAGGTATAATTGTTGACTTACGTCTGTTATATCTATGGGGTTCCCATATTGATCAACAGGGTCTCCATATGCTTTGCCACTAATTGAACACTTGTTAAATGACATGATATTCTGAAAACAAGATGAATAAAAATTATACATAATCAGACAATATTGCTTACCTTTACTGAATTTCACAAAGTAAAATTTTGAAGCAAATGCCTAATTTGTAGTTTGTTTGCAAAATTCTTTTAAATGCATGGATATTTCTCTATAAATGACAGGCTTCCATATTTACTCAGCTCCGAAGGTCAAGATCAAGATATTTGCCAAAACTTATGTATCTGAGATGGAGGCTGACTGAGTCATCAACATATCATTTTTTTCAGGAAGTTATAAACTGAGGAAGTTATAAACTTGGGCTAATTTGTTATTGTCAGAATGAGGCACCGGATACTCCAGGTATCAGGGACTGTCCATTGCTATATTGAATTTGTGAGAAGAAAAAACTCATTAAAAATTTTGATATCATCTGAGCCTCTTGGAAAATAAATAAGAAATGACATAAAGAAATCCCAAACTTAACTGCATTACCTTTGTGTTGACAATCTACCTATGAATATACTCAGATCTGGTATGCATGATGGTGTTTTAAGTCACATCACCAATATTTCAGTCATATCATGACAAGACCTAATTGTAGACAATATAGGGCTACTGAATTCTTGTGTCGCAGGTCCTTACCATGACAATCCACCGAGTCGCAGATTTACAAGGATTAATCCTTTGGGCATGCCTAGTCGATAGCAGAGGTGGAGTATTCTTACCTGAGTGAGGGTGCCTGTCTTGTCAGAGAATATATATTCTATCTGTCCCAGCTCCTCATTGAGGGTGGTGGTGCGAGAGCGCGCTGGCGTGTCATTCTTAGCGTAGTACATCTTCTCATCCCAATTTATCCACCAGCTGTGACCAAACCGAATCACCTCCACGCTGAAAAGTACAACACATGACAATCTTTAAATTAAATAGCAACACAAATGTTATCAAAATCCTAAGCAAATGGTGGTCTGTAACTAAATATCAAGGAGCAATCCTTAAAAGCATATTGCAAAATATATTCTATCACTATCAATTCTGGTACTGTATATAACTGACGCAGAGGGATATACATGCTACACTGACCTCATACATGTTGAGGGATATGGAACTGACCTGACCTGATATAGGGGGATATAGGCACTGACCTGATATAGGGGGATATAGGCACTGACCTGACATAGAGGGATATAGGCACTGACCTGATATAGAGGGATATAGGCACTGACCTGACATAGAGGGATATAGGCACTGACCTGATATAGGGGGATATAGGCACTGACCTGACATAGAGGGATACAGGTACTGACCTGATGTAGAGGGATATAGGCACTGACCTGACATAGAGGGATATAGGCACTGACCTGACATAGAGGGATATAGGCACTGACCTGACATAGAGGGATATAGGCACTGACCTGACATAGAGGGATATAGGTACTGACCTAACATAGAGGGATATAGGCACTGACCTGACATAGAGGGATATAGGCACTGACCTGACATAGAGGGATATAGGCACTGACCTGATATAGGGGGATATAGACACTGACCTGATATAGAGGGATATAGGCACTGACCTGACATAGAGGGATATAGGCACTGACCTGACATAGAGGGATATAGGCACTGACCTGATATAGGGGGATATAGGCACCGACCTGACATAGAGGGATATAGGCACCGACCTGACCTGATATAGGGGGATATAGGCACTGACCTGACCTGATATAGGGGGATATAGGCACTGACCTGACATAGGGGGATATAGGCACTGACCTGACATAGAGGGATATAGCCACCGACCTGACATAGAGGGATATAGGCACCGACCTGACCTGATATAGGGGGATATAGGCACTGACCTGACCTGATATAGGGGGATATAGGCACTGACCTGATATAGAGGGATATAGACACTGACCTGACATAGGGGGATATAGGCACTGACCTGACATAGAGGGATATAGGCACTGACCTAACATAGAGGGATATAGGCACTGACCTGATATAGAGGGATATAGGCACTGACCTGACATAGAGGGATATAGGCACTGACCTGACATAGAGGGATATAGGTACTGACCTGATATAGAGGGATATAGGCACTGACCTGATATAGAGGGATATAGGCACTGACCTGATATAGAGGGATATAGGCACTGACCTGATGTAGAGGGATATAGGCACTGACCTGACATAGAGGGATATAGGCACTGACCTGATATAGAGGGATATAGGCACTGACCTGACATAGGGGGATATAGGCACTGACCTGATATAGAGGGATATAGGCACTGACCTGACATAGGGGGATATAGGCACTGACCTGACATAGAGGGATATAAGTACTGACCTGATATAGAGGGATATAGGCACTGACCTGACATAGAGGGATATAGGCACTGACCTGATATAGAGGGATATAGGCACTGACCTGACATAGAGGGATATAGGCACTGACCTGACATAGAGGGATATAGGTACTGACCTGATATAGAGGGATATAGGCACTGACCTGATATAGAGGGATATAGGCACTGACCTGATATAGAGGGATATAGGCACTGACCTGATGTAGAGGGATATAGGCACTGACCTAATATAGAGGGATATAGGCACTGACCTGATATAGAGGGATATAGACACTGACCTGACATAGAGGGATATAGGCACTGACCTGATATAGAGGGATATAAGTACTGACCTGACATAGAGGGATATAGGCACTGACCTGATATAGAGGGATATAGGCACTGACCTGATATAGAGGGATATAGGCACTGACCTGACATAGGGGGATATAGGCACTGACCTGACATAGAGGGATATAGACACTGACCTGATATAGGGGGATATAGGCACTGACCTGATATAGAGGGATATAGACACTGACCTGACATAGAGGGATATAGGCACTGACCTGATATAGAGGGATATAAGTACTGACCTGACATAGAGGGATATAGGCACTGACCTGATATAGAGGGATATAGGCACTGACCTGATATAGGGGGATATAGGCACTGACCTGATATAGAGGGATATAGGTACTGACCTGATATAAAGGGATATAGGCACTGACCTGACATAGAGGGATGTAGGTACTGACCTGACATAGAGGGATGTAGGTACTGACCTGACATAGAGGGATATAAGTACTGACCTGATATAGAGGGATATAGGCACTGACCTGACATAGAGGGATATAGGCACTGACCTGATATAGAGGGATATAAGTACTGACCTGACATAGAGGGATATAGGCACTGACCTGACATAGAGGGATATAGGCACTGACCTGACATAGAGGGATATAGGCACTGACCTGACATAGAGGGATATAGACACTGACCTGACATAGAGGGATATAGGTACTGACCTAACATAGAGGGATATAGGCACTGACCTGACATAGAGGGATATAGGCACTGACCTGACATAGAGGGATATAGGCACTGACCTGATATAGGGGGATATAGACACTGACCTGATATAGAGGGATATAGACACTGACCTGACATAGAGGGATATAGGCACTGACCTGATATAGAGGGATATAAGTACTGACCTGACATAGAGGGATATAGGCACTGACCTGATATAGAGGGATATAGGCACTGACCTGACATAGAGGGATATAGGCACTGACCTGATATAGAGGGATATAAGTACTGACCTGATATAGAGGGATATAGGCACTGACCTGACATAGAGGGATATAGGCACTGACCTGACATAGAGGGATATAAGTACTGACCTGACATAGAGGGATATAGGCACTGACCTGACATAGAGGGATATAGGCACTGACCTGACATAGAGGGATATAGGCACTGACCTGACATAGAGGGATATAGGCACTGACCTGATATAGAGGGATATAGGTACTGACCTGATATAGAGGGATATAGGCACTGACCTGACATAGAGGGATATAGGCACTGACCTGATATAGAGGGATATAGGCACTGACCTGACATAGAGGGATATAGGCACTGACCTGATATAGGGGGATATAGGTACTGACCTGACATAGAGGGATATAGGCACTGACCTGATATAGAGGGATATAGGTACTGACCTGACATAGAGGGATATAGGCACTGACCTGACATAGAGGGATATAGGTACTGACCTAACATAGAGGGATATAGGCACTGACCTGACATAGAGGGATATAGGCACTGACCTGACATAGAGGGATATAGGCACTGACCTGATATAGGGGGATATAGACACTGACCTGATATAGAGGGATATAGACACTGACCTGACATAGAGGGATATAGGCACTGACCTGATATAGAGGGATATAAGTACTGACCTGACATAGAGGGATATAGGCACTGACCTGATATAGAGGGATATAGGCACTGACCTGACATAGAGGGATATAGGCACTGACCTGATATAGAGGGATATAAGTACTGACCTGATATAGAGGGATATAGGCACTGACCTGACATAGAGGGATATAGGCACTGACCTGACATAGAGGGATATAGGTACTGACCTAACATAGAGGGATATAAGTACTGACCTGATATAGAGGGATATAGGCACTGACCTGACATAGAGGGATATAGGCACTGACCTGACATAGAGGGATATAGGCACTGACCTGATATAGAGGGATATAAGTACTGACCTGATATAGAGGGATATAGGCACTGACCTGACATAGAGGGATATAGGCACTGACCTGACATAGAGGGATATAGGCACTGACCTGACATAGGGGGATATAGGCACTGACCTGACATAGAGGGATATAAGTACTGACCTGATATAGAGGGATATAGGCACTGACCTGATATAGAGGGATATAGGCACTGACCTGACATAGAGGGATATAGGCACTGACCTGACATAGAGGGATATAGGCACTGACCTGACATAGTGGGATATAGGCACTGACCTGACATAGAGGGATATAGGCACTGACCTGACATAGTGGGATATAGGCACTGACCTGACATAGAGGGATATAGGCACTGACCTGACATAGTGGGATATAGGCACTGACCTGACATAGAGGGATATAGGCACTGACCTGATATAGAGGGATATAAGTACTGACCTGACATAGAGGGATATAGGCACTGACCTGATATAGAGGGATATAGGCACTGACCTGACATAGAGGGATATAGGCACTGACCTGACATAGAGGGATATAGGCACTGACCTGACATAGAGGGATATAGGCACTGACCTGACATAGAGGGATATAGGTACTGACCTGACATAGAGGGATATAGGTACTGACCTGATATAGAGGGATATAGGCACTGACCTGACATAGAGGGATATAGGTACTGACCTGATATAGAGGGATATAGGCACTGACCTGACATAGAGGGATATAGGCACTGACCTGACATAGAGGGATATAGGCACTGACCTGACATAGAGAGATATAGGCACTGACCTGACATAGAGGGATATAGGCACTGACCTGACATAGAGGGATATAGGCACTGACCTGACATAGAGGGATATAGGCACTGACCTGACATAGAGGGATATAGGCACTGACCTGACATAGAGGGATATAGGCACTGACCTGACATAGAGGGATATAGGCACTGACCTGATATAGGGGGATATAGGTACTGACCTGATATAGAGGGATATAGGCACTGACCTGACATAGAGGGATATAGGCACTGACCTGATATAGGGGGATATAGGCACTGACCTGACATAGAGGGATATAGGCACTGACCTGATATAGGGGGATATAGGTACTGACCTGATATAGAGGGATATAGGCACTGACCTGACATAGAGGGATATAGGCACTGACCTGACATAGAGGGATATAGGCACTGACCTGATATAGGGGGATATAGGCACTGACCTGATATAGAGGGATATAGGCACTGACCTGATATAGGGGGATATAGGTACTGACCTGATATAGAGGGATATAGGCACTGACCTGACATAGAGGGATATAGGCACTGACCTGATATAGGGGGATATAGGCACTGACCTGACATAGAGGGATATAGGTACTGACCTGACATAGAGGGATATAGGCACTGACCTGACATAGAGGGATATAGGCACGACGGTATTCAATATGATGACATAGGAGAGGAAGATCATGAGGGCGATGATGGTGGCGCCCTCTGTGGTGCTTCCTTCCTTCTCGGGGCTGCCCGGAATCTTCTCCCACCACGGCAGATAGGCCTGGAACTTGTTGCCAACCAGTGACTCCCACACTCCACAGCAGATCGTGCAGATCAGACACACCACACACAAGAATATAAAGATCTGAAATCAGCACGAAAGAAAACTTTGAAATAACATGCCATAAATATCACAAACTTGTAGGCCTGTCCTGGCTTCCATGTATTCACGCACATATATTTTGAAAATGACCGTTTTTGTATTGAAGTTTATTTTTTATAGCTTCTACACGATGAAAGCAGCACCGGTGAAAAGCTGCAAACTTTCTTGTACAAATGATCAATAGTAAATAATACATCTTTATGTTTTTGTTTTTAAGTCTATGAGATGCATGTCACTTACGCCGATGATGAGGACGTTGACGAGGCGGTCAATATGAGTGCGTTTGAAGATGGACTGTCCGCTGTTCATCATGAGTTTGGTGTCCGGCCCAGCAAACACCACCATCCCATAGCACCACTTAGTGTTACGCAGCACGCACCCGCGAAGCAACACTTTGTCATTGTCTATGGAATATGTCTCCCCTCCCATCTTCAACGTCCCTTCAAATTTACTCAGTCGGTTGTTGGGGGGTTCGCATATCAATTCAGCTGAAATAATGAATGACAATCCTCTGTTTTAAGCATAACAGTTGATAGGGTTTCACAACATTAACATCTTTAATTTGTTTCCGATAATTCATGCAGAATGTTTCCGCAAGTATCCTTGTGTTGGATTTTTTTTTTATTTATTTTAGATGTACAAATCAATACTTAAAGATTTTTTAATAAAAAGAGCCAGCCACATTTTTTTATTAGAAATAGAAACCTGCCACCAAGTCTCAATGCCCTACTCTTTTCCTCATAACACAAACCACTGACGTCAATTTAATGACTTGTCGTGGAACATTATCTTGAATGAGAAACAAATAAATGGTACATTTAAAAAAAAATTTAACCATGCAGCATGACAAAACTTTCTAGCCCAAGCCAAGAATTGAACCCGGGTTGCTATAGAGTGGGCAAAAACATTCTACCACAGAGCTACGTACCATCAAACTTCCTCATTTCCTTCGTGTCATCTCCCATTTCTGCAGTTTCTGACAGAGACTGTTTAACTTTCAAGTTTGTTTCCCTGAAACCAGACAAAGAATAACAATGACAATAGGCAGTATTTTGCTACCACCCGACATCCAGGAATTACGAAGTGTGTTTTACAATCATCACCTATTATTTGAAGCTTTTTTGTATATTAATTAAAGTGATAAGGTTTCAAAAACTTACCCATCAAGTTCAGCAGTTTCTATATAACACAGACTGTTAGGTTCACTGGTTGATAGTAATATTAAATCCGCCTGAAATATGATACAATTTGTCAAAAATTCACAGTCAACTTAAGACTTAACTGACGGGACAGTTGATAAAATATTTTGGACATCCTGACTAGCAAAATGTTGGTGTGTGCACAAATCTTTATTTAAATTCAGAAATAGCTACTGATAACTGATTGTTCTTTTTCTCATTTATTCCACTAGCGGTTTTAAATTGCCAATTATGTTTTTGTTCTTTCTCTGACTCTTGCAGCTTAAACTGAATGCTCTATTCTGTTCCTTCTCTGACACTTGCAGCTTTGAACTGATTGCTCTGTTTTGTTCCTTGCTGATACTTACAGCTACAAACTGATTGTTATTCATCTTGATAATGTCTCCGACCACCACTTTGTGCCATCTCTCCTCCACCAGTTCCCCATTCCGCAGCACAAGAGACTTCCTATTGTTGACCTGATTATCGCTACGGTGACGTTGCTATGGAGACAAAATTTTATTTTACAAAAAACAAAGCTCTTGTACGAATGATTTTTTCTTTCAACTCATACAAAATATTAAAAACTCAAATAAGCTTTTATTGAATGAAACATATCTCATATTAATTCATAGATTATATTAGAAAATGCTATCTTTTCTTACTATATTAATATGGTGGTGCAATTGTGAGAGTTCAAGTAAGATGGAGTAGGGTTAATGTTGTAACACATACACACTTTGGAAACATTTTAAGAGACAGAGTTAGTAACCAGTGTCAGAATTGGACTAGTTGCATAACAGACCCAATACTAGATCAAATATCTCTATAAATTCAGCAACTGTTAAACAATTTAGGTCCATTTTTTCCAATAAAATTTTGTGTTCTTAAATCCTTACATCAAATTTTGTGTTCTTATATCCCTATACAGTTGGTAGCAAAGGAAAGTGCCAATACTAGTCCCATACCTTTCCTGGTGACATTATTAATAATATGTTTTATCTTTTTTTACCAACAAGTTCTTTACATTCAAAATTATCATTTAATCTTTAAAAGTTATTTTCATTTTTTCATTATTTATATATCAGTACATTATATTTTATCATTTTCAGATGGAGTTATATTGAGAGATTTCTGCGACATTACCCAGTCATCGACGGCATCCTTGATAGCAGTGAGGGCGAGTACGGCCACCAGTGGAATGACGGTTGTCAAGGGGGTCAGGGATGATATTTCAGGGAGAAACTATTACCCATTCCCAACAGTTATAATTTTGAAAGTTTCAGAAAAGTGAAATTTTAACAACAATGATAAAAGAAAAATATAAGAAACAAATTTTGTTTCCCAAATCAAATGAATTGTCGTAATTTCAATGTTAATGGATAAAGTTAAAGGGCATTTTTTTATTTGTGAACATAAATATATTTATATATATATGAGTGTTTATATAAGAAAAATGAGGATTAATGATATCCCATGGAAAATTGTGAAGGAGTAGAGTCCCAAAGTGCCACCGAGGAGAAGACAGGAACAGAAAAAGAAAACAAAACCAAAACAAAGAAAGTTAGTGATAAATCAATATATGTGGTGAATCATGTGACGTCATCGGCTGCTATTAGAATCTTGTGACGTGTGATATACGTGAGCCAGGCAGTAAAATATCAACTGAGCTTGTCAAACAATGCTGTGCTTTTTGTATTTCTCTATCCAAATCATTTTTTATCCAAAATTCTTCAAATTTTGCAAAGGGATTTTTTCCCCAAAATTCTTTCAATTTAATGCTGAGTCACAACTCAAGATGAAATGGTTTCTTAGAAAAAGCACAAAAAGCACAAAAGCATGATGAAAAGACTAGCTCTGTCTACCAAGGTCAATAAACCTGTATGGAAAGAAACATTATAATCATAAGTGAAAAACAGTGAACCTTGATGGCCAAGAAACAAGAAATTGGCAAAATATAATGGAAACAGCAGGGTTACATCAAGGAACATCATTGGGTTACATTAAACAGTTGGTTACAAGGGGTGTTAAAAAATTCCCTTATCTAAAAAAGAATCACACAACATTTTGAACTACCCTTTTACAAATAGTTGAGTGAAGGCTGTGAAGATAAATGTTGCTCTAAGAGCATGTCCAATTTACTGTTTTACCATAAAATATGTCTCTTCTTTGTTTGTTAGTTGATTTATTTTTGTTTGTTGTTTAAAAAAATTTATGGAGATCGGGGTTTTTGCTCCAAAATGAGTAAAATAACTATTGCAAATACTATTAAACTGGTTATTTAGGTAATCAAATACTATTTTATGGTAACACAGATCACCGTAAGCTGCAAGAAAGTGAACAGATATAAAGTGAAAACCACACCTAACCTCGAAGGTGATTAATGAAAGAAATCAGTGAACAGGGGTTAAAATGAATGCCATACATTGTAAAGTTAAAAGAACTTGAGAAAATAAGCAACGTCGTGGCCAGAAGAGGTCACTGCTGTAGCCAGGATCAATGTAACTTACGAGATCGTCAACGGCATCCTTCAGCGCAGTGAGTGAGAGAACTCCCACCAGGGGGACAATCGTTGTTATTGGTGTGAGTGATGAGATTTGGGGTAAAACCTAATTAAAGGAGTCAAAATTGGCATTAATGTCATGCAATTTACACAAATATTTATATGTCTGTTCCACACCCTGAGTAAATAATCACAATATTAAGACTGGAAACTCTATATATTCTGCATGTGATCTGCAAATATAAACCCATATTTAATGTAGCCAGGAGACATACCATCTCTGCTATGCAATACTAATTAGCATCAAATCTATGCAATCAGATTTTTTCCCATCTGGAAACATGAGTAATGTCTCATTGCAGAACTATAAAAAATAATAATAGATTAACCATAAATCTGATGAAATAGAATTCCATTATGATTCATATTTCTGTCATCTTGCTTGTAATGTTCAAATTTGCCATAAAAGACATTTGGAAATTGGAAAAGTTGAAAACACAAATCCATCAGGAGAACCATGATGGCTTGCAGAGTTATTTTCTTCTTCACTTCACACAACTTTGTCTCATGAGGATTTCTCCACACCAAACTTCAACAACATTATCATAAAATAAATTTCATCTGAAAAACATAGTCTGAGAGCCTAAAAGCTATGCTGACGCTTGGTTTTAGGTAATGTTTGTGATTATTTTTTATACTGCCTGCAAATTGCTTTAAAAACGTCAAATTTAAATATTTTATCCAGTTTTGCAGGTTGAGGTACATAAGTATCTAATATGATGGCCGACTTACTCGCCCTGATATTGCCTTTCTCCAATAAAATATCTGCTGATCGGGGACATTCCTTGAATTCTTGAGATATTATTTTAAATCCAATATGGCAGCCACTCAGTCATTACCATCCTCCCTTTTCTGACGGTCTCAAACTGAAGCTATATTGAGATTACAAGAATGAGGCACTGTATGTTCCAGGTGTCTGATATTTCAACGCCTGGGCGAAGCCAAAAATTTACTGTCAAAAATCTAACCCTCATGAAAAATAGATGGAATTAGTTCCCTTAAAATGCTACACCTTATTTACGAATAGTATCTAATATGATGGCCGACTTACTCGCCCTAATATTGCCTTTCTCCAATGAAATATCTGCTGATCGGGGACATTCCTTGAATTCTTGAGATATTATTTTAAACCTTATTTACACCTTATTTACGAATAGCTAAGAACTCCACCTGAAGTTTCAGTGGAGAAGATCAAAGTTGGCGGACAGACAGAATACCAGAGAATTTTTCCTATCACTGCAGCTCTGCTGACAAAGTCAGCATAGCTAAGAGGGAAAAACTTATGTACGTATTCTGCTACACATATAATAAATGTTATGAAAGTAATTGACCCCTCAATTATGAGGTATTGATATTCTTTAAAATGTTGCAAACGTATATTGTTAGGAAATACCAAAATTTTCTCTTGTCCTGACAATAACTAAATGTGTGTTCTAATAGCAATATCTTTGGTAAATATTCAGAAAAAATATAGTAAAAATGTAGCTGTGATGTCGACTCAGTTTAATAACTCTCCAATTATAACATAATGGAGCAAGTTTTCCATCTAGTGCTTCCCTGACTGCACACGTCTCTGAGGGACTTTGATTTAGTGTTCTATTAGTTGCTCCTGTCTGGAATGTCACTGTCCGAACCAATCCATAATCAAATAGATCAATCAAAACCTGCCAGCAGAGATTGGAATAGGTTTTTTCTTCCCTGAGAAAACTAGTATCATATTGGTGTGTCATATTGCCTCAAAAGTGCATGTAATACCTCTACAGTGAATGAAATACATTGTAAGTTCAAGTAATACCTGCCCAATGTATCAGCCACCTCTGTACTGTATCTACTATCTCTCCTTTCCTCTGCACTGTATCTACTACCTCTCCCTACCTCTCCGCTGTATCTACTACGGTAACCTCTCCCTACCTCTCCACTGTATCTACTACCTCTCCCTACCTCTCCACTGTATCTACTACCTCTCCCTACCTCTCCACTGTATCTACTACCTCTCCCTACCTCTCCACTGTATGCACTACCTCTCCCTACCTCTCCACTGTATCTACTACCTCTCCACTGTATCTACTACCTCTCCCTACCTCTCCACTGTATCTACTACCTCTCCACTGTACATGTATCTACTACCTCTCCACTGTATCTACTATCTCTCCCTACCTCTCCCTACCTCTCCACTGTATCTACTACCTCTCCACTGTATCTACTACCTCTCCACTGTATCTACTACCTCTCCACTGTATCTACTACCTCTCCACTGTATCTACTATCTCTCCCTACCTCTCCCTACCTCTCCACTGTATCTCCCTACCTCTCCACTGTATCTACTACCTCTCCACTGTATCTACTACCTCTCCCTACCTCTCCACTGTATCTACTACCTCTCCCTACCTCTCCACTGTATCTACTACCTCTCCACTGTATCTACTACCTCTCCACTGTATCTACTATCTCTCCCTACCTCTCCACTGTATGCACTACCTCTCCCTACCTCTCCACTGTATGCACTACCTCTCCCTACCTCTCCACTGTATCTACTACCTCTCCACTGTATCTACTACCTCTCCCTACCTCTCCACTGTATCTACTACCTCTCCCTACTTCTCCACTGTATGCACTACCTCTCCCTACTTCTCCAATGTATCTACTACCTCTCCCTACTTCTCCAATGTATCTACTATCTCTCCCTACCTCTCCACTGTATGCACTACCTCTCCCTACTTCTCCAATGTATCTACTACCTCTCCACTGTATCTACTACCTCTCCCTACTTCTCCAATGTATCTACTATCTCTCCCTACTTCTCCACTGTATGCACTACCTCTCCCTACTTCTCCAATGTATCTACTTCCTCTCCCTACTTCTCCAATGTATCTACTATCTCTCCCTACCTCTCCACTGTATGCACTACCTCTCCCTACCTCTCCACTGTATGCACTACCTCTCCCTACCTCTCCACTGTATCTACTACCTCTCCCTACCTCTCCACTGTATCTACTACCTCTCCCTACCTCTCCACTGTATCTACTACCTCTCCCTACCTCTCCACTGTATCTACTACCTCTCCACTGTATCTACTACCTCTCCCTACCTCTCCACTGTATCTACTACCTCTCCACTGTATCTACTACCTCTCCCTACCTCTCCACTGTATCTACTACCTCTCCCTACTTCTCCACTGTATGCACTACCTCTCCCTACCTCTCCACTGTATCTACTACCTCTCCACTGTATCTACTACCTCTCCCTACCTCTCCACTGTATGCACTACCTCTCCCTACCTCTCCACTGTATCTACTACCTCTCCACTGTATCTACTACTTCTCCCTACCTCTCCACTGTATGCACTACCTCTCCCTACCTCTCCACTGTATCTACTACCTCTCTCTACCTCTCCACTGTATCTACTACCTCTTCCTACCTCTCCACTGTATGCACTACCTCTCCCTACATCTCCAATGTATCTACTATCTCCCCCTCCCTCTCCACTGTACCTACTACTTCTCCCTACCTCTCCACTGTATCTACTACCTCTCTCTACCTCTCCACTGTATCTACTACCTCTCTCTACCTCTCCACTGTATCCACTACCTCTCCCTACTTCTCCACTGTATCTACTACCTCTCCACTGTATCTACTACCTCTCCACTGTATCTACTACCTCTCCCTACCTCTCCACTGTATCTACTACCTTTCCCTACCTCTCCACTGTATCTACTACCTCTCCACTGTATCTACTACCTCTCCCTACCTCTCCACTGTATCTACTACCTCTCCCTACCTCTCCACTGTATCTACTACCTCTCCCTACCTCTCCACTGTATCTACTACCTTTCCCTACCTCTCCACTGTATCTACTACCTCTCCACTGTATCTACTACCTCTCCACTGTATCTACTACCTCTCCACTGTATCTACTACCTCTCCCTACCTCTCCACTGTATCTACTACCTCTCCACTGTATCTACTACCTCTCCCTACCTCTCCACTGTATCTACTACCTTTCCCTACCTCTCCGCTGTATCTACTACCTCTCCACTGTATCTACTACCTCTCTCTACCTCTCCACTGTATCTAATACCTCTCCCTACCTCTCCACTGTATCTACTACCTCTCCACTGTATCTACTACCTCTCCCTACCTCTCCACTGTATCTACTACCTTTCCCTACCTCTCCGCTGTATCTACTACCTCTCCACTGTATCTACTACCTCTCTCTACCTCTCCACTGTATCTAATACCTCTCCCTTCCTCTCCACTGTATCTGCTACATACTGCATATTTGGTCATTAAAAGGTCCAAGTGCAATAATTCAATAAATATTCAGCCACATCTGAACCCTAAATTGTAATGTTAAAATTGTAGTATTGAAGAATTAACTGGACAAGATCTGGGCCTCAAATAATGTATGCAAAAAAGAAATATTTCCAGCACACTCTCCAGAATGAATTCCGAACTAAAGGCATACCTAGAAAACTAGGCAGTAAGAGAAAGCGGGACATATATGGAATATTTAAACAATAAAATGTTCAATATTGAAAAGAAAATAACATATTTATGATTAAATCTTAAAGAACAACACCACACATTTGATAAACTAACTGAGAAGATGGTATTGTCCTTTAAGCAGGCAAATAATCTTTGGTAACTCTTACTTATAATCAAGTCTGCTAGGTTATCAAATATGGTACATGGTTAATAAGGTGAATCAGTAATTATATAACTTGAATAAATTAATAAACAGCTTTATTATTAGATCGAAAAGCATTATTAAAATGTATCTTTAGACAAATATACATACATATATACATGAGCATAATTACCTGTAGGATGAGTAGAAATAAGAAGTATGCGTTGGCCAGTCGCTGAAACTGCTCAAACAAGTTTTTAGGCAGAAACGTAAACACATTGTACTTGGATGTTGTGATGTAATTGTTCTGAAAAGAATCAGAAAGAGATCACACTTAAGACCTCGACATTTCTCTCAAACAACATTAATTTTGATGTACAGATACCTATAGATTGGTTTGGTATATAATAGCCAATACACAGAACTCACAAAGGTGTGACATGTGGCTTTGCAAATTCTAAAAAATGAACAAAAGGGAGGTTGGCTTTTAATGGTGTTCTTGTTGTTTACCTGTTTGTAGTTGACATTTGTCTCTCCTTTAATATTAAATGCATACGTATTTTAGCTGTGATTTATGTACAGATCTCTGTTTTAGGTTGATCTTAATTTCTATCCATTCTATGGAGCTGAAACTTTGAAGTAAAAGCTCTTCTGCAGAGGCATAAAACTGGGTGAGATCTGCCTGTGAAAGTTGATATCCCAATATGAGTACCTCTTTAAGCTCACTGCATGAGAGGATCAATTGGTCTAAATAACGATTGTCAAATAGCTGTGAGAACTGTCCATCTCATCTTGCAAGCAACACCATCCTTATCACAATCAATTTACCTGTTGTCAAATACCAAATCTGTTTTGTTTTTTGTTGCTAAAATATTGGGTTCAAATCTAACTTAAGACCTGAGAACTCTAAATTGACTTGCCTTGAAATCAACTTCCTGATAGGTGAAGCCTTTATGCATTAAATTTTCACAAATCCATTTTATTTCTGCCTACATCTGTGGTACAAATCAAACTAAAGACCTAAAGTCTCTTAATTCACTTTACTACGCAATCCACTTGCTGCTAAGTCCTTTATACATTATATTTTCACCTGCCTCTCAGACACTAACCTACAAGACTTGAGCTTTCCAGCCTCCTGGGATATCACTCTGGATAATTAATTCTGTGAAGGATGCCAAAGTCAAAGGTGACTGGGGCAAGGCTTGCTGATTGAAAACATGATTAATGAGAAATACTCTGCACGCTGAAAGCCTACAGCAGTTACCAAACCCTTGGCTGAAAGCCTACAGCAGTTACCAAACCCTTGGCTGAAAGCCTACAGCAGTTACCAAACCCTTGGCTGAAAGCCTACAGCAGTTAACAAACCCTTGGCTGAAAGCCTACAGCAGTTAACAAACCCTTGGCTGAAAGCCTACAGCAGTTAACAAACCCTTGGCTGAAAGCCTACAGCAGTTAACAAACCCTTGGCTGAAAGCCTACAGCAGATAACAAACCCTTGGCTGAAAGCCTACAGCAGTTAACAAACCCTTGGCTGGAAGCCTACAGCAGTTACCAAACCCTTGGCTAAAAGCCTACAGCAGTTACCAAACCCTTGGCTGAAAGCCTACAGCAGTTACCAAACCCTTGGCTGAAAGCCTACAGCAGATAACAAACCCTTGGCTGAAAGCCTACAGCAGTTAACAAACCCTTGGCTGAAAGCCTACAGCAGTTACCAAACCCTTGGCTGAAAGCCTTCAGCAGTTACCAAACCCTTGGCTGAAAGCCCACAGCAGTTACCAAACCCTTGGCTGAAAGCCTACAGCAGTTACCAAACCCTTGGCTAAAAGCCTACAGCAGTTACCAAACCCTTGGCTGAAAGCCTACAGCAGTTAACAAACCCTTGGCTGAAAGCCTACAGCAGTTAACAAACCTTACCCATCCTCTTGAAAGTTTTTCTAATTTCCCACCTCTCAAGCTTCACTCTTATATACACATTCTAACACAGTTGCTACATTTTATAAACTGCCGTCAGGCATACATCTATAAATTCTTTACACTGCTGTATATATGGGCCTGAATTTGCTTGACTTTATCTGCGTGACTATACAGAAGCCGGGACAGGCCTGTACTATAATAAAGAGTCCTTGGTATACCTAATAAACCTTGACTCATATTCACAACTTAATAATTATCTGCTAATTTGTTCAGATTTTGCTCATATTCCAGACTTTGCAGTGGCCAACTGCAACATGACACACCGCCAAGGCTATCCCAATTAGACGTTTACAACAAAATGAGAATGCTGCAATAAGTGGAACTGGATGTGATAATTGTGAAATTCACATGCATCATTTATATTCTACTATGGACATTGTGAAGATGATATCAAAACATTTCTATGAGACACTTATTTGTGACAAACAAGAATTTCCTGCCGAAATCAAGCTGACATTAACAAGTGTAATATCACAGCAGACTGGGGACATATCTCAAGTTTAATATATAATCATACAAAAGACGGTTACTGCTTTTATTCCAGTGCATAAAATTTGCATGGAATTGTAACACGTTGAAAGCTGCTCCATAATGTCTGTAGCTGATTCTGACATGTGTCTCAAATGCAATACAGAATATGACATCAATCATATTATAATGTCGAGAAATTTTGGGAACTCACTTGAATTATGGTAGAATATAATAGACAAAGTAGTGCAAACAGAAAAATGTATCAGAAATGGTTTATTGCAATGATATGGTTAATTCCATTGATTTAATACGATCATTTTACTTGCAAAAAGATGTTTCTATGTCAAATCACAAGGAGAAAATTTAATTTGTTTTTATGATTTTCTAATCATATTGAAAGATGAATTGTTGATCGATGAAAACATACGTAGAATACAAAACAAATCAAATCACTTTAGTAAAAGGTGGCGTAAAACTTGAAGCCTGTATCTAAAATAAAGCAAAATGTCAGAGTATTTGGTAATATTTTGAAGCCTATATAACCTTAAAAATCAGGTTAAGGTCACATTTAAGGTCATCCTATTGTGGTAAAAAATGGAGCATGTATCAGAAGTAGGTGATAAGATACAGCATAATGTTAGAGTTCTTGTTGACAGACATAGACACTGACATATGCACATACTGACATAGCCCAATACCATAGCTCCAGCACCACTTGGGTAGCAGGAGCTAAAATATTGAATAAAAATATTAGAAAAATAAAATGACACGCCACCCCGCTAATTAGGACAATATTTAATTGCCACAAAATCTAGGCTAAATGATGCGTCACATTAAGAATATGAGACAACAATCTCAGACTAATATTGCTAATTGGAATTGAATTTAAATGGATGTAAAAAGTTAGCATAGAATATGATCCATACACTCTAAATGTGGGGGCTGCAGACTGAACACTGATTACACTCTATGTGGGAGGTATAACAATGTTTTTAAAAACTCGCATAAACATTTTGAGAAAGTGGATTACTTGTGTGATTTCAGGCCTGATTAGCACATCCTCAAATGACAATGACTTGTAGAATCTTTTGATGGGAGTCGCATGAGAAAAATAATAGTTTTATCCCTGCTGCTTGTTTTGTTCTATCCCAGTCACTATTGATTCTGCACACACTATTTATTTGTGAATAAATAAATGATAGAGGACAGACATATAGAGCTGTGTTGCCACTGCCTTCAAACATAACATAAACTTGTGTCCCTTAATATATGCTGCATTCTTCTTCATCTTATCTCAATTTTCCAAATTTGTTTAATTCTTTTCCTGACTAGGAAGTCACAGTTTTTACTGTCTTTTGGCAGAGACTATCTGGCTTGTCACTGTTCTACTGTTTTTTACCAAGGTAGTTCTCCCTGTGTGGATATTAATCCATTTCATACCCGAGTGTACTTCTCCCTGCGTGGATATTAATCCATTTCATACCTGAGTATACTTCTCCCTGTGTGGATATTATCCCTGATTTTTCTTGTCCCTATTGTGGATATTATCCATTAGGGACCTTGTTTTAATTCTTATTACATGATAATACTTTTGGAGGGGACCTTGTTTTAATTCTTATTACATGATAATACTTTTGGAGGGGACCTGTCTTTAATTCTTATTACAAGGAAATACTTTTGTAGGGGATCTGTCTTTAATTCTTATTACAAGGAAATACTTTTGGAGGGGACCT
Organism: Amphiduros pacificus; assembly: GCA_949316495.1. Taxonomy (NCBI): domain Eukaryota; kingdom Metazoa; phylum Annelida; class Polychaeta; order Phyllodocida; family Hesionidae; genus Amphiduros; species Amphiduros pacificus. The sequence goes on along the minus strand of OX439010.1, from coordinate 28,712,283 downwards.
GTCTTTAATTCTTATTACAAGGAAATACCTTTGTAGGGGATGTGTCTTTAATTCTTATTACAAGGAAATACTTTTGTAGGGGATCTGTCTTTAATTCTTATTACAAGGAAATACTTTTGTAGGGGATCTGTCTCGAATTCTTATTACAAGGAAATACCTTTGTAGGGGATCTGTCTTTAATTCTTATTACAAGGAAATACTTTTGTAGGGGATCTGTCTTTAATTCTTATTACAAGGAAATACCTTTGTAGGGGATCTGTCTTTAATTCTTATTACAAGGAAATACTTTTGTAGGGGATCTGTCTTTAATTCTTATTACAAGGAAATACTTTTGTAGGGGATCTGGCTTTACTTCTTCATAGGCCACAAATATCTGGTAAGACCACTGAATTTACTTTTTTTAACAAGATGTTTAACAACTTACAAAAATACCTTGTTATTGAGAAAAGTAATTCATACATATTTCACCACAGAAAGCCTGATATTGATTGTAGTTGATATATGTTGTCATATATGTAACATAAGTTTAACTCACTGCATATTGGTACTGAGCATTGAAGTCCGGGTCGTTAGCACGTAATCGCCTCTCGGTCTCTGTCAACACAAAACATAACATCATTAATTATATTTATAGCAACATCTAAAATGTTATGCACAATATTCTATCGAGCAAACATAAATTATATTTCTAAAAACAAATAAATGTTTGCTTAAAATCTAATTTAAATCAATTATAACACAAGCACACGCTTTCACATATTTCAGTGAAATTCTGAAATTGATGGTTTTCTGGTTGGATCATTTCCTACAAATATATATACTGTCCAAAATATGAGACAATATTTACAACCCTTGGTTATACCAATCTGACTGCATAGCTAAAATATTGTATTCATTCTCCTGATAACAATAACATTCACAATGAATTTGAAGGTCATTCGTGACCATACACTCATGACCAAGCAACATATCAACAGTTTATCCATGGTGGAGGAGTTTGTTTGCACATGCCTAGCAATTTATTACATAACAATTACAGATCTTAAAACAAACCAAATAAATGCCAATAGCTATTCATACATGGAACTGATGCTGAATACACAATATTGTTGATAGCCTTGGAATGGGTGTTTCTTCATTAACCCCTAACCGACAGGAAGGATGGCAACATCCACCACTGGTAACAGACGGGAGGGACGTTGACGTCCCCATTGTTCTGGCTTAATGATGTCATTTTGTAACATTCTCTTTGACTGCAATTTGTTACAATGTAATCATGATAATGACATCAGACAGCTTGGATCATGAATTTTTTACCCCAGTGCTTCAGTGACCATATTGAATAACCATGGTTAAAAATTTTATTTATATAATATGCAGATACATTGGTCCAGAAAAAAAAAATTGGTTAGTCCTGCTAATAGCCAAAATTTAGATGAGGCATGTCCGTTAGGGGTTAAACACAATCCAAAAGTGAAAAGACCTGGTAGAATTTTAGCACTCTCATTTATCATACTAGATGGCAGCACTGGTCAAACACCAGATGGCAGCATCATGGTGGTAGTATTCACTTATAATTGAAATATTATGAACAATGATTTTCGAACTGTATATATCAGCACAACATTAATGGGCTCAAATGGCTCGCATTGTGTTTATGCATAAACTTACTTGTAGAGCAGCACTTAGATTTTACTGTGCGTGATTGAGCATCCCATTCAGACAGACTCCACTGTGGAAATCATCACAAAAACCAATGCAGCATTTTTCTTTGATGTCATTTGCAGCACAAATGAAATGTAGATAAATTCAAAGATCCTTTCAATGCAATTTTGCAGATGCTTTTCCCCTTGTGACCTTGCCTCCATTTTAAATGAAATGTCTCATATTGACTGGTGAATAAATAGTTGTATTCAATTTCAAATGTATTGTTCTGCTATTGTTTGTTTTTCTTAATGTTTTTTCTAGGATTCATTTGAAGTCTTTGGAAAAAATATGGACATACAGGTTGAAACTGTCTACGCCAGAATAATCTGTGAAAAAATATGGACACCTACGTCAGAGTGCAGCCTATGTTATAGATGGAGCACAACCAAAATATTTTACATTCCTTGATAATATATCAAAATTTGAAAATTGAGGAATCAGTTTGGATGGAGAATAGGACAGTGCCTTAGCAGACAGACAGTGAAGATCTGAATAAATTGTGCCTTGCCACATCCAACATTTATCATTTATGATGGGAAATACCAACAAAATATCAACCAATAAACTCTACCGTGTGATGCTAATTATGGTAATGTTTGTAGCCAAAATGCTAATTGTTGAAATGAGACAAAATCAATCTACATTACTGGCCAGAGTGTTTTCAGAAATAGAATTTGGGTGGTTGCTCATTAGTGATCTTGCATTACGCATTGTTTAATTAACAATGTTCTATTTTGATGGCTTGCATATTGTTCCTATTTTTACCCAGATAGGAGTGGCAGAGAGTGACTTTTAGCAGCCCACAGCCAGGGCTTTATAAAATACAGAATACAATAGCACACAGCAGTAGGATTTACAGGGATGCTTTATCTGCCGTTTTATTGATCACGACCATTCTATTCCAACCATGGTTCATCGCCGCATTTCGCACACAGTTGTGGGAAGCTCTCACTTACTTTTAAAGCTATATAGATTTTTCATCCATGATCTGTTAATTTATTATTTTAAATTGTAAGATTACTAAATTTACATATATTTGATGAAAATAATTTGCCCTTGAAATGACAAAAAAAAATTACATTTGATTTTTATATATTAATGACCTATCAGCCCATCACTGGGATTCAATACATGTCTCTTTTCAAAGATTGACTTGGGGTTTTTCTTTTGCTTTATCACAATGTCATTGAAAAACATGAACATTTATATTCCAGTCATGGAGCAAAAATAAAAGTAAAAAAATCAGCTATTAAAATGGAATGGTCAGTACCTTTTATCCAACATTAAAACCCTTTCACAAATGTAAAATAACAGATTTCTTACTGATGATGAGTAATTATTTAATATTCAGTCACGCTTCTCTCTTGTAAGAATTTGAAGAATTTAGTAAGAAATTTTATTTTCAATAATATGGACAAGTTTCAATTTTAAAATGTTTCATGAAATCGTTTGGTATTCTCATTAAATCCTGGCTGCAAACTGCACCTTGAGTGTGTGGTGTGCTGTGAGAGAGGCTGGTACATGCACATGTCTGAGATGAAGATGTTTTCCCTACATTTACAAGAGAACTTTACTAAAACACACTGTGCAGAGAGTAGATGGTATCAAGTGTCAAAGTGGCCCTCTCAAGGTCGGATGGCCATAAGATTTCTACACTGGTACATGCCCACATAAGAAATGTTCCACAAAAAAGCACAATTTAAATTGTTTATAAATATGGAGGCATTTTGTTAAGAGCCAATAACGTAGTTTTTCTGTGTCCTGATCATTATTATCATTATAGTGAAAATGGTGATTATACATATTGCATTAATTATGAAAATTCTCCTTTCTTTCAAATTAAAGTGCTCAATGCCCTCCCCTCCATTCCTTATAACGATTACCCTTATATATGGTAATTATAATAATGTGACACAACTTTGTCATCACAGTTTATTTTCTATTAAGCGAATTGCAGATAGGCAATCTCCAGTGTATACAATGGTGTCCATTTTTTATTCCTACAACTGCAGATTTATTCACTTCAGCAAACTGGCAGAGGAATGTGCCACACAGAATAACACAGAAATATGCCAAGGACAGGGACAAGTGTATATCTCACAGGGAGAGGGAGAGACTAACTTATTAGTCTGTCCTGGCTGAGATGGGACCTAAAATGTCAAACCATTGTTTAAAGGAGAGAGTGGCATTAAAGTTGCATAATTCGTGAATGCAGACATTAAGTTATCTACCAGAGCATGGGTTTTTTGTGTAGACTGGTTCATCACACTTTATCTCCGGACTTTGTGTATGGCACAAATTGAACTTTTCACTGCCATTTTCTGTCAAATTCATCATAAATCTATGCGAAATGCCAGTTTTTTTGCCTTGCCTTGTCATGTTCTTGCTGCTAAATTGAATATTCACATTTCAAATTGTTAATAATTGATCAAGGGACACATTTTGAACAGCTTGAACATATATTTGAGATCATTCAAGCTTAACTACTGGGCATCCATTCAGCAGAAAGAGATCAAAGGGGCTAAGGGAAGGGTGCTGCTTGTAAATCACTCTTAACTCTCAAATTATTGTCACTTATAAATGACCAGCACACAACCCCCTCTGAATATATCTGGTATATAATTCCAAACGACTGGTACACTTCCCCCTCCCAATATCTGGTGCACTTCCCAGTGACGAGTACACCTCCCCCTCCCAATATCTGGTACACTTCTCAGTGACTGGTACACCCCCTCCCAATATCTGGTAGATTTCCTTTTGACTGGTACACTTCCCCCTCCCAATATCTGGTACACTTCTCAGTAACTGGTACACCTCCCTCCTTGTAATATCTGGTACACTTCTCAGTAACTGGTACACCTCCCTCCTTGTAATATCTGGTACACTTCCCAGTGACTGGGTCACCCCCCTCCCAATATCTGGTACACTTCCTTTTGACTGGTACACCTCCCTTTCTCCAAATATCTGGTACACTTCCCAGTGATTGGTACATCTCCCCCTCTCCAAATATCTTATAATGACCTGTACACATCTTCCGAGCCAATTCCACAAGCCATCCACAAGTGCACGAAAACCTCTCCACTCTACTGCCCTGCGGAGAATTCAGTGGCACTCTTTTGCAGTGCATTTTGATGCTGCACTACCACATGTATATTAAAAAATATGTGGCTAAACAAGCAGAGGCCTCTCGCTGCATACTCAAACTGTATACTTGATTCAATATTGATGCGAGGGGAGAGCTTTATTCTGGCTGATTACGTCGGTGTGGTACATAAGATAGGGGGCTGGCACTGTTTGCATATTTCTCAGTTTCTCAATAAGGCATATGTAATGGTATTTCTAACAGGCTCCATTACATCACAATGTATGGCATGCACAAAGCGAGCTGCCCTTTTGTATTGCTAATATAGCAGCTACCGGCTGTCGGGAGCATCTTATCGGCAACACGATTGTCAATATTTGCAAAAATTGAGCAGTATTTGAATATATGTTCCCTTTTTTTAACGTCCTAAAGTTTTTCACATCATACATGCATGTCCTAAAGTTTTTTACATCATACATGTACATATTGGCCTAGTGGCCCTAATGGTTTTTTGCCGGAACTCCTGGGCGAGTTCAGGGCATGGGGATTTAAAATTGTGCTAGCCAAGATTTCAATGAATATTTTTTGCATTTTCATTGTTTTATATATTGAACCAGTTGTGGACAACACTTTACCCTTTTGGGCCAATGACAAACCATTATTTTCAAGGCCTGTACTGACCTTCAGTTATCAAAAAATATCAGCCCACTTCTGCAAATATCTATGCCTATATTTATATGTATATACATCTATATATGTACAAAGTACTATGTATCCCTGCAGATGAGAAAGGCTTTGACATTATTCATACGCAGATAGCTAATGACACATTTATCTTTTTGAAAGTGGAACCATTAACAATGTGAGTATAACAAAAGCCTAAATGTATAGTCAGAATCAATACTTGGACAACTCATAAACATTTTATGATGCTTCTTGTTGACTGGTGCTGATAGAAAACAAGGTGTTACCCTATCCTGTTAAACTGCTTTATGCTAAGTATTGGCATTGATTGGGTACCAGACAAAGCTTCAACTTAAACAACAAACTGCTCAATATTGAGACGGAAAGGTAAAACAATGACACTGCACGGCAATATCAATAATGTTAACACTATAAATGTAACAAGATCAGGTTCCATGTGATACAGTCCAGATATCCCACACTGTCTACTAGTGTTCCTTCATCTTGAATTTCACATGATTCATTTGGGTTTTATTTCTGTTTATTACATTTTTGTGAGATATTAAAGTTTGATATATACTTTCCTTTTCAGAACTTTTCAAGGCAGCTCTGAAAGGAATCCTACCTTTTGGCCCATTACCCTGAGGGGGCTCCAATTTGCTCTACCACTTGCCATAACCCTGAGAGGGCCCCTATCTGCTTATACACTGACCACTGCCTATCTCCATAACACTGACCCTTGCCCTGATAGCTCTGATAGGTTCCCGGCCCTCAGGGTATTCCTATCTTCTCCTAAAAGCTTGGCACGCACTTCAACTAATAGCTTTCACTCAGATATATATATTTATACCTTTAAGATATGAGTTTCTGTCAATACTATTTCTTCCCCAAAAAACAACCTTTTGTATAGATCTGTTTTCTGTAACAATTTATATCATTGCTGTATCTAAATGTTTATAAATCACGGCTGTCCATATATAATAGATATAAAAATAATAGATGTAAAATCACTCAGCACACACAACAAAAATGATAGGTTTCAAATGCTATTAAAATATGAATTATGGGCATTGAATAATCATTGGAAATTGCTGTGAATGAAAAATTTAACAGAGCAATAAATCTAGTTGCGGTGATGTATTTGGTGGACTCAGCGAGCGTGACGATTATAGATGGCAGCATCGCATGCAGGAAGCAGTTCTCGCGTGCTGCCCTCTCATCTGTCGAGGGGGGAAGGGGGGTTCACAACCCTCTCCCCGGGATACATTTGTTTCACTTATTGCTTATTATTGCCTAACTACCGCGATCACTCATGGCTCTGATGCAAGCTGCCGACCTTGCTGAGATCATTCATTCTACACCGTTTAGGCAGTCAGCTTTTATTGGTAGTGACGGATGGAACAACATGTGTGTAAAACAATCCCATTAAACGCAATGTATTGCTTGCCACTTCATGATCCCGGCTATTTGTTTGCGGCCTTACAAGCTTTGCTGGCATTTTCAAGCTTTTTTCGGTGCAGTTATATTCTCTCCCCACAAAGTGGATTTAGAGTTAAATCTCTGCTCAGATTTGACCATGTCAAACACACCATCTTTCTAAACAAGCATTGAAATCTAAATGTTATGCTACTATCGGATAGACCTTTCCTTATCTTAACCAATTATCTATTCTTTGACTCATCTCTCACAAATGCTATCTTTAATCAGGAAGTATCTATCCTCTTTGCCTCTATCTCTTTCTCCTTTAAAGGGATTAAGCACCAATTTGGGAAAAAACCTTTAAAATTCATATATTGATGATAAATGTATTTGTCTTTCATGTCTATAAACTTTTTGAAAAATGCATCCCCATCATTGTCTGCAAAACCTACTTGAACATGAACCTAATATATAGGCCCCTAATGAAAGCACACTCCTTTCTTGGCGTCGTTTTTATGTGGAGTGTCATCATAGAGGCACTGAAAGGTAAAATGACGTCATAAGAGTATGGAAATATGCTTATGACGTCATGAAATGTACTCTCTTTTGAATAGTACCAAAATGACGTCAAACAGTGCTACCCTACTTTGAGCCTCAATTGAGGTCAAATAAAGTTCACGCTACCCGTGTTTACCCGTCACGTGCAGCCATGCGCTGAGATAATCTTATACAGGCTGTGCAACTTCTATGTCTTTTAGCAACTTTTCTTGTTGCTCGATGTCAGACTTTAATACGTCATGGTGTTCATATGTATATATACTGTTGTAAAACCAAGAAAACAGGATTGGTGCTTAATACCTTTAATACTCCCCACTTAGTTCTTAATGGGACACAGGTGGTTGATTATCTGTTTTCTTCCCTCAGCAAAATATGTGTAAACTACTAGTATGTTTTTAATTGCAAACACAACTCTAAATAGTTCTCTCTGAAATCACCTCATGTATAAAAAAATCTGGAAATTTCATCATAAGCATGCACCTGGTAACCTCAAGAAATACCGACATTATGTAAAAACAATTTGCTTACTAAAAAGAAACAATCCTCCAGTAATCTCAGAATATGACATAAGCATCTGGGAATCTCAACATACATGACATATCAGAATCTAGAAATCTCATGTGAGACATACTGGCATGTATATAAGAAAACCAAAGAGAAACAAGCTGATATCCCAATATATATCAATTCAAAGGCATATATCAGCATGAGTAAATACTCTAGAAAACCATCCATAAATAATCTGTAGATATTGCCTACCGACAGTTGCTGCCCCAGGTCTTAAACCATGCTCCGCCATTTTAACCTGGCACTGCTGCCAGCACACTGGCCGTGATAAGTCATGGTCGACAATGGGAGAGTATTACCCTTTTATGGCCCTCACCCACAGAACTTTATCTGCTGCTGTATAAAACATATAAAGCATACCTCACTAATATCCTTATGGTACACTAGACCATCCTGAGCTAACCCAAACGACCCTGTTGCCAGTTGATTTGAACATTTTTTTCTTTGTTGTTTAATGATTTGTCTCTTCTGAGAAAACTGTCTATGCTATGTTGAAAAGTAGACATGTGGTGATTGGTGCTTTCTGCCATTGTCACTATGGACACTTCTTATTATCATCTGTTACCTGCTCTCTGATTGGTCAAAATAATTGCCACTGTCTCTCACCTCTGTCTCGATCGGCATGATTGGTCAATGAACTAGATTGGTCAATGAACTGGGCACTCATAGTATTATTAATAAGATGTAGTTGGGAATGGTACTGCCTTAGAATTATTTTGTGAATTAAACAGGATTGGATAGCCTGAACTAATTAGATACCCTGTGACAAATACCATCATCAAAGGTTACTATAATTGTGAAGTGTTCTTGTAAATCTTTTGGTACGAGTATCTTTTGTTGCATGTATATACACCATTGTTTCACATGTGACGGAGCAAGACATTGTACTAATTGCTATACATGTTAAATTTAAGCATCTGACCAACTGACAAATAAATTTAAGCATCTGACCCACTGACCTAGTATCAGTTTTGTGTGCAGCCAATGATGCTCTTGACATGGCAACCCACCCAGTCACAGACTTACAAGAACAATGAGTAAACCCTTCAGACATTTGCCTCAGATCCTATGAGAAACTGTAACATGAGTTCACTGCCAGCATGGTAAGGAATCAAACCCACAACTTTTGGATCATCCGAGTGAAACTGGTGGAAGGAACTAGGCTTGCATCATAACCAACTGTGCCACACCAATTGGCTGTGGTAAATATTAGCCACTTAACTGTTACTACCTCTTATGAACCTTTTTTTATGCTGTGAGGGTCCATTCCTTTCTTGAGAGAGGGGGCTGCAACTCAGTCAAATTAGCCACTGCAAACATCCAAACTGATCTTCTTACCAACTAAAAAGTACAGTTTGATGATCCAGGGTTGGACGTAACAGCAACCATAGGAACCACAAATGATCTTTCCACTCCTGTTATTGTCTAAGGGCTTACACTGCTATTTATAGACATAGGTGACTTGCACCTCTGCCTTACATGTGTTCCAGATACAGGTTGCCAATGAATTATTTAATCTAAGAATGCATGTTTTCGAGTCAGAGAATCTGAGAATGTAAATGGTCCCTTGTAAGGCGATTCTTTAAAATATGGAATAAAAATAATATGGCAACTGTCGGGGCCAGGGACACTCCCATCAGTTGCTTGTCAAAATAGCAAGACATAGTGAAATATCAGAGTTATTGGCCACTTTTTGAAAGAATATGTCAAAAATTCTATAAAGACCATGAAATGTACACCTTTGAGAGACATGTCAAATTTGTTGCTGTAACCTAAATAAATAGGGCTATAACATATGACAAAATGTTTTTGTTGACAGACAAATCAATACACACAAACAGAGCACAAATCCATAGTTTATGTGCCTACAGGGCTCTCTGGGAACTTATAAAATAAAACCTCAATTGAATTGAGCAGTATGTTTAAATAATGTCTCACAATGACCAATGCTCAGACCTTCCTAAACCAGCAGCAATTTATCATTTGGTCTTCTTTAGTTAATGACTACTTTTGGCACTTACGATTCATCAAAATTTGATGCAAATGTGGAGCCTGCATCTGAAATAGCTGATAAGATATAACAAAATGTCAGTTTTGTTGACAGACGCACACATGAAAACATGTACACACGGACAGAGCCCAATACCATAGCTCCCTCACTGCTTGGGGACGAGAGCTATAAAGTATTACAAAACAATCTCAGACTAATTTGGTCACATTTAGCTGTTGTGTGGCACATAAGACCCACTATGATCTCCTTCCAATATGTAACCCTATCTGTTGAGGCCAATTCTCCCTATCTGCTCTACCATATACGCTGCATTTTCAGAGCGCTGCGATCGTATTTGACCCAATTCTTTGCACACAGCACATCCGGGAACAGCATGCATTGTGGCCTCTGCCTTTCATCTTTCCATCGTTGTTTTTGTCAGTTTTGCCTCCGTAATGTTGACATAAATTACGTAGATTGCAATACACTTATATAAAGATTACACAACAAACACGCTTTAGCAATGACATTAGCATGTCAATGTACAATGTCAGTCTGAAATTTCCCTCCCATCTTGAAGCAAGGCGGGCGGAAGTTTACAGTGAAACATCTTTCCCGTCATGCATCGCTCTCTTGCGCCAATTTCGTCATTTTTTCACAGACCAGCTAAAAAGCCGGGAGAGCAGTTAGCGAGAATTGACGAGCTCCATCTTTTTTCAAATTGAAAATACACGCCAAAACTGAACAACTTTACCATGTTAAGAAATGTACAACTGCTCTAAATTTAATCATTGGTAATGGCGACTGGTGCACGGTTCAACAGAGGTTTTATTATATTATTTGCTAATCTTTACTAATCTGATAATTGTTTCAGTAAATATCTGCGTACATCCGTAATGAGCATGACTGATATCTATAAGAGTGTGATATATGGATGGACAGGATGATTACTAGAAATCAATGGATCACTATCCGTTGGTGATAACAAAGCTGCTCATAAATATATATGGCAACTCCTATCCAATTACAGTTATCACTTTCATAGTGACAGAGTAACCACATGCCTTAGTAACTGATGGTGCCTGGCAACTGATCTTATAATTGCAACCTACCCTTCTGCCAAGCACCATGATTTCAATTTCACCTTGCAACCCCCAGCAATCTCCCTTGTACCCAGTTGTAAAACTCGCACTCTCCGTGACAGGACATGGCTTTTTTTCTCCATTTGCTGTATTTGCAGTATTAAATGGCAATCTTCTGAACAGGATGTACTTTTTCTACTTTAGCACACGTGGCAATTGTTTGGGCATTTTAATTAGCACGGGCAAGCAGTAATCATTTATTAATTAGAGGGTAGTGATAAACATCAGTGGACAGGGCAATGGAGGCTGCTTTGATCTCAAGGGAGGAGTCTGGAAGGTCAGAACAGGTGGACTACGTGCCATCTCATAAAACATATCATTTTTAGTGCCGTGCAATAAATTCTCTCTCTCCAAAATAAAAAAGACAAATAATTTTATAACCAGATGAATATTAACACCTGTATTCTGTGATGCAAAGATTCTATTGAACAATGCAAAGGAGCATTTTAGCATCTCAACTGGCAAATGCCCAAATACAGTAAATCACTTCATTCATTTTTTCCTTCATAAAGGTTTCTTTTCTATTGAAGTGATTTTTTCATCGCATCTACATCTGCATCATATAAAGGCCATGCTATGCACCCACAGAGAAACTGCCATTGATGAAAACTCTTATATCTCTAAAAAATATTGTATGAAAATAGACCCTGGTGATCCTATATATATATATATATAAGTACTGAGACAAAAATGTGTTCAGATAAGTATTATGCAAGATCTATGGAGCATGTGGAAGTGATATGGATGTGGCAATTGATCTGTGGAGCATCTGGCAGTGATATGGATGTGGGGATGGATCCGTGAAGTATGTGGATGTGATATGGATGTGGGGATGGATCCGTGAAGTATGTGGATGTGATATGGATGGGGGGATGGATCCATGAAGCATGTGGATGTGATATGGATGTGGGGATGGATCTATGAAGCATGTGGATGTGGTATGGGTGTGGGGATGGATCTGTGAATCATGTGGATGTGATATGGATGGGGGGATGGATCCATGAAGCATGTGGATGTGATATAGATGGGGGGATGGATCTATGAAGCATGTGGATGTGATATGGATGGGGGGATGGATCTATGAAGCATGTGGATGTGATATGGATGTGGGGATGGATCTGTGAAGCATGTGGATGTGATGTGGATGTGGGGATGGATCTATGAAGCATGTGGATGTGATATGGATGGGGGGATGGATCTATGAAGCATGTGGATGTGGTATGGATGGGGGGATGGATCTATGAAGCATGTGGATGTGATATGGATGGGGGGATGGATCTATGAAGCATGTGGATGTGATATGGATGTGGGGATGGATCTGTGAAGCATGTGGATGTGGTATGGATGGGGGGATGGATCTATGAAGCATGTGGATGTGGTATGGATGGGGGGATGGATCTATGAAGCATGTGGATGTGATATGGATGGGGGGATGGATCTATGAAGCATGTGGATGTGATATGGATGGGGGGATGGATCTATGAAGCATGTGGATGTGGTATGGGTGTGGGGATGGATCCATGAAGCATGTGGATGTGATATAGATGGGGGGATGGATCTATGAAGCATGTGGATGTGATATAGATGTGGGGATGGATCCATGAAGCATGTGGATGTGATGTGGATGGGGGGATGGATCTATGAAGCATGTGGATGTGATATGGATGGGGGGATGGATCTATGAAGCATGTGGATGTGGTATGGGTGTGGGGATGGATCTGTGAATCATGTGGATGTGATATGGATGGGGGGATGGATCTATGAAGCATGTGGATGTGGTATGGGTGTGGGGATGGATCTATGAAGCATGTGGATGTGATATAGATGGGGGGATGGATCCGTGAAGCATGCAGATGTGATATGAATGTGGGGGATGGATCTGCGAAGCATGTGGATGTGATATGGGTGTGAAGATAAATCTGATTGTATTTCTCACTTGATTTGGCTCTGAACTGTCAACACATTACAAGCCTCAGAACAAAAACAAAATCATTAGACTATATATAGCTCATTTAAATGCATCATCACCTTCATATAATCAATAACTTGTCATCGAGTATATACATTTTCTATACTCAAAGGCATTTAATAATAATAATAATAATAATAATAATAATAAAATATTTATATTGCACTTATACCGGGATCAACCTGCACATAGCGGTGAAATGTATACATATTCAGAGTGCTTTAAACAGAATTTTCTCTGAAAAGGGATTGCAACCAAACAGAAAATATGAAATTACTGTATGTGATAGTATCATAGAAAACACCAGTGTCACAAGCTTGATTCATCCTTTTGTGCCCACAAAATAAATAACTTGTTTCTGATAAAAATGCCCTGAAAAAATAGTCCCAACCCCCTCCATGCTGTCTCAAAGTCCCCCCTCCATGCTGCCTCCTTATGCATTCTTTTTCCTCTTTCCTGTTGTCTTTGAAGAAGTCTATTTTTGACTCGAAATTTGAAAGATTACTGAAAGTCAGGTCAGATAATGTTACTTCTCAGAGCTGTAAGCTTTTCTGTCTGCCTGTTGACTTCCTGTTATTTCAATGCGCATTGATTTAACTTCCTTGTATTTCTTCTGAACTAACATTTAAATCAATATTTCTCTCTGCGCTGTTTAACTTGAATTTGTTCAGATTATTGGCAATAATAAACACTAATGTTTAATCACATATGATGTTGTCATCTTAAATGTCAAATTATTGTGTCCATGGTATCATGAACCAAGAAAATAAAGGCAACTAGTACATTAAAAGATCAAGTTGATTTGTTATCAGAAGATTATAAATATAGAGTATAAAAAAGTATACCAAATTAACCGAGAAAATATGAAAGATATTGACCTTTTAATTTTCCTGCTTTCTGCTTTTTGACTTCCTTTTTTTCCTCTTTGAAATCTCCTATGCTTGTATTTGTACTCTTCAGTTCCGTGTCTGAAGACGACACTTTATTTGTTCTTTTGGCTGCCATTTTCCATACAAACTCTATCCAATCTCAAATAATCTCATTTGTATAATTGGAAATTTCAAAATCCTTTTAATGATATCTTATACATATATGTCTTATCTTATCCACACAGGCATTAGCTATATCACGACAAAACAGTCAAGAATACTGCTATTTCATTGGCTATCTTTGGATGGCAGTCTCCCTTTTGATGTGCTTTGCATAGACGTATTGGTATTGTTGGCCCTAAAAGTAAAGCAATTTGGCTACAAATGCATGGCAGGCCCCTGGGTGTTCCGGTATGTTTCTCTCCGGTACTAAGTCGGCACTTGTCTTATTCCATGCAGGTATACAGTGGCAAGTGTATCTCTATCACTAAGAACAGCCTCTTCTCAGATATTAGACAACCACTGAGCTACCTTCATAGCAAACATGCATCTTTATATATTCAAGTACGTTCACATTGTATCCAAACATTGACTGAATCCATAATGCATAAGTGCTGTTCTATAACTGGCTTTAATTCTATTATTTTTCTCCTCGGACCACGTTGTTTATTCGCCAGGCAATTATATCACATAGCATATGTGACTTTTCATATAATCCTTTATATCTTTGAGAGAGTGGCAAGGGAAGGTTTTGTAAATCTGAGTACAAGTTGCGAGACATGATGATGGGCACTGAGCATTCATGAGCCGATTGTGGATCCTCGTGAGCGAGTTCCGAGCGCTGGCTAAGTTAGTGATCCCTCATCCACGCTTTAACAATAGCGGGGACGTGACGTTGCTGTCCTCAAGGAGCACTCCTGCGACCCACTGCCTTCGTCTAACGTGGCTAATCTACGGCCTCCCAGGATCGGCAGCATTCGGCGCAGCAGGGGCGGATGGGGGGCCAGTTTTCGACAGATCTCATCTGTTCAGATCATCTTGGATCGTCTCCTTTCTCTCATGTGACCATCTGCCATTCACAACAACTCAATAGCAGCGCTGCAACCTCTGAGCTCTGGTACACACTCCAAGCCTGGTTGAGCACGGTGTGTGGCCGCTGCTATTTACCGAGCTCGCCGCACATGGCCGTCCCGTCGACGGTGTTGTTTAGCGGCGTTTCCACCACGACCAGTCCCCTCTATAACTCGTCAAGAATCAATAACTTGCTTTCCGCCAAGTTGTCAGAACAGGTGATGAATTATTTACTGCTTCAATGGTTGCCAATACTAATGTCCAAGAAGCCTCTAGCTACAAAGCTCTCCCACTTTTTCTGCCCTCCTTCCTTTTCTTTTCAGTTCTGGTCACTTCATTTAGCGACCACGGACACTTTTTGCTGGGAGATGTAATGTACTGTGGGGCGTGTGTTTGAGTTAAGAGGGCTGCCGTTCTGGAAGCTACCGCAGCTTTAAGCACATGAATGGCACATCATCTCTGAGTCCTTTGTTGTGGCCTAAACAACAAGTGGTGGGTCGTCCACACTACTGTCATGCCTATCAAACTAAGAGCCATAAATGACACAGATTAACACTAATTAACCCCTTGGTAAGCTCTCCACTCACATCCCTTCTCTTTATAAGGAGAATCAATCCTGTCTGACAAAAAAAGTTAAAGTTAATTGAATTATGATGCATTTATTGTAACTAATTGGCCATTATTTGCACGCAAACAGATCAACATCTGAAATGATTATTAACTCATTGAGCTTCATAAATTCTAGAAGAGATGGATTGCTTTACTATAGATTTGGCTGACAACCGGATGTCACTGTCACAAACAATCAGCTGCCTAACATTTTGTATGTATGTTTACATATATAAATATATATATATATATATATATATATATATATATATATATATATATATATATATATATATATATATATATATATATATATATATATATATATATATATATAATATATATATATACATACATATATATAGGGAAAATTTTCCCTGAGCACCAATCTGTAGCTCCTGTCCTATGAAGGATCTGTTGTTCTGCACAAACAAACCAACATGATCAATTGCGGAGTCTAGTCTTCATAAACCAGCCATCCATATATCATATACTGGGCTACATATGATGTCCCATAAAAGGTGTTCAAAAACAAGTCAGAAATGAGTTCTCTGCTGTCAATACATTCACCACTTTTTTAGAGGGTTGAAGTTAATATCTTCTCAGATATGAAGATGAAGAGATATTCCTCCCACACTCTGTAATATAAGACTAATTCCAATTTGCATGATAGTAATTAAAAATCATAAGAAATATCAAATCTCTTATAGTCCAATACTATGTTTTGCAAAGGCAGGTGATCTCTACACAGCAATAAATGTAAATACATTGGGCTCTTTTAGAAGCATAAACTACTTCTTTGTTTGTCACAAACACTGAGTATTTACAAGCGTATTTCTGTGAGACATTTACATTGATACCTCCTCTGTGACATGGCAGTTTGACCAGTGGTCATTTAAAGCGAGTCAATAATCTGGATAGCAATAAATCAGCTTGTTAATTAGCAACAAATATTCCTTTAGGTAATGAAACAGACTCCAAGAAATCAATGCCAGAGACGGAGACGATAAAATCTTGATCAGCTTAGTGGAAATTGATTGAGTGATGTCAAAGTCTCCACGGCACTGTCATTAGTCATAAGGTCATTAGGTCTTTCTTCTTTTTCTTTTTTTTATTATCATTATTATCATCTATCATCATTAATCATCATCATCATCATCATCATCATCATCATCATCATCATCATCATCATCATCATCATCATCATCATCATCATCATTAACATTTATTATATTTTGTACCTTAACAGAAGAGCTGAAGTAGTAGTCCTAAGTAGTGACTGAAAGCAAGAAAAAGCCCTATCACCGACTGTTTTCAGACGGGTCTTTGGAACAGATAGGTAAGTACCATCATTTGAGCTCAGATACCTATCTCCCTGTTTCACTTGGGAGTTGATCACAAAAGTAAGGTGGTGCCTTACCATATAAGGCCAACTAAAAGACCATTTCCATAATCTAGGGTAGATGTAATAAAAGCATGACTTAATGTCACAGCAGTCTTCTCGTCTAGACAAATTTCTGATGTGGTAATGACCCTTTTTGCACATTTTTCTGGTTTGTGCTTTCATGTCCATATTTGGAGTCAAATGTGATAGCAAGGTCCACAACTGACTCACTAGGTGAGATATCAGTGTCACCCACTCTGACAGCATTAGTGATATTGCTGGCAGCAGTACTATGGCAAATCTTTTTGTGGTCATGCACTGAGGTGACACCATACACTTTGGCCATTTCTTTATTACATATCATTTATATGTCATTGGCATATCATTTCATCTGCACCTGACCTCTCATTTTCTCTACTTTTAATTAGTAATAGAATCCCCTCATCATCATAACGACTTCCTGTAGTATCTCTCTCTATGATATCTATTATATAAAGTCTATTTAGCAGGGAGTGATAAAGTGTGAATCTAGTTGAAAAATCTTATATCTTGAAGATTTTTAGGTAAGTTCTACTTAACTTATATTGGAATTACTGAAATATATTATGTATAACATTTCAAATATGTCTGTATTTGAACTTTTTTGTTTAATTTATATGCACCGTGGTGTATTTCCATTAATCCGATTTATTGGATCAATTTCACAATGTTGTAACACCAGGTGCTGTTATAAATCAAAATCAAATATCACATCTCAATAATAATATGACTGCTGTATTCACATCTGGTCTGCTGACCAATCATGGCAGTCATTTCAACCAATCAGGCAGCAGTGAAAAAAAGGTTACAAGAAGTGTCGATGGCAGAAATCAGCGATCACCAAATGTCTACATTTCAACATCACACTGATGGTTTTCTCAGAATAGATAATAGAGACAAATCATTCAACGTCTGAGAGAGAAAAAAATTATAACAATAATAATAATCATCTAATGTTAATTAATAATAATAATAATAATAATAATAATAATAATAATAATAATAATAATAATAATAATAATAATAATAATAATAATAATAATAATAATAATAATAATAATAATGATAATTTATTTGTATAGCACATACACAAAGTAGACCTTGCTTGTAGCGCTTACCGTATTTACTCGTGTATAGGACGACTCGTGTATAAGAAGAACCCCCAAAAGTGAGGTTATTTTGCTTGAAAAAAACAATTTCCGAATATAAGACGAGTTGGTTTTTCTCGAGACATTGGCACTGCTACCATTCAAGTTTGGCGACCATTTTAACAGTGAAACGTAAATATTCTTATATAACAAAATCATACTCGTGTATAAGCCGTTAATGGTCTTATATGCGAATATTTACGGTAAAACGTAAATATGATGTTCTTATTTTCGAAATAACAGATATTGGACGTAGCGGATCGATTTTAATTGCGTTTAAATGATAAATAAAGGTATGTGCTTAATATTATCACAATTACGCTTCTCAGGTCGAGGATTTCTCCACGTCCTTGATCTTAGCGTCAAACAAAACGTTTTCATTATTTATCATTTAAAATGCAATTAAAATCGATCCATGTGTGAAAGCATTTCTGTAAAAAAAGGGAAGACACGACTCAAAGCAGTGGAAACAATGACGAAACGCACAAACTGTGAACGCTGATAAATGGAATCAGTAAGAACAAAATCAAAACAAAGCAATAATATTGGGTAAATACCTTTATATATCATTTAAAACGCAATTAAAATCGATCCGCTACGTCCGATATACGTTATTTCGAAACGGTCACTTCCGCCTTTCAAAATGGAGATCTCGTGTTGCGTAAGCATATTATTCTTGCCGTAAATCCCCGTCCACAGGTTGCCTTCGTGTATAAGACGGCCCCCAAATATTAACTGAGGGTTTGGGTACGAAAACCTCGGCTAATACACGAGAATTTACGGTAAATGATCATAAATGATCGTGGTAGAAAGTTCAAATTACCTGACAACAGGGTCACAATCAAATACCCATGGGCTGATTAAATAAAGGTTACCTCAGTGAAAACAAAGGTGTTCAATAATATATAGAAATATAAATTAACTTTCTATTTGATAATTATACATGTCATGATATCGGAATATAGAACTCTCCAAGTCCAACAAGGTCCAGCCACTTTTGAGGACAATTTTGAAGGAAGGTATTTTGTTCAGGAAGTGAAATTCTGTGAAATATCAAAGTTTTTGGCGACATTAGAAATCTGTTGAATGCAATAATGAGGTGGTAAAGTTCATTATTCTCTAAACAGAAATAGGTGATAAGGTAAGAATTGCTTAAATTTTTGTTGACTGATTTGGCTATAGTTCCACAACCACAATACCGGGCTATTTGAGCTAAAAAACGAGAAAAGATCTAACTCTGAATGTAGGGCATAGTTTATAAAGAGAGCCCTTCCCGTCCATTAGGGGTTAAAAAGCAGAAATGAGAGAGTACCAAAAATAAATAAATAAATAACACTGTCTAATGGGGATGCTGAATTTGGAGTAAACATTTCCATTGAATAGAAAATCTTCACCATATTTAATACTATTTGTCATGTAAACCCAAATAAACAGCAAGTGACATTTTGTTGAATACATAATCCTGTTTCCATTTTCACACGCATAATTGTGACAACATTGAATCTTCTTAACGCATTCTGATCTCATCAAAATAATCTCCATGACGACTGTTGTAGCCATCTTTTTCTCCACAACCATTGAAAGACTCTCACGTGATTGTGTATCTTGTAAGATGGATCTCTCATATGTGATCATTTTCTTTATTTTTCTGCCACTTTCCATTCTGTGGTGTATTCTATCAGTGATTTGGAGGATGAGACAGTTCTACCGACGATACTGGAATGATACATGGTATGAACCACCTCCTCAGGCACTTCAACCTTCATACAGGTATACGGAATGATACCCTGGCTCCCAATATATCGGCTACAAGCAACAGACTTAGTGCATAAGAAAACAAAACTCGGAAAATCATATCTAAGGACTGCATTCTCCCCAAAAAGGCTTGGCCAGATTCAGCGATACATCAAGCAGTTAAATGGACTGATATAAAAGGATGTTTGTCAGCAAAAAGGTCAGCTTCTCATTGCCTCTGCTGTCATTGGCCTATGTTGATGTTGTTTAAATTTGGAACTCTACATACAGTCATGCATACAAGTGACAAGCACCAAAACATCACCCATTCAGAATTGACCAGCCTCAGATCATGAACTGTGATCATTTGGCCAACTGAGGTGTGAAAAGATTTGTAAAAACAGAATCTAAATGAATTGTCATTTCTTGTTATACCAATCTGTGCACAGCCTGATTAATTTGAACAGTCATGACTTGCGGCCGATCATGAACACAACTTTTTACCATTGGCAGCAAGGACTGATAGGAGAGAGAAGTCCTGTTGTGCAAGGTATGAAATAAGCTGCTATGTCCATTTTAAATTTGGATTAGATGAGCATCTGTGTACCTTCCTGTGTACTTCAGTTTAATCCAAGTTAAAACAAGTTTAATTATTGTTAAAAAAAATAAATGCATCATGTTGTGTTCTTCGATGAATAAAACTATTTTCTTATATAATATAATTATAAATTAATATAATGATGCTTTTGGTTAAAATACTAGAACCTGACATGTTACTGAGAACTGGCAAACACAGGTAAGCATGGCTGACTCTGTTGAATAAACATTACGATCTAACATGACCTCGAAACTTTAAAGCTCTGTGTTGATAATATAATATAATGGTCGATAATATGATATAATAGTCTCTGTTCAAACATTGGGATGAGATCAATATGGATTTTACAATGGACATTTGCATAAGGCCATGGAAGTTAAATATGTATATTTCCATTACCTTTTGTAAAAACAAAACTATCTCAGCACAAAAATGTATTTGTACCATAATCTTGATATTTCAATATATATTTTACGATATGGATTTTACAATGGACACTTGCATAAGGCCATGGAAAAAACTATCTCAGCACAAAAATGTATTTGTACCATAATCTTGATATTTCAATATATATTTTAAAATATTGTTTGTGAGAATATGTGATAAACCTGCCTGAAAGACGATAATGCCATTCTTTGTTCCAGATAATATGTATAACTCCATATTAGAGTAAATGGTCAACTCAAGTGTCACATGATATAGTCATCTTGAATATCAGAGGAAATAGTCAACTTGTGCATCAGAAAATGAGGTCAAATTGTAGAAATATAGAAACGCTACTAAAAGTTTGAAAGTGGGCAATCATTCAGGTGTCAGATCGGACTGATTCTCCATGGAAAGGTTGGAAGTGGGCAATCATTCAGGTGTCAGATCGGACTGATTCTCCATAGAAAGGTTGGAAGTGGGCAATCATTCAGGTGTCAGATCGGACTGATTCTCCATGGAAAGGTTGGAAGTGGGCAATCATTCAGGTGTCAGATCGGACTGATTCACCATGGAAAGGTTGGAAGTGGGCAATCATTCAGGTGTCAGATCGGACTGATTCTCCATGGAAAGGTTGGAAGTGGGCAATCATTCAGGTGTCAGATCGGACTGATTCTCCATGGAAAGGTTGGAAGTGGGCAATCATTCAGGTGTCAGATCAGACTGATTCTCCATGGAAAGTTTGAAAGTGGGCAATCATTCAGGTGTCAGATCGGACTGATTCTCCATGGAAAGGTTGGAAGTGGGCAATCATTCAGGTGTCAGATCGGACTGATGGGTGTTTCTGTTTATGGCCAGGTCTGCCGAGTTAGAACCCCTCTCAGAAGTTTGCTATATATAACAACAGCCAATCAATGACACAAACAATTAAACAGGAACCTGCTCTAACTCAATATCCTCATCCTGTGTACACATCTCCGCCTCAATACCAAGACCTGAAGATCAATATTCTCCAGTCTTCTGTACCAGACAGAAGTAATAACCTTTTCTTTTATACACCACAGAAGGGTATCTAGTGTACATACATCTTAATATCTAAACGTTTAATATTTCCACCGATAAAATTAACAACACGACTGTGTCTATTGTCTTCATATTTCACAAAATGCTCTGCCCTGAATTTGAGGACTATATCAAAGAGGTACATCTACTAAAGATTACAATCGCACAGTATGATAGAACAAAATCATGTTCCATCTTCCTATGGTGCTGTGTATATACATGTATAACATAATATATAGTGGCGTGAGTGTATTTGTTAGTTTCCCTGAGGTACCGTTTACTCACAGCTTGGCACACTTGCTGGCTTAGCCAATGCCCCAGTCCTCCGAGACAGGGTTAAAAATGCTGCCCTCTCTGGTCCCTTTTAGCCTGATAAATACAACACCTCTGCACCAAGTCCCATTGTAAACAATAAATTCTCTCTGCTTAATGTCCCAGTCAATCACATTTGGTCCTCTCAGATTTGGCTTTTTTTTGGCCAAAAGGAATATTGCTGTTAAAAGCACATCTCTAAGCCTTATATAGGAATGATTTTAAATTGGGTTTTGATCAAAATTTTAAATTACAACATTCCAATTGATTTTTTTTATTAAAATTAATCCCTCTTTTTTTAAGATCAACTAAATTAAAAATAATCTTAGTGCAAGAGGTAAGGCTTTTGGCTTGACAAATTCCTTTTAATTTAAATCAAGCTATCTCTTTCTCAACCAAGAAAAATGATCAAAGTCTCTATGAAGCTGACAACAAATTGTACGTGATCTGGTTAATTTAATGAATTTATTCAAGCTAATCAGCAGGGATATGCATTGGGAATTCAGGATGTAAGATCAGTTTCTACATGATTTCCACTGGTGAACAATTGATAAAAGATTTATCACTTCAACTTGTCATTATCATTTGATTAAGTATGCCCACCGGTCCCACTGCCAGAGTTTGCAAGAGCTTTGGATCCTCACTTATGCTTCGTTATATAGATTGAGTTGGCGTGCTTTTCAATTTAGCTGCAGTGAGTGTATTTGATTCTATCCACACATATACATTATTAGCATAATATTTACTGTAAATTCTATTAAGCTGGACCCTCCTGGAGGTATTCACAATCATGTGAGATCAAACATATAATTCTGGTTACCTAAGCATATGTTGTACCACATCTGAGGCACTTCATACAATGAGGACAGTCTGTGAGGCCTCATCTTGATTCAGTTTATCCGTGAATATATCAAGATTTAACTATGAATGATATCATGGAATACTGATCACCCAGGCTGTGGCCATCAGGGGCCCATCTGACCAATATCGATACAAGTATTGATATGCTACATCCAGACTAAAAATCTGTATCCAACATCCTATCCTTTCCCAAACTGCATTATATATTCTACATGGTAAACATAATTTATCATATCCAATCCCAAACTGCATTATATATTCTGCATGATAAACATAATTTATCATATCCTATCCCAAACTGCATTATAATTATATTCTGCATGATAAACAAAATCTATCATATCCTATCCCAAACTGCATTATAATCATATTCTGCATGATAAACATAATTTATCCTATCCTTTCCAAAACTGCATTATAATCATATTCTGCATGATAAACATATTTTATCATATCCTATCACAAACTGCATTATAAATATATTCTGCATGATAAACATAATTTATCCTGTCCTATCCCAAACTGTATTATAATTATATTCTGCATGATAAAACATAATTTATCCTATCCTTTCCCAAACTGCATTATAATCATATTCTGCATGATAAACATAATTTATCCTTTCCTATCCCAAACTGCATTATAATAATATTCTGCATGATAAACATATTTTATCATATCCTATCCCAAATTGCATTATAAATATATTCTGCATGATAAACATAATTTATCCTTTCCTATCCCAAACTGCATTTATATTGATACTGCTTCTCTTCAATATAATAAATTTTGCATGATGAATATAAACATGAAGGGTATGAAAAAAAATCCATGGTCCTGTTTGGCTATTGTCGTCATGCAAGCTCAAAAGTTTAATTCATATATTTGCTGTTAGCCCTTGGATACTCATATATGGATGGAGAAAAATTATTTAAAAAAAGATCCATATTTTAAATGCTATATGTATTAATTGCATTTAGTCCTTCACATCAACATTTCCTCATATGTCCTTAATTGTGGCAATATTTGAATGTTACCACGACCACTTCCAGGTATGACATTTAAAATTTATACATTTTGTTGATCTGTTTCAATGGTAGATAATGCATATATGCACTTGACGTCACGATTACCCAATAATGCAATTTGCTTTTCCCCACATATGATCAATGCTCGCACCAAAATCCTCATTAAACAAAGCCACTGCAAGCATCACACTCGTATCTAAAATATTCAAAATTGCTTTACATACTTTATTATGATCAGCAGGTCTCACCTGTATAGGCTTATATTTTCAATGCAATATATAATGTAAATAAAATAAGGCCAAGTTACACCATAAACCTTTGTTAAAATAAAGGTATACACAACAGTTGTTAGAGTGACACCTGCCAACAACAATATACATTGTGTATGAATTTCTGTGAAATAAAACAATAACAGACATAAATAAATATTGATGTAGTCGACACGCCCTTGACAACAACTGCTCACCATTTATGATCACATCCAAATATTTTGAACAAATATTATATATATATTAGGATTTTTTCTGCAAAGGTTCTGCTCAAGTTTATAGGTTATTGGTCTTAAAATTGGTAATAATTGCGAACACTGATCACAGCAGGGCAAGCTGAGAAAATGATAAATTACTGTTCCCAGTATTTTTAATGAACAATACTGGTCGAAACCCGAAACGCAAGTCAAAATCTCAGGGAAAATTAACAGACTAACTTTCAAGGCTAACTAAGATATAAATATATTGTTAACTTTTTTATCTCAAATAAAATAATTTTATATGAAAAAGACAAGTCTGCTGAGCAAATCATTCCTTCAGCTGTGACTTTGATTCCGAATCTATCAGCAAAATAGACTTTAGATCCAATGTTTTCAGAAATACCTTGCATTGTTCATCATAAAAAGGTTATGACTCCAGAAGAACTCAATGTCTGGCACCAGGTTTTAGAGAAACCATGTTCTCTTCAATTCGATTTTAAATGCAAAACTTGTCCGAAAAAAATTCTTTGTTTTTTCTTGATCTCAGCATCACTTTGCCATTGTGAGTTTGGCAATGAGGGTAAAAGTGGGTCAGTCTATTCATAGGTGTGACAGGAACAAATTCGGCAATACAACACAGTTATTGCCCAATGACATCATATGACTTTTGCCCCTTTTGTGTAGACATGATATCAACAGTTGGACTCTTCTACAGGCCATCTTGAGTGGTCAAGCATAATTTCAGCAGAGAAACCGAAGAAAGCTACACTGGCCTGTATTTAGAGATAATATGACTTGGAAAGATGGTGATATTGATAATCACAAGAACAGTTACTCATCAGAGGTGGTATTTAACCAGTTGAAAACAAATCTGACACACATGGTTTTACATACCCTGCAAATAATATGATTTTGATGACTATTTGCCTGAGGGATATAGACGTGATGTATTCTGTCTGGTAAATGCAATTTTCTAAACGATGAAAATTCCATCATCCAAAGTTAAAAGTCCACCCGTGGGCATCAATTTGAGATTATCAATTTCAATTAATCTGTTAATTTTAAGTTCAAGATTTCCGAGCATTTCTCATGAAGAGAAACTTTAGTGATCTAATACACACATGTATCTAGTCTCATTTAAATTTCATAATTTTATGTTCCACCATGGTAATTGAAGACAGCCAAGATAATAAATCACCTTGTCATTAAAAAAAGAAAAAAATCATTACACAAATTGTATCCATTATTGAACCTAAAATTTAGAGATTTCCTAAATGTCAAAGCCATCAGGGTTATTGGTTTTAATCAGTGTTCACATTCAATGATGAGATCAATGTTCTCGGGTATCAAATAAACATTTCCTTATATTCACAATATAAATATATGATAAAATAATATTCTGAAGGATTCAGAAAAAATCAGTCACTTACCAACTGGCTTTTCCCTTTCCCAGCATTTCTTCATTGTATTAAACTCTTCCACCAGGTGGCACTATTCTGGAACAAAATACAGGCATTGTTAAAGTGACATCTGGTGGAATTTTCTTCTGATCATTTGACCATGGCAAAGCTCTTCAATATCACACAGATAAAATAAAATATTAATATTGACACGATCATCTTGCTTTTTACTGTAGCCATGTCGGATGCATTCAACCTTTTGTGGAGATTTTCATGATGTCTATAAGTGCACAGTTTTGTGTCAGATATATATTGATTTATTTTCTTTTTATGAATAAAATACATTGCATTTTCTGCCACACCCTCTTTCATAGAGAGGAAGAAGCATGTGTATAAATTAGGTCAATCAATAAATAGATCTCTATGTTATTGTATTCTAATTATTCTTTTCAAAAGGCTCACAAATTGCGACAAAATGAAACTATTTGTTTTCACATCTATTTGTTCACATTCACATTCCAATGCTGTGAAAGATGTTTGTTTAAAAACATCTCTGCAATTATTTAGTTTTGGACATCATATAACAAATAAAATGTTTTATCTTCACAGCCTTTCCAAAGAACAGCACATATATTCTATTGATTTGCACTGGGATTTGTGCATGGAGATCATTGATACAGAATATCAATGCCAAAATCATGATATATAAATGTATATTTATAATCGTAGAGCACTAATCTGTGATCTGTCCATAATCTGTTTCCTTTCATGGTCTAGACCTAATCTGTAGCCACCATCCCTAATCTGTTACTGCCATCCCTAATCTGTGACCATCATCCCTAATTTGTGACCACTATCCCTAATTTGTGACCACCATCCCTAATTTGTTGCTGCTATCCCTAATCTGTGACCACCATCCCTAATTTGTTGCTGCAATCCCTAATCTGTGATCTGTCCATAATCTGTTACCTTTCATGGTCTAGACCTAATCTGTGGCCGCTATTCCTAATTTATTATTGCCATGACCTGTCACATATTCTTTGATTTTCCACCTGTAATTACTCTACTAATCACAGTCCTATTCCCCTGGTTTATGACAAAGCACTAATCGGCATTGTTAACACAGGCAATCAATAGTATGGTACTCAAGCCACTGTGACGTCATCCCTGAGCTTATGATGCATACTTGTTTGTAAGAATGTGATGTCAATTTTTGACCTTATAACTAAATCATAAAAGAATCACAGACTGGAGCTAGAGGGAACAAAAGATAAGCGATGGTTCATAAATTGGTGCTGGAACAGACTCGGATTTGGGATGGTGGTCACAGATCAGGGAGAGTCTCTAACAGGAAGACATGGATAAGTGATGCACATCATATTTTATATGTATATATGCAACACGGCTTACTTATAATGTTAATGTGTGTGCCAACATTTGCATAAACATCTAAAATTTTACGCAAATATATTTTACGTACACACATCTGTAGGATACTCTAATGTTAAGTGTTTCATATAATCAGGATATATATATTTTTCACAGAAAATGACTTCCTGTTTTTATTAATCAGGAACTAAATGATAAAATCACATTTTTCATAATGCATGGGGAATTTAAATGTATACCACAGGTTCTACAAACACATTTTATTTTTAATATCTTATATAACTTAATACTAATTATTAGTTTAATAAATATTCATGCCATCATATAATGAACATGTTATAACAATTCTAAAACAAAATATTCTCCACCAATGAGCAACTGTTCTGATGTTTAAAGCTACTGTGGTTAATGCACAGACAGCCTGAAGTCTTTATCAGAGCATTAAGGCAACTCCAAACTAACTGGTTTGGTGCAGCATGTTTTCCCATACCCAGGAGAGCAAACTTTCTGTTGGCATGTTTAGTCTGGAATGTTGCTACAATATGAATCACACTCTATTCAGTTCAGATCACAAATCCCTGCTGTTTCCTCACACATTGACCTCACACATAGAATTCAATTTACTAGAATTGTCCACATTTTAGGTTTATAGCATTCATAAATCATGTGTATTCCCATTCTACTCCCAATTTAGAAGTTTTATATCAGTTTTGGAAAATATGTGCTGACTTCTAATGGAGTCACAACTCCATACATAAAATTTTAGAGCCAAATAAAATTTTAGAGCCAAATTTTATCTGTCCCTCACAAAACACTTATTAATTGATGGACAACCTCTCTGTGGTATAATTCACAACTCATTCAATCTTGGATGTCCCAGAACCAATAAAATCTTTTAAATGGACAGTCTCATTGCAATTTAAAGTACTGTATATTTTAGTCTATTTCAATTCCACATGGGAAAACTGCCAAAACTGCATAAAATACAAATCTGTTTTATGTAACAGGTCTGAGAAGTTTGTGAGGTTTCATCTTCGTTGAAGACCACAATACTGCTCCTTCAGGTCACCCTCACACACCAATGCTGTTTAGTCCAGTCAGACACATATGCAGTCACTTACTGTCCTTCTCTCGCTAGTCATCTTAAATATACCCACTGATTCATAATTATATATGCAAATACTTAGCCATCACAGTTGGGGTCAAATAACCAATTTGCCTGAGATTTGGTAATTCAAAGAAGAATAGCTTTGTGAACATTTAATGGCACTCTCAAGATTTATAGGACTGTATCAAAGGACCGTGGGATTGTGTACCAAAGTATACATTGCTGCATGCATCACATCTATGGACTGAACAGTATGCAAGACCATGACTGTACACGAGTCCAACCTAGACAGTTACACAAAATCAATCACCCTGTACTGGACATGGATTATCCATGACTGTAATAATAATAATAATAACAAAATTTGTATAGCGCTGATATCAGATAACTGTTCATAGCGCTTAACACAATACCTCCCTGGACTGGATACAGGACAGAGTTGTACTCCACATGGCTCCAATGTCAGCACTTTGTGAGACCTCAGAGATTTGTCGAGAATATACAAGCATCTTGGATCAATCAGACGGACAGGGGTTGACACTTGGAGGACAGCCCCGGCAGAGAGCTTGCTTCCCTTCTGGGGCTCTCTACCCTCACTTTATGAGGCTACTCCCTATCATCATTGCCAAAACTTCCCCATTACCAGCATCAACCGAGAGCTTGCATCACTTCTGGGGCTCTCTACCCTAACTTTATGAGGCTGCTCCCTGTCCTCACTGTATGAGGCTGCTCCCTGTCCTCACTGTATGAGGCTACTCCCTGTCCTCACTGTATGAGGCTGCTCCCTGTCCTCACTGTATGAGGCTGCTCCCTGTCCTCACTGTATGAGGCTGCTCCCTGTCCTCACTGTATGAGGCTGCTCCCTGTCCTCACTATATGAGGCTGCTCCCTGTCCTCACTGTATGAGGCTGCTCCCTGTCCTCACTGTATGAGGCTGCTCCCTGTCCTCACTGTATGAGGCTGCTCCCTGTCCTCACTGTATGAGGCTGCTCCCTGTCCTCACTGTATGAGGCTGCTCCCTGTCCTCACTGTATGAGGCTGTTCCCTGTCCTCACTGTATGAGGCTGCTCCCTGTCCTCACTGTCCCTCACTCCCTATCTTTATTGCTTCAACTTCCCCAATGCCCAAATTCCACTTTACAAACTTTCTACTTTCCTCATATTAAGTTTTTGGTCGGCCTTTGCGAAGGCCGGCCACTTGGACCTGGGTCTACTATTTGATATGTGGGACCAGGGCATACGAAAGTAGTGCTTGATAATTTCCTACTCCCCCTTATTATACATGATAATAACGAGATGCAGATCACATTAGACATAAAATGAAAAGTGCGATTTAATAGTACAATGATGGCTTGTTTTTTCGAAGTTATTAGAAAAATAATGAGAATAATTCAAGGGACTATATATTGATCTTTGCTGTCAGGGGCTCATTCCTATATTTCCATGTTCTGTTCTTTGTTTTCAAGATAGGTGGCGCTTTAACAGATCATAGCAAAAAATTTCAATGGTCAACCTCACTTCATACTCTGCTTTTAGAAAGATGAATATTTTTGCCATCTGATAAATATTGTTCAAAATACCCTAGGTCGATACGTATATTTTTTATGAATTTTTGAAGGTGAGGCATTTACTATGGTTTTCAATGGGACATAGTAATAGTGGTCCGAGGCCTAATAGGTAAACATCATGGAGTTTCACTTTCAACTGTGAATCTTTTGAGCAGTGATTTGTCAATTAATTTAGTAAATTTATGTAAATAGGAAATAGATCCAGTGTAGTTTAATCCATATCAGGTCCCTTTTTGCCTGATATAATGTATGACAATGCCAACAACCCCTATAAACCTCTATATTGAAGTGCATGCTCTATTGGCACCTGGACCACATACTGCACAAGTCAATAGGTGTATTTTATATAATAAATATGCACAGCAGAGAGAGTTTACAATGTGTAGATGTGTAAGAAAAAACTGTATAAAATGTCTATTGTGAACTTCATGCTCATCAAATAGGCAAAATTCATGCTCTCAGACTCTCTGTTTTCTGCATAACATCCTAATATATTGCTCTAAGAGGGATCTCTATTCTTTATATTTCATAAATTATGCATAAAATCAGAAGGTAACATTCAAATTTAAATAATTTGCATAATAAAGTTTCATTTGGTAATCTTTATCCTATAATATTGGCACAAAACAACATTTTACAGCACAAAATAGCATTTTTTCATGATTTTTTAAAAAGTTTTTGATTTTTTTTGGTGTTAAAAAATTCTTTTACGTACTTATGTAAAATTTAGACATGTGCATCCCTACTTTACAATTCAATTCTGAAAGTTTGAAGTCAATATAAAATGAAATACCAGTTTTAATCATCCCTTATTGTGTGGCACCAAAATGCGCTGAATGGTACTCTAATCTGGCAAGACCAGGGGAGCCAATAGGTGGCACTATGGTATATAGGTAAGCATGCATGCTTGTTCTAACACCTGCACTTAATTAGGGTAATATCATAGATGACTATAATTGGCATAAAGTTGCATTTAGGGCTATATTTGATCTCTATTAGACCTGGGTCTACTATTTGATATGTGGGACCAGGGCATACGAAAGTAGTGCTTGATAATTTCCTACTCCCCCTTATTATACATGATAATAACGAGATGCAGATCACATTAGACATAAAATGAAAAGTGCGATTTAATAGTACAATGATGGCTTGTTTTTTCGAAGTTATTAGAAAAATAATGAGAATAATTCAAGGGACTATATATTGATCTTTGCTGTCAGGGGCTCATTCCTATATTTCCATGTTCTGTTCTTTGTTTTCAAGATAGGTGGCGCTTTAACAGATCATAGCAAAAAATTTCAATGGTCAACCTCACTTCATACTCTGCTTTTAGAAAGATGAATATTTTTGCCATCTGATAAATATTGTTCAAAATACCCTAGGTCGATACGTATATTTTTTATGAATTTTTGAAGGTGAGGCATTTACTATGGTTTTCAATGGGACATAGTAATAGTGGTCCGAGGCCTTGGGGTGAGATTGGTTCTCAACTTGGCTCTGTCAGACGGTCTCACTTGCTTAAGTCTCATTCACTTCCCAGTGTAAGAATTGTCTCGGACCTCCACACTCTCTGGTCTGGAATCATGTAATATGCTCCCCCCACACAGCATGCACAAACTTATGATGTAAGGAGCTCACTCGCTTGATTGTCACCATGATAATCATCAGGATACTGTAATTTTATGATATTAGCTTTGAAATAATACACCTCCATTTTTTCTAAACAATTTAAGTTATACTTTTTGTGGAACATTCTTCCTTCTGACACGTAGCATAGAAATCTCGTGATCATCTGACCTGGAGAGGGACACTCTGACACTTGATACCATCCACTCACTCTCCATGCCACGGTGTCCATGCAGTGGACTAAAGCTCTCTTGAACCTTTCAGTATCATCATGGACTAAATGGCATCATGCATCACATCTTAAAATACACCAAGAGGTGACAAGTTGTAAAAAGTACCCCACAGAGAACAGAGAGAGGTGATGACCACATCACAGGAATGATTTGAGAGAACTTTGTGTCCAAGCTTGATTGCCACCTTTGATCGGATTACCCCTGCCTCCCAAACTCTGACCTAGAAAAAGTTATGGAGTGCAGCTAAACATGTTTAGTCCTCAAGATGGCATTTTACACTCATTGTTGTATTTCAGTGGGGAAGTATATTGTGTGCTGATCATTCTGGTAACTGATTCATTTCCATTCACCACACAGAAGTGATTTATTCAGAACAATTCAAATGTCAACAATTCAATCAATTGTCTTGAGAACCCTATTTAAACCAGAATAACTTATTCTCTAAATCATGAACATATTGTACAGGATACATATAATTACATATATTTACACAATATCATGATCTAATCTTTTCTGATTCGTAAAGGATTAGAATCACAATATTTTGGAAATTGTGACCTATAGGGCATCTAAGTAGGTCATTGTGACCTAGTTA
The DNA here is from genome assembly GCA_949316495.1 of Amphiduros pacificus. NCBI lineage: Eukaryota > Metazoa > Annelida > Polychaeta > Phyllodocida > Hesionidae > Amphiduros > Amphiduros pacificus. Next base: position 28,679,640 of record OX439010.1, on the reverse strand, counting down.
CAATTTTTTTTCTAAAAATTATGAACAAAGATATTGTGTGAGATAAATGTAGGGAGAATACATATTATTTTGCAAAATATCACATATAGTCGATTTTGAAAATCGGCTCCTGTGACCTTGAAAATTGCCTAAGGTCACCCAATATTAAACTTATTCAAGCCCCTCATGTTATATCAATATTGCTGTATTTTGTAAGAAAATAGAGCAATCATAAGTGAATTGCTCCTGTGCTGGCCATGACCTTGACCTTGACCCAAAATCACAAAAAGTTCAACCCCAAAAATTTCCCAGGCCTACATATTATCATAATATAGTATCTAGTCCTCATGTCCAAGCATAAAGGAAAGATGAAGAAAACAAAGTGTGGCGGTGGATGCGGCGCGGACGCGGCAGCGGGTGGCGGATGCGGCGCGGACGCGGGTGGCGGATGCGGTGGCGGATGCGGCGGTGGGCGGCGGATGCGGTGGCGGGCGGCGGCTTGTGCTGACTTAATTAATAATTCAACAATGTTTTCTTACACTTGTACAGCAGTTTTAAAAGGGGATAAAAAGTGCCGACCATTCCATTTTAATGGACGTCTTGTCATATTCTGCATGTATTTTGTGTTCAAACAAGGAAATCTCAAATGAGTGCACCGAGTGAATTCATACATTGATGTAATGTCATATCATTGTGAGACCATTTTACATGCCAATATACCTTTGTGGCAGATTACTTTTTATTGTGCAAAAACCTCATTGAATAAACACACACAGAAAATGAATCAAATTTTGCTGGAAATCTAGTATTATCATTGTATTACATTATCACTATTAGAAGTATTTGGCATTTCAATAAACTCAACAAATTCAGAACATGTCAGGTGTGCACAATATATCTGGTCAAATTATGGTTAAATATTGGCATATTGCATCTGCATATAATCTTTGGTAGCATATTGCATTTAATTAATGAAACTAATTAAATCATTTATTACTTAACCAAATCAATACCAAAGTCCAGGTACAGTATATCTAATGAAAAACTTCATTAAATTTACACCAGTAATAGATTACGTTTCTATTAATAACAAAAATAACAGCTTCAAGAGCACCTGCAGTGTATTTATATTCTGATAAATTGACAGCAGCGTGTCTCGGGCATGTAGTGTAGGAATCGTGAACTTTTGGTTTACATTTTACAGGCAGTGGGTGTCATAACATGGGATCTGGAGGCAGGAGACAAGCAGATGTTTGTCTACCCAGATATCATGTCCCTCATACCCAGTGGTGCCTCTGCCCTCCACCTGCAGCCACAATAAAGGGGCTCAGTGGGGGAGATACAGAAAAACAACACCCAAGAGAATTATTTTTGATACTTGATATTTGATGTATTTTTTGAGTGATTTCAGGTTTTTATTTTATATTTTAAATGATCTTAGTCTGTCTGTCTGTCTGTCTGTCTGTCTATTTATTCATTTATATGTTTATTTATATGTTTATTTATTTGTTCATTTGATTGTTTTCGGGGAGGGCCTTTCTTGAACTCCATGTGAACTTGAATATTGTTTTTATAAAGCTTTGATATTTCATGAAGACCACAGTGGAGGACCTGACACATTAAAGAACGTCAAGAAAATTGCATGTTACACACAGTACAGTGCAAGTTTGAATAATATGAATACAGATTTTATGCTTTCAATATATTTCTGATCTGAATAAATTGCCAGTGTATAAAGTTTATAAACCACTTTTATCCCACGGTAGATTTTGGTTCTGTAACACCAGCCCAATGACCCATTGTCCAAATCTCATGTTACACATACAATGATATCTACATAGCCACAACTTATCGCATTCACAGAAAATATATTCTAATGACATCTGCCACAATACAACACTATATACCGGTGTCAAGTTAGAAAATGAATGTTGCAGCTTATTTCGGAATGTTTTATCAATTTAATGATTTTGATCACACTAGATTGTTTAGAACTTTGTGTAAATATTTGTCTGTTTGTTTCTGTCCTATTTGGAATAATATCATATTAAAATTTAATGATTCCATGCATTTCACAACTTTGTGAAGTGGTAGCCTATCTACCTGACTTTTTTCATCTCCACTTATTCCCACAAGTCTGCACTGAATCAGATATCAAAGCTACTCACTTGATGAGAATGAAAATCTCCTCCAAAAATATGACTGTTTTAAGGGAGTAATATCTAAATCTCACCCACCTAATATGATGGCTTATCAGGTGAAATAAATGTCTTCCACGAATTTTGAATATATATACCAAAACTGCAGTTAGAATGGGAAGAAATAAGGCATTCATTAGTCATTTATATTCTTAATAATACTCCCTGGTTAAAAGTGGCCTATAGCTGTGCCATGTTGCATGTCTGTGACTGGGTTCTCTGATCTGAATATGTTATCATTACCTCCATATGAGATTATTATAGTAATCGAGTCTATGAAGCATACATCTTTTCCTTTCTATTGCTAATTGCACTACAAAGAAAGTACAGATCAAAAGGAGACAGAACACGATTCTCAGACAAACCCTATTGACTTTTTATCTGATGTCATTCTGTGTAAGAAATATTTCACTACCATTTTTACATGTCAAAACACAACATTCTAGGATTTCTCATTCGCCTAGATCCTATGGACTTCAACTGAATGCTATTCATGACAGCTTTCGCTTAAAGTAATATCAAAGATAATGTGGTTAGTTTAAAGCAATGCATGGAGGGTACACTGCAGACGTCTGGCTTAATGTACATGAGGCATGGCCCCACGTAGCACTCATCACAACCTGCTTATCTCTCTGACACTGCCGATTCATACCTGTAGCTCTCCTCACTATCTCTGGCAAACTCTTCTCTATCGGCATGAGGGAGTGGGAAAGGGGAGAAAGAGGGGGAGGAAAGGGGAAAGGGGGGGTGGGAGGAGGAGAGGGTGGAGTTTATCTTACTCCACACTGACACACTATCTTATTATGATCACAGAGCTTTCTACAGGGATTAGGTCATACATTGTATCGTCCATCTCACACATCTTTGTGATATGATAGCTAAATGCAGCATCAAAACATCTCGGTCCTCCGAGCTACAGGAGTCTATCTGGTGATGCATGTGTTCACTGCATTTATATAGAGATATGATAGCTAAATACAGCATCCACCCATCTCAGTCCTCCCAGCTACAGGAGTCTATCTGGTGATGCATGTGTTCACTGTATGTATACAGAGATATGATAGCTAAATACAGCATCAAAACATCTCGGTCCTCCCATCTACAGGAGTCTATCTGGTGATGCATGTGTCCACTGTATGTATATAGAGATATGATAGCTAAATACAGCATCCACCCATCTCAGTCCTCCCATCTACAGGAGTCTATCTGGTGATGCATGTGTTCACTGTATGTATACAGAGATATGATAGCTAAATACAGCATCAACCCATCTCAGTCCTCCCATCTACAGGAGTCTATCTGGTGATGCATGTGTTCACCGCATGTATATAGAGATATGATAGTTAAATACAACATCCACCCATCTCAGTCCTCCCATCTACAGGAGTCTATCTGGTGATATATGTGTCCACTGTATGTATATAGAGATATGATAGCTAAATACAGCATCCACCCATCTCAGTCCTCCCAGCTACAGGAGTCTATCTGATGATGCATGTGTCCACTGTATGTATATAGAGATATGATAGCTAAATACAGCATCCACCCATCTCAGTCCTCCCAGCTACAGGAGTCTATCTGGTGATGCATGTGTCCACTGTATGTATATAGAGATATGATAGCTAAATACAGCATCCACCCATCTCAGTCCTCCCAGCTACAGGAGTCTATCTGGTGATGCATGTGTCCACTGTATGTATATAGAGATATGATAGCTAAATACAGCATCCACCCATCTCGGTCCTCCCATCTACAGGAGTCTATCTGGTGATGCATGTGTTCACTGTATGTATATAGAGATATGATAGCTAAATACAGCATCAACCCATCTCGGTCCTCCCATCTACAGGAGTCTATCTGGTGACGCATGTGTTCACTGTATGTACCGTATTTACTCGTGTATAAGTCGAGGTTTTTGTCCACAAATCCTTAGTTAATGTTTGGGGGGTCGTCTTATACACGAGAGCAACCTGTGGACGAGGATTTGCGCCCCAAAATTACGGCACTAGGAGTTTTCATTACGAACATTCTTATTTTCGAAATAACGAATATCGGACATAGCCGATCTATTTAACAGTCTTATACTCGAGTAATTACGGTAAAACGTAAATACGATGTTCATATTTTCGAAATAACGAATATCAGACGTAGCAGATTGATTTTAATTGCGTTTTAAATGATAAATAAAGGTATTTACCCAATATTATCACAAATTGTTGGAGAACAGAACAAAACCATCAATCCATTTAAAACGCAATTAAAATCGATCCACGTGTGAAAGCATTTCTGTCAAAAAGGGAAGACACGACTCAAAGCAGTGGAAACAAACTGTGAACGCTGATAATTGGTATCAGTGAAAATTTACTAATTTTCACACCACATCAAAGGCAGAATTGAGTTGTGCGATATATTTAAATAATAATTTTAATAGACATAGAAGTAAAACGTAAATACGATGTCCGTGACGTAGATCGATTGGCCACGTGACTCACAAGTCATGTGATCATTGACTTTGCAGATTTGCAGGAGAATTGCGTTTTAAATGATAAATAAAAGCATATACCCAATATAAACACAAAATACGCTTTGCAGGTCGAGAACAGAACAAAACCATTCATCCATTTAAATGCATTATGCAATACGAGGTCGTCATTTTAAAAAGCGGGAGTGACGGGGACAAGCTCTTATTTTTGGCGCGAAAACAAATGGAGTGTATCAACTCGCATTGAAAAAATTAATATATTGCGCAACGATGGATCCCTGGCTTCTCTTCGTGTTGCCGCACATCAAATTTACCGTGTTCCGCACATCGAAAACGTAACATGATGTACGTGACGTCCTTGATCTCAGCGTCAAAACTAACACGTGGTAGAATATTTCTTTGTGTATTATAAAGCCAAAGATATTCATTATATCGTTTTTAATTATTATCGTTTATAGCACTCGATCGGCTGTAAATCATTGTGATAATATTGGGTAAATACCTTTATTTATCATTTAAATGCAATTGACACCTTCCATTCATTTAACATGCATTACGCAATACTAGCGTGAAAGCATTTCTGTCCAAATGGGAAGACACGGCTCAAAGCAGTGGAAACAAAGACGAATTGCAAAACTGTGAAGGCTGATAATTGGAATCAGTGAAAACAAAGTCAGAACAAAGTGTTTCGAAATAATAGACATCGGACGTATTTACCCCTCTCCCGCCTTTCAAAATGGCGATCTTGAGAAATTGACAGAAATGCTCTCACACGTGGATCGATTTTAATTGCGTTTTAAATGATAAATAAAGGTATTTACTTAATATTATCACAATTACGCTTCTCAGGTCGAGAATAACAAAGCGTTTTCATTATTTATCATTTAAAACGCAATTAAAATCGACCCACGTGTGCAAGCACTTCTGTCAACAGGGAAGACACGACTCAAAGCAGTGGAGACAATGACGAAACGCAAAACTGTGAACGCTGATAATTGGAATCAGTGAGAGCAAAGTCAAAACAAAGTGTTTCAAAATAATATTGGGTAAATACCTTTATTTATCATTTAAAACGCAATTAAAATCGACCCGCTACGTCTGATATCAGTTATTTCGAAAATACAAACATCGTATTTACGTTTTACCGTATTTACTCGTGTATAAGACCGCTAAGATCTTATATCGTAAGCATATTTAAGTTTCACTTTTAAAATGACCGCCAAGATTCAGCTGAAGCTTGAATGGTAGCAGAGCCGATATGTCAAGAAAAACCAACTCGTCTTATATTCGGAAATCGTTTTTTTTCAATAAAAATTACCTCAATTTTGGGGGGTCGTCTTATACACGAGTCGACTTATACACGAGTAAATACGGTATATAGAGATATGATAGCTAAATACAGCATCAACCCATCTCGGTCCTCCCATCTACAGGAGTCTATCTGGTGACGCATGTGTTCACTGTATGTATATAGAGATATGATAGCTAAATACAGCATCCACCCATCTCAGTCCTCCCAGCTACAGGAGTCTATCTGGTGATGCATGTGTTCACTGTATGTATACAGAGATATGATAGCTAAATACAGCATCAAAACATCTCGGTCCTCCCATCTACAGGAGTCTATCTGGTGATGCATGTGTTCACTGTATGTATATAGAGATATGATAGCTAAATACAGCATCAACCCATCTCAGTCCTCCCATCTACAGGAGTCTATCTGGTGATGCATGTGTTCACCGCATGTATATAGAGATATGATAGCTAAATACAGCATCCACCCATCTCCGTCCTCGCATCTACAGGAGTCTATCTGGTGATGCATGTGTTCACTGCATGTATATAGAGATATGATAGCTAAATACAGCATCCTCCCATCTCAGTCCTCCCAGCTACAGGAGTCTATCTGATGATACATGTGTTCACTGCATGTATATAGAGATATGATAGCTAAATACAGCATCAACCCATCTCAGTCCTCCCACCTACAGGAGTCTATCTGGTGATGCATGTGTCCACTGTATGTATATAGAGATATGATAGCTAAATACAGCATCAACCCATCTCCGTGTTCCCAGCTACAGGAGTCTATCTGGTGATGTATGTGTTCACACATGAAAAAGAGTCATGCAAGACTGCTGACTCTTCATGATCAAATATTCAATCGAGTCATGCAAAATTATATTATGACAAATGTATCGGGTCATATCTATGTCGTAGCCTGCAGTATGAATGAGTAAGTGCCAAGAACCTGCTGCTCCTGCAAAGATCTGGTTACAAAATCTGGTTGCCCATATTATCTCTTTACTGAATCTAAACTTACGTTTTGATGAAAGCAATAGGGACAAGGAGCGATATATTTGATAGGGCTGTGCCTATCATACCTGTTAAAACGAGACTGATTAGAAATCAGGAGACCACTCAGCTATCACAGAATGTATACTGGATTCTTTGTTATCAACAGCAATGTCACTTGTCAAATTGCGTAAAATCTGTACTATTATACACATATCCTTCATTATCAAACTAAAATCCTAGCATGGTAGCTCCCATGCTGGCATAGTTTATTTAATAATTACTTCTTTTTTACTAAAAAAAGAATTTTATGAAATTAAAAGTGTCATATTTAAAATCTGTGGACAATTTTGTGTGGAATTGACCCAAAATTTGTCATGTTCTGACCATTACGAGTAAATTTGTAACCTCAAGGTCACAGCACCAAGGTCAAAGGTCATAGAGGTAAAAATAACTGATAGTACACATCTACTGTGGATGATAGTCATGCATGCCAAATATGAAGTGCCTGAGGTTTACGGTTGCTGAGATATAGCCTGCACAAAAATACAAAGGTCAAGGTCATTGCATCAAGGTCAATGATAAAAACAAAGAAAAAACTATATAGTGCATTTGTGGTTACTAAAATATTGATGTAAAATAGATATGAAGTGCCTGTATTGCATTTTTTATGAGGCTGACATATTGTATACACAACAATTTTACGTTCAAGGTCACTGAGCCAAGGTCAAAGGTCAAATGACAAAATGAATATGACAAGGCACAGCTATACTCCAGGACGGTCATTCATGCCAAATATGAGCTTCCTGCTATTTACGGTTGCTGAGATATGCTCTGCACAAAATTTGTAACCTCAAGGTCACAGCACCAAGGTCAAAGGTCATAGGGGTCAAAATATCTGACAGTGCACATCTACTGTGAATGGTAGTCATGCATGCCAAATATGAAGCGCCTGCTATTTACGGGTGCTGAGATATAGCCTGCACAAAAATTCAAAGGTCAAGGTCATTGCATCAAGGTCAACGATAAAAACAAAGAAAAAACAGAACAGTGCATATGTTGTCACTAAAATATTACTGTACAATAGATATGAAGTGCCTGTATTGCATTTTTGATGAGGCTGACATATTGTATACACAACTCTTTTACGTTCAAGGTCACTGAGCCAAGGTCAAAGGTCAAATGACAAAATGAATATGACGAGGCACAGCTATACTCCAGGACGGTCATTCATGCCAAATATGAGCTTCCTGCTATTTACGGTTGCTGAGATATGCTCTGCACAAAATTTGAAACCTCAAGGTCACAGCACCAAGGTCAAAGGTCATAGGGGTCAAAACACCTGACAGTGCACATCTACTGTGGATGGTAGTCATGCATGCCAAATATGAAGCTCCTGCTGTTTACGGTTGCTGAGATACGGCCTGCACAAAGTGTCACGCCCGCCGCCCGCCCGCCCGCCGCCCGCCAAGGCAACGACAATACCACATCAGCCCTATGGCTGAGTGGTAAAAATGATTCACATCTCAAGGATTGATTTGTTATCTGATCGAAGCAAGTGGTTGAATCAAGATTATAAATAGTCAAATATACACAATCACATACAGTTATCTATTGAGTCTCTGCAATATAGTTTAAATTTTTATTTAGTCTCACACATAAAGATGACACATAAGGTATCAAATGATAATTGTCCAAGTCCATTTTGTGAGTCTATAAGGTCACATAAACAGTGATGATGTGTGTTGTTACCATAGAGATGACCAGACTCACCTGGTGTAAGACGAAATGTTTGACTAACTAATCACAAACATAAAGGAGCTCACCGACGCAAAAGTCACAGGTCAGCATTCTATAGTGTTCCAGAAAATAACACGACATCTATACGTACAGGTGTGGCTGCTTCGATGATTACTGCACTGCCCCTCCCATACAAGGCAGTGTACCTGCAGCACTTCCTGTGCTGAGAGCAGCTTAGGAGATCCGACATCAAAACAGCCATCTCTGCACTACCTCTACATTTTCCTACCTGAGAATTGCTTCCCTGAATATTTTGCCGATTTCAAGGTTTATATTGTTGGTGGTAGAGGGATGGGAGATTAAAATAAAAAGGTGAAATCACAAAATGATAAATTGTCTGACTGACCTATAATGTCAAGTTCGTTTGACCTAGCCATGAACAAGATATCATATCTTATAATCTATTATAATCTGCTTCTCTCATGCTTGTCAAACCTGAGTTCCCGAGAGAATCATGATCAGAGAATGAGAGAATCATGATCAGAGAACGGGGAAATGACAATCATTTTATATGCAGTCTCAGGTCTGCTGAATATTGAAAATGTTAGCCATATAGTAATGTTAGAAAACAACATACTCCAAAATGTATTTAGAAGCGTAGGGAAACTGAAAAGCTAAGATAGCACAGACATTTTTGATCTATGCAATGTCAATTCTTCCTTGTGTCATGTACAACTGGTACTATAAATAGACAGATGGCTGAGATCAAAGCTATTCTTATCATTTGGTGTGCAGATAACTCAGGTGCAGAGTACCCTGATATCTTTGGGTTTCGTGTACATCCAATAGAATAGTAGGTTCTGACCAACATTTTTTTTCCCTTTGTTTTCTAGAACAACCCACAAGATGAACAATGTCCTAAATATGGTCTCATTATATAACCACAAATCCAACTAAATGATGCAAGTCCCACTTCAAAGTTGCATATTCTTTACTTGTAAGCCTCGGCAATGCAATTTTACATAAGACCATAACTTTCAAAAGAAAAACACGAAAACATGAATCAGCTAATGGCGGAAACCAAACATGATCATGAGTTTATTTTCTGGAACTTATTTTGCAATAAGTGCAGTTTGAATGAAAAAAAAGGATCACAAGGTATCAAGTTCACTGCATTACAAATATATGATGAGAAACATGTCTAGCCCCAACTTTTGACAATAGGGAGACAAGTGCAAAATTCAATGTGACCTGACCTTTTCATCTCTCCATATCCTTGTACTCATATTTATAAACACAATGCTGATAGCGCCTGAAGCCATGTCGGAAGGAAGTGGAAATAGCACACACAGCTGTACAATAAAAACTTTTCAAGTATTAACAAAAAGTTTCATTTCTGTTGTTTGGCACCAACTTGAAATAAGAGATCCTACCAATAAACAGTTGTTGTATATAATTCATATAAATATTAAAAGCTTGGCAAGGTTTTACGGTATTGTATGATACCCGAGTCAGCAGTAATCATTTTGGGTGGAGATAATGCTTCAAAAGAAATAGTAATTTTCAAATTTCCCCCATCATATACTTTTTAACATATAACAAGCTATTTTAATCTAAAATGGTACTTGTTTGTTTGTTGAGAAGTGGCAATTTGCCTGAAATTTCCGACTGCAATATGACACCCAAGGATTCCTGTGAATGAATGGATCATTCTTTGATAAAGAGTATGATTACACACTCACTTTGATCAGTTACAAGCTCCTGTAATATTACTACCAATTTCCTATCATATATAAATGCACGTGAGAAAACAGGTAAAACCTTTGTCATTTAGATATATCTATATAAAACAGAATATGGATTTTGCAGGCACTTGCATCAATCACCATCCATATTTGGTTTCAGGAATATAAAATTGTTACAGCTGTGAGTTAAATAAATCTAAACCTATGTATGACCCGACACATAGGCTATCAGTATATATTACATCCATAATAATTGCCTTCCCGTTTAACATTGGGTAATATGTTAACAATCCAGAAGAACAACACAGGTAATGTACAAGTACCAGAACTACAAGTACCAAAACTGGGCCGAACCAGTAGTTAATGTCAATCCCTGACGAGGTAGAATTTACTTTTCAAAAAATAAAAAATAAATAAATAAATACAAAAACAAAGAAATGTGACTAGTAGATTTTATTTCCCATGGTGACCATGAACGTGGTTAGGATGTTGTTACCATTTTCTACTTGCCCTGAGATACATAAAATGTGTTTAATGCAATGTAGAATTCTGCCAAGCTGAGTTTTCAGCATCCTGGTCTGTGGCTAGTCAGGCTTATATAATAACAGATAATATCCATTTAAAGTTTTCATATCAATGTTTTAGAAAATCTTATATTCTCCTCTAAATAAAGTAAGCATTTGTCCTGTTTCTACATTTGCCAGTGTCTGCCCATGTCAGAAGTATAGGGAAGCCGTCAGAGCCATATTACAAGAGCATATAACAATTGCTTCAAGCTGTATGTCAGTCATATTGCTTAAAGAAAACAGAAAAATTCTCAAATAATTGTCCTTTTCACCTTAAAGCTCAAACTAGGAATCTTCCAGAATTTCTGTTTTTACATCACATATAATTCTATAAAAGTATTTCACACACACACACACACACACACACACACACACACACACACACACACACACTTCATATCTGTGTATTCATATTGTTGATCCTTGGGAGCCATAAGTTGGCAGCCTTTCAAATATCACTAAGATTATGCTGATCATCAAAGAACATTCCCATAGACATATAATATGCCATTCCGGAATGTTTTATTCAGGGTCATAAAAAAACATGATAAGTCTGATGTATCAGTAAATATATATTTACCAAAAAATTAAAAGCTTAACTCATAAATGTGATTATTAAGTTCATATTTGGTACATTTTAAGTTAAAACCTAGCATAGAATTAGCGACATTATCATTTATGTTGGCCTATCCAATCATTAAGAAAATGATCACTTTTGATAGCTGATATGTCTATTCAGCTATTATAATAATCCCTTTGTCATAATAAGCTTCATTATCCAGGTAAAGTGAGTTAGATGCTTGTAGATCATAAACAAACTATGGAGTTTTATTAACAGGACAAAAAAATGACGTCTATATGAGACCGGAAGAAAACAGAATCGGAACGAGAAGTCTTCTCGAAACAAGGTAGGGTTAGTTTTTCAAATAGTTTTGATATAGGAGTGTGTCTCAACTTTGTCTCAAAAAGAAAAGAAAAGACGTCTGTTTATATTACCCTAAAACACATTTTCAAGCATTTTACTTCAATTTATTCTTTTAAAGACTTTATTTCCAAAATTTTGTTCTTGATAGTTTGAATACCAAATGTTAGCTGTTCTGTACTACTATAAAACAAATTCTAATGGTCAAGGCCAAGAACTTTCATGATTGGAAAATCACGATTCTCACTGCTTGAGTGGTCCATGCTGCCACCTGATGTGTTAAAATCTGTCACACACAAGAGAAAAGAGAAAGCTTGAATCAATCTTGTTTGGCATGTCATTTCATTTCAATAAATCTAACTCCTCTATTATCTTTCTTTTCTTCTCAAGATAGCAAAACTGATTAGTTCATTTTGAACATCAAATTGCTGAATATATATCAAGGGAGGATTTCACATTCATGCTCATAAGGTCACTCTCTGTTATCAATCTCTGCTACCAGTTTTGGCCATTAGAGTAAAGTATTTTGTTCTTGTCCTTGTACGGAAATGCAATTGCGAGACTTTTATTTTGTATAGATTTCTTCAAGGACAAAGAAGAGAACTTCACCAAAAATCCCAAACATTATCTAATATCTGTTTCAAAATTGTAGTTTTTACTTTACCCTTCAATGCCATCCTGATGTCTTGGCCTGCACCACAGGAACAACAAAGTTGTGTTAAAAATGGCCACATCTTAATAATAATCCTGAGATGTCCATATACACATCTGGTTTTGGGACCAATTACAGCAGTCAAGACAATTGTGGGAGACAATACCAATCATTTCAACCAATCAGAGAGCAGCTAACAGAAGATTACACGAAGTGTCCATAGTAACAATGGCAGGAAGCAGTGATGACCACATGTCTACATTTCAACATCGCATAGATGGTTTTCTCAGGATAAATAACTGAGAAAAGAATGTTAATTGATAATAGGGTCATTTGGGGCAGCTACGGATAGTCTAGTCTAATACATGTATCATCTGTACAAATAACATAGACAAACATTGGCTTTTATAAAAATGCCAGACACGCATGTATAATTGCTGGACACGCTTGAAAAAAAATCAAGTTTTGTTTGTTTCCAGGATTCTGAAGCATTCATCAATTCAGCCATGTTCTTGCCAAAGCCACCGTCTGACTGCATATTTTTTCAGAGAGCATTTCCTTGTTTCTCTGCCACTTCAGATGAAACAGATTTGACACTAAAATATATCCCCACTCTCCTGACAGCTTGTCTGCCACTAGAGGTCACTGCCTTCTGTATCATGCAACACAACATTTGCCACTTTTGTCACACATTAGATAAACACCACCAACCACATAACACTTCAAGCACGCACACTTTCTGTCACAGGTGATAAAAACATGGCTACCAATCCTGAAGTTTCAAACTACTAAGGCTTTTAATCAACTAGGCAGAAACTATGATTTGACTTAGAGTATGACTCTTACCAACTTGAAATATTTTTTTTTTAAAGTATTTTTCTATGATTTTTAGATAATAATAATATCACAATATGCAAAGCCTGAGTATACATGTTTAATAATCTTTTTTTAGAAAGTAAGAGAAATTAGGAATATGACACACTCAAGTGACCAAATGAAGCCATGTTATGGTCCTTGGTGTTTTTATTTGGTCACATTTATGTATGACCAAATAAAATAAAACAAACCTATTGAAATATCATAAACCACTCCAGAAACTCCTACATTTTCTCTAAAGAAATTCCATTAAATATCTATCAATTTTTTTTATACTCTTTTGCTGATATAATTCAGAATTTTTTGTTTTTTTATTAAAATACTGTGGGACACAGAGCCTGTAGTTAACAATACTACCAGAGCCTTCAAAAATGCTAAAGCTTTTTACAAAGTGTTGGGTTATATCCTTTCCCAGTTCTTTTATAAGTTTCTGGCATAAAAAGAGAAACAACTGTAAATTTGGTATGTATAAACAATATATTTCACTATCTAGGCATAAGAACAGGCCTTGACATAAAGAGAAAAATGTTGGTTGTCTAGTTGGGCAACCAGAGCATGAGAAGTGGTGGCCCGAAGTTTCTAAGGATAATAGGATGTGTGATACAATAAAGAGCATTGTATATAAGGCTGTTTTGTGACTAATGTCTTGAGCGGGGTTACTTGTCCCAATCAAATGTCTATCGTGATATGATATCTATCCAGAATTAGAATAATAAAATCAAGATAGTTTGGGCCACTAAAAGACCAAAAATATGGTTGCCCAACTGGGCCACTACAATAGAGCACGGGCCAGTCCGTATGTCAAGCCCTGAAGCAGAAACTTCGGCGATACCTTTTCTAAAAATAAAAGTCAATAATATTTCTGAGGCTGACAGCAGCATTTTGTCCAACAAGGTACATAAAGCATTGTATTCCTAGAGTATATATATATGTGAATAAAATCTCACCTGAGTGGGACAAACCACTTCATACAGAACACAATGTTTTATTTTCACTTCCTCTTCCAGAACAACTAAATGCCATTTTTCTTGTCAATATCATGAGTGGTCAATTACCTCAATTTTCCTGCATAACCTTGATGCACACTTTGTGTTTTGCGTGTTTCCAACAAAGCAGTTCACCCCTAAAATGGCATAGTGCGATTTACATGCTCTGCTCGCGAGCAGGATAAAAATCCACAAAAAATCTATACAATCGATGCAATTCTTTCGTGTTATCCGAAACACAGCAGGTGCCGGCTTGATTTATTCGGTACAAAATGTACATTAAAGTTGCAAAATGTAGTTAATCTGACAGCAAATGGATTGACTGGACATTTTGTATTCAGGCATCCATTACCCAGTCTCTCTGCCAACCCATACCTTACCTGCTGACATAACATGAAACGTAAACATCACCATCACTTCTCTGCTGAAAAACATGCAAGTGATGGGACACAATGAGTTCTATTAAGCTGTTATTAATTCCTTCCACCACTCTTCACATCAATGCTGTGGATGGGAACAAATGCCTGCTTTGTCTCCTTGTGTTTGTGATCCTGATATAAAAAAAAAGTTAAATTTACTACCGCCTCTGTAAATTTTCTCAATGTAAGGAAATCACTTCCCATTCAAGAGATTAATCTGTCAATGGTATTGATTAATTTCCTATTTAAAAAACACCTTGCCAGCACATTTGGTTTTGTTTGCATGACAATATAATTCTTTTAAAATGTGCATTACATCCAGCGGACATGATTTGCTTGGAAATTATTTCCATTAACGATAATAATTATTGTTTAATGATGCTCTTTTCTATCACTCAAAATATGTTGACAAGCAATTCTTATAAATAAAATATGCCAAATGCACTACAGGAAAACATGTTTTATGTATATATTCATTTCATAAATATACATATTGTAGTCTTCTACACATGGGAAAGTTCCAATGGTCACGGGCCATGGCGCAGTTGGTTAGAGCGCTAGCTTATTAGCACCAGTTCCTCTGTGGTGATCTAAAGGTCGTGGGTTCGAATCCCGGCCATGCTGAGATTGAACTCATGATACAATTTCCCATATGAGCTGAGGCCCGTGCCAAAAGGGTTAACCCGTTGTCCTTGTAAATCTGTGACCGGGTGGGTTGTCATGTCAAGGACCTGCGACATGACAATTCAGTGAGGCAGCACTATATCTGCTACAAGTAGGTCTCATCACGAAATGACTGAAATAATGTTGAAAGTGATGTAAAGCCCCAAACAAACAAACAAACCAATGTGCTTTTAAAGCTGATTATTTTGTTAGTTTTATCTCTGGGTCATATTCTGTAGACCTGATACAGTCTGACCTTTGTAACTGTAAGGAAGTTTATGATATTTGAAGTACTATACTATTCTTCATACTTGAACTTTCTTTTATTCCATAAATAAAATTAGCTGGAAAAAAACCAACTTAGATGAGCTATTTCCACATCATGTCATCCTAACAATGTCAGATGACCTGTGTTTGACAATCGATTTCAAATATACTATATTTCTGACTCATTTCTCTGTTAATTCATTATTTCTCTCAATACCAAATGGTACACCTGCACTGACAGTGAACAACATCTGAAACAGGACATACTGACTGCAAACATATCTAATATTTCAAATCATTTTTATAATTTCCTGTCCTCATTATGTCAAGATAGAAACAGAGTTTCTTTGCACTTAAAACATGAGACATTTGTGTTCATATTTCATGAGTCACGCTAATGCAAAATAAGACGCTTTAAAGAAATATGCAGAAACAGGAATATTAGGAGATTATTCTGCCTCCAAAGCTAAGTATTAGCTGCTGTATCTTAAATAACATTGAAACTAAAATATCAAATTATCATGGCAGTGATATTTTTTTTAGATGAAATATCAGACATGTACCAAATGGTCACATAACAGCTAATCATTGCCAAGATATTTCCTTTCAACAGATAATTATGCACAAAGTATTGTCATTTATTAAACCATTATGATTAATCTAGAGATAGAAATATCTTCTGCTGAAACTCCCGAAAGTCACGAATACATTGTAATGGCTGGTAATTGTGCCTAGCTAATAGATTAATTTATCATAATTGCTATTCTGAACTACACACACATACCATATTTACTCGAATATAAGACGACTCGTGTATTAGAAGACCCCCCCCCCCACCCCCCAATTGATGTTATTTTACTTGTAAAGACCAATTTCCGAATTTTCGTTTTTCTGGGGGCATCGGCACTGCTACCATATGAGTTTGGCAGCCATTTTGAAATGAAAGGTAAATATGCTTACGCAACAAGAGTTCTTATACACAAGATGTCCTTGACCTTAGCGTCAAAACAAAGTGTTTTCATTACGAACTTTCGTATTTTCGAAATAACAGATATCAGACATAGCGGATCGATTTTAATTGCAATTTAAATGATAAATAAAGGTATTTACCCAATATTATCACAAATTACGCTTACCTAAATAAAACATTTTTATGTGTATTATAAGCCAAAGATATTAATTATATCTGCGTTGGGGGAGTTTGTATCTTGACAGTATGAGCAAAGTTTATTTACTTTTCACGCTGACACGGTCAATTATTCTTGCTGAAAATCACTGTCCACAGGTTGCCCTTGTGTATAAGACGACCCCTCAAACATTAACTAATGGATTGGGTATGAAAACCTTGTCTTATATTCGAGTAAATACGGTATATATATATATGTGAAAATTTCAGGGAAAATGAAATAGTCAGTTTGGCTCCACTGTCTGTTTCGTGGTAGGATCTAAATATCTAGTGGTTCCTATATAAACATGACCATATGGAGTCACACAAGGTATGCGTGACCAAATAGTGCTAGGCTACTACTGGGCGTGCCAAAGCAGAGCAATGCATCACCTTAATAGATCACATTTATCCATGGCTAATATGTCTGGTCACATAACAACATGGCATAATCAGGTAGCAAAGGTAATACGATATAATAATCTTAATTCCACGTACCAGATTCATGCATGATCATATGGTCATACGAGACCATCCACAGCTGCCACAAATGACCCAATTGCCAATTCATTTCATATTTTTTTCTCAGGTGTTTAATCATTTTTCTCTATTATTTTTTCTGAGAAAGCCTTCTATGCAATGCTGAAATGTTGGCACAAAGTGATTGTCGCTTGTTAATATGGACAATTCTTGTAGTCGTTTGTTAGCTGCTCTCTGACTGGTTGAAATAATTGCCATCATCTCCCAATATTGTCTCAACAGCTGTGATTGGTCAGTGAACTGGATGTGTGCAGTGCTGATCATATTATTATTAAGCAAAATAATTGTCAAGAAGCAATAACTTCATTTGATCTAAGGACTTGAAGCTGAACATCTATTGGATAGTGCAAAAATAAATGTGGCCAAATATGGTCACAAGTACCCTCCACAGCAGGACTTCATATCAGTCCCTGCCACCAAACATATAAAGGTGTGCACAGGATCGACCACAAGTCATCAGTATTCATAAAAAATCTGGCTGTCGACTGATTGGGGAGGAATAAGTGATGACCGAAATAGATTCTGCTTTGTTCTGACAGCTGTACTGATTGGTCAGTTCATGGGTCAGGTCAGAAACATGACCTGAAGTGAAAACCTGATGTAGGTCAATTCGGATTGGCTGTTTTTTTTCTGGTGAGCAAGGAGTATTTATGACTGGGGGAATTCCAAACTTTGAATGAGATCAAAAACAGGGCAATAACCCCAGAGGTAGTGAGAAAACTGAACAATAAGCAATACTAGGCAGATATGATCACATGTGGTCATTGCATGATTGCATGATTCTTCACCCCAAATGGTTGGCTGGCTATATTTGATCATGCATATTTCAGGCATGGTACTATATGGTCACGCAATGGTCTCGTATGACCGCATCCAGTCACATCAGATGTACAAATCTATACACCAGATCACATCTATGCATGACCAAATACATTTCTGGCTCCAAATGATATTCATACATGTATGATTGACAGGAATCTAACCTTTGTAGTCAAGTCAAGGGAGGAGAAGCAAGGAAACTTACCTAGTGTTGAGGAGACTGGTGACAAACTGCTGCTATCTGTACAACCACATCAAGCCTGCTACTCACACCTGAAATATCAAACACAAGCCTTGAGATCACCAACATAGTGTATTCCTCATCAGATAGCAGCCACATCACACAGTCTTTATACTTTATACCAATACATAAATAGTAAAATATATCACCCTATATATGAGTGTACAACATTACATACAGTATTATGGCACAGAAATATGTCTTGAAATATGGCCTCTGGAGGCAGATAAAGGCCTTCAGAATAACAAAGGCAAGTGTCATAGAAACTGAGATGCTGGATTTGGTGGAATCATCTTAAAGGCATTATGCAGTAATCCTCTTAGAAGGGTTTATTGAAAGTAAATGCACCAATCAAAATCATGATATCTTATTAGGGTAAACAAGTGTTGATTTGAAAAAATCAAGCTCGCGTAAGTTTGCAAAATCCCAATGCAAAAAAACCCAAGGCAAAATCTTCTTACTCTACCACGCACTCACAAATCACTTCTCAAACAAAAGCGACATCTGACGGTGTAAGCAGAATTAATGAGCCAAAACATGGCCGCCATGGACCGATAATCGAGGTAAGCTCCATAGACTTACAGCTTAATCATATCAAAACCTCGAACATTCAGACCTAAAGTCAAAACAAACGCGAGCGAAAAGAGGAAGTTGCACTATCTGTAGAGGTCTGTTTCAGCTTAGATGGGTAAATATGGGTTGGGTGAACTCTTTGTGACCCCAAAAAGAGGCTAAAAGTAGGTTAGCTCTACTTGATATCATTCTAGACCTATTCAAAAGACAATGCCATTGATGACGTCATAAGCTACTGGTATATGGTCGTTACATCATTTTACCTTTCAGTACCTCTATGATGACATTTTACCAGACAATAGTATAAAATGAGGAGAGCACTTTCTGTAGGGGGCTCTGTTCAATTAGGTTTAACATACACTTATTGGGAAGAATCAATCAAAAAGGTAAAATAGTCCTGAAATGGAAATATATCTATCTCCTATTTATGATTTTTTTTATTTTTTTTATTCTGGCATAATTGCCTTTACTCTGCATGGTGTGGTAGAGTCACATACTACCTCTGTCACATTTGGAATAAAAAATCAGAATTGTCATTAATTGTTATGCTCACATCTCAGTCATTACAATGAAACCAATTGGCCAGATAACAACACGGGCAAATATCTGACTCCATGCTAATTGGCTGTGAGAAAGAAGCTTGCACTGGGTGTGGTCTCCTTAAATTGTCAATCCTAGTCTATACTTGCAGAGCCAGGTATAAACCCTGGGTCTGCTAAGGAGAGGAAATTGCTATTAGAAATGTTGCAAATTGTTATATTGGGATATAAACTAGTAATATATACTAATAATATATTGAATATATGGCATTGTTGACTGCTGCCTGATGACAGCACCCTGACATATATAGTTATGTTCGACACCAAAACAAAACAAATAATATCTGGCCATAAACCCTCCCAGGTTACAGGTGATTCTTTTTGTAGCCTTTTCAATCTAAAACACAATTAATCTGAATCGATACAAACTTATATTTATCTTCTATTACACAACAAATTTTCCACAGAAAATTAGACCCTATTAGTACCACATAGCCCATCCCGCTTATTATAGCATGTCCGTGGTTTAGATTATACCTGCAGACCAACCTGGTGGGCGGATGGCCAGCTTGATAAACACTCTGCACATGTATAATAAATACCACACACAGACATGTAACTGACATCCCTATTTAACAAGTTTCAGTTGCGCACTACTTGGTTACATATTCCACAATGCTGTCAGATATACCTCATCAGTCCCAGCCTCCAGCAGACTCTGCCTGATTCAAAGCCAAGCTGACACCAGCCAACAACTACATATTTTACCATCTTTTATTGTGACAAAGACTCCTACATCCCCATGAATCACAGGAGAACAGACCATGCCTTAATTGACATCAAGTGTTCCATATATTTGTCATCAGATTCCAGAGTAGATAACGCCATATTCCCTGATAATATATCATATATAGAGTTAAACAGTATGTTATTAAGTATGGCTGTTTCTACCAGGCTGCCAAAGAATCCCACTCTTGACTATAGTTTATCATTTTGATGGTATGGAATGTTATTTATATTATGTTTCCGTCTATATCTGTCTGGTGGTCACCATGGTTATGTTATGGGTGTATGAGGGTTGGACCCCTGGAGAAGTATCTGTCCTGCCTAATGCTTCATTTGAACATTTTGTGTAATTTAAATGTTCAAACTGTTTTCTTGGTATTTTGAAACAGGTTAAATGGCCATGGCAAGTGTCTGTAATACGGTTCCAAATGTTGACCAGTATTCTAAAGCTATTCAACCAAACATGCTTCTATTCATTACACATTATCAAAAGGTGAAATATTTCAGCTTGACCACCAAGTGCAAAACATATTTAATCTTATTTAACCCCTATTTAACCCCTGGAACTGTTATCCATTACAACTTGTGAATATGAATTGAACTAATGATGAACTTATAAATATATATAAGCACATTTGAAAGTATCGGCATCCACTGGATAAAAAATGTTTTGAAGGAAAAAAAAGCCTCAACAAATCACAACATTTTGTGTAGATTTTGCACATAAACATCAATGATAAATGCTGACAAACACTAGTAATTCTACATCCTTCTTCACATCCATTAACAATTTAACTGGAGTTTTCACTTTCAATTTCATTTTTATTATTCATTCATCCAAAAAAAGTCTAAAAATTCCTTTGATATCTTATGCAGAAAAAATAAATTTGAAAAAAAATATATAATTTGGACTGTTTTAGTTTGGTTAGTTAAGACTTGGGTTACAGTTGGGATGTGACAGAGGGATGTTTTCATATGACTTGTTAAGGAAAAGCTAAACATAAATTTACTCAGCATCAGATAATGTGATCCATCATATCCTGGTTCTCCTGTTATTATTAATGTTGTTGTGTGCAGTTCCTTAACACAATTCACTTGAACCATCAAACATCAATGGATTCTCATTTCAAACATCCTATCAATTCAAAGGTCTTTTGGTAGTCATGAATTGAGTATAATTGTGTCCTATCTAAATGTGAGGGCTCTGAAATGCATTTGTTGTGTTATACCATGTGTTATACACTAATTTATTGAAATCTGGTAAAGATTGTTTTGGTTTTTTTTATATAGAGAAATTTGGAACTAAAACTATTCTTCAGGCTAAATTATTGAAACTTCAGGAGGTACAAATAATTATTCAATGTATGTAGTCATATGAATAGAATGACATCACCATGGGACAATAACCTGTCACCAATCATTGGTCTGATGTTAGTACTTTTCAGAATAACTACATAATGCAACAACTTTAATATGTGGAAATTGTGAGGTTTTCAATTCAAACTAATGTAAATCTGAGCAATATGAACAAATATATATTCATGAATAGTTCTATATGTTCTCATAAATTCAAATATAAAGATCTATAGTTGTCCCACAAACTGGTTGTGTGACTCTGATTGGCCAGGCTTATCTGATGTTTGGTATAATATGATAATTTCACTACATGGCACTGGTGAATAGATATGTTTGACCTTAGAGTAATATACCTAAGGTTTGATCCCTAATACTCATATGATGACGACTTCATATACAGTAATATTCTATATGTGGTTCAAATAAAAAAAATTATAAAAAAATATAAAAAAAAATAAATAAATAAATAAATAATAACATGCATTACTTTCTAAAACCGTTAAAAATAGCTATTAATCCTGAGTCAAGATCAATAATAGTATGTATATATCTAAGTTATGTCCTTGACAGTGTCACATTGAGCACTGATAACTGTGATATGCCATATAGATGCCTGTCTTATGAGGTTCATACTAAAGATATATGAATACCATCTGATACATTTCAGCCCCTTCATCACAATTATATTTCTGCTATGGAATTGTTTAATTTGACATTGATCAACAAAAAAAATCATTCCATATGCAAATCCCGGCTTGGGCATTTCAAAATGGAGTTAATCAATAAAGTTAACATATACTAGTTTTATTAACATTATCAATGAGTATATGACCAATCTGAAACCAAAAAATTAATTTCAGGAAGCCGGGGGATATTGATATAACTGACCTGTGGACGATGGGACTGGTCATGATGACTGATGACCTCCTTTAGATAGCGGCTTAATTTCCTTATCTCTTAATCCTGGCAGTAAACATAATCCTACATCCCTGTACTAATTGTGGTATTTATGTCCTCATTCTCCCGCCCTCTGACATGCACACGCCATACCCACATATTTCTATATCGCTGTCAGTTTACACATTCCCTTTGTAAAATTCTAAGAAATACTACATAACACCCCTCTGATTTTCATCAAGAATGCATAATGGCTTTTTGTTTTCTGTTTTCATCTAGTCATGTTAACATAATGTCATGGTTAGCAAGATTACCCCAACAGGGTGCCTGGAAGGTGAAAAGGGTTATTAATCTGCAATCCCTAAAAATCTCCCAGTCTCACTGAATATCTACAAATGAGTATAAATTCGCAAATATGTTGCTCCTTATATCACTTATTCTTGACATTCAATTTTAGAGTTTTTGATTTATACATATATCTTAGTTTAATACATATTTGAATAAATACAAAATAGATAGATCTCTTTATCGTTCCAAACTGCTTATCATATATATATATCACTGTCAAGTCACCTACTTTTGTGATAACAGCCTCAAACTGTTCTATTGTCCCAAATTTAAATACAGAAGTAGGAAATAATCATTAAACAAAACAATTGTCAATTTAGTATTTCTATGAAAAACAAAGGCCCATAGAATCAATGTCATGACCCAATTTATGAGTGCCCATATGTGGCAATCAATCATAATTGATTGAAAATATCTTTTAAAACGTGATAGTTTTTCCATCTGTCAGCATGGCACTAATCAACCATATTTCAGGTTACCATGTTAAGCACACATATGAAAAACGGCATTAATTTGCTAAACTTACCAGCATGATGTAAATCTTCTATTTAATCAATGAGTATATATCCAATATATTCCTTCTCCTAATAGTTTTAATCAACAATTAGAGAAAAAGTTGCAGTTTTTTTCTCCCAAGAGCAGTAATGTCCTAAATACGTCTAAGCCCAGCCTGAGTCACATTCAGGGTCGTGCCCAATCAGAAAGCACCGTCAGCAATTGCATGTGGTGTTGAAGATAAGGGCGATCGGATAATGTGTTATCAATTTTATGTGGGTCAAGCTCCGTTATGACACATATGGCTGGAATACGAATAAAATCTATTTATCTCTTGTCATTTATTGAAAAAAAAATAAAAACCAAAACAATGAAGATTTACTGTATAGAGTGATGGTGGTAGGTGTAACTTTTTTGCACCGCTCACTACCCTAGTAATGGGGCCTCTATATATCAGGGCCAGACAGGGGTTGGAACTCAGTCAATATTGATCTGAACTTAGCACCTGCCTAATAATACAAGAAAGACATACAGCTGATTCCATTTACAACCTTTTCTTTGATCTCTGCTTTTCATTATGTCCTTTTGTTCAGATCAACATAATCATTGAAAGTGCAAGAAAAAAATGTACTGCTATGATGTGGAAACAACGATGCAAAAATTAATATTTTGTGACTGAAATTGCAATTGGTCATTGATGCTCATTCAGGTGTGTTGTTTTTTTTAAATTTGACTCAGACATATTTAAGATTCTACAAAAGTGTGCTATTTTCTGTATTAATCGATTGTGATACTCTATCTTAAAGTATGGATTTATCCTGAAATTTGATATAGATGAATGATGATAAAGATTGTTTTATTTCAAGGAGCCTTTCTTGAGGTAATGAGTCTACCTGAGTCTTAAATGAGAAGTCTCATTTCTCTACAAAATGCATTGAATATTTTTTACTTTGAGTAACATTGACCACAACCTGGAGTCAAAACCTTGAACACATAATCAGAACTGGGGATAATTATTGAGAGAATGAGTCTTTGCTGGGCTGGACATGGAGGCAAACCTTAGAACACTCAGCTGAAGCTATTACAGATGGTGCTGCCCTCTCTCATGCTGTACCTTCTCAGCTGTCGTCCAATGAGATTATCAGGTTTTTGCTGATACAACTGTATCACTGATATATGGGCCAAGTGGAAGCCCACACAAGAAGCTGTCCACCGTTATCACTCCACCTGATGATAACACCTGACTCGAAGTGCGAGAACAAATTCTGCTCACATTCTGCATTTTTTTCAATTAATGAGTCAAATATCTATACTCTTGCAATCAGCTAAAAGCCAAATATTCTTTTTGAATCTGAGGGCAGTCTAAATGGACCTAAGATATGAATGGCTACTAAACTCAAGAATAAGTATAAAATAAATATAAATAAAAATAAAAATACAAAAGCCCTAATTCTGCTCATGACTTATAATGAGCAAATGAAGTTATGATAACCACATAACCTGTCAGACTATATTATGTGTGACTAATAATCACACAGTCATGACCTCATAATCCACTCCTAAAAGTAATCAATAAAATATGTTGATGGGCCTGTGCATGACTTGTGAATTTTTTTCTGTCTAAAATTACTCCTAAACTGCCACCAAATTCAGTGATCTCCAGTTGCTGAGTTTACAGCCTGTCAGATTGAATACACAGCAAACTATCAGATGTACCCGATTCTACGAAAACCCAACCCCACGATTTGTCGATTCACCGATTCACCGATGTCTCCCCATGGCCTCCTTCAAACAACAAGAGATTCAGGCATGGCTTTGTGATGGCTGGTGTCCCGGGTTTACAAGATTCATGGCCCATCAACAAGTGGCTGCCTCATAACAGCCTCACCCTCACATAGGTGGGTGTTGCGATGTCTCCGTGTTGCTGCACATGACAAATGTTGACTGCCTAAAAACTGCCCAATTTCGATATGTGGATGTTTCAATCTCTTCATGACGCTACACACAACAAATCATAGCTGCCATAAAACTGCCCAATTTTCACTTGCAAATGCCTCAATGTCCACATGTTGCTGCACATGACAAATGCTGGCTGCCAAACAACTGCCCTGGAGACATTTTTTATGTAACCATCTCCCATTGTGTGAATTAAGATAAAATGGGATGACTTGGGCATGTTATTTTGTATGCAAATATTCTTGCCCTCCTGCAAAATTAGCAGCCTTCCTCTCCACTTGTGACCGACCTCCTTCAAACTGTTGTTTCAACATCTCAATGTCAACGTCTGCCTTTGGTATCAGCATTCTGAATTAGATCAAACATTTTATGAATTGCAGTCAACTACAGGAGGTACTCTATCACAACACCCTGTGATATGAAAAGGGATCATCTGCAAGTTTCCTGGCAATAAATGGCTGAATTCTGACAACAGCTTCACTTTTGCTGTGCTGTCTGATATTGACCAACCACTTATGTTCTGCCCACAAAGGCCAAAACAGGATTGCAAATGACAGCCCTTTCTGATGAGACTTGCAGAACAGGAGTTTTTATGAAACATCAGAGACCTATCCGATTGGCTGCTCAATTTCCACCAATCACATTCCAATTACAGCAGAAAGCCCTGAGGTATGACCTTGACCTGTGTAGTGTCTCTTGCAGATGGGT
This sequence comes from Amphiduros pacificus, assembly GCA_949316495.1. NCBI lineage: Eukaryota > Metazoa > Annelida > Polychaeta > Phyllodocida > Hesionidae > Amphiduros > Amphiduros pacificus. Next base: position 28,653,427 of record OX439010.1, on the reverse strand, counting down.
CCTTTTGGTGTGGCTAATAGTGCTGAGAATAACAAGCCCAGGGCTTAGGGGATGACCTGTGGGGGATTTCGCTGATGCCAGACATCTATTCTTGGGAAGTAAACAGTGCTAGAATGGCCACACAAACTCATGCCATTTGAGATTATGTTTGTATCTTCCCCTGAGAGATGTTCCACTCACAAAGCTTTCACTTACTTGATTGCCACTTCATGGGTCAACATTAACATAACAATGAAAATTATTTCTTTTCAACTCCTTGAAATATGAATACTATCAATCTGGCATCAATCGATAAAAAAAGACTCTCAAATGGGTTGCAAATATTCAATGACCATTTTTTGGTTTATCAAAGTGCACGAAAGGCTGATAAAATTTCAATAGCACCTCTTAATTAAAATGTAGATGATCAAATAAAATATGTATCTGAAGCTATGAGATGTAAAATTTATTTCATGATTTTGGCAATTTTACAACTTTTTACCATCAAGTACTTTTTAAAGTATTTTTTTCCTGATTTTCTTGAAGAGCCATTGATAAAGTATGAGACACTCAAGAATATTTCAGCATGTATAATTGAAATCTGAAAAATATCTTTAAAATCCAGGTAGCATAAGTAAAAAGTTTTCTTTCACGTCAATTCATGCATCACATGATATAAATCTATATTACAAATGGTTTACCCAGCATCCAAAGGCTCAAAAAATCTCAAAACTTAAACCCTGTTTATGGTACCCGTAAGCCTTTTTTGGTAATTAGCTTACTCCTCACGAACAAAATGACCAAAGAAATCTACATCCTGTCAAATTTATCTTACATAAAATTGTGTAGTTTGGATGGTGTTGCCCAAGTGAAGACAAGACACAACACAAAGCATACAATGGAAAATCAATGAGGGAACAATTACAGAGTAAATAGGGAGTGAAAGCAGCCAGACCACGACTTGTCTTCACTCTATCCTCACCACTACAATATACAGTTGGTGCAAACTTTTCTGCATAAATGTGACCAAATGAGGTCACCCCAGGTCATGTGATTGTATGACCAAATAAGGTCATGAAACACCTTTGCATGACCAGATGAAGTCATGTGATCATTTCACATGATCTTTTTTGGCCCAAGAAAAAAAACTTGCAAACTTGATCATTCAGCATGGTGTATATGTTACTGTATAAATCAGTCTGGGCTTAATGATCTAATTCTCCAAAACTGGTTGACAAAAAAAATGTGATCAATAAGGAACCAGCATGACCAAAGACGAGTTAGGCGATGCCTAGTAATATTACCACATGCTGTCCAATCTATTTGGCATAACCGAACTACCAATTGCAGAAAAGAGATTTCATTTCACACCAGGGGATCATTCAATTTCCACCATATCAGCCCAGAAATCAGCTTTGAGATGTATTTTTGAACCTGATTTGGGTTTCATAGAATACATTTGTTGCTTTGCAATCTTCCTACATAAGTCAGACAAAGTCAGTTAGCAGCACAGAGTTATATTATAGAGAGATTTATTCCACAGTGTGATATGCGAGATGAGAAATGCTCTCGGCATTTACCGCTGTACTGACCCACCAAGTCACAAATATGCCTCAAGAATGTCAACCAATGAAAGTCACACAAATGTCTACCAAAAGTACCAAGAGGGTTTTACCAATGATAAAAAGAGAACATCTACCTGAAATTATAAGGAGAATATCTACAAATAACCAATTAATTACCAAGTGAATGTAAATGTACCATAATATGCCAAGAGAACGTCTGCCAATGACCTCCAATATACCAAGAGAATGCCCACCTATGACCTTTAAAATACCAAGAGAATGCCCACCTATGACCTCCAAAATACCAAGAGAGTGCCCACCTATGACCTCATTTGATTGGGACAAGTACTGTATACAGAGAAAAATGCGCGCCTAGTTATTTTCGCGCCATCGCCGTTTCCGACGGGTTCGCGCCGTTTTATTTTCACGAATTTTGGATTTCTAATATCTATGGATTTCACAGAATCTGCACGCGAAATCCACTTGTTGATACCTTGTTTAGAAGCAGAGAAAATCGAGTTTGAAATCTGCTAAAATTTTTGAATTACAGTGAAATGATCCTAAAACATCGATTATCTCAGCTGTCACTGGGTCAATATGGTCATGCTTGGTATCAAAATGACCGGGAGAGTCCCCTCTTCAATTTTGCGTCCATTTAATTTTGCGAATGACGTCCTGGCGCGAATTAACGCGAAAATAAAAAGATTGCAAAAATTTGTCTGTATACAGTATCCACCACTCAGACACTATACAGCCTTATGTACAATGCTCTTTATTGTATCACACATCCTATTATACTTAGAAACTTCGGGCCACCACTTCTCATGCTCTGGTGGCCCAACTGGGCAACCAACATTTTTCTCTTTATGTCAAGGCCTGAAAGATGAGCAGGAAGCTAACATCATCTCAGAATCAATCTCCTCCACAAAGACAGGAACAAATAAGTTGAGTTGACAACACAGAGAGTTTGACACCCGAACAATGTGCCTCCACACTCCTATTAGTGTGGTAGCACCACAGGTTAAACAGCCAATTTAAAAAATGCCAAAATTGGACCAAAAACTGTCCTTATAATAAAGACACACTTTCTTGTCCTTGATCTGTCGACCTCGCCAAATCTAAAACACACTCAGATCAATCCATTAAACTCTACACAGCTTCAAAAGACCTTGCTCATCTCATCTCGGATCAGACTGCTTGTTTTTTCTGTATTCATCATGATATCAGATAGGATTGACATGCTTTCAAATTTTGCTTGATAGCTGTTCTGTCAAACAGTCCAATCCTTCTCTCATACTAAACAAAAACCTTTGTTTAATGGAATTGATGTCTCAATTTTTTGTTGACAGTAATGATTGCAGAAATGCATCATAAAAGGACTTTGGGCAAGCTGAAAGTCTGACAGCTGATTCCATCATTACTGAATGGCCCCAGAAGCTAATAATTTTGGCTGGTTCATGATAACCTCATGATTTTTAACTGGTTCATGAAGCTGATAGTCTTGACTGGTCCCAGATTCCATCACAATTACTGACTGGTCCCTGATCCCTCATTATCACTGACTGGTTCCCAATCCATAATGAACAAGGCTAACTGGCTCCCAAAAAGAAAAGAGTCAATTTCATAAGAAACAATTGAAATGATGATTTGACTTATATCCATCACACAAGCAGAGTTAGATCTGCAAATTTGTCCAGGATAAAGCCAAAATTATTAGGCATGTGTTATGTCCAACTGAAACATGCCCGAGTAAAGACATGATATTGATACACCAATCTGATATATGCTATTAGATCCGACAGTTTTGCCAAAGGAAAGTGGACCAACAACCAGATGCAAAGTTTGCTTGATACACAGAATTCTTGGTAGGATTGCAAACATCCAGCAATTGATAGCTAATATTGTATTTGTGTGAATACCTAGACTTGAAAAAATACAGAAGATGGTTTGACCTCGAGTATGCCATACAACAGCTATGTCTGACCATATATCATCATACAAAGGTCAAACACAATTTATTTGGTCTTGTATATGCTTGATATATATACCAGTAATGCTTGATCAGCTGGACGTTTTCCTCCAACTAAAATTAAATCTAAATAAAATTTTCCTCAATATGAGTATATGAGTAAGTTCTCAGAAGTACTCAAAATTAAACACCCTGTCATGTAAAATAGATTCTATGGTTGCATACTTGATGTTAGAACATAAATGGTCCTTTTTGGGGTTGAAACATGGATGTTATAACGGACTTTTAATCTCATCTAATCAAGTCTGCAGACAGGTGTACAAGTTTCATAAAATGCTTAACTATAATTGTAACATTCCAATCAGGTGAGACACAAAATCAAAGTGAGACACAGATCAAATCTTGTTAATATTGAAACAAACAAATAACTGTCATTTAATATGATTTATGTTAGCGTCTGCAAAGGTTGACAAGAAGCAAATTTGCACTTGCAAGAAAACACTCTGCTATTTTCTGCGAACTTCTGTGTATTTCCATAGAGATAGAAATGATCTTTCCAACTCATATAGATCTCTATTGAAAAGATATAATTTGGTGCAAACAAAAATAGTGATAACACTGCTCCAACACTTTGTTGATTGTGGGTTGGTAAAATAAAATATCTCACCTTCCAATGGGACATAACATTGATTTTAATCAGATAGTAATAAACAGAAACAGTCAAACATATATTTGTATGGGCCAAATAAGGTTATTCAGTCGATTACGTGATCATATTTTGCCATGCACTAAGTCAGTCATGCCACCCACCAGCTGTGCATGAAGAGATAATGTCCTGTGACTGAGATGCATGATATTGTTTGGTCAAGCTTCCAAGTGGTCAAATAGGGGTTTTCCTTCTAACTGATAAATAGAGAAGAATCTCCCTATGGTGAGGACTTCAACCCATCAGAGGAGGGGCAAAGTTGCCTCACAAGCATAGGCAGCCTTAATTAATAAGTGGCAACCTCCATACAGACTCCATTCTATTTGCCTCCTGGCACATTCCTATTTTTCTCATTCGATTAACACCGCAGTATTTAAATCATGCTAAATTGTTGGCAATATGAACACCAACCCTGCACGGCAATTCATTTGTTAGCACTTAAACATGCTTGAGTTAATCAGTATTTGAGGCGAAGAGATTGTGTTATTCACAGCCAAATTACATCTCAATGCCAGCCAGGATTTTCCACACCACTCTGCTCTACAAGATGGAGAAAAAGCATCATATCTTTTCAGGCTTATCAGGTTCAAGCTGTTGCTCACAATTACAACTCACACCACCATAACAAGTTTTTATTATGATTTCCACTCTATATGACAAGAAAATTGGGCTTCTAATCATGAAAATATCTGGAAGATAATTGCTTGGACTGGCCGTCTATTTGGGAGTATTGAAAATTCTAATCTACAGAAATATGACAAGCTATGGGAAATTTAAAAACGACTTGTTGCAGAAATCACTGATGATTTCTAAACTGATGTAAAAAGAAACAAACCAACATTTGCTTTCTGTATATTAAAGGGCTCAGGCCAAGTGGTAACTGAGTTACACTTTCACTACATAAATGGTCATAACTTTTGAACAGATCACACAACAATCTCATCTCTTGTATGTACTTGTTGGTCTTACTCTCTACTTCTGTGGCAGCATAAACATATATCTTCAGGATGTTGAAAAAAGATAAATTAGTTCTCGGTAACTGAGTTACCGAAAATTAACACCTGTTATGGGGTAGAATATATGCAAAGTCATATAACATGCGGTTGTTTTCCCAAAATATGTAAATATTAGTTAACATATGATTTTTAATATATCTAACTAAAGCATCCCCAAATATTAAAAAAAATTGACACATTACTTAACTTTGAAAAAGAGGATTATCATCACTGATGTGCTGTAACTGAGTTGTATGATAACAGAGTTAGTACTGAGTTACAAATGTTTCACTTCTAATTTCTTTATCCAAGTAACTTTTTGTCAAATATATTATTTTTGTAATGATTGATAATATTTATAAGCATCATACAGGATTACATTATTCATCATCTTTTCTGATTGTTTAGGCCATAATTAATGATTATTATTGCTATATTGATTATAGTAAGGTGTAAGTATGGCTGGAGTTAGAGCTGCTTTGTCCTTACTTCTCAGATTTGATGAAAATATGATGTATCTTGTCCTTTAAGCACTGTTTTTATGAATGAAGACAAAGTTAGCTGCAGACAGCCAAGCCAAGTGATGGCTTCCAGGAGTTACTCTACTGAGACAGTGGAAGGTTGACTTCCAGATGTCATATTCAGTGGAAGATATCTTACCGGAATTACCTGATTTGATACTTTAGATGACTTTGAGGATTTTATGATTAAATATTATATCATGTATCCCTGCAGATATCTTGTTCATGTTATCAACAGTAAATTGAGTGATGTGACTGGGTCACATTTAACACAGTCAATGCATGACCAAATTGATGTTTGGTAATGTGAGTCAAATAGTATTATAACATTAGCCAATAAGTTACCCAAAAATGGCACAAAAAACTATTTCCAATCTCGAAACATCTTTCATTATACGTGTAAACAAAATATAATAAAACTGGACCTTAGTTGAATTAACATATTCCACAAGAAAATTATACATAAATTTGGGGACTTATTCCAAGGATTATTCACTTGAAAAGGTTATTTTTTCTCCCTGCATTCAAGTTAAAAAGTGTTGTATCACATATCTGGAGTAAGCATATTGTAAAATTGTCTTTTCCTTGTAACGTCATCTCAATCAATAAGAAAACTGCAAGCATTGACCCACATATAAATATGAATAATTACACCAAAATTGGTGTCAACATTATCTTTGTCAGTTGACCACTTACCAGTTTGGTAAACACAATAATGATAACATTTGTCAGCCCTCTATTGATCTGTCCTAATTTATGTGAAGGTTATTATTGTAACAGTCAACAAAAAATTAACATATTCTAAATGCTATATACGTTTTAATCAATCAATAATATGAGACATAAACAAGCTCACTGCTAATCTGATATTAAAGCATATTTATTATAAGACAAAATTATGTGGAAATTTTTTTTCAAAAGTTATCATAATTGAATGTCCGATTTTCTATCTTTTTAATAGTGATGTACTGACTTTTATGACATGTTTGATGGATCGGGACACTGGTATATATATAAGACATTCCGAGTTAATCTGATCAATATATCACATCATTGAGTGAATTACACATTTTAGAATATTTTGTTTTGTGACCATTTAATTCCACCATAACATGCATTCTCTGAGGCTGCTCTGGTCTGCTGTAGATTTCACAGACAATCATTCTAGCATGAGTCATGAAATGCTATTTTCGTTATCTCAAATGTGACTAACTTTCAAGAAGAAATTCAAAATTTTCAATTAAAAAAACACAGGTTTTCATCCTGATGACACAGATCCCTGTTTTTAATGCAAAATATGTTAAAATCTTAACCAATTTACTTGGTAATTTAACGAGCTTAGCGGAGGTGTAAATTACACTGATAGACAGCAGCAGTTTAATTGTCACGATTCTACAGTGTACAAACCTATTCTCATGTGGTGACCTACATATTGTTGTCCTGGTTTTCTTTTGTTGTGAATTAAGATTTCTCATGCGGAACTGAGCTATTTGTAGTTAGACCGCCATGTGCTTCCAGTTGTCAACAGACGCTAGTCAGCTGCACCTGGTAACTTTTACAAAAATCTGGCAGAACAAGTAGTATTTCTTGATATGGTTCACCTCATATATTCATATTGCATAATTTATAATATGGTGTTATATTGTCTCACCTGTCTTTAAATTACCTGTATATGGGATGCATCATCAGCCATCACTAAATAGTACTATAAATATTGAAGGCCACACCCTTGGCATATTTGATTCCAATTTAATCTGTGTTCTGGTTTTAAATTTAGAATATATCTAAATTCAAAAATGATCTTGTGGGCTAATCAAATGGGATCTCTTTTTTTCTCATTGTGGCAGTATTTCATCTGTCAAAATTCCCCACATCATCAGTATATTCTGAGTCTGACTGTCAGTGTCAAGCTGTTTCTGTCAAATTCAATCTACGAGCTGTTTTATCTTTACACATTCACTGTTTTTATCAAAAGTATTACATGTAGCATAATGTGATTGGGATGGCTTGGGATATTACTTGAATTTCTGCATTCAGCTCTAGAGAACCGGTCAAGACTGCAGTTAGACACAAGGCTGGTGTTGTATATAGTGTAAACAATGTCCAAACAGTTGATTGGGTGATAAACAGACTCACTACTTCCATGGAGAGTAAGTTTAGCCCAAAACATGTGCTGCTTGTAAGAAAAGTACATGCTTTACAACATCGGAAAAGTGTTAAACTTACCACAAGTTGTCTTTTGTTGTACCAATGTTTGTATTGTCCTCTAAAACTCTCTAAATTTAGGGTATTTCTGCTAAATCTGTCTCCGCGATAATACAAACCTTCTGACATCTACCGCCATGTTGGAATATGCAAATGAGTAAACTCAGGCCAAGAAGAGTGCTTCGTTACCATATGCCTTCATTGCATAAACAGTCTGTCCAGGAAACAATCAGACCTCATCAGGATTATGTGTTTCTAGACCTCATCCCAGAGATATTTAAAAATTGTTTAAATATCTCTGCTCATCCATAGTATGTTAGAGTGAAAGAAGAAATGACAACACAAATTTCAGCATTTATCACCAAGCAATTATATCATTGAAGTAATTTCAATTCTCTGAGAGCAATAATGATTATATTCTCATTTTAATTTCTTTAACAATCATACCAGAAGGGAAACTTCACCATCAAACAATAAGGGAAAATCGCATCGCACATGGATTATTCAAAAATATTTCTTTATCGTATACACGAGAGAATCATTTCTATGAAGCGAATTTTGGGATTGTATGAAATTTTGGGATGGTATATCATTTTGGGATTGTATAAAATCTTCAATTGTGTCTTATATCTTAGCTGAATTTATAAAAATAAAAAAATATAACTATCTGAAAGTAATAATACCAATTTCCCAAGATTAAACCCAGTTATCTAATTCTTTCTTTTAAAACTTTAACTGAAATAAAATGGCATGGAAAAATGTGATATTCATTACGTAGTTTGCAAGATAATAAGTTAATTGCAATCAATATTGTAAATTGCAAAAATGTGTCTACTTGATAGACAATTAAATCTTGATTAGATCCAATAAGGCAGTTACTGACCACTTTTTCATTCATCAACATAGATGAATACAATAAGAAGTCTGTGAAAACATTCTTCTGTGCATTTATAATTTGTTTTAAAATTACTCAAAAATATCATCTATTTTGGGTAGTGCTGATGTCACAAATCAAAATGATATTTATTTGAAAGGAGATTTCATCTCAAACTGATCAAAAGTCAAATGTGGTATTTTATTATTATTATTATTATTTCATTAAATCGGGTAACTTTTATGCCACATTGGAATTGAAATATATCTTTATTCTACAGAACATAATTTAATCCACTGGTCTGTGTTTTATTTTGAAAAAATATAGCACTGGTCTATAGGCATGCCCTTAACAGAATCATATCAACACTTACCGGTAAGTGCTTTCAACATCAATATAAATGTTTGTATCAGAATCAAATATCTATTTTGCATCAGATCTGTAAAAGGTGTAGTCTATTAGAATGCAACATGGAAACAATGTTCAATGTAGAACTTAGTGACCTGAACTTCAAATTGAAGACCAAATGCTCCCAACTGGGCAGCATTGCACTATATTGTTAGTAGATGGCAGCATTGCATGGTAAAAATGGGTGCTAGTGGTATCATGTCCATAAAACTGAACATTTGCTAAAAGGAAAAAATGTGTATAAAAAACCCCTAACTTATCTTATTTTTGAAAATGGGTTAATCTAATCTGAACCTTATAATTGTTTAGAGCTATTTTCTTATATTTTTTAGAAGAAAAAAAATAAGAATCGATTCTCATTCTTCAAATCTTATACTTTGACTCTCAACTTTCCAATCATTCCAACTTCTAAAAATTTGCCACTCTCCAAACTTTTCCAAAAACTTACTCATTCACAGTTGTTTATATTCTCATTTGACCTTTAACTCAGGATATAAAATGTAGGCCAAAGCCAAAGCCTAACAGCTGTGCTGACCAATGTAAATTTTTAATATTTGTGAATATTTCCAAAAAATGCTTCCAAATTGCTTTATGAATGAGGATTTCCAGGTATCTACCAAGCCTTGCATGCTGAGAATGTATATGATATGAGGTTTATTTCCAATATTTCATAATTACATAAGTTCCAATAACAAAGAAAATTATAACAGTACAATTATGAAATAAAGGAGGTTACCAGAAAGGCTCGGGAGCCTATCGAGCTGGTCACCTGTACATTTAAATATAATAAATAATCATAGTGGTTAACATAAGTATTTACATTTTAAGTAAGGAAAAAGATAATATATCAGTATACAGTCAAGCCCCGCCAGTCCGTCATGGTCTGTCACACATAACTCTGCCGGTTTCACGAGTCTGACGGTTTGATGAAACGGACATCAAATGAATACAAATAAAGAAAGATTAGAATGGTTGCAGCCAAATCACTGTCGGTAATTGATATGCCGGAGCATCGGGGGACGGTCCGGCGAGGTCTGACTGTATTTAAGTAAAAAAACAATGAAATTTGCACATTATACAATTTCTGTCAGGTTTGTAATGAAATCTAATAGTTTTTAATAAGACTTATTTGTAAATTTCTTGTAAAGCTTTTAGTTGAGTTGCATTGTAAAATATCATCATTTATATTACAATGAAATTTGCACATTATACAATTTCTGTCAGGTTTGTAATGAAATCTAATAGTTTTTAATAAGACTTATTTGTAAATTTCTTGTAAAGCTTTTAGTTGAGTTGCATTGTAAAATATCATCATTTATAATAAATATATTTCATTTCTTAAAGAGAAATAGTCATTGAATATATTTGGTAACATGCTGTGTCTTTGCTTATAAACAGTTTTTGCAATAGCAACATTTCGCATGTCTTGTACAAGTAATAGATTCAGATCTTTGTGTAAAAGTAAAGTTGGTTTGTACCAATCTAAGTTAAAGAGGATTTTTAGGATCTTATTTGGCATTTTTTGTAACATTTCAAAATTTGTAATTGAAGTGTTTCCATACGTTTCTTTGCCATAGTTTATTATTGAATAAACATATGAAAAGTAAAGTTGCTTTTTACACTTATTTGGAACATGGTGTTTGATTAGTTTAAAGGAGCTAGCAATCTTGGCTAATCTTTGGGATAAGTTTTTGAAGTGTCTTTTCCAGTTAAGATTTTCATCTAGGGATATACCCAGATATTTAACATCACTAACTCTATTTATATCAATGTTTCCAATTTTAATAGTGTTACATATATTGGGTACCTTTTTACGACTGGGGTGAAAAATGCAGTAATTTGTTTTTTTAACGTTTAATGTAAGTCTGTTGGATGAGAACCAGATATAAATTTGTTCCATGGTGGTTTCTGCATCATTTTTTTAGATCAGAAATGTTTTTACCGGTGAATAGTAAGTTTGTATCATCAGCAAAAAGAAAGACCTTGCAATTTTTTTTTAATGATGGCCATATGGATATCATTTACATATATTAGGAACAGAAGAGGGCCAAGTACTGACCCTTGAGGAACGCCCATATTAATATTTTTTAGATTTGATTTTGCATTTTGACATATTGCTTTCTATTTGTTAAATAGTTTTTGAACCATTTCAATGTCGAGCCCCGAATGCCATAATTTTCAAGTTTATGTAGCAATATATTATGATCAACAGTATCAAATGCCTTGGACAAGTCCAAATAAATTCCTATTGCCCAGAGGCCATTATCTAAAGCCATGTTTATGTTGTCCATAATATCAATAAGGGCCAAGTTTGTTGAATAACCTTCTCTGAAGCCAAACTGGTAATTGTACAGTAAGTCATATTTAGTTAAAAACTTATATAGCCTATTATTTATTAATTTTTCTATTATTTTGCTTATGTAGCTAAGAATACTTATTGGTCTATAGTTTTCACATAGAGTTTTGTCATCTTTTTTGAACAGTGGATTTACTCTAGCAATTTTTAATATGTCTGGAAAAACACCTTTTGAAAATGACAAGTTTATAATGTTAAGTAGGGGCAACTTAATTTCATCAAAAATGTGTTTAAATATCTTTGTTGGAATATCTGAATCTCCTGTCGCTTTCCTGTTATTTAAACTGTCTATAATTTTATTTAGTTCATTTTCATGTACTGGATTTATAAAGAAACAATTTGGTATGGGATTTGGTAGAAATGAATTGAAGTCTTTAGATGCAGGAGGTAATTTGCTTGAGAGTTTTTCACCAATGGTACAGAAAAAATCATTAAAATGGTTTGCAATTTTATTTCTGTCAGTGGAAATATTTCCACCAATGTTGATTTTGTCAATGAATTTAGGTTTTTTAACTTTTTGTGGATTTATAATTGGTCCAAATACTTTCCAAAGTTTTGTAATAGATTCTTTTGTATCTGTAATCAAGTTGTGGAAATAGTTTTGTTGGGCTGAATGTAGCAAAAGTAACGAATATTGTATAGAAAATGGTGGGCTGACCCAATTACCCCCCACAATGGTTTTTATACAGAAGTCTAAACTAAGGCTTTATATAGGATAGCAGAGTGAGGCAATGGAAACTGCTTCATAAATGATCATTTAGATCCTTTTCAAGAGCAGACTTGAGTTGATGATAATTTTGACCAATCAATATGCATGCTCCATATTGAACATGGCTATAACTTCTCTCATTGACTAATATTTATGTTACTCAAAATGGCAGCTTCATTGACAACTCAGTGATGCCTATTTTGATTTTTGAAAAATCATAACAAAATGGCCAAAATTCTGAGCCTAATGGAAAATAGATAAAATCGGTTATATTTGGTCATGGACAAAGTCAGCAAAGTGGCTGTAAAATCATTAAAAATAAATGAAAATTTGAAAAATATGAGCTTCATGTATAATGAATAGGATTCATCTCCTGACAATACTACACATCTTCAAATAGGAAATAAATCAACCCAGTAGTTTCTTATGGTCTCGTATGAACTCTCAAGAAAGCATAAGAATTGCCCAAAAACAAAAATATCAAAGCAAAAATTGACCTTGGAAATTATAGAACTTTATCAGATTATTCTATTATTAATTTTATTTATTATGTGGATATGTTTATTTGATGTGAAATAACCCCTGAGCAAAACAAATGGAAAATTTAGTAAAATTGTTTAAGAAAGCATGCTATACTTTCACTCAATCTTTATGCGATATCATATCTGATGATTTTGTAATAATTCCCTTTATCACAGAAAATGATACACAATCTTTTAGCATATTATTTATTACATCAATATATTACATATTATACAGTATGGCACAATTTGTTACCATATCCTTGAATCAATTTATGTATGACCATTGCATCATTGAATAAACCTCAGGCTCAAAATGGCAGCACTGAGAAGTACTGAAACTTTGAACAAAATAAATTTTAAAGAATTTTGAAAGAAAGAAAAAATTATAATGATCATCCTTTAGGGTTAAATCAATGCTAAAACTGGAAACTGCCAGAGGCATAGACACATTGAATAAATAACCATTATTATTTTTGGTGTCATCAAACCCAGTGTCTCACAAATCAAATTTTCACTCATCCACATTTCTTGGTTGTGTTTAAAAAAATATACTCTAATATTAAACAAAGATTATTGCACTCTAAGGCATTTAAAGTGAGATTTGGTTGTACGGGATGGACATTGAAATCCCTGTTGTACTTGTCAAACTCCATATATTTTATTGATCAATTGTGAAAAGAGTACCGGTAATACAACCTTATGCAATAAAACAGTTTAATATGCCTTTATTTTGGAATGTATCAACTTGACCATACATTAGACACACAAACAATCTTTCCTTTCTATCATTCTATTTTTAATAATATGGGTAAAATCTATCAAAGTAAAAATAATCTGCTTACTTATTTAAGCCATTTATTTTAATTTGCTACTTTTCTCCAAACATGATTTCCTCCACCCTGTATACATAATATCTTCTAGACCTAGTAAGTTTTCTATCCAATAAAACCTACTATCCCCTTTAAAAGAGCTGAGACATAAAAATAAATATTTTGTTATGAGATAATAATTTTTATGTCGCTATCACAAGATACGTTTTATGATTATTTTCATGTAATCAATTGGAAGTAGGCGATGCTGCATAAGACGATCTGAACAACGATCGCAGTCCCAACCAAGTAATCAATTGTTTATCATGATATGGTAAATATTATTTCAGCAAATTAATGATGCTAGCTATTCCTTTAAATATATTGCAGCTCCCTGTCCAGGCCGGGTTGCAAATAGACTCTCTTTCTGATTGGCTTTCCGCACCTCTGTCTTACTGTAGTATCCTTCTGCCACCTTCTGCATAAACTCTGTGAGCTGATTGGCTGGTACCAAGGAAACCGCACAACCTCCCCACCCCGCTCCTGTCAGCCGAGATCCTAAGGCTCCCGACTTCCTATTGGGAAAATCATCTCATACTCTTACTCTTTGAGATTACACAGATATTAATATGTGTTTTTTGTTTAAAAAATTAATTAATCCAAGAAAACTATATAAATGTTTTGTTTTTAATTGTGAAATAGCTCATGCAAATGCTCTGAAGGATTATTGGTCCTAGTGAATGGGGAAACATGATGGACACATTTGAAAAGTGAAGTTCATTAGTAACAGGGAAATGTCATAGTTAGAATTCTTTACACCAAAATGGTGAAAGATCATTTTAATAATTTACTTTCCATATCAATACAAAGCAGCTGCATTCCATACATTCCTTTTATGATACTTGCAGCTCCACCAATTCACCTAGATAAGAGAACATGCATTCCAGACCCCCCAAAAAAACATAATAATTTTTTCATGTAATACTTACAGACATAGGTCTACCAGTTCATCTAATTCGGAGCAGCTGCATTCATACTGATCGCGACAGCTGGCATGACTGGCACTCATCAGATGCCCTAGCTGCTGCAGTGCGTCCGCTGGTTGTTCATCACAGACACGCTTGAATGACCACACCCTGTTTGCCTCACTGTACACATGCATTGCTCGGTCATGCAGCTTGAACTCATTTACTGAAACAAAAACAGTGAAAATAGCTATGTCTGCTGAGAATTGTATAGTATTGTATTGTATTTATTGTATTGTTCCAGTATTTATTTTCAATGAATGATAAATCTTTTATCATAATTTATGTAATTTTCCCCAAAATCTAATTTCCTAATAATTCATTTTCTTAAATCATTTCAATTTTTGGAAAATACTATAATACGGACACGGATCTGGATTTGCGGACTTGTGGACCTGAAGAAATTATTAACGAGAACTACCGTATTTACTCGTGTATAAGTCGAGGTTTTTGTCCACAAATCCTTAGTTAATGTTTGGGGGGTCGTCTTATACACGAGAGCAACCTGTGGACGAGGATTTGCGCTCCAAAATTACGGCACTAGGAGTTTTCATTACGAACATTCTTATTTTCGAAATAACGAATATCGGACATAGCCGATCGATTTAACAGTCTTATACTCGAGTAATTACGGTAAAACGTAAATACGATGTTCATATTTTCGAAATAACGAATATCAGACGTAGCAGATTGATTTTAATTGCGTTTTAAATGATAAATAAAGGTATTTACCCAATATTATTGGTCTATTATTTCGAAACGCTTTGTTTTGACTTTGTTCTCACTGATTCCAATTATCAGCGTTCAGTTTTGCGTTTCGTCATTGTCTCCACTGCTTTGAGTCGTGTCTTCCCTTTTTGATTGCGTTTTAAATGATAAATAAAGGTATTTACCCGATATTATCACAAATTGTTCGAGAACAGAACAAAACCATCAATCCATTTAAAACGCAATTAAAATCGATCCACGTGTGAAAGCATTTCTGTCAACAAGGAAGACACGACTCAACGCAACACGTGGTCACAATTTTGAAAGGCGGAAGTGACGGGAAGAGGCTATTGTTTTTAGCGCGAAAACGATTGTTAATATATTGCGCAATAATGGATGGTTTTGTTCTGTTCTCGACCTGCAAGACGTAATTTGTGATAATATTATGTATATACCTTTATTTATCATTTAAAACGCAATTAAGATCGATCCACGTGTGAAAGCATTTCTGTCAACAACAGGGAAGACACGACTCAAAGCAGTGGAAACAAAGACGAAATGCAAATCTGTGAACGCTGATAATTGGAATCAGTGAGAACAAAGTCAAAACAAAGTGTTTCGAAATAATAGACATCAGACGTAGCAGATTGATTTTAATTGCGTTTGAAATGATAAATAAAGGTATTTACCCAATATTATCACAAATTAATCCATCCATTTAACATGCATTACGCAATACGAGGTCGTCATTTTAAAAAGCGGGAGTGACGGGGACAAGCTCTTATTTTTGGCGCGAAAACAAATGGAGTGTATCAACTCGCATTGAAATATTAATATATTGCGCAATGATGGATCCCTGGCTTCTCCTCGTGTTGCGGACGTGAATTAACGCGACGTCACGTACATGATATTTACGTTTTACTTCATGGATAAAATTCTGTCAAGAAGGGAAGACACGACTCAACACGTGGTCGCAATTTTGAAAGGCGGAAGTGAATATTTCTTTGTGTATTAACACGCTTTGTTTTGATGCTAAAAACGATATAAACAATAATAATTAAAAGCGATATAATGAATATCGTTGGCTTTATAATACACAAAGAAATATTCTCCCACGTGTTGGTTTTGATGCTAAGATTAAGGACGTCATGTACATCGTATTACGTTCTACATCGTGGAGAAATTCTTGCGAAAAATAATTTGTGATAATATTGGGTAAATACCTTTATATATCATTTAAAACATATTATTTCAAAATGCTTTGTTTTGACTTTGTTTTCACTGATTTCAATTATCAGCGTTCACAGTTTTGCATCTCGTCATTGTCTCCACTGCTTTGAGTCGTGTCTTCCCTTGTTGACAGAAATGCTTTCACACGTGGATCGATTTTAATTGCGTTTTAAATGGATTGATGGTTTTGTTCTGTTCTCGAACAATTTGTGATAATATTGGATAAATACCTTTATTTATCATTTAAAACGCAATTAAAATCGACCCGCTACGTCTGATATCCGTTATTTCGAAAATATGAACATCGTATTTACGTTTTACCGTATTTACTCGTGTATAAGACTGCTAAGATCTTATATCGTAAGCATATTTAAGTTTCACTTTTAAAATGACCGCCAAGCTTCAGCTGAAGCTTGAATGGTAGCAGAGCCGATATGTCAAGAAAAACCAACTCGACTTATATTCGGAAATTGTTTTTTTTCAAGAAAAATAACCTCAATTTTGGGGGGTCGACTTATACACGAGTCGACTTATACACGAGTAAATACGGTACTTACTTTGCACCTATCTATGTTAATCAAACATCACTGACATGAGAATGGAAGATTTTTTATAATAACTGCAAAAATATTTATCGCTGATTCGCAAATGTTGCGGGTCCGGTTGACAGAAAAAGTGGCTTGAAATCCGCGAAACAAAACAGACAAATTTCCATGGCGATCCGCTTGTTTGTTTTAGCTAAGTAATGAACTTCAACATTTAAAACATTCAAAATATTTTAGGTTGAAACTCATAAAACATAACCTCTGGCCTGCTTGGAATAACAATGAAACCAAAAAAAAAAAAAAAATCAAGGATTAAGGTTTCTTATATGATCTAATCAATCATCAAAAAGTTAATATCTAATTTGGCAAGAATAACTTGATGAGATATAATATTTCTCACAATTTCTCGACTTTTCAGAGAGGCTGACACTGTCCAGTTCCTCTGTCGTCACTTGGAGGATGTCACACACTTCTTGCTTGCTGTAGGGCTGGGGATGCAGAACCTCAGTAACCATGGCAACCATATCTTCTAATGTTACACCAAGTTTCTCCTGCAGCTCTCCAAGTTTGCGAATTTCTCTCCAATTAAGGCCCTTTGTCTTTGCTAAAATCTAGCAAAAAGGATATTGCATTAATCAAAATAAAATAGAGAATGTTTATACAATCAAAATATTTTTAATGCTGATTTGGTAAATCAATTATCCATCTTATAATGTATACCTGTGCAGATAATCGACACTCAGCCACCCTGACATTGAAGTGCGATGTTGCTGCTTTGTTCATCTCCACACAGCTGTTACTGATTACAAACACAGCGCCCTCTGGTAGACAGACATCTGTTGTTCTTATGGGATTAAACTCAATTAATTTTGCCTGAAAACAAAATAATAATCTCCTGTGAAATTCAAAGTGCCATGAAGTTCTCTCAGAATTAAAAATAATAAATAAATAAAAATATACTGTTCTCTATTGATACTCTGTCCCCATCCTCTCACCATCCCCTTTCGCTCCCTCTCCCAACCCTTCCCTATTTTTTTCTCTCTCCCTTGGTCTCCCATGCCCTCCTCCCCTTAGAGATACTGACTGTTCCAGGTTCTGCTAGGAATGAGATGGCTTGGTCCATGCCTCCTCCCTCAGTTCCAATAAAGCGTTCACAGCTCTGGCAGATCTCAGAAAGCTCCAACTGGAACAAGCAAGCCAATATTATCTAACAAAGGACAGCATTTGAAATTCCTTGTCTGATTCATAAAAAAAATTAATTACTATGCTAATAATAATGATGTTATTCACACAATCATAAAAAGTATCAACTTATTTCTCACAGAAAATTAATCTAAAATTGCTTTTCTTTCATAGACCTTGTTTCCATTATGTATGTGTATTTTCAGAGTTCATAATTAATTTACAGGAAATTCTAATTTGGTGTCAAAATTAGACAGGCATGAGCACACAAACCGATGACATTTACCACAAAGAGTGTGCTAAGATCGGGATGTCCAAATGCCATATTCTGTATGTGCCATCTATCTCTCATAAATAGATGGAATACTCCAGATGGCACAGTTTGAAAAAGCTTGACAGTTGACTCATTTCATATGTAGAAACCTTTGGCACAGTTCACTCATTTTATATGTACAATTGTAGAAACCTCTGTAACTTTGGCACAGTTTGAAAAAGCTTGACAGTTGACTCATTTCATATGTAGAAACCTCTGTAACTTTGGCATAGTTTGAAAAAGCTTGACAGTTGACTCATTTCATATGTAGAAACCTCTGTAACTTTGGCACAGTTTGAAAAAGCTTGACATTTCACTCATTTCATATGTAGAAACCTGTGTACCTTTGTCAATGATTTTTGATTGGCATGCATTGTTGCCAGGGCAGAGCAGCACACCAGGGCACTGGAACTTGATAAACCAGCACTCTTGGGGACAGTGCCATCCAGTAGAAGGTCAAGGCCACAAGAGTCTGCCATATTGAAATGTTCCAGAATGCCACGGTAACCACACAGGAAGTAGTGATGCCATTGTGGAGAATCCTTGTCTATTTTAATGTCAGAGGTTGGGCAGCTGTAGTCACTGTTGAAATAGAGAAAATAATAATGCTTTTAGAATTTAATAGCAGTAATGATTTTGATTCAATTATATGCATGCATTTGATATATAAGGGTAGAAACAAAGGTAGTTGAAAAACATGGAAAATAATTAATTCTAAATTAGTAACTTAAGATTAGTAACTTCAGATTAAATAAATATTCTTAAAATACGGAGGTAAAGCAAATGTATACCGGTAATTCTAAATTTATTTTATTTCATTTTTTTTTCAGAACAGAAATATAAATCTTTTTCATTTCAATAGTGAATAAAATGTTTTGATTGTTTATTTATCCATCTGTCACTCTTCAGATTATGTTTTAAGTTCAATATGTGATCGGAATTGTTAATTTGTTTTAAAATCAAGCAGCAATAGACAATATAGAATTTACTTCTTTAATCACAAATTTGAAAGATCTCCACTGATACCTGAATTTTTGGTTAGTATTTGCAATGTTGATCTGGTTGGAGTCTGTTGCCGCGGCAACAATGACAATGTCCTGTTCCACAGCCATTGGCAACACTGCATACCCACAGTAGTCTATATGCTCCCCTGACAACAAATCCAAATAAACATTAAAGTGCTGTTCACCCTTTGGGTTGAAGGGTGATTTCCACTATTCTGTTCATTATTTAAACATATAAAGGTAAAGGTGACATTAACATAGTGCTGAATCCAGATAAAACCTGCTAATAGCACTTGATAGTAACTGGCTGGGATTCGAACTGGGAATCCCTGGGTCTCAAGGCAAATACTCTACCAACTGAGCTATCTCGGCCAGTCAACCACATCCTTCATCTCTAGAGTTTCATCAAACATTCTCTGTCCCTCCTCCTCTCCCTTTGTTCTCATCAAACCCCCCAATTCCCAATCAGTGCTTCCTGAGTTCATTCACTATTTAGATATTTAGAATGTTAATAACTCATAAATCTACACTTATCTTCAAGAGTTTATCTTAGAAGTCCAGATTCTAGACTTACCAATGAGATTCACCCTTCCAGGGGCCCTGGCATGGAATGTTGAAGCATGGCCATATTTGGTTTTAAAGGCTGACTGCAGCTGAAGATACCTACAAAGTAAAATATCTTACAATTTTCAATTGTGTCACTTCAGAGGTAATACCCGTTTCTGTAATTATTTGTTTCCCAAAATATTTGTGATTTTGATGCAGTTCTTTGCATTGTAAAAGTATGGATATGTTTAACATTACTTTTATTTTTGTAATGTATTTAAAAGAATTGTATAGATAAATAATAGCATTATTTTTTTCTCTTTCTTTCATAGAATTTTGTCTGGACATCAGGTATCTTTGGAACAGTTCTTTTTAAGCAATCATCTTTCTATCTATTCTTTAGTAATTGCAACAAAACCACCAGTCTCTTTGTATTGGTATTTAGATATGCTGATATTTACTCTCAAAATAAGGGAATCATAATTTTTAGTATTATTTTTTAAGTGTATTAATGACGAATAAGAGTAACTGAAACAAGAATATGATGATATCGTTAAAAAGTAAGAGGATTATTATATAAGGTTACAATAACACCCTGATATGATTGACCGAATTCTTGTTTATCACTGATAGAATGGGTTAGAGTTCAGAAATGATCAATCAGGGCCATGTCCAGGATTTGGTGAAAAAGTAAATTTTAACAAAGTGAAATTCCATTTTTTTTTTAAATTATATTTATGTGTACATGGCACTCAAGTAATTTCTCCAATTATTAGAATGTCCCCTTATTTTTTTTAACAAGAATCCTTTAACCCATCCAAATTGCACAGGCCAATGTGCAAATAAGTTTATATCATATACATCTTTAAAAATAAACTAAACTTTAATCATGCTATTGATAACAATAAAAAAATATATTGCATACATTCCAGACTGGGGCTCTCAAACATATACCAGTATTGTATTTTATTGTAATGTATAGATAAATTTAAGCAAAACCACATTTCTCTCTTTAAAAAAATGTTGATATTTCTGTCACTAAAAAACAATATGCAGGTGACAAGCAGAGGCTCTTGTCAACCAAGCAGACAATAAGCAGGTCAAGAACAGATGTTCAAGTGCCACGCCCCCTTTTAGATTTGCCAATATGATTACTCAACAGTGAATAAACAAAACACAGTCAAAGGCCCCTGTGTTGTGCTGACCATTGCTGTTTTTTGTGAAAAAGCCTGCAAATTTTACTTTTTTTAACAAATAACTATTAAAATAAAATAATGGGAAATTGATTGATCTCATGGCAGAGTTATATTCACCAACAAAAAAGCTTTTGATGATCATATATTTAACAAGGAAATAACTGTGAACTGCACCCAGTAGTTTCAGAGGAGAAGATTGACGTTGATGGACAGAAAGAATGGCAGAAAATTTCCCCACTTCACTCTACATGTACAAACTTTGGTGACATATTCAGATATAGCGTCTTTTTAAATTTGCACAATACTTGTATCTTTGATATTGTTGAACTCATCAATGTTGAATGTGATAACAAGGAAGTCTTTTCTAAAAAAAAAAAGAATTTGTATACTGTCACAACACTGCAACCAGGGGCGGATCCAGGATTTTTTAAGCCGGAGGAGGGAGGGGGGTGGGGGCTCAAATGTGCTAAAGTAAGTGGCTCCAGTCCCATAAAGTAAGGGGCTCCAGTTCCCAAAAGCTCCATAGCCACAGACCCCTCCTGGATCCGCCACTGGCTACACATGTGGGCTGTGTGACGTAAAGTGTTTACACATTGGCCCTTGTCGCCACCGTTCGCTTATAGTATACTGGTCTGTAAGAACAGAGCCTTTCTTATAATATAATATAGATTTCCTCTCGGTCTAAGACCTGTATATAAAAAAGTCACTGTATTCACCTTGCTTTCTGGTCTTCTGGAATGGAGAGTTGAGGTACAGGAGTAGCCATATTGGACTGTCAGGTGACAGATAATATCCTGTAAATATTCCAAAGAAATTGATTAGAAAATCTATCCAGAAACATTTTACCAAGAAAAATAATCCAGAAATAGTTCAAATTGTATTAATCATGTCAGTTGGGAAAGATTTTATGTGATATTTTTTTGTTAAATAATGCTAACAACTAGTTCATTGTGTATTATTTACAATGAATTACTGAAAAAGGAACATTATTGTAAATTATGACGAGCTTGTATCCATATAAAAATATTCAATGTATCTGAAATATCAAGGCCAAATAAACTTATCTTAACTTTTTTGAAACAATAAATTTTCTAGTATGGATTTTAATTCTCTCACAAGAGGACAAGGGGCTGATCACGGAGGCCCAATCAACTGAAAAAAATTACAAGAAATATCTCTCTTAAAAATGAAACCGTTATGTGCTTTGGACATGGGATAACATATTTTAAATGAAATAGACGGTTAAGTACGTTATACTTGGTGCAACTGCATTTTGGCACAAATATGTTTTGGCATAAATGGGTATTTTGGCACAAATGCATTTTTGCTATGTTCTTTTTAATACAAAGGAAATAAAAAATCAAGCTGTGGACTGATCAGCGAAATAAAGAGGAATATTCAAACAGATTTGATTTTGTACTGTCAGCATCTAAGTCAGAAAATTGATCACAGTTTTTGACCAGATGTTGGTCAATTCTAACTGGATGATAATGGTGGGTGAGATGAGTATTTATGGGAATTCCGAACTTTGAATGGATATTGGGCACTAATGAGCGTGTTATATTGCCGATATTATGGCGAATATCATTCATTTAAAAGCTCAATATTTAGTTCCAAACTTAATAATCCGAAAATCTTGTAAGTTTATGAAACTCAATGAAATACTACACAATTGACAATTCTATCTGAGGAAATTAGACATAAAATAAATAAAAGAAAACAGTTATTGCCACAGATCTTTGAGCCACCGCATGTGAATAAATAATAACACTCAAGTGTTTTGTTTGATATGCGCTTTTCTAGTACGCGCGCACAATACAGCAAGAGCAGCCATGTCACACTAGAACTGCACTACTCACAACTAGCGGCAACATATCTGCCTTTGACACCAATGACGATTGCAAATCTAACCTCATTTCTTACCCAAAGAGGTGGGTTTATATTTCTATTCACAGTTTTGTCGCCTACCTGTGATGAACGGAGGGTAAAACAGCTGATGGTTCAGGGGGTGTGCTTCCTGATGCTAGTGCTGAGCTGGAACTGGGTCATGTCGATATCACTCACACAGATCTGATGATGACAAGAATTTGCATTTCTCAACAGAGGTCACCACTAGCTTTATTCGCGCAGAGACCTGCAGAATGAAGTGAGGACATATATATGGGATAAATAGTATTGCTCCAAGATTAATTTTAATTTAATTTTAACTTTTTGTTTATTTTCAAATTTCAAATCTGTTCATATCTGCTATGTTTGATCATGGACTAAATTTCTATTTAGTCCATGATTTGATTTTGATCTTCAATTTGCGATGACCATATACGTATATATTATGCTCATCAATTGATCAATATGATATTTTGGAACTCTAATTGACTGAGTAAGAACTTTAAGCAAAATAAACAGAAATATATAAATATACCGTGTGTAATATCTGTGATCTTTATATGATGAGATTCTGCTAAGTGTATCTTAGAGAAGCCGGCCCCGGTCACTCTGTATCGGCTAAAAACTCACGAAATCTCTTTGGAGAAGGTTATTTGACCCGAAAAGCATTAAATAACCATTGGGACCCTCGGTAGCCGTTAATTTTCTTCCAGTAACTTGATAATCTAGTCACCTAAATCTAGGGGCCGACTTCTCTTGGGGGCCGACTTCACTTAGGAGCCCACTTTACTTATTACCTATGATATCGATCTCTTTGTCTTTATTTTATCCAGCTTACAATATTGATGAAATATACCTGCCGACGAAAAAAATAATTGATTAATTTGACAGTTATGAACACTGTGTTGGGAGGGAGAGGCCTAGCTGTATATTTTACTCATTTAATTATAAAGAAATTTAAGGATCCCATCATCAAACTTTAAAAAAATATTATATAAATATCTGAGCCCTGGGATAATAATTTCTGATCTGAGCTTTGCTCTAATTATATATATATATATATTAGGGCGTTCGGAAATTTGACTTTTTCTAGCTAGAGCTAAGCACATCTTATGTTTGCATTATATCATGGAGTAATTTCCTTTCTCTATGATTATATATACCAGATCATTGAACCAGATCAATGTTTCAAACACTGAAGTTTGAACATGCACTAATGAGTCATGAGTCATTAGTGCATTGTAATTTGTTTCACATAATCCATCTTCAAACTTAAGTTTTCAATTCTAAAGTGGAAGGTCTCAGATTATATTTATATTGAGAAGCTGCTTCGCAGTAGGAGCCAAATATCTCTGGATTTATGCGATTGCGTTGTTTTGGTGCGCAGCGCAAAGTACAGCAAGCCACCGAAGTGGCTCTCGACCGTTTTGACCAGAAACAAACTTTCCGGTGTCCTTGACCTGCCTAGCAAAACAAAATGGCGGCCTCCATGAAACTCGCCGGTCGTTTGTGGAAACGTGGAATTTTCTCAAAATTATCGCCACATGCACATCCAGCAGTCGGCTTGTGTCAGTATGCGACACAGGCGAAAGCTCAGGAAGACAATGAAGTGGAATACCCGGCCGTGAAACCCAAGTACCCTCCAGGAAAATGGGGTGACATCATGCCACACTACTGCTGGCACCTGTACAACAAGGGCCTCGAGTTGAACCAGATCCCCAAGCTAAAGGACAGAATGGAGGCCATAGCCGCCCAGCCTAAACATATGTATGAAGTAAATTGCCTAGACGTGAAGCCAGCCCTACTAGCCTACAAACAGTATATCACAAAAACACACATTGTCAGTGAGAATAGTTTGCCAGACATTTATGAGGCAGAGTGTCATGCAGAGGTGGAACAATTCCTGCCCCAAATTACTGAAATTATTACTGATCTCATCTTGCAAGAACATGAATATCATTTTAAGTACAGCAACGAAAACATTCGGCTGTTTCAAACAAAATCAACAGAAAGCCGTGAATGCATGGCACAATCGTTACTGGCTCAAATCCTAAACTCCATCCAAACTTTTTTATTGCGAGAAAGAGGCTATCTTCAAAGATGTCAGATTGATGAAGATGTCCGGGTTGAAACATTTTGGAGGAAATTGTATGAAGATAATGTGAAGATTAAGGATATAGTTCAGCACTATGATAAGAGTGTCATGTTTCAGTTGAAACACAATGCAGCTTTTCAACTTCGAACTGAAGAGCCTCTTCCCCAGGTAATTTATTTTTAACTTGTGAAGAACAAACTTTTTTTCCTTGACTAGGCTATCTGCAGTCTAAATTGGTTTATCCCTTCGAAAAAGAATCCCTTCCGTCCAAATCCATTTCACTGTCATACAATTCAAGAGGACCTGATATCCTTACACTGCAAGAACATGCCCCATATGTTCATAATAATCTGACATCATAATAATGTCTATCAAAAATCAATAATTTGATAACGTAAAATATTTTTATTTCATTGCAGTTTGTTTCAGTCAATGACGAGGTGAGCACTGGAAACTACACAAAATACGAATACAATCCAAGACTATTTGGACAGACCCTCATAAGGCAAAAACCTACGTCTATATCAGGTGAGTGACAATCAGTATTTAACTTAAACGATGTTTCTGTATTGTGAAAGGTTACAAGAGCTGATTTAACTTTTAAATGGTGACCATGGAAAAAGATAGATCAGCTGGCATGAAATGATATAACAACATTTGCATTACAAGTGTACACCAGTGATTTTCGTAGCAATAACAAGTATAATGTTAACCAGTAACTTTGCAGAACTTTGCATTTTTCTGTAGAGGGACATTATGTGGGTAATTTGGTATTGCCAACTTTTAGGTTTGACAGTGAAGCAATCGGTGCAGCGGATGCCGTGTATGAATTAATTAATGACTATCATTCCTATTCATATTATTATTCATATTATTATTCATATTATTATTCATATTATTATTATTATTATTATTATTATTATTATTATTATTATTATTATTATTATTATTATTATTATTATTATCATCATTATCATTATTATTATTAGACATGATTATTATTGTTTTCAGATGTGTTCTTTGTACCAAATTTGAAATGTATATGTGTTGTATAGATCTGAAATATGAATTTTATTGGAACTGAAAGCTATTTTTAGAATATAGTGCATATTTGTGATAGATGAACAATAAGTGTTATTTTTCTCACCTCAGGTCACTGGGTGAATGATCCATGCGAGTTTGTTCACCTTGGAGTCCACGTTCCAGATCATAACTATGATAAGTTCATAGACAAGTATGGAGAGAATGTGGCTCACAATGAGTTCCTCAACTGTGCCCTGACGGCTTCGTTTGGATCCACAGTGGCACAGGCTCACAACCAAGGTGAGGATACTAGGGAGAAAATGTCATGTCATTGGCAATGGTGAAATGAGGCATTTACCCCTGAGGGAGGATTTTATTTTATTGGGGTACTGGAGGGTAACTTCCTTTTAGAAATCATGCTGTCTGTCCTGTGTCTTTGTTTGTGTGTGCATTTATGTGTGTTTGTTACCTCTTGTTTTGTTCATTTGTTTGTCTCTTCTAATGGAACTGTGATATTATTAAAGGGGGAGTTCCTAATAATCTAACCTTATTTTTTTTTAACATGTAATGAAATATATGGTAATAAGATATCATATCACACACATCCTACATTAATCTGGCCAACTGTTTATTTACAAAGTGGATCTTTGTTGTGGCAGCAGGCTGTCCTGGAAAGAAAGGTCGGGTTCGGGAGGGTAATAAAACTTCGGAGATTATACGTCACGGGTGTAACTCCTTATCCCGGGAAACTGGGTCTCACAATGGTGGGTGAAGCTGGCCCCTCAACATGTACTCAAAATAAGCTGTTCTCATTGTCAGGGGAATTGTGTGTCATAAATATTTGCGACAAAAGTAATTGACAAGGGATCAATGTTTTCAATTCCCCAAAAATTGTGGCAACAAAAGTTTGAAATACACAAAATATGCAGGTTTGAGACACAACCAGGGTAATCTATGAAGAGAATATTTTGTTCTTGAGTCAGAATATGGTAACAGTTGGGCCTGAAACAATGACTACCAGAGGTTCCCTAGGCTAAAATGAACTGTAATTCTTATTAGACCACATCACAAACCTAGTGATGATTAGATTAGCTGAACAGAGGTCATTTCACAATCCACAAAACAGAGGAAAGAAGTTCTAGACAAGTCTCCACTACTGATGCCATGATCAAGTGGCAGTGTCAGAAACACTAGCATACGAGGTCAGGGTGCTGAAATGAGAGGTGAATGTAGATACCTCAGTGATTCAATGTGTTGTCCCCAGGAAAACATTTACCAAAATATTGTCAAATTTAAAGAAAATGGTCCTTAATTTTAAAACCTCTTTTAACTATTATTTTATATGAACATGTTTGTGATATGCAAGTCTTTTCAAGATTTTAAACTTTGAGTATATACTTTGTGGTCCATACAAATGACTGAAAAATAAGATAAGTTAAATCGCATGGCCAAGGTTCGTGTTTTGTTTTCATAATTGTTAATTGGCACAGTGTGATATG
Source organism: Amphiduros pacificus (assembly GCA_949316495.1). Classification (NCBI taxonomy): domain Eukaryota; kingdom Metazoa; phylum Annelida; class Polychaeta; order Phyllodocida; family Hesionidae; genus Amphiduros; species Amphiduros pacificus. Next base: position 28,625,554 of record OX439010.1, on the reverse strand, counting down.
TTGTGTCATAACATACTATCTGCTATCATAACATATACTATTTTGATTTGTTGAAGATCATCCCCACTGTCAGACTCTTCTCAATCACAGTTTGCAGGCTACGAGTCTTGTTTGTTGTGGGGGGTCAAATTGCCATCCCTGAACTTTACCCTGCTCAATAAAGCTACCTGAAGGTGGCTCAGACCCACTTCTTTCATCCTCAGATGATCCACATAAACTTTGGACCTCTATTATGTCAGAAACACTTGTTGAACAATCACTATCTGTAAAATCTCCCTCCGACTCCATGATGCTGGGCTAGGGGTTTTCCCAAAATGTTACACTCTCTACGTCACCACCCCACGTGACAGGGGGTAATAAAATTCCGGACTGACTTCGGAGATATGTCATGATCCAAACTTTGAAGTGAAATTTGATCATCACAACGTTTACAAGATACACTTGAAATTTGTGAGTTGACTACTGGCAACCAAATGAATGATTTTATGACAAAAAAACACATGGTTTGGGGTACAACCCAATTATTAGGAACTCCCCCTTTAAGGTACTGGGTTTCTTTACCCCTTAGTGCCATGAATCAATGTTTACCCCTTAGTGCCAGTAATGAATGTTTACCCTTTAGTGCCAGTAATGAGTGTTTACCCTTTAGTGCAAGTTATGAATGTTTACCCCTTAGTGCCAGTAATGAATGTTTACCCCTTAGTGCCAGTAATGAGTGTTTACCCCTTATTGCCAAAAAATAATGTTTACCCCTTTGCATTATTTGTTAATGGCCTGCTGTGTAGTTTTGATAAATTTGTTTTTAGCGACAATGTGATAGCAGATATAAAAAAACCAATTATTATAACCCATCACAAAATTTATCTTCAGATTTTTTTTTGAAATTCAGGGACAATAGATATTGATAAATGTGAAAAGATGATCATGCTTGTAGATTATGTAGGACATTATTTTATAATTCATGCATTTGCTATTTGGATATACATAAAGAAACATGGCATAAAGATATGAGAAACATAGATTTCTTTTCTGGAAGATATTCAATTTAGTTTATGTTTTCAGGTTTCAATATGTATTGGGACATCACATACCCCTTCACCACACAGACGATTGTGACAGATGGAAGGATGTTCAGATTTGTGGCATATCAACTCAACACTCTCCACATGTGGCAAAATGACTCTGCCAACCCACTCCGCAACCTGCTCTGGACCACCGACAATCTCAGACTCTATGACACCCTAGAGAATGGACAAGTGAAGGGTCTTAATGAAGAAGTCATCAAAAACCTTATGCGATTTTTCTTATTAAAACCAAGGGACAGAGGAGTTGAGCTGAGACCTTATTTACCGGAAGAAAAATCACCTGTGAATAATAACCTTCTTATTAATCATATTGGAAATGAGCCACTTCCATTTGACAAACCAGGAAGATTTCAATATCCAAAAGATGCAGTATACTATTGATGAACTCTATTTTCTGATTTATATTTATATATATCAATAATTGATATTGCTAGATTCAGATTGCTGAATTTATTTGTATTTTTTGTCATTATGTTAAATAATAAACTTCAGTCTAGCAGCATATATTTAAGGATTGATATTTGTCAAGAAACAGCATGTATGTTATTATAAGTCAGGGGACTCTGGGACCATAGATTATTCCTAAAGAGAAAACAAATAAAATATGTCCCAAATCAGTGATTTCACATACCCAGTCCCTGTATTTAAAATTAGGATAATTATACTATAAAAGTATATTAAATATAATCTTTGTAAACATTAATTGTCCAGAAGATTTTTTTCTGAGGACTCTATTATTAAAGGGGTAGGTGCAGCAAGTGATGCAGTGAGAAGCAAGTGTTTTTAAGTCTATGACACAGGTTGGGCTTGAGTGAGGTCTATAACTGCATCTAAATTGAGTTGTGGAAGAGACTTCATTTACACATCTGACTTACAGGTCACAGGTCAAGTATCTTGCCCAAGGCTTGGTCTGAATCCCTGTCTGATGATGAACTATTCCTTTAAGACCTTTAATTTTCAAGACTTTGCTCTGTGATTTTTATTTTTATATACAACATTAGCTGTTTTAAATATGTTAGAGGAAGAACATACGCTTGCCTTAGATGTGGAGAAGAGCTTTATTAGATAAAGCGGGTGATACAAGCACAAAAATCACACTCAAACACACTTAATAACTACAATACATATTTTTGAACACCAATTCTTACAATACTACATTTGATGATTATTTACATGCATAACATGATAACTGTGATATGATCATGGCAAGCCCCTAATAACATTAGAGCAGTTCTCTCTAACCCTGGCTAAACAAGCTCTAACCTCCACATAATTTGGAATGGCATATCTCTTCATGCTTGGTTTCCATGGCTCAAACAGAATTTAATGATGAGAAAATCAATTTATTGGTTTATTAGAAACAAGTAAATATTTTCTCATTCAGAAATGAAAGGTATATTTATATTACAAAAAATTGAAATATGGGTATGATCCTTCAAAATCTAAGACCCGGGAGGATGGGAACTTTAAAAATGGGTTCAATCCACTCCTCTCTGCATGTCCAGAGGAAAATATATTTGCTAGTATGATAAAACCTTGCCAATTATTTTGATTGCTTTTGAATTTCACAAAGATGTTCGTCGTAATTTTTTGGCATTCCGTCAACTTTGATCTTCTCTTCTGAAACTACTTGATTTAGTTCTTCACTATTAGAAGATGAGATGTAGATTCTACCTATTATTCAAGTTGCTAAGATTTTTTACAATTTTTTATGATTTAAAATAATAGTAGGAAAATGTATTTTCAGGGGACCAATTCTATCTTTTTTCTATTCAGCTCAGATCTTTTTCATTTAAAAAAAACTAATAGATGTCACAAGGAGGCTGCCGTTCTGAATTAAATTACAAATATTAGCTAATGAGAATCAGGATAAGAAGTTGGGGTCAAATTTAATATGTAACATGCATTATGATTGGTGAAAATTATCATCTGCTCAAGTCTGATCTAAATGATCATTTATAAAGCAATTTCCAGAAATATTCACAAAAAAAATACAAAAAAGCAATCATCAGCATTGCTCTTAGGTCATTGGCCTATGTTACCACATTCTGAAGGATTTTATGTTTTCTTTGGTAGATCTGCTGACATATGCAATATATTATGTGTTAGGCCCTGAGGAGATTGTGATGCAATATTCAACCATCTCACAGCTGGTCTACAGCCATCTCATACCATTTTCCCAGTAAAACAATACATGTGAATTCATTCATTACTCATATCTTATCAACTTCTTAATCTCCGCAACTGTTCATTACTCCAGTGTTTTCCAAAGTCAGGTGTATTTGCTTATGAAAAAATCGTGTCCTATCAGGGTGGAATCATCTGTCAATCTTCAGTCATTTCCATAGGACTTAGATATTTTTCACAATTTTAATACACTGGCCAACAGTGAGTTGTCTTACACATGCATAGAGACCTGGAGCATCTGTGCCCGATATTAACAAATAAAATTGAACCTCAATGGGGACTTCAAGAGAAAAAAGATATTGGCTACATTAATTTTGACAAATTAGTTCTTCCCAACCCGCAAAGTTGGAAATACTAAAAATTTCATTTTTAAAACAGTTAAGAGGCATTTACAGGAAATGCTTACAATTTTACTTATGTAACTTTAAATATCCTCCTTACTATTTCTAAGCCTGTAAATGGTAAGGCACCACCTTCCCAGCATGATCTACTTTCCAGTAATAACCAGAAAATCCAGTTGCAGAACTCTGTGTTCTAATGGCAGACTAAGCCTTACAGTTCCATAGGCCCCCTGCCAGTCTCTCCGACCAATGATTAAATATAGTGGAGTTGTACAGATCTGGTTCCGGTAAAGTTGTACAGTTCCGGTGTGTACTTTTCAATGGGAAAAAAAAAACAACATGGAGACCGGCAATCGGAGATAGGAGATAGGGCCTTTGTGGTTATATCACCCTGATCTCTGAAATAATCTCCCCCATGAGATAAGGATGGGTGTCTCAGCTGATGTCTTTCTTAACAAGAAAGTCTTTTAAAAACATTGTATGCATTTTCCTTTTTGAAAATTTGTATCTTCTCATCATTTTGAAGTTGCTATAAATGTATACGTCATTCTGTAATGTCCTGCAATTAAACTGAACCATTATCGTAGGGCAGGGTGCAAGAGAAGGGCATGTGATCCAAGCGTCCAGGACCAGTTAATTTCACTGCACTCAACCAGAATTATTAAATTACATGTCTGATGGATAACTAAATGCATAAAACATCAACTTGAAACATACTTTGCCGGCCGCCATCTTTAATGAAGCCACATTCTCTCATGTAGCGAGCTTGGGATGGTGGTGTTCCGAACTGTGCACATCTCCTTTTTTCAGCAGTTTGCAAATCCGTTGGGAAAGCCTAGGTCACATAAGATTTTCAAACGCATGTACACAGAAATCTCTTATGTATGCGCACCAACCCTCGTCGTCTCTGATCACTATATACGCAATTTGTTATAATATAGTCTGTTTTTGCACATATGTATTATTGCTCTAAGAGTGCGAATAAAAAACACCTAAAGACACACCTATTCTAGACATGATTTGAACCTCATATACCAGCATTTTGTACTAACTAATTTTCTGTCTTTAATGAGTTAAATATAACATTATTTTGGCTGGAAAGACTGTTTTATCCCAACATATTAGCCAGAAATACAAAAAAGAAATAACAACAAAAACAAAAGGATAGCTGTGGATCATATTTTTTATTTAGGAATTGGATACATATTTAAACATTTATTTAGATCAGAAAAAATGTTACTGCAAGTGACTCATTTTACAATTGGCTCAGTTGGTAAGATTTCTGTCTCTGATGCTAAAGGTCTGGCTTCAAATCCCAGTTGGGAAATCAAAATGTGATTCAGTCATGCTGCATGTTCGAAAAAAGTGGATTTCTGCTCCTGAGTTGTTTCCATTCCAGCCAGTGCTCTATGCCTGGTTATTAAAGGCTTTGGTTTGTGTTGTCATGTCTATGTGATAATGTAAAAGAATGATCCACAGTCTTCAAAAAGTGTAGCACATTGAGTCACAGTGACAGGCTTCTATTTGGCCAGATATAGCCCGAATAGTGCTGAAAGGTTGTTAATACAAACAGATGAATAAATAATATAGCACAACAACAACAAAATATTGGGCCCTGCTCAGAATTTGAAAGTGACCAGTCCGATTGGGTGAGCTTGGATGGTGTCCTGCTCTGTTTGTCTTGTACGGATCTGGATAAACCTAATTAATACATACCCAAGGAAGTTCATGCTTTTAGTTTAATTACACATCCACTATTTCTTTCTGACCTAACATAACCTGTGCAATGTCAGGATCTAGGCCCTGTTCACAGTCAGACCAAGGTCCCAGATGGACACGAGGTGTACTGCACAGTCAGATACTTTCTAATGCCACTCTTCATTAATTGGCCTTTAATCCATCGCTTTTAAACCAATCTGGTCAATATTCAATGTCCAGGAGGTGTCCTCTCTTACTTATATGGTGTTTAATGCTTAGTATATTAGTGATTGGCCTTTACTGCTGATAACAATGTTAGTAATACGATTATAACAACTTTTACAGTTGCAACTACTACTGATTTCTTGCTACCACTGCAACCACTACTCTTACCACTATAATTATAACTCAATATCCTCTAATACAACCTAGCTACTGTACGTACTGCAACCACTACTCTTACCACTATAATTATAACTCAATATCCTCTAATACAACCTAGCTACTGTACGTACTGCCGGTTCTGTTTATTAATCAAAACAATTTCTACAAGTAAAAATACTTGCTCTGTCTGTCCTATTTGTATTATTTTATTTATATTACTGCCTATATTTATTACTAAAACTAGTGCAACATCTATAACAGTGCGACACCATCCATTGTCGATAGCGCCTGTTCTAAGTTTTATATAAATACTACTTATACAAATGCTGTTGTTCCGAATGATCCTGCTTTTTTATTCTGTAATTCTTTATAGTGCAACTATTTCTACTGCAGCTACAACTAATATTGCCACAAAAACAACAGCCATTAACTTTCACAAGTTTTATCCCTACTAAATCATTTTATCACCATTAAACATTGTTTTCTTTATCTACCTCTGTTTATATGACTTCTTCAACTTATTACTCTCAATTCGTATTGAAACTGTTCACATTTTTCTTGCCTTTTATCATGTGATGTATATTAATACTACTTTGTGAAATGAAATACGAATGTTTTTGCTAACTATCCTGTAATCAGAATGATATTTATAAATAACAAAATATGGAACTACTTTTCTGTAATATTTTAATAGCTTTCAACGAAATGCCCTATGATATCAATAAATCTGTTCGACAATGACTCAATTCCTTTTCTTGCTGCAGAACATTGCAATTAACTCAGATCTGAATCTGGACCCGGCAATGCCATACAGTATGAAGTTAGCAGAATGCTGAATCATGCTCAACATGGTGGTACTCATGCTTAATCCATACCTGTGCTCCAAGTTGTCACCATTGTCCTTATCAATCTCCCGTACAACGAACATGGAACAGTTCGGCACAGTACAGAGAATGAATATAGCAGAAGCGGTCACGAGGATCACTGTCAAATTCCTCTCAGCTTGAGACCTGACGGGAGAACTTATTTTATCAACATCTACATCTATGTCTTTGCGTTTCACTGCCCTGATATTACTTGTAACCTCAATTATTTTGCTTTCATTACTCATGCCTCGATCTTTACCACCAGCATTTTTTCTACCAACATCAGTATTCTTACTTCCATCGTCAACATTTTTGTATTCATGGTCAGCATTCTTTTTTCTTTCCACAGCGTTCTTGTTCCCATTTTCAACATTCTTGTTTCCATTGTCACCGTTTCCATTGTCAACATTCTTGTTTCCATTCACGTTTCCATTGTCACCGTTCTTGTTTCCATTGTCAACATTCTTTTTTCCATTGTCAACATTCTTGTTTCCATTGTCAACATTCTTGTTTCCATTGTCAACATTCTTGTTTCCATTGTCAACAGCATTCTTACCTTCTCCAGTTACACTTACTACAGTGGTAGATGTCGCTTTGGATGGGTTCAAACGATTCCCTGTCGCCATGATCTTTCTTTTCTCATGAGCTTGCCACAATCCGTATACAACCATTCCATTGGTGACGAATAGGATACATGAAGGAATCAGTGAATACAACACTAAGTACAAACAAAAGTAAATTATCTCCAGATGGGGAGGGAAATCACCATGACAACGATATGCTGACGACCTCTTTTCGCTACGTATATTTACAAAAAACTTAAGATATGGAGAAAAAAGAATTAAAGAACCAACAACCAAACAGGCAACAAATAATTTCGCCAATCTCATAGTAAACCAGTCTTTCACTTTGAATGGTCGAATCACACAAACTGCTCTTTCAAGAGAAATCAAAACAAGTGAAAATGCAGATATAACATCACAGGAATCCCAGGCCCAGGCGGTCATAGAACAAAACAATCTATACCTAAAAATATTGCCGCCTATCCTGAAGATCGGGACGAGGAAAAAGAAACATCTTGAGAGGGCGATTGTATCGGACACGGCCATAGATGCAAAGAGAACATTTGAGAAGGAACCTCTCATATTCTTTCTACAGAAAACAACCAATGAAAGTAGATTAAAAATGGTGCCAACAGCCCAAATAACCGGAATAATATATTCAGTAAATTCAAAAGCGGGGTCCTGTCCCTGTTTTCCCCCCTTTGCACCACGTCTTATTACCATAGTGACGGAATCCATCTCTGGTGATAATATAAATGATATTTCTGAAAAAATAAGAGTAATAATTATCCTTTTTCTGATTTGATGATCTATTCCCTTGTTTACGAACCACAGGTATCATATATATAGCATATATTGCAAGAAAGCTATGAACAAGAAATCTTTTTTTTAAAGAAGATTTTGCATACAGTTTCCTTTTTGAAAATGATATTTATATTTTCTCATCAAACTTGCCGTAAATCATAGATGTGGATACCATTTTGAACTTGCCGTAAATCATAGATATGGATACCTATAGTTGGATATTATTCACAAATACCTACAACTGCTTGAGGTATTGTTCACACAATACTATAATTTGATGTTGTTCATGGATAACTATTGCCAAAATTTGCAGTTTGCAGCATCTTAACTCCACTGTATACCTGTAGTTCTAATAGAACCATTTGAATCATTTTTGGCATTTGCTTTTTTCTTGAAGATTGGATAAAACCATTCACAGATAGATTATGAGAATCACATCTTCAGTGCTTGTGATTTCCTATCAGTAATGTTCACTGTTTCTTTTATCCAAAACTTACCTTCGGAGCAATGCAAATCAGCTGAGAGCTAGATTAAAAATGTGATTGAGAAGAGCATGCATGTGTGGCCATATATATATATATATATATATATATTGGATAGATATGCAATCTGTCCAATCGAAATAGCTGGAATATTATTGGTGGAGAGTTTAGCCTATCCGCTTGGCACTCCTCAATCTCATACACACACACACCTTCAGCAATGGCCTTTGAGCAAGGCACGTCTAGAAAGTCATCATTCACAGATAAAACCGTCTAGTCATCAATAATTGATATGACCCTTTAGTCATCACCAACAAATAAACCCTACTTGGCATCACTAATAGAAAAAACCTACTAGTCATCACTAATAGATATACCCATCTATGTATCACGTAAAGGTAAATCTAAAAGTTTAATCTAAGACAAGCCCCTCTTGACATCACCCATAGATAGTCCTCTCTTGACATCTCTCTTAGATAAGCCCCCTCTTGACATCGCCCATAGATAATCCCCTCTTGACATCGCCCATAGATAATCCCCTCTTGACATCGCCCATAGATAATCCTCTCTTGACATCGCCCATAGATAATCCCCTCTTGACATCGCCCATAGATAATCCCCTCTTGACATCGCCCATAGATAATCCTCTCTTGACATCACTCTTAGATAAATCCCCTCTTGGCATCGCCCATAGATAATCCCCTCTTGACATCACCCAGGGATAATCCCCTCTTGACATCACCCAAAGATAATCCCCTCTTGACATCACTCTTAGATAAGCCCCCTCTTGACATCACCCAAAGATAATCCCCTCTTGACATCACTCTTAGATATGCCCCATCTTGACATCACCCAGAGATAATCCCCTCTTGACATCACTCTTAGATAATCCCCTCTTGACATCACCCAGAGATAATCCCCTCTTGACATCACTCTTAGATAAGCCCCCTCTTGACATCACTCTTAGATAATCCCCTCTTGACATCGCCCATAGAGAAGGCCCTCTTGACATCAATCAGAGATAAACCGTAAAATCTCTTGTGTATTGAAAAAGGATGGAATGAAATCCCTCGGGCAGTCAGAAATGATGGCACAAAATCCTGTGAGCAGTGACAAAGTGACGAGTAGGACAAAATAGACAAAACTTCCTGGTGTCATATTGAGAAAGATAAAATATCTGGTGTTGTAATTTAGAATTTGGAATTGGTATGAAACAATTCAAAGGGGTTCTTCCAAATTAAATTAGGTGTTAGACAAACACAAATATTCTGCACATGATTGAAACAAAACATCAGAACAGTAATTGGTAATGAAAATTTGGTTAACTTTACGGGATACACAGAAATCCAACATGCTAGCTTTTATTACTTATAGAAATATTGTTATATACCAGAAATTATTTTGAAATAGGAATGATGGTACTTTCAAGAACTCTTTTATTTTGCAATGATATAACATCTGAAAATCACATATTGATATCTAAAATTTCCAAATAAAATAGTGATTTTTAAGTGAGTTATTTGAAGAAAAAGACCATGAAAACTTTTGCCAAAGGTTGTCTCATTCTTGATTTTCTACACCTGAATTATTTTGGGTTTAGAAATATATAATGTTCTGATGTGAAGAAGGGCCATGGGCTGTGGTGCAGTGAGAATGTAAGCTTATCAGCACAAGTTCCTCTGTGGTGATCCTAAGAATGTGGGTTCAATTCTTAGCTATGTTGACATTGAATTTATGATACAATTTCTATTGTGAGCTAAGGCCTGTGCCTGAAAGGTAAATTGCCTTATCCTTGTTCATCTATGAATGGTGGGTAATCATGTCAAAAACCTGCGATATGATAATTCAGTGCGGCAGCAGTATACCTGCTACAAATAAACCTCGACATGAAATATTGTTGAAGGTGATGCAAAACCGCAAACAGATCAAACCAACATTAACGGAAAGACAAAGATAAGTGATTCTTAATTTTTTTTTAAATTTCAATATTTCACCCAGCGCCCGCCTTGTTAGTAATCGTAATTATATGGCTATTTAATGCACCTTCATTAATCATTTTAATTGAGGAAATTCATAGTTAATAAGAGAAACCTGGGGTTCAGTCTGATTCATACAATGACATATCATTTAACAAACTGGCACAAATGAATAGGATGTGAAATAGTTGCATAAATTTATCATATTTGAATGATAAAGGATGGAAATGTTAACAAGTTCTGTCCACAATTAATAGAATATTTTGCCAGAGAATTCTTAGGTTGAAAGACAATCTCCCATTGTCTCACCTTTAGTTATGGGATCTTAATCAGGCAAAATGATCTAACATCAATACTCCTATTTAACTGAACATTAATTAATGCTATACCAGTGAACAATGCATCCTTTATGACAACATGCTTATTCCATGGTTATTAACTCATAACCCAGACCACATCATTAAAATAAATGAGCACATCTCTGATCCTCGCCCACAGCCTTAATCTATAACCAGATAAAATATCGAAATAAAAACAATATGGCACCTTTATAAGATTTGGGAAATATTTTCCTTCTTAATAACATGGGGTAACCTTCCTATTTCTCTGCTCAAGCCAGGAATAGACGCAGAAAATTTAAATTATTTTGTCTCATAACTCTCACTGTAGATGTGTGCATAGGAGTATGGAATGCATGATATACCAGGTGCACATTTGGACGGTTCCACTAAATTCTATCTGCAGGCCATTTAAGTTCTGTCCAGAAAATAAAATGCAAATATGCATGAAGTATGCACTTTAACTACATTAACTCACTGTCATCTGCACTCTTGTTAAAGGAGACTGTCAGATGTTTGAGACTGCTACAAAATCCTATTTTCGGTGCCCATTCATTCCACCTAAAATAACGTAAACAGTAAAATAAACAGTCAGATTATATTACAAATATCCCAATATCCTCCACTTTGATTTTTCCCTTTTTATTTATAAGTTGACATATACGCTCGTACTTGACACAAACCTGACGTGAGAAGTGAACTGCCTGTGTCTGCGTCACAATGCTCAAATCTAAGCTTCAGCACTTCCGCCATCTACCGTCCGGAGTAGACAACTTAAATATATATCACTAAATGTGTATCAAGTTGTACGTTTAACACAAAACATAAACTTAAAAAAGTTAACACATTCAGTATTCACAAGGATTTTGTAAAGTATATTCAAGACATACGTTCTCCTTTCAAGGAGGTGTTAGGTTGGCTTCAAAAAGAGTATTGAGCATTGTAAAATGATTAAATTGTGTATCTAACCAAGAAAGTTTTTTTTAAAGAATTTTTTTTTAAAGAAGTTTCCTTTTTGAAAATTATATTTATATTTTCTCATAATTTTAAAGTTGCCGTAAATCATAGACGTCATTGACTGGCACGTGCACGCTGCAAACCTGCTCGGAAAAGATCCCGAGAGTTCGAATCGAATGCATCTACACAAAGAACTGACGTATACAAATTAGTTCTCACCGTGTTATATTATAGTCTATATTATAACTTATTCTATGATCACTGTGTATTCTGTGCTGTGATTGGTCAATTCCTGGTCACGTGAGCTTCTCTAAATTCTTGTATTGACCAGATGCATTATATTGCACGTCAATATACTTTCCACTGCACTGATGACGTCACCAGTTTGCTCTGAGTGACCCGCAGACTGGAATTAAACCGACAATGGCAGTAATTAACACAGTGATCATAGAATAAAACAAATATGTACCTGGGTGTCGTGCAATATGACTTTTTATGGACCTTCGGAAAGTTATATTGCACTCGGCTGCGCCTCGTGCAATATAACTTTCCGAAGGTCCATAAAAAGTCATATTGCACTCCACCCAGGTCCATATTTGTATAATATATTACTGCTCTAAGAGCTCTATACAAAAAGGGATATGTTGAATTAAAAAGAGATATGTTGATTGGCTTCATTATGTTAAATATCTCAGAGAGAGGGCATTAAGCAACTTTGTAATGTCTGTGGGGCACATATGTGTGTTACAATATCTCATATCATAATAAAAATAGATTTGATACAGCATTGATACCAGACAGTTTATACAGGTTCTATATAGGATTATCTTCAATACATCAGCTGAGAGACTTGTCCTAATTTGTCTTAGCCCCTAAACTTTGGAAGAAATTTCCAGAATTTAGGGGTAATGACAATGAAGGCCTTGTTCCTGTTTTCATTCTGAGTTCTAGGAACCACAAGGTTCAATCTACCATTACACCGCAGAGTTCTGCTGTTGGATTTGATGATAATCGGATCCTTTGGGTAAGATTGCACCTTACCATTTAGAACCTTCGACGAAGTAATGGAAGGATGTTTAAATTGATCCTGGCATATGCTAGGAGCCAATGCAGCTCTATTATTTTCAATGTAATCAAGTCTTCTAATCATGCCTAATACATATGCTGCAGAGATCAGCAGATATTTATTAAATTTTTTTAATGTCAATCACAGTAAGACCAGCAAGAATTCCCATTTCCTAAAGAAAAGACGTTGCACTATGGTATGTCTTAAGGATCCATCTTCTCATCTGGATACTGTCTAATAGCAGAAATGTTTCTGATATGGTAGTGTCCCCTTTTACACATCTTTTGGATTTGTGCCTTCACGGTCATGTCAGTACCAACCATTTTCACTTGAATTGGGCCATAGCATGGCCGGGGCACAAATTAGCATTTCTGTCTTTCGATATAAAGTTTCACCTTATTTGTGATCGAGATGGTTTTCATGAATACATATTTATAGTGTCTATTTATAGTGTGCAGATTTATGAAGCAGTTACAGAAGTGGCTCTCATGGAACTAACTGCATAGAAGATTAAGAAAATCAGATGACAGATTATTGATATTATTCACAGATCGGGATTGGAATAATAATTGTGCATCTGGAATGAGTTTTGAAATATTTTCAAGAGGAGTTTGGGCCTGTCCCAGCGTTATGAGGTCTGGTGGATTGTGATGCAGTCATTGGTATCTTCAAATGCAGAAAAACACACGTGAGTTTGCAATAACAATCTGAAGGACGCACCACAGAGACAACGGTCATTTTACATAAAGAGATGGGCATTGAGTCACGGTTACAGTCTTGCTACATTATCATGGGATTTGAAAAACCAGAATGAGAAGGAATTGGGTTCCTCTTCTCTACATTACACCTATTACCTCCTGCTACTGACTTGATTATCTATAAATACTATTCAAGCCGTGTTAAAGGTCCAGTGTTAAAGGCCATGTTGTATCTTTGTTGTACATGTTGTAATCTATTTAAGTGATTGTCCTAAAAAAAGTATATGGTGTGTTGTATATCAATTATAATCCTGACAACATCAGGCATCAGAGATTAATCATAATATCAAAACATATCTTATCATTTTCTTATCAACAAAGATTTGGCAAATTACAAATATTATATTCATATCACCTATATTATATTATATATGGTATGAGAAGTGATCAGTCACATTCATGGTATTCAGATAGAAATATTGTTATATGGGGTGGCAAATATATTGACACAGCTTTTGGTCTATCTTTCTTACTAAATATTAAATGATCACCTCTTAACTGTAAATATTGATTGTGAATGCAAATTGACAAAACGTTTATCTTTATATGAATATCAAAATGTTAAGCCGTAAAGGACTGGAATCACGATACTATTTACAACCAAACAGGTACATTTAAGATTTGATTATATATGTCTCAGTGTGAACTGGTTGCCGTGAAGTAGTCAAGGCTGGCTGGATTGGGATCAATTAAACATAACAGCAGTACAGCCAGTTCAACATGATCAATGTAAACACGACTAGCAGGCTTAACACATACAGATACGGTGTTATATTATACTGGTCAGTGGCGATGTGTTGTTAAACGTGCTGGACACTTCTGTATATTCATACATACTGCTAGACACTGCTAGATACTGCTGGATAATTCATGATACTGCTGGAATAGACCAAACAGCATGAACAGTTAGACATGTTAGTAGTAGCTGTTGGTGAAGGTGGTGATAATGGCAGGAGATCACGCATTTACTGTGTGGGACTACGTGGTGTTTGGAGGCATGATGCTGATCTCCTGTGGTATCGGGGTATACCACGCAGCAAGGGGCTCAGGGCGGACCACCTCAGACTTTCTGACGGCAGACCGTAGCCTGTCCTGCCTCCCCGTGGGTCTGTCCGTCCTGGCCAGCTTCTTCTCCGCCTCCACCCTCCTGGGCACCCCTGCTGAGGTCTACCTCAGAGGAACCATGTACTGGATGGCAGTATTTGGGGCCGTCTGTGCACCTCTCTTTGGGGCCTTTGTGTTTGGCCCATTTTTCTACAACTTAAAAGTGGTGAGCGTGTTTGAGGTGAGTAAAACTATATTTTTGGTTTCCAAATATATATTTCAACATTATTGATTCTTGCCTGCCCCAAGTCAGAAATTCCTTTTGTTTTGACAGGAAGTTCCAGAACAGTGGCGCTTCTTGAGCTTCCTGAGATTTTAATATAGTCAAAAAAGTGGATTCATTCTGATATATTTATGCAGTGACTTCAAAAGATTGATCACAAATGAATGTTAGGAAATATTCGAATTGAAGTAAATATCCCACTTTGGTAAATTGGTTCCGGTTTACTTTCTTTTCATGTGCACCAGACCATGCAAACCTTTATTGAACTTGCAATTGACCCAATCAATAACAGGCCAGCCATGCAACACAGTCAAGCAGGATGTTTACCTATTTGTACCTCTTCCCCTGTGATAATAAATACCAGCAATATAGATCTGTAGAAATGCTGTTGACCTTTCTGGACCATCATTACCTTCTAAGATATGTTTCAGTATGACTAATACGTGCTTATTTATGTTATCAATACCTCCTGTATCCTGTAAACATCAGATCAAATAATTAATAATGAAAAATATCACATTATTTCAGTACCTAGAGAAGCGATACAATTCTCGGGCAGTACGACGATTTGGTGCTTTTATCTTTATCATCAGAACAGTGAGCATAGACATCTTTTGTTTTAATTAAAAAATATTATCTATCATCTGACGGACAGAGAATATCATATTAAACATGTCAGACAGAGAAAGTTGAAAATAATAAAAATATAGGCAAAAATAGAGTGTACTTTGTTTGATATATCTAATATATTTTGCTGCAGATAATAGGAATGGGTATAGTATTGTATGGACCGTCTATAGCATTAAGTGCAGGTAAGAATTATATTATATGGATCATCTTAATATATGATCACAGGTGCTATATATTATATAAAGGCTATTATATTATAAGGTGTAGTACTCACATAAAAAAAATAACATTACACGTATTTGGATCATTTATAGCAGTGGATGAAGGCAAAGTATCATATGTATCATATATGACACAAAATACAAGCAGAGCCTCATATTAACAGCTGTAACATTGTATACATGTGTCATTTCATTTATTTTATCGATATCATTAAATATGTTTGTCAGTGAAACATAATGCATGAAACATGCATACAATGTAAGAATATTATCACATGCCCACATCAGCATAGATTCTGCAGTGAGTGGGGAGAAAGTTTCTGTCATTCTTTTTGTTTGTCAAAATTTTCTCAAACTACTGGTTAAATTTCAAAGCAATTAGTAGGTAAGATGTTGCATTTTTAGGGGACCAATTCTATTTTCCATTAGGCTCCGACTTGTTCCCATTTTTATGATGTTAAAACTCTAGTAGCTATCATTTAAATGTTCAGGAGGCTGACACTTGAATAATATGACAAATGTCAGCCAATGAGAATCGAGATAACAATAACAGTTGGTGCCGAATTAAATATTTTAATTTATTGGCCAATATTATTGCCTGCTCTGGTAAAAGAATTAAATGATCAATATTGAAGAAATCAATTTGTAGGCATTTCCAGAAAACGTTCACAAACATTACAAAAAAGTAATCATCAGCACAGCTTTAAAGCTATTAGCCTATGTTTTTCGCATTATACAGCTGATTATAATTTCATACTTTTTGGTCATCTTTAGATGTAGAGCACATGCTTTTTTTCAGTGACCGATTTTCCACTTTGGGCTGGTATTGTAAGCATGGGTGCTGTATGCACGTTTTATACCACACTTGTAAGTATGCAACAATGATAAAGGTGGTAATATGTAGCATTACAAGTCAGCTTGTACACATTCTAAACAAACATGAAATTCTAAACTCCCATCACATACAATAAGACTCTAAAATGTCAATAGTATGTATTCTAAATGGCACAGGAAAAAAAATGAAAAAAAATATATATATAATACATATTCCATTAGGCTCCGACATGTTTCCATTGTTATGATGTTAAAAATATATGATAAGAGTAATCACAAGATCGGTGTACAAAATCAATATATATATATTGCTAACTACGCGTGGTTCTTCTTATGTTATAGGGTGGTATGAAAGCTGTGATATGGACTGATGTATTCCAGACCTGTATCATGCTGGCTGGCATGTTGGCCATCATTATTCAGGTATGGCGCTGTATTAACATACCTTGGTGAGGGAAAGTATTCTTAATAAAATTAGAAATAAAGCTGTATTCATCTATATGTTTCTTGAAAAGTAAGAATATTACAAGAAATAGGATATTTGGGAACAATTTATTTGTTTTTTTTTTATATTGAACAACATTGTTCATTGTTCACGGGGGCTGCAAATGTTTTTGCTTTACTCAAATATTTGAATAAATCCAGGGAAGTATTGAAGTTGGAGGCTTGACAGAGGTTTGGAGAATCGCCAAAGATGGAGATAGAATAGATTTTTTTAAGTGAGTAGTGTTCTTATATTTATGTCATTTATTCATATGTACATAAAATACAAGATATTAGTACATGATAGCTAATTTCTCTTTATTCGAATTCGATATGAACATTTTATTTATGTTTTGATGTGATTTATCATATATTTATTTTCATACTTCCCAATATTTTTTTATCACGCAATTGAAAGAACCGAGTCATACTTGTTTTGTTTGGACATATCAAATGATGACAGGACTTGGAGTGTCAGGTTTGTGTCTGCTACGTTGCCGGCGTCCCTGTTCTGTTCTTACACACAACTGCTCGGTCGTTTTATTTGTTTCAGATGAACATTACAATACTCAGTAAGAGCAGGGTATTGTATCCCGATGGATGGCTTCGATTCTGATAAACCTCAATATATCATAGTGCTTATTTGACCTTGAAAATATTATTTAAACCATATACAAAGTACATATTCAATATGACCAAAATATTATTATTGCAATATAATTTGATTCCAGTTTTGATGTGGATCCCAGGGTTCGCCATACATTCTGGTCTTTGGTGATTGGAAATTGTTTTGTATGGCTCATGCCTTATACTGTTGATCAACAAATGGTACAGAGGTTCTCCTCAGCGAAGAGTCTTAAACAGGCCAAAATGTAAGAGAGCACACCAACAGTACCTCACTCCAAAGGGGTTCGCATAATTTATAATCTATTAGATTCATCTAAAGATATCAATGTTAGACATCGGGGTTCGATTTTAAGATGGGATGCACAATTTTGTCAGACTGCATTATGATCTGATATTAGCTTGTTTCTCATTCCAATAAAATAATTAAATGCTATGATATTCATACTTCTCCACCTCCATTCATCCACAGGGACGTGTTCATAAAGGTACATTTGGAAATGAGAAAACCATTAACAATATTAATTCCCAAGACTGGCTGGTGACCAGATTAAGCCTCTTCAAATCTGGTGATTTATTTTATGTAATAAAACAATTCATGACCCCAATGTGATTATGCAAAACCCATAGTCACTCTTCAAAAAGAGTAGGGCAGTATGTCTCGATGGAAGGCGTCTTTTATACGTTATGCAGTTTAAAGTGTGATTAAGTGAACTCTGATACAACTCAAATCATGTTAAAATCATCACTACTTTGACAAGATCAGAGATTATCTTGTGACGCAGTAAATCTTATATTTCAGAGCTGTGCTGCTGAACATCCCTGGTATGTTTGTATTGATCACACTGTGTAGTTTTACTGGTGTAGTGATGTATGCCTACTATTCCACATGTGACCCTCTCTCAGCTGAATATATCACTGAACAGAACCAGGTGGCTTAACATTTATCATATTATTTCTTCTATTATAAACAAAACAGATAATTAAACACGATTAGAATACAGTATAGCTCCAATTACTAGGAAAGTAATATCCATCATAACATTTTTGCATCTGTTTACAATGTGATATTGTAAAAACAGCTGAATAGTCATATTGCAATGTAATAATAACCGTTAAAAGCTAGAATCCCTGCCGCCTGTTCGCCTGTGAGTCGGTTTAATATTTGTTTATTGGGTTGCAGTTGTTGCCTTGGTTTATGTTGGAGGTGCTACACTTTGCACCAGGTCTCCCAGGACTATTCACTGCTGCATTGTTCAGTGGGGCTCTCAGGTATATCTCTGATTCATTTCTCTTTTCACTCTTTATTTCTTCAACTTCTTGTCCGGAATAAAGACCATAATGGTCAAACAAACCTTACAAACCTTAATATACTCAATCATGAAAGCTAGAATAAAAGCAGTTTTTTTTTAATATTTAAAGTCATAAAACATATATATATATATTTACACACAACAGATTTATTACCTTAACGTTTTATGACTTAAAAAAAAAACCGATTAACATTAAGGTACACACAACAGATTTATTACCTTAATGTTTTATGACTTTAATGTTTAACTATTTAAATATTAAAAAAAACCCAGATTTTTGCGTTACACTTTTTTCATCAGCTTTTTGGGGCACTCACCACCCCATACGTTTTATTGTGTTAATATACATATAAATGTTTTATTTTCCTTTCTTATTGTTTAACTCCCCCAGTTCTGTGTCATCCATGTTGAATGCTTTAGTGGCAGTGACATGGGAAGATTTTCTCAAATGGGGATGGTCCAGCCCGGTCTCTGAAGGGAAGTCTACTTGCATGACAAAATGTCTAGGTAAGCATGTATATGAAGATATTTCTCTGATAAAACAACTCTCTCCCTGGCAATTTGAAAATGAATATTTAATGACAAATCTGCTTCAAACAAAACAAGGTTTAACTCATAATAATGATAAATAATACATTTTACAGCCCTGATACCAGACAATGTCTGTTCATAGCGCTTAAACATAAGAATATTTGCAGAAATTAAAATACATGCAGGTGCAGATAAATACTGCCTGAATTCTCTTGCTATTCCCAAACTTTATACTAATACTTGCCAATACTTTCAAACTTATACACAAAATAATAAGGGAGGTAGAATTTAGACAATACGGAACAGGTTTTTGGATTTACTTGTTGGGTCTTATTGTCCATTAAAATGGTGGGTATTAGACTAGTAGTTATATTAGATTGTCATAAGATGTTATGTATACATTATAGAGAAAAAAGTATAATTTGAATTTGGATTTGATACCAAATGTATCAAATATTTTTTTTATAGAAGCCAGATATTTTCACAATATTTGCTTTGGTTTACACACTTTTCAGTGGTGCTCTATGGAGGTATAGGAGTGGGCGTGGCCTGGCTTGTGGGAGGTCTGGGTGGAACTGTTTTACAAATGTCAATCACATTCAATGGTGCGATTGGAGCGCCACTCGTGGGCATTTTCCTCCTTGCAGCTTTCTTTCCATGTGCAAACGCTGTGGTAAGTTGTTTAGTCAGAAATGTTTCTCATTTTCACTATTTCTAACGTCATATCCTCCAAATGAGAAGTGCCCATGGTTCTATTCCACACATCAAAAAACAAATTTTGGAGAAAGTAAATTACCATGATTGACACCCTTTATCTGAACAGGGGGTTGTAAATCCAGTAAACCATGTAGCCTTACAAATTACAGGCAAATACAAATGTGGATATACATTACTTGAAAGTAAAATAAACTTGACCTCTGACAGAAACAATTGGGGACCACTCCTGAATGAATAATCGTCCATAAATAAAGTGCAAGAATATGCAGATGCGAACTATGTGAAATGTGTTACCAGGCGATAAGCTATAAAGGAATGAATTGTTGATTGCAGGGAACTGTGGTTGGAGGGGTAGTAGGGTTCGCCCTACCCATGTGGATAAGTATTGGTGCTTACATCAGCAAGCCTGACGTCATGGATGACCTGCCACTTTCTGTGTCACAATGCCCCACTCCTAACTTCACTACTACCGCCACCTACTGGCAGGATTACACAACTCAAATATATTCAGAAACAACTGCAGCTCAGCAGGTTCACATGTATGTATATGCAACTTCTATAATTATTGGAAAAAATAAAGCTTCAAACACAAAGAACTCTAAAAAGTGTAGTTTAAGTTCAAAAACACTTTAAATTCAATACATATATTTATTCTTTAAATGTACCTCTTCATTTATTCTTTAAAAATACCTCTTCATCACCTCTTTTATATACTAAGGTATATATATATATATATATATATATATATATATATATATATATATATATATATATATATATATATATATATATATATATATATATATATCAGTGTAATATATATATATACCTTAGTATACAAAATATTAAAACCGAATCATATTTGTAGCAGAGATGGCATTTATCCTGTGTTTTATAGAGTATGTCTTATATATTTAACAGAAATGGCATTGAGCAGCTTTATACTGTTTCTTATTTGTGGATGAGCGCCATTGGAACTGTCACCACTGTTATTATAGGGAGCATTGTGAGTCTATGCTCAGGTAGGTCCACTTCAGTCATCTGAAACAAATCTATTCCTCAACATTAGCCTCTTTAAACACACTTAACTCAATATCAATTATCTGACTACCAAAATCAATTTTACATTGTGATATTCACATTGTAATTAATGCAGACACCAGGGGGGTATTCATCCTTGTCTCTGCTCTTGGGGCCATTCGGGCCTCCACTATGGAAAGAAGTAAGACCTACGTCGGTAAAATAAGCGTGAAGTAGGTGAAGTAAGCGTGATGTTGGTGATGTAAGCGTGACGTAGGTAAGGTTTGCCTGCTGAAGACCTTGAGGAATACCTGTCTGAAATCCACAAAAGAACATCTGCTCTGAGAATTATGATTTTTTATGACCACCAAGTACTGCCAGTACTGGACAGGAAGTCTGCTGTGTGACCTTGACCTTTGAACTGTCAGGGGGCTCTGTAAGTCACAGGAGGTGTTGTTTACCAATTGTCACAATTGGAGCAACATATTTTAGGCCATTTTTTTTCACTATTTTGAGAATGAATTAGAAGATAACACTTATCAAGATGAAATCATTCTTGGCTTTCTTTTGGTGGTAAAATTAATAAAAGTAGATGAATATTTATGTTATGAGTACAAACATCCAAGAAGATTTTGCAGAAATTGCCAATTTAGTTTTATATGTTCTGATGTGTATATCACTTAAATAGAACCCATTTCATCTTTGTCTTCTATATAAAGTCATCATTCTTAATATTTTCTACGTTTGCCAAAAATAATTCAATTCTATATGTTCTAATGTGCATTTCTCTCAAAAAGAACCCCATAATGAAGATTTCATATTTAGTTTCAATACAAAATCATTATTCTTTATATTATATATGTTTTCAAAAAAAAGTAAAAAAAAAATCAATTCTAAACAGCCCAGCCTTTAAGTGGGAATCCATGCAGCCCTATGATGTCTTCCCATTCAGTGGTATGAAAAAACCCAAATTTCATCAAAGAGGGGCAAATCATAAATTTCACTGATACCAATTATCAGCATTCACAGTTTTGCCATTCAAAGTCCTTGTGATTTAAGGCCAAACCAGTGACTTTGAGTCATGTTTTCACATGCATAACATATTTTTTTAAATAAATAGTTTACTTTTCCCATAAATGATATATCTTTCACAACCATAAGATATTTGTCACAACCATGACAGTTATTAATATTTCATTGATTCATATAATATTAATATAATCTTATGTTGTTAACACTGAAGTATACTCCTGGGAATTAATTGTACAAAACATCTCCACCCTGTTTTCCAAGCTGGACAGGTGCCCAACTGGTAACTCATTAGGTGTTTCCATGAGATCACAGACCAGCCAGCTAAACATAGCTTGTTGACTAGCTTGTTAAGTGTTCAATTGCTGCTGTAGGTTTCAGCAGACAACTCATCAACTTTCAAATGCCACAGAAAGTTGTTAACAGGGAATATTTTGGGTAATACTACATAAAGGCACTGTTTAAGGTATAAACATTCATGTTATGTAAAGAAAATGTGTCTGAAAGTCTGGTTTCATGAATGCTTTAAAACTAAATATTATGTTTTATGCTGAAATCCCTTATTGTCTAGATGGTTATTAATCCAGATGGTTGTATTTCTTCTGATATTCACCCTTCTCCGCTCTGATACCCCATACTATCTATTTCAGGTTGTTGTAATCCTACTGATATCCACCCTTCTCTGCTCTGATACCCCATACTTTCTATTCAGGTGGCTGTATATTCACCCTTCTCAGCTGATACCCCATACTTTCTATTTCAGGTGGTTGTAATTCTACTGATGTTCACCCTTCTCTGCTGATACCCCATACTTTCTATTTCAGGTGGTTGTAATTCTACTGATGTTCACCCTTCTCTGCTGATACCCCATACTTTCTATTTCAGGCGGTTGTAGTTCTACTGATGTTCACCCTTCTCTGCTGATATCCTATGTGGATACATGTTGGTGCTGTCTTCCATTATCCTGTCGTGAATGTCTCAGATGTGAAACCAAATCCAAACATATGCAGGATAAAAAGGTAGGATAATTCACAAATCATGTTTATAATATCATGTTTTATAATATCAGTGCTTCTGGTACACTAATTATCGATAATCTGTACAGATAGATAAAAATCACTAAATGGTGATTAAGATTTATATGTTGATATATTTCTTGGAAACATATTCTTAATGCTGTATATTATTAAAAGGTATATGTTAATAAAAGGGAAAATATAAAAATAAATTAAAGCAATGAAATGCATCTATAGATATATCTTTTCAGGAAGTTTTGTATGAAACACAGAACGAGGGGAATGACCACATCAAGATGGAAGACACACTTCAAGGACAAAGTAATGCAGGATTCCAAAACGATAGTAACATATTTACAGTGGACATAAGTGAAAATACACATGTGAACAGCCATGCAGATAGTCATATCAAGCATAAGAGTCAAGATCTAGACTATCTTATTCAAGATTTCTTCAGGCCTAGTATCGCGCCTGTTGATCTCAAGGAATATTTTCGTACATTTGAATATGACAATTCTCATGTGTACCTCCGGACTCGGGAATATGGAAATAGTTTTAAAACTTTTATTCCCAATAGGACTGTAAATAATAATAACAATAACGGTGATGTAGAATTTCATCAGAAAGATGAAAATATTGAAGAACTTACAAAATTATAGCACAAGTTACTTTCTTTCTTCAAACATATGGTTAACCTAAACCGAGATTAGAATATATTGTTGTTTGTTGTTTGGAAATAATGAACCCCTGCATCAGTTCAAAAGCAAGCTGAACTGCCTGGTCTGACCAAACGTGGTTGGTTGTGATAAATATTAACAATTGAAGCTTTAATAAAAGAAAGAATATATTTATGACAAGCTATTTGCATTTTCAAGATTATATACTGTATTAAGTGCGGGAAATAATATGAGAAATGTAGACTAAGTAGGCATTATGTTTAATGCGAGTTAGATGGGATGGAGATACAGATTTGCATGTTATAATGTTTATGGCTGACTGTTTTCACCCAGGTCATATGAGGTCATTACCCTATACCTCTCACTGTGAATGTGGGCCACTGTCCTCCTAGGTCGATACATATATTTTTTGTAGATTTTTGAAGGCGAGGCATTTACTATGGTTCTCAATGGGACATTGTAATAGTGGTCCAAGGCCATTACAGGAATGCCATGGTGATATTTTATAGGATATTGAAGTCATTGTCCACGGGATCATCATTCTTATTCATCATACTGAATATTACCATTATATAAAAAGAAGAATATTAGAATCAAGAATATTAATACTGACCTTGTTTCAACGCCTTGAAAATTGAATGGTTCATATGGCCCAACTCTGCAAATCAATGGTTTCAATATTACAGTGCCACCTGGTGTATCTTTTTATAACGTAAAAACAAGGGTTAAAAACATTAATTATTTCCCCTATGTAAATTTCTGCACCATTTTAAAGTGGATGAGTCTTCTGCTAAACTCCAAATCATCCATTGGACACTTTGTCCACAAACCTTTTTTTTGCTTCAGGCCTAACCCCCTGACAGACCACAATAGAGGTCACATTTTTTCCATGTAGCCACCTGGTGGTCACAAGAGTACAACCAGTACTTGGCACTTTCAGCATAACACAATAACAATAACGTCCATTCCACCATGGTTGGTGTATTTTGGTTAATTTTAGTGAGATAGCTTGCTTGTATCACAGTTTTATGGCCACATATCACTTAAGCATACACCAAACCTCTGTAAAATTGCCTGTGGCCTCTGTAATTTTATGAATGTTTTAATTATTTCAGTGATTGCATTTTACATTCATCTTGTAATTTTTTACTTAATGAATTAGATGTTATACATCACACTGTCCACCAGAGGCACACGCAAACTATTACCTCTGGCCAACCCAAATTAGTATTCCTCCGGTACTACTTTCACTGGCCATGTGCTTCAGAACTGTCAGTCTGGACTTATGTGAAAAACATGATAACATGCTTTAATGTTGAATGCAAAGTTGCCCTGAGTTGTATTACAGCCATCTTTGTTGTTGTTCCGCCTGATTACTACCCCAGAAAATGGCTACTCCACTGGAGGAAATAGTTCCGTATTTCATTTCTCTTAAATTCTATTTATATTTGAAATAAACTTTATATAAAGAGTCAAATATATAATATTTTATCAATCTGAATACATCTAAAGAAAAAAAATTAAGAAAGATAGTCAGTTACATGAAGTTAGGTGGATGTGCTGAGCCAGCACCAAAAGGCACCTTGTACAGAGGTGATAGGTTCACCACGTCGCCCTCTGGTGGAGTTTGGTTATACATAAGAGTAATAATAAGTTATATTGCTCTCAGATTAGATGCAGTCAAGAGACCACTGCTGTAAACGAGAACAGTGAACAAAATATGACCCAAATTCACTATTATCTTTATTGTACTTTTATTGTACATCATTTCATACATAATGAATATCAAGATGGTCATTTTTCCATTTTATTTACTCTTAATTGCGTTATAATTCCATGAAATCATTAAGTCACCGTCACCATGACTGTCCTGTTACCAAATAGTTGCATTTAACGTTTATCTTGTAAATTGATATTCTGCAGATATTCACAAATGTGATAAATCCTTCACACATTTATTATCCACAACCGTCAAGAACTATTCACAAAATTATGTACAAATTTCTAAAAACTGTCAAAACAGGTAGATTAAGCAAATCCGGTATTCCTCTAATGCTGAGAAAAAAAACAAAGGTACAATTATTGTAAATTTAGGTTAATTTAGCTCATCATGTTCTTTGGCTGGTCAAGGCTTGTGTGTTTGACACGTTTGACAAGCCTTGGTGTATTTGAATAAAAAGTAAACCGGAACCAGTTCATCGGTGGTAAAAATCTCGCACCAATCTGATGACTTTTTACCCATCTCAGACATTCAATTGTTTTGAACGTTATCTATTACATCTTATATCATAAATGTATGGATCAGCATAGTCGTAAAGTTAAATGAGTAATAGTATATGAACAGGAGGAGATGTAAGACCCTGTGAGCGCAATCTGCTAATTCATGCCGAGGAAAAACGGTTTTTGAGGACATTTCATTGGTTGAAGCAATGGCCTTGACATTGAACTGCAACAAATGTTATGACAGTTTGTTGTTTACAACAATTGTCCGCACTGTTTTATATACAATACAGAATGGAGTTAGATACATCAAATGGCAAGGTGGCAGTTAAGTTTATCATTTGTTACTTTTCTGTTCTCACTCCAGCAAAAGCAAAAAAATAAAAAAATGAAAAATAATAATAATATAAAATAAAAGTCCTGTACGATTGTTGAGGTTTATGGAGAAGAGAGATTGGATTCCCATGCAGAGGCTCAATGTTATATTCTTCTACATCATATAATCAAATAGTCAAACAATATCTCCTTCCTATAATAAGGCTGTAGAATTACTTGAAATTCATTCCAAGAATTAGATAATCTGCAATTGTTTCTGTAAAAATGTGCATCTTAAGAATTTGACCACCAGATGGAAGCACCGTTGTATTGCTGTCGTCATAGGCTTTTGACAGTCGTTTTCTGGGATCAATCTGATTGGGTAATATACGTGTCTAACAATCTTTCTTCCAGAACAACTTTTCTATTTCACTTCATCCTTCTTCTTTTGAATATAATGTAAAGATCCACTTGTTTTTGTCAGGGCAACTCGTCTTGTTATAATATAAACTATATATAATGTCAACATTGTCCTTCACCAAATGAACAAATATTTTGATAAGTGACAAAATGAGCAGGGTCAAGCTGGATTGTTATGTAAACTAGAAGTAGATGTTGAAACGGTAATACATATTAACTTTTACTGAAATATTCAAACAAACATGACATGTTGGTATAGTGATGTCTGGCTTTATGAATATTCATGAGTACACAAGAAGACACTTTTTGACAGCAGATTTATAAGTCACAGTTCAACTATGAATTTGATCACAAATTCTTAAGACCATGATGGAGTACTGCGAATTTCAACTCCCGGTAGTTACTATTTTGAGATCTTTTGTTAGTGGCTTAAACACCAGCAAAGCCAGCGTGGCAGCTGAAGCGGACAGGAAGAAGAGCCAAAACAGGAACCTGTCAAATACCACGGCAATGTCCTCCCATTCCTTGTTAATACTATTCATTATCTCCTCTCTGTCATGTTTCTCTATGATAAATCTCAAATGCCTAATGACATCATCTTCAGTTTTCTTCATTTTACAAGAAAGGCGTTCACCTTTTCTCCTGTCCTTTTGGAGGAGGTATTCGCCATTTTCAAGAGCAGTCAGCGTAACGTTTCTCAGAGAATTTATGCGAAAACCCTGATTGTATGACCCCATTCCAGGTCTGAGGCACTGAGTCTCTGGCCCATTTTCCGTATGCTGAATTGTGGATGCTTTCAAGTAAGGACTGGGTGTCACACAAATAAGTCGAGCAAGACACATGCTCATTTTTCTCAGCCACAAGGGGGCGCGACGGTTAAGAGAGCCTCGATGATGCACATGAAGAACGAACACAGCAAAGATGACCGACAATGACGTCATTGCCATGGTAACCGTCAAATATATTCCTGAAATGAATAAAAAATATCAATTTAAATATTATTCATATGTATTCAAATTCAGAGATTAATTATTCGTCAGAGAGGAAATTCTCAAAAATAGATTCAACTTTCAAATGTGCCCCTGAGTGCATCTATTTGTACGACTTAGAAGCCTTAAATTCCTCTTTGATTTCAAAAAGTGAGAGCTCCATTTTAATTAGCATAAAGTAACATTAAAAGAGAATATAATTAGGTGTACACGGGGTTATATGAATGCACACATTAGTTAGCACGATAGAAAATTGGTTTGTTTTATTAACTTCTTGTTGAGGCTTGGAGGTTGGAAGAAGATATTCAAGTCAGTACCCTACAACTCTCTTTGTAAAATTCATAATATATCACTGCTTACAAGGTGCATTTAACCCTTTACTGAGAATATCTTTTTCATTTTTTATTTTTCCAAGTTTTAATGAAAGTTCCAATCGTCATCTGAAGATATCTTCTATCACAAAGATTGTCTGTTTTAGGACAATGGGACATGCCCATGAAATGATGGAATGTAAAGAAACCTAACCGCTCTTTGACAAGAGTAGAACATTGAGTCCCAGTGGCAGACTTCTATCTTTCCTGATATAGCCAAGTTGGGGTAGGGCCGATCGTTACACATTACAACTCATATTTATCAATTTATAAGATACCATTTCCAAAAGGAGGAATTTTCTTGAACTTATTGGGCCTTGATGCAGGGTATCATTGGCAGCGCCGATTCCCACTGTGGACGATTCAGAAA
Source organism: Amphiduros pacificus (assembly GCA_949316495.1). Classification (NCBI taxonomy): domain Eukaryota; kingdom Metazoa; phylum Annelida; class Polychaeta; order Phyllodocida; family Hesionidae; genus Amphiduros; species Amphiduros pacificus. The sequence continues at coordinate 28,596,942 of OX439010.1, read as the reverse complement.
TCCACTTAAATGTCACTTCCATCTAAAAACTGTGTATGAAAAGCAATTTTGTCTTACCTTCCTGAAGGTGCAAGTGTAAGACCCCTAGTTACTCTTCAAAAAGAGCAGGGTATTTTGTCCTGACGGTAGACATAGAGTATTGACATTTTTGGGCTGTGAAATTCCGTTTTACATATGCGTTTCAATTAAATCAAAATAAATCATTATCCAATTCATTGGTATATGAAGCTTTAAGACCTAGATGTAACTTATATTTTCAATGTCAATTTTAACTTTTGATTTTACACGTTTTCACTGAGCACAAAATTAGCCATGCTGTAGATTTGTTTGTTTGTTTGTTTGGGGTTTTACATCACTTTCAACAGTATTTCAGTCATTTCGTGATGAGACCTACTTGTATAGTGCTGCCTCACTGAATTGTCATGTCGCAGGTCCTTGACATGACAACTCACCTGGTCACAGATTTACAAGGACAACGGGTTAACCATTTAGGCACGGTCCTCAGCTCATGTAGGAAATTGTATCGAACCCACGACCTTTGGATCACCACAGAGGAACTGGTGCTAATAAGCTGGTGCTCTAACCAACTGCGCCACGGCCCGTGGCCCAGCCATGCTGTTGAGAAAGTTAAATCTTCACTTCTAAAACCTGTCAAAAACAGTTACCCCTCACCAAAAAAAACAAGAAAAAAAAACAAAAACATTTAATAAACATTAGATAAATCATACTCTATTCTTTGCATAGCACAAGCGGTCTATTCCACCCACCAGAGTGATGTAATTTCACTATGTCTTGAGGGTACTTTGCGCTCTCGGGGCAAATTAGCAAGCTCTGTGGGTTGCATTAAAATGCTCCAGCTTATCAGCACAATGATTTAAATGTTACATTCTCATGTTGGCAATCGATACCTCACTATTTGTACATGGTACTTCTACTTAATGAATGGAATCTTCTCTCGGGTCGGACACATAAGGAGGGCTCTTAACAGACCCGACTACTCACGCTCCAAGGAAATTAGCCAAATTAATATTTGTTCACATATATCGGAACCGCACATTGTATAACTGAACACATAGACACAACTCATAGAACTAATCGGATATTTTTCTTCAAATGACTTGATTAGGATGAAATGCGACTGGTGCATCCTTTACACAGAACATGAAAGGTTTTTCTAGGTTACTAATTAATTACAAGACCGTTTAGATGTTTCAATCAATGAATGTAGGAATACCTTTCTATTTTTAAGAAATTCATTTCATAATTACTATTTTTTCCTCATATCTCCACAATTCCTCTCTGTCACATATTATGATAAGTAAAATATACATTATCCACCGTGTTTATTATATCTGAATCTTCAAAACATAGATACAGTCCACTCATAATCCACCCAGGGGGCGTGAAGGAAAATGATTTAACATGACACTATTGTGTAAAACTATCATTAACCGGCAAGCCACGGGCCGAGGCGCAGTTGGTTAGAGTGCCAGCTTATTAGCACCAGTTCCTCTGTGGTGATCCAAAGGTCGTGGGTTCGATCCCCGGCCGTAGCGAGGTTGAATTCATGATTCAATTTCACACATGAGCTGAGGCCTGTGCGCGAAGGGTTTACCCATTGTCCTTGTAAATCTGTGACCGGGTAGGTTGTCATGTCAAGGACTTGCGAGATGACAATTCAGAGAGGCAGCACTATATCTGCTACAAGTAGGTCTCATCACGAAATGACCGAAATAATGTTGAAAGTGATGTAAAGCCCCAAACAAACAAACAAACAAATCATTAACCGGTGAGATAAGAAGATGCTGTATGATTGCTATATTTTATCTTCGGTGGGGGTGGGGGTAAGGGGTTTGGGCTGTTTGTGGTGGTGGTAAGAACAAGACACTCTTTAAGGATATTGAGATTTCATGCATTGTTTTGATTTCGTCTCTTATCAAACAAGGAACGGAGCAACCGATACTTTGTCAGGGTCAGTGCTGATTACTATGGTAACTCATTAGAAGAAATACTTTGCATCGTGATAACAGGTTGTCTGTAAGAAACAATCTGAGAGAAATATATAGCTAATGAGTTTGACAATTCTGACTTTTCTGCAGCTAAGATGGAACATTCACAAGTTGTTGCCTTTGCTTTTTGATTGTTTGTTAACAGCATACCACAGATCGGAAATATCTTGAAAGCTTTGTATATTTCTAGTTGCCTTGATAGCCGTTATTGGCCACGCCGATTCCATGTCCTGAACATAGTGAATATTTCATTTGGATGGTTCAGATGGATTTCTACTTTGAAAACAAACATAACAAATTAAGAAAAGACGTGTATTTCTTTTTCAATGTTCTAATAAGGGGTAAGAAATCAGGCGTTGCTGGCATATACATCATTTATTTGGACTTATGAGGGGTATCAACTCCGACCCACCTACAAGGGGTACGAACTCTCACTCACCTATGAGGGGTACGAACTCTGACGTGGCAGGCACATCATATATTTGGGCTCACCTATGAGGGTTACGAACTCTGACGTGGCAGGCATATCGTATATTTGGACTCACCTATGAGGGGTACGAACTCTGACGTGACAGGCATATCATATATTTGGACTCACCTATGAGGGGTACGAACTCTGACGTGGCAGGCATATCATATATTTGGACTCACCTATGAGGGGTACGAACTCAGACGTGACAGGCATATCATATATTTTGACCCACCTATGAGGGGTACGAACTCTGACGTGGCAGGCATACCATATATTTGGACTCACCTATGAGGGGTACGAACTCTGACGTGGCAGGCATATCATATATTTGGACTCACCTATGAGGGGTACGAACTCTGACGTGGCAGGCATACCATATATTTAGACTCACCTATGAGGGGTACGAACTCTGACGTGGCAGGCATACCATATATTTGGACTCACCTATGAGGGGTACGAACTCTGACGTGGCAGGCATATCATATATTTGGACTCACCTATGAGGGGTACGAACTCTGACGTGGCAGGCATATCGTATATTAGGACTCACCTATGAGGGGTACGAACTCTGACGTGGCAGGCATATCGTATATTAGGACTCACCTATGAGGGGTACGAACTCTGACGTGGCAGGCATATCGTATATTAGGACTCACCTATGAGGGGTACGAACTCTGACGTGGCAGGCATATCGTATATTTGGACTCACCTATGAGGGGTACGAACTCTGACGTGGCAGGCATATCGTATATTTGGACTCACCTATGAGGGGTACGAACTCTGACGTGGCAGGCATATCGTATATTAGGACTCACCTATGAGGGGTACGAACTCTGACGTGGCAGGCATATCGTATATTAGGACTCACCTATGAGGGGTACGAACTCTGACGTGGCAGGCATACTCTCAGCAATGAGCAGCATGAAGACAGAGAAGGCAAGCAGCACGGTCAGACCCAGAGTGACCTTTTCACCACTCTCGGCCGGCAAGAAGAACCCGGCGATGGTGAGTATAGAGAGTATCACGCACGGAATGATCACGTTGAAGGTGTAGTAAGTGGTCCTGCGCCGGATGTGGATAAAGAAGGTCACATCCGGGAAGGGTTCAGGGCAGCAGCTATAATAAATCACCCTCCTCATAGACTTGGCCTCTATCAACTCCCACTCGCCGTTGTCCACATAGTTAGACAGGTCTATGGTGCCTGAACTATTAGTGACATCCACCTGGAAGCCGTCATAGGCCCAGGATCCCATCTTAAGATGACACACCTGGTCATCAAAGGGAAAGTAGGTGATGTCCACTTTGCATGAGCTTCTGAATCTTACTATAGGGGGCCAGAAGACCCCTCCATCACTGGACACCATGGCCAGACTCTTCATGTACCCGGTCGTGTAGTCATCAACGCTGCAAAAATACAAGGTTTATGATAACATGCTGTTTTACAATATATATTATATATTATTGTACATAAACAGTGAAAAACACTGATTTGTCATATAACATTGCGATTTTCATAAATGTTTTCTTGTGGACCTTATTAAGGTACTTAGAAATATCTTCTAAGGGTACATTGCTTATTTAACCAAGGGACCATTAATCATCTAAGGGGGTGCTTGACAGGGAGGAAAATGAGAAAAGAATATTGCTTACTTTCTTCAGTAAAAACAATGATTAAATTGTTAATACCTCAACAACAAAATTAAATGCTCTCATCGGTTTGAAAACTTTGGTGTCTTCTTAAAAGATTCATTAATGACTATAAGATTTGAGCAGACCACCGAGCTAATTCATGGGTTGACTGACGATGTATCGTACCGATTTGTCTTCTCCTGCCCAGAACAATGAATAAATGTGTAATGGCAGTTTTTTCATACTGTGGCATCTCGATCCTTGAGAATAGCGTTTATATGAAACAGCTGTGTTTATGACAACTGTATACGGGACAGGAAATGTAGATAATTTCTCACCCGCTGTGGTCAACGTCATAGGTACATGTCATCAGTTTGTAAACTGTCAACCACGTGGATATGATAATTTAAAAACAGGTTATGGAACCTTTCACAACGTCAACATATACAACCTCAGCATATATACTTCAGTGCCATGAGAAGTTTATATTTTTTATCTGACAATGATCCAAATCACACATCATCAATATGTTCAATATAGTCTATACCTGATAAGCTGGGACGTGAGAGTCCAGTAGCAAGATGGAACGTATCTTTCAAGCATATAACCGAGAATCTCGTGTAATCTCGTGTTCTGGTGACCTGCCAGCTGTGTGAGGTCAGTAAGACACGCATGAATAGTGTTTATTCTGCACACTTTTCTGAGAGGCAGTCCTGTACATGGCTATTCCATACACTCTTCGGCACTGGAGGTTAAAAACAGTATATTTTGCGGTAAATGTTGATAAATATGAATTGTTTATGAGGTCTTTGGATGTTTTAATCCCACTTTGTTAGAAAATACCTCCGATGATACCTTCCCATTACACAAAGAATATGCAGAAAATAATTCAATATATGATTTTGACAATTTTATTCCAAACATAATATGCTATAATTGTAAAAACAATCTACTTTACAAGTGTCTTAATAGCATCATTTTCAATAGCACAGTATCATTTCTTTTTTCCTTTCAGCAACAAGGGCCATGTCATTCAACCAGTCTAAAAGCAGACTCTGGCGACAGTGGTATTTGAACACACCAGCTCCCGTCTACTTCAATAACCACCAGAACAGATCCCTTGTTGAACCCACTCTCCAAACTGGCCGTTTAAAACAATGACTAAAGGACTAACATCCAAATCAATCAGACGGGGTTAGAAGAAAAGTAAATATTCCCTTTTTTCTGTGAGAGCTCAGTTCCATTGTTTTTTATATAATGATTTATGCTTCATCCTTCATAAAGTTAATGTACGCACTGGAGAATCAGTGGTTAATTTCCTCTGCTCACTTTCAAATAGATGCAATTTAAATGTAAATGTAAATGTAAATATCTTGGATGTCAAACAGCGGTTCGACTTTCATTGAGTATTGATAAATGATCCACTCCCCCACCAGAGGGAGTGTCCAATGGCGATATCTACACCATATGAACTGCATAATTTCTGGGAGGAAAGGGTCAACCCTGCAGCTGAGTCAATGAAATCCTTTTTAGGTTATTTATATTTCTTTCATAAATTATTGCAACACCAATTCCTATGTAAAGGGAGTTAAGCAATCTTCACATTTTATAGAACATGAAAGGCGCCGGCAAATATCAGATAACAATAGCATTCAAAATGACTGCTAACATCTTAGCTTCACTGGGTCCTTGATTGAACTGTTGTTTGAAGTAGCTTTTAAGGTACATGAGGAAAAAAGGCGAGGCCTGTTATGGAAATTATCACGCCTGGGCGGAGAAATGTTGTTTGAAGACGCGGTATTAATACCCTATATTGGCTAAAGAAAAGATTTCTCAATGCTGTAGGTTCAGCTGGTTCAATATTATGATTTGAGATGTTCTGATGCTTTGTTATATACTTCTTTTGTCCTTATCATCTTCACCAGACATTTCACTTTTTCATTAACAAACTAACATGTCTTGGGTCTGTTTGGTCTTTGAGTGTTGATACTTTATGTTGTATATTTTATTATTAATTGAAAATCATGCTTTGTGGATTAAATAACAAGACTTCTACATTTGATGATATTCAAATAATGTAGAACTTGCCAGTGTCAATATTGTGTTGTAATCGTTTTGAATATTTCATCAATTTGATTATTGTTACAATATTTGCTGCCAATACTTCTTTGGAAAATGGCTAAAAATGGCTAAAAATGGGACAATTCTGTATGAACAGGTTTCATCTCATCACTTGTTGCAGTGGTTTGTGAATTGGTTCTGAATCAATCAATCTTCATACCATGTTATTTACCTGTGATTGATCAACCACATTTTAAACCTCCTTTCATGTATAACGGCACCAGTAGAATTAAGTTGAAAGTAACAGTCCGTTTTAGGATAGCGTTTAGCTTGGATTAGGTCATTGTCCGTTTTGGGATGGTGTTTTAATTTGAATTAAGTAAATGTCCAAATGGCGGTTTGACTTGGATTAAATAAATGTTCATTTGGCATGGCTTTTGATTTGGGTAAAGTCACAGTCCGTTTTGGAATGTGCTTTGACTTGGATCAAGTCACAGTCCGTTTTGGGATGTAGTTTGACTTGGACCAAATCACAGTCCGTTTTGGGATAGTGTTTTGACTTGGATCAAGTCACATTCCGTTTTTGGATAGTGTTTTGACTTGGATCAAGTCACAGTCCGTTTTTGGATAGTGTTTTGACTTGGATCAAGTCACAGTCCGTTTTTGGATAGTGTTTTGACATGGATCAAGTCACAGTCCGTTTTGGAATAGTGTTTTGACCTGGACTAAGTGAGGTGGGACGTACCTGTTGTAGAGGACGAGGTCTGGCAGCCAGATATAATCACACGGAATACGCAGCACCTGAAGCCCGCCAAACATCTCCGGATTCCACCGTAACTTCTCATCCGCCCATTTCTAAAACAGAACACCACATAATGTACCGTCTGAGGCATAATGATTACATTATTATTTTATTTAAATATTGATCAGGAACTTGTCTGGAAATTGAGTTATGAGATATATCAGACAAAAATGATAATTTGTGCTATATTCAAGTTTCCTGATAAATGAGGCTTAAAATAGTTTTTGATAGTTATTGAAAAATGTTGATTATATACAGGAGGCAATTTTGGTAGTTATGTTATTTTCTGATGTTAGGCTATAATTACCTGATCCAGCCACACATTCAATGTCAAAACCTGGTTCCGTTCATCCTAAAAATAAAAGATTAATTACTCATAATTGCTCATTATCAATGTTCAAATGCTCCTCTAAAATTTAAATTCATGACCTGAATTCCTTTGATGACAATGCAGAATAAGGTTCGCAGAACAAAGTCTACACATATTGAATATTTCCTTTTATATTTAATAAATATGGTGAAATGGTGAAAATGTAGTGAGTTATCATCCCTCACCTCAAGGACAGTGCCAGGCATATTGCTAGTGTTATTAAATCAATAAATATCGTGTCAGGACGGATAATGTCACATCTTGCATTGAAAATGTTGATGTATCTACTGCCCTGTCAACGCTCGCGGTATTGAACACGTGACAATTACTGGGAATTGTGGGAAATAGCTGTTTTCATGTCTCATTGGTTAGCGGCTGCAATCTTACAATCTTAGATTGATTAGACACGGAAAGGAAGAATACTTGTATTTACGATTGAATGATGGGTTGCTGATTAAAATAATGCATTTTAAGTTCTTTAACTTTCATAAGAAGTAATGCTCAATAATGTTCAGTAATTCTCATCTGATTCAGTAAATGCTTATATCAAAATCATTAAAGTAAGAATGTAATTCTCAAAGCAGATTTCGAATATTTGTGCTAGTAGAAGGCCAATTTGCAATTATTAGAAGTATGTGAGCTAGAGTGATGCTCAGCAGTACTTACCAGATCAAATATCTGAGTGTGGGTGATGCTTAGCTGTACTTACCAGATCAAATATCTGAGTGAGGGTGATGCCCAGGTGTACTTACCAGATCAAATATCTGAGTGAGGGTGATGCCCAGCTGTACTTACCAGATCAACTATCTGAATGAGGGTGATGCCCAGGTGTACTTACCAGATCAAATATCTGAGTGAGGGTGATGCTTAGCTGTACTTACCAGATCATATATCTGAGTGAGGGTGATGCCCAGCTGTACTTACCAGATCAACTATCTGAGTGAGGGTGATGCCCAGCAGTACTTACCAGATCAAATATCTGAGTGAGAGTGATGCCCAGCTGTACTTACCAGATCAACTATCTGAGTGTGGGTGATGCCCAGCTGTACTTACCAGATCAACTATCTGAGTGTGGGTGATCCCAGCTGTACTTACCAGATCAACTATCTGAGTGTGGGTGATGCCCAGCTGTACTTACCAGATCAAATATCTGAGTGAGGGTGATGCCCAGCTGTACTTACCAGATCAAATATCTGAGTGAGGGTGATGCCCAGCTGGACCACTACGGGCGTGGTGGCGTTGATGACCGGCCTCACGGAGCGCTCATAATGTCGCATCAACTTCCGGAACAAACGCTGCTCGTCTGATGCAATGGCCGGTGCTACAGAATAAAAGAGTTTGATATTTTCACCTGTTTCATTTATTTGTTTTTGCAGTTCATCACGCATTAGATGTAGTTTATTATGATATGATAGTTACATACACACCCTCCCATGTAGATTCGTCCTTATGTTGGTTGTATTCAGGATTATTTTCTGTTTCAATTGGCTATGGCATCATTTTAATTAAATGTTTGTGTAAAATGCTAGCTGCAATCCAATGAGATGAAATGCTCACATTTAGAAGTGAATGCTTCTCAGTGCTCATATCAAGCTATCTTTTGTCACAAATAAAACCTGTATGAGTATGCAATTTCATGTCAAACTAGACTATATTATACATGTGTTTTCATTACAAACTAAAATATGTTTTGAAATGTATGTATTGAAAATAATAATAACTAAAAAACCGTTATTATCTTGAATAAATTTAATGTGATAGAGCCATTTGTAATAATAATTAAACATTTCTCTGCCAAAAATATCAACCAATAAGGGCCTCCCATAAACGTTTATGCTTGTATTCTATTTGATTCTATTCGTGTTTTCATGAGGTTAACTTTAAAAACATCTAAAATTGTGTAGCCTTGCAAGCCTGATTACTATTATATAATGACGACAACTTGCCTGGCAGGATCAATTCAGATAAGGATAATAGTGAGTTTTTATTTACTTATACTGAGATAGATCTGTTCTTATTTGATCACATTTCATCCGGGTTTTCTAAGCTCTCCAGACGAATCTATTACTGCTTTCTTTCACAAAGACGTTTACAAGGAAGGTGTGAGCAATGATGCTAGTGGCAAGGTCAGTAGAACTTCCTCCAATCTCCACCTTTATGCTCCTCTGAGTTCATATTGCTCTGATGAGTCTCAGTCACGCACAAAATGACCTTTTCACTGTATGAGGTGGCGGGGCGATGCAGAGAATGACCGGTACATACTCTCTACTGCTAATCTCTCGCTTTAAAAAGGTCCTATAAAAAGGGCGTAATCTGCTCTAATCTCGATCCAACCCACCATAATCTAAAGCTCTGACTATTTGTTTTTGAATCACTTCAAAGTACAATTGCCTGAAGCTTATACACGCCACCAGTTCCTCTCCAGAGAGCCGGTCTGACCGGAGCTGTGATTCTCCTCCTCGCCCACTCAGTAGAGCTTTATGCTTGTTTTAATGTCTCATAAAGTTCAGCATCTGTGGACAACAATGCCTCATTAAAGACATGGTCAAAATATGTAGCAATCTGCAGCCCGCCACAAAACAACCTTTGGTCATGACTTTGAAAGATGAAATCTGACAGTGTCTTGTCATTTACATGCTTCAGAAATAAAATGCCCTCTTCATGATGGCAAGAAATAAGATTAATAAAACTCAATGTGTACATTAATATATATTTTGCTATTCACTATATTCTATATTGGATATATAGTGCCGTAATCGCATTTTGAGTTTCCATACTTTGGTTGCAGGCCAGATGACATTATATAGAATGCACTCCCCTTTCTTTTAACAACAAGACTTGGTGATTTGCTAGTCTTTTGCATATGAGTGTCTAGGCCAGAACATATGAACAAGCAGATGGTACATATCTAACACACATAAAATTTTCATTGTTCACGTAGAACTGTTTTTAACAAATGCAACTTTCTTGGGCAAATATATTTCAATTCAGCATATCCTCAAATTATGATGTACCTCTGCCCTCCTGACAACATAGTTGTGTTACACTCTTCAAGTAAATATTCTGCGCTTAAGTAGTAGTTTCCTAAACATGATGAAGGCCTTCAGTATGGGCCTGAGAGATATCTCCCATTACATGTGTTCTCTGTTAAATTAATTAAACCCCTTCTGGACCTGCCAGTGATCACCTTTTTAGCTCAGACTCAATAGAAGGGTATATAAAAGACGTAAGCTGTACCAGCCAATCACATGTGTCAGTGCCAACATAAACTCACAGGCTGCTGGCTGCTCACACCAAAGGAAAGCTAACTTTACACACCTTCATTTCATTTATATACATGATGAGACCTACTTGTAGCAGATATAGCGCTGCTGATGCAGGTCCTTGACAAGGCAACCTATCCGGTCTATTCACAACAGGTTAAAGCTTTCTTGAAATCACAGAGGTCACAAGCAATTATAAAGAGATTTGGATGTATAATTAAATGATATATGTATTTATAAAAATGGGATACAGACAAGCTTCCTCACTGAAATCAACCAAATTACACTTGTCAGTATATTGATTTTGCTGAAAGTGGCTAGTCCTGTGTTGTCACAAGATTACAAGCATGTGACCACTGTTGTGGTCCGTAGGGGTATTTGGTCTACGCCAATAGACAATAATAACAATGGACAAACAGGCATCTTTAAGCCAAATCACTCGTGTCCCAATCTGAAGGTGCACCATTGTTAGCAGACCTTTACTATGTACATGTAGGTATTTTCTCCACATCTCTGCTAAGGTAAGTAAAGTTTGTTGACAAAGTGCTCAATGAATGATTTTAATTTTAGCAGAAGATTCAACGACTTTAGAAGGGCACAAAGATTATGTTTGGGTAAAATGATGGGTATTTACTTTTGATCACAAAGTTTATGGTATAAATATTCATGTTATGCATGGAAAATTTCATTTAAACTTTAAACCCTCCGAGATGGACCTCAGCTTATATCAGATGTGAAATTGCAACATGAATGTAACACTAACAAGCCTGGAATCGAACCCACGACCTTGTCCTATGTTTTAGAGACGATTTTAATTGGTTTGTTTGTTTGTTTGTTTGGGGTTTTACATCACTTGGGGTTTTACATCACATTATTTTAATCATTTCGTGATGAGACCTACTTGAAGCAGACATAGTGCTGCCTCACTTAATTGTCATGTTGCAGGTCCTTGACATGACAACCCACCCGGTCACAGATTTACAAGGACAACGGGTTAACCCTTTTGGCACGGACCTCAGCTCATATGGGAAATTGAATCATGGGTTCAATCTCGGCATAGCCGGGGATCGAACCCATGACCTTTGGATCACCACAGAGGAACTGGTGATAGTAAGCTAGCGCTCTAACCAACTGCGCCATGGCCCGTGGCCACGATTTTGATTGGGTTAATGCAGTAGTTTAATACCAAATTATAAAAAGGCTTTTTATTCAAATGTATTTTACATGATACTATCCTTATGATCCACAATGGATTATCAGGACACCAAATGTAGTCTTGTGCGATATTTGCTTTTTGTATACGGGAATCTGAATAAAGTTAAAAGTGTGAGTGTCAACACATCAACATCAGAAAAATGTTACTTCTCGCGTTTTCTTGATCCCCTCTTTAATGCCACAAATCTGTTCAGCTCTGATGCTTGCTTTTGGAGTTACTTTTGATTTGAACCTCTGATTACACCAAACATAAAATGATACTTTTGGAATCACCGCGAATTTAAAAGTTCTACTCTGTCCTTGCACTTCTGACTTTACGAATATCCCTGTATTAGTTTCCAATCTAATATTTTTTTGAACTCCCCGCTGTCTTGACATACAGTCAAATAGACGGCTATTTGAATAAAAAACCTTGCTGATATAAATGCAAGAGCTATTTCTCGTGCTTTCACTTTAGACTTTTTGAATCCCATCCGATCACAAAAACGTAATATCATTTTTTTGTTCAGTAGTGTTGGTGATCTGCGCTGGTGTTTTCCATTTTAAAAAACATAACGCATATATTAACTTGATTTGTTAAACACAAAAATGCAACATTTAACATAAAACATGGTTGATCAAAGCATACTTTTATATCATGAAGAAATCTGCTTGCGTCAGATATAGTGCTGCCTCACTGAACTGTCATGTCGTAATTCCAACCCACCTGGTCACAGATTTACAAGGACAACAGGGACAAGGAATTCAGCTCATATGAGAAATTGAGAAATTGTATAACTTGAATTCAATGTCAGCACGGACGGGAATCGAACCTATAATCTTTTGGACCTTCACAGAGGAGTTGGTGCTTATCAACTCCCAGGTAACACACAACGTAAAAAAACATTATGAGCACGTAGAAATAAGTTTCAGTTGTCTTTCTACATTTTGTCAACGTGCTGAAAACGAAGAAGGATATATATTTTTCGTGTATACAGTGAATTTAATAGACAAGACGTAGTGTTCTGAATGAACAATATAAAACAAATAAATAAATGATCATATATTTTCTTGTGATACAAGTTTATTGTTTTTATCAACTGCAACATATATGCATGTAATTTCAGACAATGTCACCAATTCAACACAGCATGCTAGGAGAGACCTCAGAAGGAACAATCCCAACTGAGTTACTAGATGTGGGAGAAGGTAGCCGTGTTCGCAACATGCTTAATACATGCTCACAACGTTTATTCTCGAAACAGACTCACAACATTTTCTGATGTTACTTCCTTCCAACATCAGGTTACAATGTGCTAGAAACGTGCTAGAGACGTGCTAGAGACGTGCTAGAGACGTGCTCACTAGAAACGTGCTCACTAGAAATGTGCTGAGCACGCGTTCACAGTTTTGTACCACAATGTGCTCACAACGTTATCTAGTTTTCACATATCTAAATCCTTACAATGTCAGGTTACAACGTACTAAGCACCAAAACATAACGTGCCAATAACGTAGAAAAAAAGCGTAAATAGCCTGCTAATCCTTTTCTATCTGTACGCATGTTCTTATAATCTAATACTTTCTCAGCATGATCAAAACAGATCAAAGTTATGAGAATATTGAGGACAAAAAGGGTGCAGGTTAAACATTTTTAGATTGCTGGGTAAATCATAAATTGTACAAAGCTTTACATTCTAGATTGATTCTTGAATTGAAAAGTATGATATTTTCATGGAATGATAAATGTTTTACTGCCTGCTACGACGCGTTGAAGACGCAATCCAAATTGTTTAGCTCACATATTCAACAGGAACTAATTGAATAAAAATGTTGTCTACATGAAGTAGAAGGCATTATTACAACACATTTTAAAGAAAAAACAGATTAAAAAGTTTGAACAGTTGCGCTGTAGTAATCTGCTTACCAGGACGTGTGGTAATTATGCCAACACCAGCATCACATAAAAGTGATTGACCACACAAAAGTGATTGACACAAAAGTGATTGACCACTAATTACCACAGGACGTGTGGTAATTATGCCAACACCAGCATCACATAAAAGTGATTAACCACATTTATGATGGTCGATTCAATCGCTATTGATTCCATCAATACAATGATCGACGATGTTATCTGATAGAATCCCTCTAATTATGACACAGATACATCCTACTATGTCCATATCGTTGTAAAGTGAATATTAACATCACAAACATTAATAGGTATCTCATCATTCCGTTTCGTATTTGATTTGGTGGTTTGCATTTACTTTATCTGCGTTTCGCAAACATCATGTTCTCGTTTAATGGTATAATCAATTATTCTGACTTAAAGTCACGTTGATATGTTGGTTTAGATTTCTGGAAGTAGAATGAATTATATTTTGATGGCTAGGATTTGTTTAAAAAAAATGAAATTCGTTCTTAAGAAATACTATCTCAGTTGTGGACATGATGCTTTATTCATTATTTAAGGCAAATAATTTGAATTAAGATTTTTTACTTGTAAAATATGTTATAAGGATCTTCCATGGAAACATAAACAAATCTAAGTGATGTTCAGCTCTAACTTCATTGATGAGCATGCCAAAGAAATAGTCACAAGAATTATTGGTACAACTTACAACTTTATGAATATTTAACACAGTTGCACACTGAGTGTACTCTTGCACTTCGCCCACACACACACACACACACACACACACACACACACACACACACACCATCCACCTATTTCATGCCAAAACGACTGGCCACAACCATAAATGTTTCTGACTGAGAAATGTCCTCATGAATTTGTTCTTTTACTCACTTTCTAACCATAATAACAACACAAATTGGCCATGTCATAATAGGTGACAAACTCTCAGTCTGTTGGCTGCAAAAAGAAGCGTGCACTGGGTGTGGTCTCCTGGAACTCATAGTAAAGCCTTTAATTGCAGCGCCTGGTATAAATAGTCAGCTAAAGTCTTTATTTGTAGAGCCTGGTATAAATAGTCAGCTAAAGTCTTTATTTGTAGAGCCTGGTATAAATAGTCAGCTATAGTCTTTACTTACAGAGCCTGGTATAAATAGTCAGCTATAGTCTTTACTTACAGAGCCTGGTATAAATAGTCAGCTATAGTCTTTACTTGTAGAGCCTGGTATAAATAGTCAGCTATAGTCTTTACTTACAGAGCCTGGTATAAATAGTCAGCTATAGTCTTTACTTGTAGAGCCTGGTATAAATAGTCAGCTATAGTCTTTACTTACAGAGCCTGGTATAAATAGTCAGCTATAGTCTTTACTTGTAGAGCCTGGTATAAATAGTCAGCTATAGCCTCTACTTGTAGAGCCTGGTATAAATAGTCAGCTATAGTCTTTACTTGTAGAGCCTGGTATAAATAGTCAGCTATAGTCTTTACTTGTAGAGCCTGGTATAAATAGTCAGCTATAGTCTTTACTTGTAGAGCCTGGTATAAACCAAGGATATGCTGAGGAGAGCCACCCGTGACGACATGATAGACATGATTAGGGTCCAGTATGGGCCACTAAGAGAACCCAGCTTTACCTACTCTTACCCTCCATAGCAAGACTTCTCCATCATATCAATCCCTGCCATCAAAGCTATAAATGATGTGCATAGAATCGAGTACAAGTCATCAGTGCTCAGAAATATTTGGCTGTCAACTCATTAGTGAAATAATATGAATTAATTTGTATTGTATTGGCAGTTGTACTGATTGGTAATTTTATGTACCTTATGTTGACCAATTCAGATTTGATGATATTTGATAACATCATTGTCCCAGATGAGTTCATTGTTAGTAAGGAGGATGTAGAATGGCAATTAGGACACCTGAAAACACACAAAGCTCTGGGTCCAGATGGAATCCCTAATTGGATATTGCGGGACTTCTGTTGGTTTGTGGCTGGACCAATCGCTGCAATAATAAACACCTCACTAAGTCAACGTAAAGTACCTGTTATCTGGAAATCAGCTGATGTTTGTTCAATACCTAAAGTATCACCACCAAAGACAGTGGAGAATGACCTTCGACCCATAAGTCTGACACCAAATCTCTCTAAAGTCACAGAGGGTTTTGTCTGCAAATGGGTGTTAGACATTGTTAAGGACAAACTGCACTGGAACCAGTTTGGTGCTTTGCCAGGCTCTTCAACTGTGGACGCTCTCATATATATAATGCATAAAGCATATACAGCTACAGACGGTCCTGGCACATATGTGAGATTAGTACTAGTGGATTTCAAAAAGGCTTTTGACCACATAAACCATAACATTGTAGTGAGGAAAATGATAGACCTTGGTGTTCCTCCTATCCTCACTGAGTGGATTACCTCTCTTCTTCATGGCCGAATGCAGAGAGTGAAATTAGGAAATGTGATGTCAGAGTGGGTGACCATAAATGGTGGCGTGCCTCAGGGTACGAAACTGGGCCCCTTACTTTTCCTCATTATGATAAATGACCTCCAATTCCAGCAACCATGTGAAGGAATAAAGTTTGTTGACGACACTTCTATTCTTGAAATTGGCCACAAACTGTCAGATGCAAGTCAGATGCAAGGAGCTATGGATAGTCTAGAAGAATGGACAAATGATAATGACACTCAGCTAAACCCAATAAAAACAAAAGAAAGTCTCATATGCTTTTCACAAACGTTGCCTAGTTTAGAGCCACTACATATTGGTGATGACATAATCGCACGGGTCAATAAAGCAAAGCTCTTAGGTCTCATAATCTCAAGTGATCTCAAATGGGACCACCATGTTAAGGCCATCACTGCTAAAGCCAGTCAAAGACTTTACTTCCTAACTGTCCTGCGCAGATGTAAAGCACCAGTGGACCACCTCAAGAAAGTATACATTGCACACATTCGGTCACTACTTGAATATGCCTGCCAGGTATGGCATCCTGGCTTAAACAGTGGCCTCTCTAATGATATCGAACTGATCCAGAAACGAGCACTCAAGATTATGTATCCCACATTGGACTATGATGAAGCCATTTCTGTTAGCAACCTAGATAGACTTTCAGTAAGAAGAGTGTTATTGTGTAAAACATACTTTGGAAAAATGCAAAATGAAAACCATAAGATCCATCACCTGCTTCCAGACACTAAAGACTATACACACAACCTAAGGTCACAATACAAGTATGAAGTTCCACAAGTAAGGACAAACAGAGCCATGGGAAGTTTCATTATATATGCATCATCACACTTACAGAACCCATTATTTGTTTAATTTATACATGCATTGACTTGTATTTGTAATTTTTGCCATTTAGTAATAGTACCTTATATTTGTATTTTGTAATTTAACTTTGTATTTTGTAATTTAACTTTGTTTTTTGTAATTTAACTGTGTATTTTGTAATTTAACTTTGTATTTTTAATTCTAACTTTGTATTTTAACTTTAACTCTGTATTATTGTAAGTCTTCAATCGTTTAGATTGCTAAATAAATACACTTCTTATTCTTATTCTTATTCTTATTTTTGTGAGCAAGACAAGTATTTATGATTCGGGGATTCCCAAACGTTGAATGAGACCAAAAACAGGGCAATGACTGCAGAGGTAGTAATTTGATACTACCTATGTAATGCAGAATACCCGGTTTATGCATTACATCGTCTGAAATACCCTCCAAAACAGGATATGTCTATCATATCAGTCCCTGTCACTACTGAATGGTGACAGAATAAATGACTGTTGATTCAGAGTCTTAGTGGTTAGCGTCTGATTCATCCAACTAATTACAGTTCAGAGTTTGGTCAATTGTGATTGTATGATAGTTTGGTGGGCGAGACTCACATGCATCACTGGACATGGTGGTCCAGATTTCAATCAACGTCAAAACAGGGCAACATGGTTTGGCTGACCGAGACACTAACCGATCGGTACAAAGCAGAATCTAAATGAATAGTCATTTATTCTTTAGCCAATCAGTTTACAGCCAGATGTTTATGAATAATCATGACTTGCGGTCGATCCTGTGCGCACCTTTTTGTCAGTGAAGGCATGGACATAATGTATATAATTGAAACAAACCTATGATGTTTTTGTGGGGGGAAAATTTAAAGTTTTCCTTTTGGTTGCTTCGGTCCATCTATTTGTGGCTTGTGGAGATTAGATTCCAGAGCAAGTTGCCTTTATCTACGAATAACTCATTTGTCTGATTTATGAGAACAAAATATCTCAACAAACAAGGTTACATATCACACCGGAAGGAACTATTTTGTAATTTGTAAAGTATTTCATTTTATACAAAAACCACAGAGTTTCTGTGGCTTGAGTAAGTAAGTTGTAGTTGTTTGTGACAGCTTGATACAGGTCAATGTTTCCAAAGCCACTTGTGATCTATTGCCCACTCCCTGCTGCAGACACTATCATGGTCTCCACTGAACTAATCCCACGTAATCAGTTGTATAAAGCTTTGTGGCTTCTGGTAACTCTACCTGCATGGAAACCTTATCATCCATTATTTTTCTGACATGCAACCTTGGAAAGTTCTTTCACACCAAATGCAGAAAGTATACTTTCTGAATGCCACGTGCGAAAATAGCCTCAAGCAATGACATGCAATATATTAATGCCATTGTGTTAAATTTAGTTTAATCAAGTAGAAAGGTGGGAAGGTTCCAGGTCTAGAATATCAGGGGATTTTATGCAGTCTTTGCATGATAAACTGGAACTAGTAGTTGCTGCCAAATGTTATTTGTTATGTAATTAAAATGGAATACAAGGGGATATACATCATTTTCTGTAACGCCAGTTTTAGTTAAACTTTCTATTCATATACTTAAATACAGTAGGATCTGAAATGATCTGTATTTTGTTCGCGGTAATCTTGCA
Organism: Amphiduros pacificus; assembly: GCA_949316495.1. NCBI lineage: Eukaryota > Metazoa > Annelida > Polychaeta > Phyllodocida > Hesionidae > Amphiduros > Amphiduros pacificus. Next base: position 28,578,284 of record OX439010.1, on the reverse strand, counting down.
AATCATACATGCCAGTGGATAGTACAGACTTTAATTATAGATAAAACAGTAGTATACAAGCCATACAAGTATACAGGTTGTCTAGTTCTATAGCATGGTCATTGCGCTACAGTGCCTGAACAGAGAGGGACTATTGCTGAAGCAAATAGCACATTTTCTCTCTTTAATACACCCGATAAAGAAAATACCAGAAAATCTGACCATAATGCACCATGTCGTATTTTTCCACAAGTGAATGTTCGTGACTTTGGACGTGGAACACTTGAGTCAGCCGTAGGGGGTTAAAACCTTGAACAGGGGTGAACGGCGAATGCATTCCTACGCATTATGTTACCGGGGAATTCATTTATGATAATTGTAGACAAGCTGTGAAAGCACTAAAAACACGGTGGCTCTAAGATGGCCAAATATTTCATCAAAATCCCTTAAGGGCCTAACACGCAATGCTGACTACCAATACAGACTGGAATTTGGTTTGGATTAGCGATTCGAATAGCTTTGAAAGCTGGAAACAATCTCATTGAAACTGTTTCCAGAGTTACCAGCGTAGTTGTTATTGTAATATGGAACTGACCAGTACTAAGAAATTAGAAACGCACTATCAGGATTTAAGCCTGGGTGTAAACCGATATTACTATTGCTCTAAAAGAAGTTCCCTTTTCATCTGTGGTATTTTATAGTGAGTTCTATTCGATAAGCTTATATATACCTACTTCCAGTGATTAAAGCTTATAGATATTTATTTCCAGTGTATAAAGCTGTTTTGACGATATAATTATAAGACCGATCACATCTTTTATGATATACAATTTGAATTAACATATCATATTATAGAGTGAGAGCTGCTCTAGAGGATTCCATTTCGGAAGGGTACCATTCAGTACAACCTTTCTTTATCTTATCAAAGCTTATTTAAACCTACCTCCAGTGTGTACAGCTATTTTGTCACACAATTGACTGCCTTTTTTCTAGTCACCGTATGAGGAACTAATTTAAAATCACATATAATAAAAAGATCGATCACATCTCTTTTACAATAGACAATTTAAATTAACATATCGACTAATCGAATGTGGGACCCTTAAGCTTATGATATGCCTCTGTCTGTAGACTGGTCACACATCTTAAACTCAAGCTTAACATTCCTACTACCTGTGTAGACTGGTGCCATGTCTATCTGTTCCATTCAGAAGAGGGTGCTTCCAGTAATAAATGGCTAAGCCACCATAGACCGGCAGGTCGGTGATGGGACCCGTCTGTCAGAGTAAATGCCTGGATAGCAGTGGGGATAAGGTGACAAATACCAGCAGTGTGGAGATGTGACATTGTGATCAGCTGACTTATTGTGCCCATTAAGTAGGGATATACTTCACCCTTCACTCACCATTCATCATAGCTACAGCACATTTAACTACTCTTTGTATTGCCACACTTTTCAGTGAGATAAAATCGGAATTATTCCTGATTTGAGTACAGACAAATTTCCGGATTCAACCGTTTTTATGTTTGGTCTTGATTAGTTTTGTTTTTGTCATTTTTCTTTCAATAGCATGTAAACGATTACTTGTATTGAAAAGAAAATGAATAGGAACTTATGATCATCTGTGGTTCAAGATTAAATTTAGGAAAGACATAAACATACCAAAGAAAATGTTTAAATGTTCTTTATACATTATATACCTTTGTAATGATAACGTTTTTAGCAGAATGATTTGGTATGCATTAAAGCAGGAAAACACTTGATGTCCATGAATAATGTTTCTAAATGTTTCTACTGTTTCTAAAGAGGACAGTATGCCAACAAACCAGTTGTAGAGCACTGGTTAACATTAATCGCAAGAACAGATCAACTAACTTAGCATATCTGTGTCTAACAGGGCAATATTTATGTCTAATAATTGGCACAAGGCGTGACTCCTATTCTTGTAAATATGTCCCAACAATTAATCCATTAATCAAATGAGACTTTAATATCTATTAAAATCAATGAAGTGGATGAGACAAAATATTATTTTAAACATTTAGCAGTGGTAGGCAAACATCTATGAGATCACACAGAATGACCAAATAAGGTCACGCATGGCCACTGCGTGACCATAGTTTGCCACACACAATGTGTAAGTGCAACAACTGTGCGCGATAAGGAAATGAAACAATCACCACTTACTTGGTCATGTTTAAGCGTGACTAAAGAGATGTTTGACCCCAACTGTTGAGAAAATACCACTTTAACTAAATATATGGACTCTATACCATAAAGAGAATATATATTTCTAATATAATATTCCCACTACAAGATTTTTAACTGAAAGTTACAAGATAAAAAAATAATTCAAAGATAACGGCTGATGCACTTTTGAGAGTAGTATTATAATGCCTTAATAGGTCCTTGACTAATGGAAACAAACACTTGGGATGTTAGCTTGAGCAGAGAATTATTCTACTCACATTTCCTGTTATTCAGGGTATCATTAACTGATATATAAGTGTCTCACCCGATAGCTACCATTAGTCACATTCTCAAGGTATTAAACTTTCTTCTTTTTTGACCTTCTTCTTTACTATTTCTGAGTTATAAATGTGAAAGATGGATCCAGTTTTCTTTAAATTGTTCTAAATTGTTTTCCATTACATGACTACTGTTGCAGTCTTCCCCTTTGTTTGAAATATTTTAACATGTCATTTACATTTGTATTCCACTCAATGAAAAAAAACGACTGCACATTGTTCCCAGAATGTACATGTACACCTATGTCACTAGATGTCTTGCTTTCTTTTGAGCCAATATATCATAATAACATAAACATCCTGCAAGCCGACATTAGGTTTCACATTGTGTGCAGCTTTCCATGCTGAGAAATGGCCATGCGTCTGTTTGTATTATCCTGGGATTTTTTCTATTGCGTGTGGCTTATGTTTTTTCCCCACTTTATGACAGAAAAGTTGACTGAATCACATCCACTAACAAATAAGAAACACTGGTTGGCCTGACCTGCTGGCCGAGGACTCAAATCGGCCAGAGATCTATGCTGGGCTACACATGTGACAACTAAATTACCAAATATATTCCCGGTGAAACCAGAACCCTGCTTTCCACCCATGTAATTTGATGTCAACATTTTCATGCTTGTCTTGGTGAACAGACAAGAATTCACATCATTACGCTATGCGGTCAGACATTTTGAAGGGCACAAAATTACATTTTGCCCCTGAGTCCAGGAGGCAACAGAAAATAATTGCACCAGTAAAAATATCAAATATGGCGGGCAACATGGCCTGGGGTACGAGACGCTGTGAGCGTATTGTGCAGGTCACCATCTTGTCTTTCAACAATGCCTCTCTGCAAGTTTTCGTTAAAATGCAGCTCTTCAATTCTGATTGTATATGTGATGTCGGCAAGCATAATGTTTTTGTCAAGTGCCGTTTATATTGAGGCTCCAAAAGTCCTCTGATGGGATATAAGGATAGGGCTTTTAACGCGAACTGTAAAATCTAATGAATTTCGTGGCCTTCAATGCTTGCACAATGGATTAGAATTATTTCAAAGCTTCTGAACTTGCATGCTGCAATAATAGGATGTCTTGTCTTTGTGATTAAACTTGGTGGATGTTCTTCTGTTATTGAATCTCTCTTTATTGATTTGGTTCACGAATATTCTGTACCGATGGCTTAGGGGGGTGTATGGGGATTGTGAAAAGCCACTGCAATTATGGCAAATATGGTCTCAATGTCGTCTGCTACCTCCACTTCCTTGGTCACATATGTCCATTGGGTGAGCGATAATTGAGGAAATAATGAGCAGGTTTGTACAGTGAGGACGTTCCGTGTCATAAGACTGCACTCACTTTTACATTTCAAAACAAGTATCATATTTTATAAGGCGAACAGCAAATATGGAAACATAAGTGTGGGTTTAGATATATCTGTTCCCCGTGCAATCAGGTTGAGGTAATAATGCATAAATCCTACTTGTGTTAAACATATAGATCTTTATTTGCCAAATACATCTGTAGATTATAAACCATATCACTTACAGTATATTAATAATTACCTGCACTAGATTTTGTATGGGATTGCAAGATGATCATATGAACATTCCAAATTTGTGGAAATCTGGTCATTCATACGGATTGGATGAAATGCTGGTGAAAACCTTATCCCTTATTTCCCCAGGAAGTCACGTGCAAGGTTGCGCATGACTGTTGGGCATCATACACAGAATAATTGTTTTTCGCTCACGTTTGTTTTGCCTTAAGGACTGGATATTTGAGGTTTTTAACTGATGAAGCTGTACATGTATGTCTGACATGTATTCGCTCCATGTCAGTTATGACGTGCTCAGATTCTTTTACACTACGGGATGATGCTTTCACAAGAGAACTGGTGTAAGTGAAAAGTGATTCGTATGTATATGGTATTATTTCATTTAAGTCACGTTTACTTCGAGACTTGGGAGAGAATGATTTTTTTCGATTATTAATCCTTACACGAGGATATCCTTGCGCGGTCTTGAGCTTTTTTTAAAATCAACACTTGTTTTCTTTACAAAACAAATTATGACATTCAGTTGCGCAATATGCAATGTTGGTCTGGTTTCCGTTCATGATTATTTCCATATTTCAGCAGTTTGGGATGTTGGACGTGTCAAACAGCTTTATTTCTCACAGCTAATCAGATTTCGCTTTTTTCTCCCAATGAAAGTATGCTGCTTAAACAAGCACTGGTGTTTTCATGGCGATCATTAAACTGGGAAATGTAGATTTTGTGAGTTGGAAAAAATGTAAAGGTTTCCTAGCAACGTGTGAGGTATGCGATGACACTGAAGACCTTCAAACCATGCTCCGATATGACTGTTTCAATAACAAATCTGACCAGAGATTGGCAGGGCCCAAGGCCATCAAACAGGAGCAGAAGGGCAGATGGGCCAAGATGGAGTGTTCCCGGGAGACAGGATAGACCTGGGGCGAGTAAGCACTGAGCAGCGGGAAAATCTCCTAGAAACTACTCCATTGACAATTACCGCCGACTCCACAAGAACTTCCTGAGAACACAAGGGCAAGCACAGTGCTTACCGAGAAGCAACTTCTCGTGCCTTCAGGCTATGACAAATGAAACTGGATAGCCACCACCCACCACTGAGAGTATCTGTTAAATATATATTTGATGCAGTATCATGAGTATGGTGTCCTGTGTGTAACTCCTTCCTTTCCCAGTTTGCGGTAATGCAATTTTGGCCAAGTGGTCCATCGTTGACCTGGAAGCGCAGTGATGCTGAGTGAATCATTAATGATTATGAGCATATTAGCACACGCCCTAAGCTTCTTATCACACCTCTTATGACAGGTGTTTTTCACACCCGGCTAACATCAAATGTGAAGCGCGTCTAACATCAAAGGATAGTGTCACCGCGCAGAACATCCGGTTCCGGTACTTAACACTGTCTCATCATCATTAACACTAATGTGCAGCGGGACTCTGTTTACTGTTATTTTAGTCATACATCAGATTTCTTCATTATCATATTTATGGAGAAAAAGGACAACCGATTTGGATTTCCTAACTTTTCCTACCATTTTAATCTTAAAGTTTTCTGAAGATTTTACATGAACTGAAATAATGTTCAAAGTGATGTAAAACATCAAAGAAACAATTTAACATCTTTTATGTTCCATGTGACACACAATATCCTTTTTCTATGTAACTCACACTTTTGTTTAATTTATGGAAATGTTTAAAGGAACATTTTATATCAACGTATATGATTACCATAAAAAAATAAATCAAAATAAAAGAAACATTTAACTTGATTGACACGCTTGCTATTGTAGAATAACATTTTCATGCCAAAATTAATGGATCTCATCAGTAAAAGATTAGGCATATTCCACAGAAACCTACAGTTAAACCACACATTGGGTAAAGCCCACTCAACATCATAGAAGAGAGAGCGATCGGCTTAGCGATCAACATGCATCTGCAGAGATTCTGATGAAATGTGGACAATCTGGGGTTATCAGTAAGAGGAAAGCGTTCATTAAGAGAGGATAACAGAAAAAAAGATGAATTGCATTGTAAACTGATACAGAACGGCAATGAAGGATGTTTGACGTCACATTGGAACTATAAAGATTCTTTTTATCAGGTGTAAATTACTCAATATACGAGTATACATCGTAAAAGGGAAATAATCAGTATGTGAGGGGAAAATGCCAGCAATTTAAAACAACTCTAAATTTATCATGTGTGCAATCGGAATATAATCACAGCATGTCAATTATTTTGTTAATCTTTAATTCCGAGCCTCTCTCTTCATATATGAATTATGAGCAAACAATTTTTCTACATTCCTTTATGACTCTTCGCTTATACCAAATAGTGAAAGAAGAATCACTTAAAGGTTTCGGCCACAAAATTTGCCAATAAGAAACATTGAGCTTTACCTTCACCAATATCAAAATGTATTGATTCTCATTGAGTCCATATTTTAATATCTATCCTAACACCTCAATCAGAAGAGGATATTTCACGTTTTAGGCCACACGTGACTTACTGCTGTGAACATATTACTCAGGTCTAATTAGAATCAATTCTTGACAGCAAAGGACTCCCACAAGGGCACGGGGTGCGACTCATCTCTATAGGGGAGCTATCCTGTGATCACAGAGGGCAAGGCAGAGACACTGGGCCGTTTTACCTTAACCAAATTAAGTGAGAAACCCTTTGAGAAGCGTGTGAGACCAGACTCCCCGGGCCACCTGGGATTAGGCATCAGAAGTGCCGTCCAGCCTTACCTTAGTCTGTCTGTGTGTCTCTCTGTGTGCAAGAATCAAGCCAAATAAACCAGATCTCATAAGAATACCTCAGGAAGTATTGTAGACTAATTTGTAAGGTGATATTTACATATAATATAGAATATCTTCAAAGTTATATTTTTCTTGTGGTCGTCCTTGATGGAAATGCGGAGAAGGACAATAAGACAGAAAAAAGTAAAGCCTGTACGTTTGGGAGGAATAATGAGATATGACCAAAGGAGATTGACCAAAATAATGCATTTACCATTTTATGAATTGTATCTTGTCTTAAATCGCAACCATACAATGTACATCTATGATATGGGAATATCTCAGTGAAATAAACAACTCAGATGGATTTTGGCATTGACTCAGATTAAAACAATGGCATAGAAATTATATGTAGTCAATTTTATCCTTGAAAATAGACCATTTTCAAACCCCAAACAATATTGACCTTATTCTGTGTCTCGCGGAGAATTTTTAAGTAGTATTTACAAACTCCCTCTAGCGGTGTTGTCTTTTGAACAATTTTGCTACAAGTGATTGTTTATACTTTGCCATTGAAAACTTAAGTTTTTTTTTATATAACGAAATTACGAAAAAGAAGCACTTTTATCTTGGATCTTGTATAGACTTTTAAATGTCAAGAAACATGAGCAGTTGACAATAAGCAAGGCACAGTAAGCAAAGAGGAAATCTGAGCTCAAAAGGAACTCACATCACTGCTTATGTAACGTCCCAGTGTCAAGTCTTAACACGACTGCTGGTGCCTTCAGAATGATTCTTTGCCCAATGTTGGTGCCACTATTGACATATTTGACATTCCTAGAAAATATCCTACAACCCCACGGAAATAAAATATTTATATATTAATAGGATTTGCAAAAATTGTGATTACATTTTTTTTAGTTCTGTAAGTACTAAATCTTGAAGACATGGACATTACTCAGTCAAATAGGAGGGACAAAGTCAAGGTGAATAGGATAGTCAAGATAAATACGACGGTAGATATAGGATATATAAGGTGAGACGCAAAACACCAATCTATGAGATAATTTGTATCGTTAACGTTAGGGGGAACAGCGTCTTCCAAAGTTCTTTTTACCCGCCAAAAATAATCATGTCCCCCAAATTTGAAACCCCGAAAATGGAATAGTGCAAGATAATTGCTTTGTATTAAAATTTTAATCAGTTTTGACTCAAAGATGTTGGAAAACACCAGAAAAATAAATTATCATTATTCGGAGAGTACATCTGCGAGTTAGTGTAATAAATGCATGCAGAAAGTCATTAATTCAATCGCTTCTCCCACGTGAAAAGAAACATTTCATATGATGGGTTCTTCATGAACCCATATGATGGTTTCTCAAATATGGACCCTTACACGCCCATGATATCTGGTGTTAAACAACAGCCTTTAATAGATTAGATTAGATTAGATTAGATTAGATTAGATTAGATTAGATTAGATTAGATTGGATTGGATTGGATTGGATTGGATTGGATTGGATTGGATTGGAATAGCTATATTAGAATAGAATAGTGCAGAATAGACGAGTTTTCATCAATATCTTTCAAAAGAATACACTTATAACAATGATTTAGAATGTCCCGATGTGTCTGTAATCAACTTCACTTATACAAAGCTGGCGAGTAAGTTGGTCATGAGGTCAACCTTGAGTATGCGTACATTGTGTAAATTAAATGAATATGTCTTGTTGAAAGAGGGATGTATCACAACAATAAATTATTTTTTTTTACTCATCTCTGATCCTATCACCTGATATTTGACATTACTTCTCCAATGTTCCTGAATGCTTTCTACTTGACATAAAATGTATATGATCAACAGGGGAATTGACCCATTGTGTAGGTGTAATGTGAGCACGGCTTGCAAGCAATTTGAGTGGTGTCTCGGTATGATTGACAGCATGGTGGTATCCTCTTCTGAATATGAAGTCCTCTACTCACTCCCATAGATAACAACCTTACACAATTTCATGTTGATAAAACATATTCTAATCAGAGCTACATCATGTGCAATGGTAGATGTCAATAAACCGAGACACACTTCAATTAATGATCACGCCCAGCATGGGCACTGGCTTTTATCTAAATATATGTCACACATTCTGTCATTGATTCACTTTGGGAACTGCATATTGTGATCCAAGGGTATCATCATTTTATTGTTTTGGGTTTCAAATAAAAATAAATCCCCTAAAAGTGCCTTATAGTGTGTGTTATGAAACTTATAGTGTGTGTTATATATATATTTAGAAGCTGGTACAGATATGAGGTACTGGAGTTATTTTTGTCAGACCTCATTATGGGGTACCATCTCATACCTTAATGTGTGTAACAGGAGAGTGCCATCTGGTGTTAATAATGAAATTATTTTACATACCTCACAAATTTAACGTTCATATCAATGGCGCTAATGCCATTATCCACCACCAGGGCACTTATTACTACCTGTGACACTAGATGGCAGTGATTTATATAGTTATAGCCTGGTTGTATAAATGTGCTTCTCAGACATGTTTGTTCAAAAAGGCCTTGTACAGGTTACTTATGTAACTGTGACTAAGAAGCTGCACTATGAAGAGTGGGTATTTTATATGCCTCACAGTACGTCAATGCCCCACAAGACAGGTCTGAGATTGGTAAAAACCCCATATCTGATACAATCTCTTTCTATATATATATATATATATATATATATATATATATATATATATATATGAATAGATAAAAAATGACTGCAGATGTAAAGCTTTAGGCCTTTCGGGGCTCATTAATTCCTTATCAAAAACTATACATTTTCCATATGTCCTGTCCCCTCTTCAGAGGCTTACTAATAAAAAAAAATATATCTCCAAATGCAGTAAAATGCTTGAAATTCATGGAAATGATAATTGGGATGAGGAGTGACACGTACTCGCCAAAATAGCTATCCTAGTTATAATGAGAGTGTAGTACTGACGCACATGCAGACGGAAGGATGAAGGAAGACACCAGGTGGCGAGGTCACGTGATGTATTGCCCATGTCACTGCCTTAATGATTATCTTCCTGAGATCGCCACCATATCAACCTTATAAGGGGCTCTTTTCAAAGTTGATGATCACGATGGAGGTATTCTTTAAGCACAGCTAGACATTTTCAAACATATCATTAGAATATAGTGTGAGGGAAAGGGGTAAATATCATGGTATGCGTGTTTAGGGTTAATATTTGTATTTTTGTGATCGGGAAGCTGATAGGATGGACAATTGGATGGCATGAATGCAAGGAATCCCAGGGGTGGTAGAGTAGCAGGTGGAACAAACAGCACTGAGCATGCCACCTAAATCCCCGGAGATCAAAACAATCACACAGAACAGGAGAACGAGGAGGGTGACACAGGAGGGTGACACAGGATGGTGACACAGGAGGGTGACACAGGAGGGTGACACAGGAGGGTGACACAGAAGGGTGACCCAGGAGGGTGACACAGGAGGGTAACGCAGGAGGGTGACACAGGAAGGTAACGCAGGAAGGTAACGCAGGCGGGTGACACAAAAGAGTGACACAGCAGGGTAATACAGGAGTGTGACACAGGAAGGTAACACAGGAGGGTGATACAGGAGGGTGATACAGGAGGGTGATACATGGGAAGGTGATACAGAGCAGGGTGATACACAGCAGGGTGATAAACAGCAGGGTGATACACAGCAGGGTGATACACAGCTGGGTGATACACAGAATAGTGATACAGGAGGGTAATACATCGGAGGGTGATACACAGGAGGGTGACACGGGAGGGTGACACAGGAGGGTGACACAAGAGGATAACACAGGAGGGTGGTACAGAGGAGGGTGATACCAAATGGAAGATCATACAGGAGGGGGATACTAGGCGATAATATAAGATGATGACACAGGAGGCCGACACAGGATGTTAATTGATACCAAAGTTACCCAAAGGGAAATCAAATTGAAAAACGTAGGGTAGTTCACAATTACACAACTGTGCTCTCTAAAGGAAGGAAAAGACCTCTCAGCAAGAAGACAGAGTAAATAGTATCGGTGAACTCGCATCACGTGATCTATGGGCACACGTGAACCCTGCAGCCCATCTTCCACTGTATAAAAGATAAATGTCATTTTCAGTGTGACTACCCCATCTTCATCTCTGTTCAAATCCCACAATTATAGATAAATCTTCAATATTTGGCCAGTAAATAGAGACAGAACAGATCCAGAGCTAATCCAGATCATATGGGTCAAACCGTCTTCAGTAATCTTCAGTGGTATTTCATTTTACATTATAGACACCAAATAACATGCGACCACTTATCCTCCAGTTTTTTTAGCTCTTTTCATTTTTCTTGTTGTTGATAATCATCTCCTTTACCATACAAAACTAGAAAAATATTGATATTCAGACTTATTAAGACACAAGTTGTTATATTTTATTAAATATCTTATCCTGCTTAACTTTGAATGAACTTTGGGAAGAACTTTAAAAAAAGAATGTCCGTTGGTGGTACCGATGGTAGACTGTATGATTCGAACACAATGCTCCATGGATCTCTTTGGAGAATGCTGTTGTCATAGAAACAAGAAGTAATCTACATAAGATTAGTGGAGATTAAAACATAGCCCTGATACAGTGGTCAGGTGCATTGACTTATACCTCAATGTTCTTAGTAATCATGAGCGGCTCAAAGTATCTATGGGTCAATAATACTGTCCGTTGACGACACAGACATTTCTATAAACAGAAAAGTATATATATATATATATATATATATATATATATATATATATATATATATATATATATATATATATATATATGGGCCGTGGCGTAGTTGGTAGTAGCACAAGCTATAATTAGCAACAGTTCCTCTGTGGTGATCCAAAGGTTGAGGGTCCGATCCCCGGCCGTGCCAAGATTGAAATTCATGATACAATTTCACATATGAGCTGAGGGCCGTGCCTAAAGAATTAACCCATTGTCCTCGTAAATCTGTGACCGGGCGGGTTGTCATGTCAAGGACCTGCGACATGACAATTCAGTGAGGCAGCACTATATCTGCTACAAGTAGGTCTCATAATGAAATGACTGAAATTATGTTGAAAGTGATGTAAAACCCCAAACAAACAAAAATGAATCAGCAAATGAACTTATTTCATGGCCAAAGTATCAAATTAGCATTTTGGAAAGATAATCGACTCTTATCGACTGCTCATACCACAGATATAAAATTTGCAATTGTATCAACTTTTGCACTTTTTGGAAAATAATCATATTTGTACTGTAAAATAAAGATAAATCTATATGTACTTTTTGTGCTGTATATACAATTCTTCTACATCATTCTACATACAATTCTTCTGAATCATTAATATATGGGTTTAAGGCAATGATATTCTCTTTTTAAACATAGTGATAAACAGCTGGTACCTAGATTTTGATTCACATGTAGGGCAATTATTTTGGTCAAACTGAGTCACTATAAAAAGTGGAATTTTATTGAGTGAGTCCTCATTCAAACCGGTGGACAATAACAGGTTCACAAAGGCTGTCAGGCCGATGTGGCTATGGTCGATAATAGCAAGAACAAAAAACACCTCAGACAGATACTAAAACACGCAAAAATAGAAAATCCTGTGTCAATTCAATTTATATAACGCCTCCTGATTAAGGTGTGGTATTGTAATTTGTGTTTTACCTGTGTGATGTGAGACTCTCAAATAAGAATACATTTAAAGAAAACACCATGTGTGCAAAGCTAGAGACTTGTGCATTTGCCTGATAATCACTCTATGTCCAGGTATGTGCTTGATGTAGCCGCTATACATAGGAGGTGATCTATGTCTGAAACAGCTTCAAGGTATGTGCTTGACGTAGCCACTATACATAGGAGGTGATCGATGTCTGAAACAGCTTCAAGGTATGTGCTTGATGTAGCCGCTATACACAAGAGGTGATCTCTGTCTGAAACAGCTTCAAGGTATGTGCTTGATGTAGCCGCTATACATAGGAGGTGATCTATGTCTGAAACAGCTTCAAAGGTATGTGCTTGATGTAGCAGCTATACATAGGAGGTGATCTATGTCTGAAACAGCTTCAAGGTATGTGCTTGATGTAGCCACTATACATAGGAGGTGATCTATGTCTGAAACAGCTTCAAGGTATGTGCTTGATGTAGCTGCTAGCCACTATACATAGGAGGTGATCTATGTCTGAAACAGCTTCAAAGGTATGTGCTTGATGTAGCCACTATACATAGGAGGTGATCTATGTCTGAAACAGCTTCAAGGTATGTGCTTGATGTAGCCGCTATACACAAGAGGTGATCTCTGTCTGAAACAGCTTCCAAATATGTGTTTGATGTATATAGCCACCATAAACAAGAGGTGATCTCTGTCTGAAACAGCTTCCAGGTATGTGCTTGATGTATATAACCACTATAAACAAGAAAGTGATCTATATCTGAAACAGCCTAAATGTATGAGGGTTGTTTTATGTCTCGGTACTGCTTCCAAATATGAGGAGTGTTCTATGTCTGACCTTGGATTAATTATCATAATTACTCCAAGGTTTGACACAACATAGACATATGAGGTGTGTTCTGTGTTTAATGACGTTCTACATAAAAATTATCATCCAGAGAAGGATGGAGGAAAAAGAAAAATCCCGATTTAGGCCAGTCGAAGAGATGTTTCCATTTTCTTCCCCTATGCAATTTGGTCACTAACCTTTTTATTTTGTAAATCTCCTTATATATCTGTACTTTATTGTATGTTTGTAGATATATAATTCATCCAGAAATGGTATAACGCTCTAGTTACTCTGGTATACAGTGGAAATGAAATTCCTAAGTATTCCTTCATTAGACAAGATGTGACATATGTATGAAGATCATGGTGTGTTTTTTCTATAAGCGAAAATACCTTACTTTGGAGTTGAAACATTGGAGGAAGGAAAAAGTATGGGGGATTAAAATGTTGAAAAAGTTGTTTGTTGTTGCTTTTATTTATTTTTATTTATAATTTTTTGTTTTTTGTTTTTTGGAAAAAAATGTTAAAACAATAATTCCATGAATAATTAGTATCCTGAAACAAATGGTCAAATATGCCCCAAAGTGGTTTTAAAGGTGTTGATTTTAAACCAAGGGGCGGCTTCTGGATACAATGCACCAAATTAGAAAAAAATCTCCTCCTGACCTTGAGGGTACAGGATGTATGGAATTCCTTCATCTGTCTCACTATCTTTTGATAAACAAAAAAGTATATCTTATATTATAGAATAGAAGATTATAGCAAAGTCAAACTAAAATACTTAAATTTGTATACTTATTATATTTGTTGTTCAGGAATGAATAACAAGCCCCTGCCCTACACCCACCAGTCAGACACCACATACAAATATTCAAATTAAAGTAATTCAGAACTTTATTTTATGGTTGGTTTCACAAATTTATATATGACCTCTTTTTATTACTGATGAGAAAGTTCTCAGTTTATATCTCAATGTTGGTTTTCTCAATATTTATGTACTACTGTATAACGAAATTTTTTATTTCCACTTTCCTCCTCCCCAGCCACAATGATGAATGGTCCGTCCCTTATATCACATTCATATATGAAGGATGATCTATAGCAAAACTGTCACAAGATGGTTGACAGTGAACACGGTAGTTTTTGGTGATTGTCTCACAGGGTTTCCCAATTCTCTTTACAAGGGAACATAAAAGATAAGCTTATGATTTACACGTACTATAAATACATCATGTTGGCTGTGGGTTATGTGTCTTTGATATATGGCACAGATGACAAGTTGACATTGTTGAAATACAAAACATGTCTCCACCATTCCAGAGAAAACTCACGATTACATCAAAATACAGACGTGAGATAACTGAACTAAATTGATATATTCTCTGCAAATATAGGAACAGAGTTATATACTTTGATACATCAGAAATATCTGACAAATCAAATCTGAACTATCTACAGACAAAAGATAACTTCACTATAAAGAGAAATATTACATTTTCTAAATTTCACTGAAAAAGTTCATTTATAAATTTGATGTCTATTGTATTATTTCTTCATAAGTTCAGCTGAATTATCATTCATAGAAGCTTGAATGAATGTTCTTATTATCGTTGTTCACACGTTCACACGTCACCAAGGCCACAGCTATTCTAGTGACCGGAAGTTAGATCTGTTGAATGCAATTTTTTGGTTTAATCTAATGAATTTTCAAAAATAGAATAAAAAAGATATTTCTATTTTTTTCACCAGAAAATGCTTAATGATAGTAAACGATGGAAGTGTGATCAGCGGACATGGTCTGATGATTGTGGTAAAGTCTGAATTTTCTGCTGAACTACTATTTCAAGCCTAATTAAAACACTGGCTCTCCATCAACATGTGGTGCCTCTGGCAACAGATCAAACTACTATGAAAACGCAATTTCCGCGTACCCAATGTCATATTTACATTGCTCTGCCATGTCAGAATCTAGCCCTGGTATGTATAGAATTATGACATTGCGGATCACGATCTTGGTCTGAACAAATAATGTATAGAAAAAAGACCGAATGAATACTCGAAAAATGACAGCGTGCCCTTCCATGCTTAATGCCAAACTCTCCTGAATACAAACTCGCAACGCTCAATATGAAAGAACATTTATACGTATCATTACTACAGAAGAACATATCACTCATGTTTCATCAATCCAATATTGAATACAAAACAATTATGATACCTTAAAGTGACTTCTGAAGTATTATATATATATTTATCCCCCTCGACAATGGATCTATATCAAAGCACATCATGATGGTGTGTACTTTAGAAAGGCAAGAGAATGATTATCTTGAAACTCAAATTAATGCATTTGGACTCTATAGCGAACCTTAACTTGTACCTCAATTTGAAAACCTACAATCTATGTTGAATCTCAATAACGCCCTTAAAATATATGGCAGGTGATTAGTGTGATACGACACAGTACAACTGATGCAATGTGAAATCTGACTTGAAATGCAACACATTGCGATAATTAACTATGATATTAAAGTTTCGTGGAAATATGATGCTTATCGGACAATAGAAATATGTATTTTATACATATCTATGTGTATTTTTAACTTTTAATCCGATACATGAATCGCTGATGTGAGCAAATATCAGGAAATACTAAACCTGAGAAACTTCTCATCAGTTTCATAGTGTAGATTTTCATTGAAAATGTTGTCCTCAGAGTATAAAGTTCAGATGATAGTCATATTTAGTCTGTCTGTCTGTATGTCTTTCTGTCTGTATGTCTGTCTGTCTGTGTGTCTGTCTGTGTGTTTGTGCGTGTTAAATTGGATATGTGCATGTGCATATCTGACCACAGATGATATCCAGTGCTTTATAATGTGTTGTATAATGGGCCATTAACAATTTATCAAGTCCACTTTGGAGTTCATATTTAGAAGAGAGACTACATATAGAAGTAATTATCACTTAAGAGCCACTGTTATATGTCATAATTGTATTTCTGCATTGAAAAGTCCCTGGAGGTTACAACACAAAGCAGTGGAATGTGTTAGGCTGCAGCCATGCCTCAACTTGACAAAGGAGAAGTAATTCGTAAGATAACCACGAACCAAGGAAACGGCAAAACAAATGTGTCTGATGGACTGATTAAAAGTGGCCTTTCTGATTACATCTCCACACGACTCGCGAATGACGAGGCAAAAATTGGCCTGAATCATTTGAAAGCTGATCAGACTTTGTCCATGTTTGTGAGAGAACACGTAGTTTCATTATCCTTTTATATGTTCAACACCACCTAAGTGGGGAATACAAGAAGGAGGTTGGCTCTTATATATGTCAATGTCGCATGAGTGGAGTTATGTAAGGAGATACATGTGTCTCTTATATAGGGCAGTGTCACACCAGGCATGGAGGAGGGATGTAGGGAGATACATGTGTCTCTTATTTAGGGCAGTGTCACACCAGGCAGGGAGGAGGGATGTAGGGAGATACATGTGTCTCTTATATAGGGCAGTGTCACACCAGGCAGGGAGGAGGCATGTAGGGTGATACATGTGTCTCTTATTTAGGGCAGTGTCACACCAGGCAGGGAGGAGGGATGTAGGGAGATACATGTGTCTCTTATATAGGGCAGTGTCACACCAGGCAGGGAGGAGGCATGTAGGGTGATACATGTGTCTCTTATATAGGGCAGTGTCACACCAGGCAGGGAGGAGGAATGTAGGGAGATACATGTGTCTCTTATATAGGGCAGTGTCATACCAGGCAGGGAGGAGGGATGTAGGGAGATACATGTATATCTCATATAGGGCAGTGTCATACCAGACAGGGAGGAGGCATGTAGGGTGATACATGTGTCTCTTATATAGGGCAGTGTCACACCAGGCAGGGAGGAGGCATGTAGGGTGGTACATGTGTCTCTTATATAGGGCAGTGTCATACCAGACAGGGAGGAGGGATGTAGGGAGATACATGTGTCTCTTATATAGGGCAGTGTCACACCAGACAGGGAGGAGGGATGTAGGGTGATACATGTGTCTCTTATATAGGGCAGTGTCATACCAGACAGGGAGGAGGTATGTAGGGAGATACATGTGTCTCTTATATAGGACAGTGTCACACCAGACAGGGAGGAGGGATGTAGGGAGATACATGTGTCTCTTATATAGGGCAGTGTCATACCAGACAGGGAGGAGGGATGTAGGGCGATACATGTGTCTCTTATATAGGGCAGTGTCACACCAGGCAGGGAGGAGGGATGTAGGGTGATACATGTGTCTCTTATATAGGGCAGTGTCATACCAGACAGGGAGGAGGTATGTAGGGTGATACATGTGTCTCTTATATAGGGCAGTGTCACACCAGGCAGGGAGGAGGCATGTAGGGAAATACATGTGTCTCTTATATAGGGCAGTGTCACACCAGGCAGGGAGGAGGGATGTAGGGTGATACATGTGTCTCTTATATAGGGCAGTGTCACACCAGGCAGGGAGGAGGCATGTAGGGTGATACATGTGTCTCTTATATAGGGCAGTGTCACACCAGGCAGGGAGGAGGGATGTAGGGAGATACATGTGTCTCTTATATAGGGCAGTGTCACACCAGGCAGGGAGGAGGCATGTAGGGTGATACATGTGTCTCTTATTTAGGGCAGTGTCACACCAGGCAGGGAGGAGGGATGTAGGGAGATACATGTGTCTCTTATATAGGGCAGTGTCACACCAGGCAGGGAGGAGGAATGTAGGGAGATACATGTGTCTCTTTTATAGGGCAGTGTCACACCAGGCAGGGAGGAGGCATG
Organism: Amphiduros pacificus; assembly: GCA_949316495.1. Lineage (NCBI taxonomy): Eukaryota > Metazoa > Annelida > Polychaeta > Phyllodocida > Hesionidae > Amphiduros > Amphiduros pacificus. The sequence continues at coordinate 28,560,138 of OX439010.1, read as the reverse complement.
TAGGGAGATACATGTGTCTCTTATATAGAGCAGTGTCATACCAGACAGAGAGGAGGGATGTAGGGAGATACATGTGTCTCTTATATAGGGCAGTGTCACACCAGACAGGGAGGAGGGATGTAGGGAGATACATTTGTCTCTTATATAGGGCAGTGTCACACCAGGCAGGGAGGAGGTACGTAGGGAGATACATGTGTCTCTTATATAGGGCAGTGTCACACCAGGCAGGGAGGAGGAATGTAGGGAGATACATGTGTCTCTTTTATAGGACAGTGTCACACCAGGCAGGGAGGAGGAATGTAGGGAGATACAGGTGTCTCTTTTATAGGACAGTGTCACACCAGGCAGGGAGGGGGGATGTAGGGAGATACATGTGTCTCTTATATAGAGCAGTGTCACACCAGACAGGGAGGAGGGATGTAGGGAGATACATGTGTCTCTTATATAGAGCAGTGTCACACCAGGCAGGGAGGAGGCATGTAGGGTGATACATGTGTCTCTTATATAGGGCAGTGTCATACCAGACAGGGAGGAGGGATGTAGGGAGATACATGTGTCTCTTATATAGGGCAGTGTCATACCAGACAGGGAGGAGGGATGTAGGGAGATACATGTGTCTCTTATATAGGGCAGTGTCACACCAGGCAGGGAGGAGGCATGTAGGGTGATACATGTGTCTCTTATATAGGGCAGTGTCACACCAGGCAGGGAGGAGTTATATAGGGAGGTAGGGACACGTGTCTCTTAGGTCAGTGCCACATGAGACAGGTAGGTCTGTAGGGAGATACATTTCTCTCAGAGATGAGTTCTGCTGGGAGACGCATGTCCCTGTTATATGCTTTGACCACATTTGTTGTGTTGTGAAAGTCTATCCGTGTTTCCATTAGTCTTCCCTTTTTCTTGGTTGTTCTCAGGGATGTTATTTTAAAACAGAAGGAAGGCACTAATAAAAATGCATATTTGCCATAACATATTACTTGGAAGAAGAGTATGTACAGAGAACCAATGATATATTCATAGCCCACGCAAGGTCCCTATGGACAGCACCCACACGACATTAGTGCATTTGGAACGAATAAAAAGGAATAAAACAGTTACACTATTTTATGTACTAATGTATTTCACAGATATTACGTCACAAACTTGAGTATTGTTTAATTCATGGTTAATTTTAGGTCTTGAGAACAAACACAATATTATATAAAAATATAAAATATATCAAACATCATATATATAAAAATATATCAAACATCATATATATATTACAATCTTTTCTCTCGTAAGGTACATAACATATGGAGTAAAATATGACGTGTTTCCCACAGAGAATATCAACTAATATACTGTTTTAGTTCATGATTAAATTTTGTAAACTAAAACCTCTTACCATATTTCATACAATAACTGCAAAACTATCAACACAATATCCCTGTTTGACGTTTCTTATGTCTATGAAATCTAAGTTAGAAGAGACAAAGCATTTAATTTCAGAAAGCCTTATTTTCTGTATCACCTTACTCACAGTAAATCCAATATTCAGGAGTGACACTGAGTTGAATATGTGAATGAAAGTTGGTAGCAGTTGCTTATGTTTCAAAGAAATAATCATTGAAAAATAATTCCTATCCATTGGTAATAACGACATATAAAACATCCAAAATCGGTACTTAAACGAAAACAATACCAAATACATAAATTTGTCACTATATTTCAAAATATCTATTTGACCTGTGCTACAATAAAAGTAAATGAAACATAAATCTTAGAGATTTATGATGTTTCCTGTCATATACTGGTGCTTTGTTTGTCCTTTTCCAATATAATAAAATTTACTCATGAGATGAATCGTTCATAAGAGTGGCTATCACGTCTCTTTAACCACAGGCGGAGTATGGACAACCATACTTCGATTTAGTGCTGAACGCAGGTAAAGCAAAAAGGTATTACTATTTGTAATGCATGCCTTTCTGTGGTGCTTCTCAGTTTGAATAGAAGCATTATCTGAACGCCAGGTGTAATATTGAACATTCCTGTTGCATAATATGAAACAATGCATCTTCATAAATGGTCAAAATCGATCTGCTTTCTTATGTTATATCCTCACAGAGTTATTACAATTATACCCAGCATGTTCAGTATGACATACAAAAATTAACTATGACACAAATTACGCATCCAGGTACAATCTGCTATAGTGTTGTATGTAGTTTGTATGCTCACTTCAGGATCAATTCCTGCATTATAAACCTCTTTCTGTCTTAAATCAAACATTTCAGGAGAAATATCTACGGTAAGAGAACTGCTTTGTAGGTGATATATGTCAAATCATATGTTAACAAACAGGAATGATATTTGAATACAATGAGCAAACAAACACAGCAAAACCCGAGAGTTATAAAAAAAACCTTTCACCATTTGTTATTTGCACCTTTAAACTGAGCGAAACTTCTTGATTAATCAGTGAAAGTCGTCTGTACCACCATGGCATAGGTTGTGATGCGAACAGAGCAACAGAGCAGAAAGCTGGTCTCTTTTTCTCTCAGGGATGGTAAATTAGCAAGGCAGGCCCCTCCTTCGTCAATCAATGTAAGGTAAAGTACACGTGGGACAACAACATCATGTCTACCGCCATAGACTGGTCCCTCCTTCTTTCATGTAAAACAAACTACACGTGGGACAAAAAAAAATAACACGTCTAGCCCAAGAAAGGTCCTTCCTTCTGCCATATAAGACAAACTACACATGATATAGAACATTCAATGTCTCCCACTATAGACTGGTCCTTTTCTAAAATAAAATAAACTACACATGGGATACAGCAAGTCATGTCTGCCATTACAGACTGGTCCCCAGCCCTGAATATGGCTATGTAAGTCAGAGAACTCATGGGACAGAGCGCAGACTATCATTATGTAGATGTTTAAACTTTCAATCATATTATGTTCAATCTGATTCCAGTTTCCTGACAATAAAACAACTGAGTTCATGTGTGGACATGCTGGGGGCTGTCTGTGACAAACCATCTCTGTTTTCTCTGCTGACATTCTATGAAGATTAAGTTTGAAATAATCAAATGCAACTAGCCCAGACAAAAATGATGATTAATTTTTCCTCGCTTTTTCATTATCCACGCCTGAAGAGGACTATAAAAGCTCTGGCATATCAAACATCTAATTTCCATATCTGATGAATGTGGCTCATAGTGAGAATGTGACCAAGCTGAGAGGTGGACACCATAAAAGCCTTCCCAGACGTAATTTTACTCCCAACTTTAAAAAATGCTGACCTTGTCTTTCTCACAGAGGGAGAGATCAGCAACGGACATATAAACTGCCTATATGGCTGCACATTCACTTTTAATAGTCAAGTTACTGAAAATAAAACTTGAGTAATGAATTTCACTAAATATTTAATAGTATTTTATTGTAAATATCATACCTTTAGTTTATGTATCATTGTTTATATCACTCATTCAGGCCCTCAAGGGAGAAAAATGTAACAATTGATAGAGGCCCTGGGGAAACAAGATAAATAAATAGATAAATAAATAAAAATAAAATATGGCTTTGTTGTTTTACTTGGGAGAAATGTTCTGACTATTGACAGCCCTGACTGGAAACGTTATTCAGTTTGGGTGATTAAAAGGTTTGAAGACTGTTGTGAGTGTTGTGTTTGGAGGTCATTCTCACATTTTGTTTGGAGGGCAAAAACAATTTTGATGATGGCAGCCAAGTTGTGAAAGCACTGAAACAGATATGGCCGAAAAATGTCGGCACATATTATGCAGTGCAAATATATGTCAGCATCTGTTTTCAATTTGATATTGAATTATGAAACCTGTGTTTTCTATCCTAAAAAAGAGTGCCGTACCATCTAAAATCAAAAGTACTTTTCTTTCCTGTTCACTTTACATCTATAATATTAATAATATTATCTTACCTTCGAAATTATTCTAAGTTTTTGTGTCAAATTGTGAAAAGGTATCATCACTATATTTGTGCATGGTGATATGTTTTAACAGTATACATAAGTTCTGCTACAATGCTACGATGGGAATCCATAACTATAGAAGATAAGATATCTCACAAATCGAGATGGAACACGACCTAATAATAGCCGATCATGACACTTCTGGCCGATGGACCCAATTGCTGCTCACTTTTATCTTGGAGTAACTATAATTACTCCAAGCTTTTATCAAACGTGTCAACAATTTTTCTTGCAACAATATATTAAAATACCCAGTTTATTGTCAGTAATACGTCAGCGATTCTAAGGTTCTGAGGTTATTGCTTTAAATATGGGGGTGAGTATATCAGCATTCGGGGTCTATGATGAGTATTTTTGGGATTTATTTATGGGATTCATTTATGGGATTCGTGACAAAATGTGTCAGATTTGTGGTTAGTACATAAGGGACGGGAACATCAGGTAAATGAATAAGCGCTCGGTGTCTGAGGTTATACATTGTAACATTGCATAAGGTCTATGAATCCTCGATAATGGAGGGGGATATTTGAATAGGATATCATAAGCAGGGGGCTGGGGTTGATATATCAGGGTTCAGGAGTTTGTCTTTGGCATATCAGGGCCGGGGGGGGGGGGGGGGGTCTGACGTTAGTACATCGAGGTGGTGGCGTCTCAGACTCATTAGTGAAGGGAGCATAGAGTAATAATAATTAGGAGATTGAGACTCACCCAGCTGAGGACTTCTGGTGCGCCTGGTGCTGGTACACTGTAGGAACATCACCACTAACAGCACACATCTCACGCACCCCCTGGTGGTCATCTTGACCAACATTCTCCATGTGATCTTCACACCTCTTCCAGTAACCCTCTCAATAACACAGACCTCCCGGAATCCTTAAACCATCCCAATTTTCCAGTCTGTGTGTTTGATTTGTTCAGTAATCACTTCTTCAGACAGTGTTTATCCTCTGTGATATCAAAAATATGGTGTTCCCATTTCTTGCTTGAATGCGCCTGTTTGTCTTATTTAATCTTCACAAATTTAAGCAGGTTATTGCATAAAACATCCCTTTGTAGGGACGCCAGTAATCCGACAGGCAGTGTTTAGATAACATGGACCTGTCATCATGGGTTAACGCATTGTGTGCTGTCCTGACTCAGCAGCTGCCCTAGTTAGGTATATGGTAATCCCTTTATCCCTGTATACATAATCCAATGTTATTATCCACAAAGGTGTGATTTCAAGGAGATCTATTCTGTCCGAGTCAACCTGAATGTTGGAGATAGAAATAGAACATCAAGTTATATAGAATGCAAGTATGATCACGGATCAGTTATATCTAAAATAAATTAAACATTGCAGGAGGTATATTTGGAGGTAATTACATATAGAAGCAGCTGTGTTAAATAGAACTTATTTTGACAATAGATATATTTTAGAGCAATCATGTCATTAGTTTTATGGGCAGTGGCTTCTAGGAGCAAATATATCAACTAGTTTTTTGGATTAGAGATATCTTTCAGCAATTAATGGCCTATTATAATACAGTGGTGTGTCAAAGCTAAATCTTTTTTTAAATAAGTTTTATCTGGAATCAGTGGTACCTTGGAGTAGTGATACCCTAGAGTATGATATGTAGTATCTGGGAGGAGTAATATCTGTGAGGGGTAGTATCTGGGAGGAGTGGTTTCTGGGAGGAGTAGTATCTGGGAGGAGTAGTATCTAGGAGGGGTAGTATCTGGGAGGGGAAGTATCTGTGAGGGGTAGTATCTGGGAGGGGTAGTATCTGGGAGGGGAAGTATCTGGGAGGGTTAGTCTCTGGGAGTGGGTAGTCTCTGGTAGGGGAAGTATCTGGGAGTGTTAGTATCTGGAAGGGGTAGTATCTGGGAGTGTTAGTATCTGGGAGGAGTAGTATCTGGGAGGAGTAGTATCTGGGAGTGGTAGTATCTGGGAGGAGTAGTATCTGGGAGGAGGAGTATCTGGGAGTGTTAGTATCTGGGAGGAGTAGTATCTGGGAGGAGAAGTATCTGGGAGGAGGAGTATCTGGGAGTGTTAGTATCTGGTAGGAGTAGTATCTGGGAGGAGTAGTATCTGGGAGTGGTAGTATCTGGGAGGAGTAGTATCCGGGAGGAGTAGTATCTGTGAGGAGTAGTATCTGGGAGGAGTAGTATCTGGGAGGAGTATTATCTGGGAGTGGTAGTATCTGGGAGGAGTAATATCTGTGAGGGGTAGTCTCTGTGAGGGGTAGTCTCTGGGAGTGTTAGTATCTGTGAGGGGTAGTCTCTGGGAGTGTTAGTATCTGGGAGGAGTAGTATCTGGGAGGAGAAGTATCTGGGAGGAGGAGTATCTGGGAGTGTTAGTATCTGGTAGGAGTAGTATCTGGGAGGAGTAGTATCTGGGAGTGGTAGTATCTGGGAGGAGTAGTATCCGGGAGGAGTAGTATCTGTGAGGAGTAGTATCTGGGAGGAGTAGTATCTGGGAGGAGTATTATCTGGGAGTGGTAGTATCTGGGAGGAGTAATATCTGTGAGGGGTAGTCTCTGTGAGGGGTAGTCTCTGGGAGTGTTAGTATCTGTGAGGGGTAGTCTCTGGGAGTGTTAGTATCTGGGAGGGGTAGTATCTGGGATGAGGAGTATCTGGGAGGAGTAGTATCTGGGAGTGTTAGCATCTGGGAGGGGTAGTATCTGGGAGGAGTAGTATCTGTGAGGGGTAGTCTCTGGGAGTGTTAGCATCTGGGAGGGGTAGTATCTGGGATAAGGAGTATCTGGGAGGAATATCTGGGAGGAGTAGTATCTGGGAGGAGTGGTATCTAGGAGTGGTAGTATCTGGGAGGAGGAATATCTGGGAGGAGTAGTATCTGTGAGGGCTAGTATCTGGGAGGAGTAGTATCTGGGAGTGGGTAGTCTCTGGGAGTGTTAGTATCTGGGAGGGGTAGTATCTGGGATAAGGAGTATCTGGGAGGAATATCTGGGAGGAGTAGTATCTGGGAGGAGTGGTATCTAGGAGTGGTAGTATCTGGGAGGAGGAATATCTGGGAGGAGGATTATCTGGGAGGGGTAGTATCTTGGAGGGGTAGTATCTGGGAGGGTTAGTATCTGTGAGGAGTAGTATCTAGGAGGAGTAGTATCTGGGAGGAGGAGTATCTGGGAGGAGGAGTATCTGGGAGGAGATTTAGGAGGAGTAGTATTTGGGAGCAATAATAACTTGGAGCAGGGATAAATGGTAGCAAAGGAAAATCAGTCAACCTCACACCAGAAAACACTATGAAAGGAGAGCACAATTACAACGTAGAATTCACCCTGTGATTTATGCACATATTTTGAGAAGTAATAGATCGATATTGTGTACTGGCTTACAAAAGCAGGAAAACGTGTGAGCATAAAATCATGTGGTCATCGTCTGAATATTCCTCCTCAATCTGATCCGGGACCTTCACAATACACAGACTATGTACTTTTCTCATTTTTCACTTCCTCTACTTTCCATATGTATGGCTGTCTATATAGCCATGAAATATTCAATGTAGATCGATATATTTTTTCTAAAGCAGTATATCACACAAGCTTTTTACAAAGTTTCCGAGTCAAATGCGTGCTTTCTATGGGACAGAGACGCAGTGTTCGCATGACGTGACAGATATACTATAGTAACAGGTGAAATGCTAACACGGAACGAACTTCAGCCGCTGTGGCAAAAGGACCTGGCCTTTCCGCATAAATATAGCAAAATTTGAATTTTAGATAATCCAGTAGCCTAAAAACAATGATTTGTCAAGACTCAAAACAGACAAAAAAAGAAAAAAGAAAAAGAAAAAAAAGTACCGCACCACAAACAACAAAAACGATTTTCAAATATTTAAATGAGACCAACACAAATTCAAGAGCCGATTTATTTTACAGTATAATTTGTAGCAGATCCTCACTATTTGAACAGTATTTGGTTTAAATCTACTTGGAAACTATGCATTTATTAGTTTTGACAGGGACATGATCGATAGACAAAATGCTTTCACGTATTCTTGCCAGGTATCCAGTTACATTTAAATCGGACATAACTGCTTTAGAATACATTCTGTCTCTTGATGTGTGCCGGAGATCAATTCCAATGTGGCAAACATAACTGTTTTTATCGTGTCACAAAAAGCCTTTACGAAAACAGGTAAAACTAGACAATAGTTTGTCTCTGCCAGTTGGGCGCCTCAACAGTAGATAGCATTTTCCCTTTAAAGGATGGAAGAAAGAAGTAAGGTGGTAAACTTACCGTGAATCTGGGTGTAGTGATCAGTGGGGAGGATGCACTCTAAGGTGAGAGCACACCTCCATGTCTCACGCCGTGCTGCCCTCCTCAATGTGAGCTACTCACGGGCGGCTCTGTGAGCAACTCTAGTGAGTGACACCAGGCCAGTATGACGAGTATACTGAGTCAGAAACAGAAGTGGCCTGCGTGAAGTACAGACGGGGACTTTGGTAGGATATGCTTGTGTAGCTAGAGTAGGCACGGCGCGGTGAGTAGGTCTGTGAGCAGATCTGTGAGCAGGCCTTGCCGGACTCCTACTACACTGTGGCAGCACAAGTATATCTGATAATAGGCGTGCCAGCTTCTCTACCCTACAAGTGCTACTCTACATGATGGTATCTGCAGGTACTTTATCTAAGCCAAGGCTTCCCACATTGTCTTGCATCAGGACCAGGACTGCGAGGATCAGTTGCATCATATTAGCTATTGTGTTAAATATCCAATAACACGTGACCACACACTGATAGGATACTATTTCGACACATATGTTAGATATACAGAGGAATAACTTATTTGCATAATCTCACACAGTTTTTTTTTAACTCTTTGAGGTCAGCAACTGATGTTATGAAAAGATCAAAATTAAGGTGAAATAAAAATCAAAATAGATAAAAAAAACCATAATGGAAACAAATATATCGAGGCAAATGGTTGATGGCAATACCTTTGTGCAATCTTCACTAAGACAAGAATACAATATAATCTTCACACACAAAAATACAATATATATATATATATATATATATATATATATATATATATATATATATATATATATATATATATATATATATATATATATATACACGTAGATATCTTGTGCACAGGTCTCCAACATGCATAATGGTAATGCTTGCGAACAAGATATATTCATATATGAAGATCGTTAGAGGGTTCTAATATTTAACAGTATTTTTGTAAAGGTATGTATTCATCAACACTTGAACTTTTCAACTTTCATATCTGGCCTTGATATGAACCTTAAGCGCAACAAGTCTGGCACCCCAAGGTGGTTAAAATTTAATATCTATCATGGTAGATTTAGGTGCTTACGCATCGTGAAGGATGTAAGATGGTGAAAGGTTGGACACCTTGGGTACCAAATTGATAGCCGGGATATAACTTTAAGTCGGCCATATTGAAACCGACATTTTGTATAATTGACAGTTTAATGATCTGAAATTAAATTCATTATTGTCATTAAGAGACAGACATATTTTAAAATTGCCTTTTTGATAGTCAGGATGTAGGTTCGAAATCTTGATTGTCAGTTGGACAATCAGGGTCCAGCTATAGACTGTTGGACAGATATTAGCATTTTATTCCTTTATCATCATTATCCTGGAATATGTTATTAAAATCATACTGTTTCTCTGTAATTCCCCATGATTAGTTATATCTCTACCTGGTATTCCTAGGCATTCAACTGAAATATCAGACAATACGGATTTGTTAAGACTATCAAGGGCCAATGGCCTTATGCTGATCATTGTTCTTTTTTAAATGTTTATGAACATTTTCTGGAAATGCCTTAAAATTGTTTCATAAATGATCACTTAAAACCTTTCCCTGAACAGGCGAGCAGGCTTCAGCAGATGATTATTTTGGCCTATCAAAATGCATGTTACATTTGTTATCTCGATTCCCATTGGATAATATTTGTCATGTTATTCAGAATGGAAGCCTCCTTGAGAAGCTAATAGATTTCAATTATTTAAAAAAAAATAATTACAAAAAACAAAAATAAGATATAATCTGAGCCTGATGGAAACGACATAGAATTCGTCCCCTGAATATACATAGGGCCCACTAAAAGCTTAGTAGTTACAAAAGAGAAGATTAACGTTGATGGACAGACAGAATGACAGAAAAATTCTCACTGCACTAAAATCGTTTCCATTGCAGAAACTCAATCTTTCTTGTCTTGAATGTTGGTAGACAATTATGTTTATTCACGTGGTCTGTAAACATATGACTGTTCAAGATGTCATTACTATTTTGAGATGGATATCCCATTTCTCCGAAACAATCTATTTCATTCTCGAAAATGACCCCCATCAAAAGAAGGGGAGATTCTATTTTCTTCTGTAGATTGGCACTGCACATTGAAAGTCTATTGATCCAGGCAATAAGTTTCTCTAGATATCGATTACAGCGTTGACAAGAAAGAGGAATGCAACATCTATCTAGACAAGTCTACACTTTAAGCGAATATACAGCTTTGGTAAACCTTTAAATGGGCGATAATATGTGACCGTTAAATATTGAATAGAATCATCTATCTTGAAGACCCAGTTTGTGATGAGAGAGGTTTGTAGATTCTTAGCAGCTCCCCTCCACCCTCTCTCTAGCCCAAAGCATCTGCTGGTTTATTGTAAAGCTTCAATATTCCCGTGAAGTATCCCCAAAAGCTGTCCCCTTTCAACACTAATTTATAGAAAGGCGAATTTTGATACAAGATAAGTGGTTCTTCCCTTAATACGAATAGTAGTACGTTCTAACATTCAGTACAGAAAGTTGCACTGAATAAATATGTGAGGCTGATCTGCTATTTATGTATTATTTTTAGGGATATGCCAATTATTCAAACTCAGTTTTAAAACAAAACAAATAAACAAATCTATCTCACTATTAAAAAACTGACCTCTTTAACCAAACGCGAAAGGTCTATTAACATCGAACACAATGACTGTCATGATCCATGCCAACTACATTGATATATTAACAACATGACCTCTGTGATTCAATGTCAATATCGAACACCGCTCAATATCAAACAAAATGGCTGCCATAACTCAAAGCCTAACACAGTGATATATCACAGACAATGTTTATATTTCACACTGTACCGAACAAAGTGATACTTTTTGCGTAATGTCCAATACAATTATAACACTCTCCATACCAAACACGAGAGCTAGCTGTAGTTGCTTATCAAATATTAGATCCAGGCCAGAACGAAGAGCTCACACCAAGTGTCAAATACAATGTTAGCACTGAGAGTGTGGATTGCTACAGACATGCTTTCTACTCAACATTTATTTGAGAAAGTTCTGACCAATCTTCTCAATCAGATTTGGCACCATGGAAGCAGACCATACGATAAGACCCCAAAGAAAATCAACACAGCTTCTGTATCTGTCCGGGACAAAATCTGCAAACCTAATCATAACATCTAACACCGGCGAAATTGGGCTACTTTCCCAGACAAATTAAACTAATTTTTGTTTCCTCTGAGGTTTCAATATGAAACGGAAACCATCCATTTAACACTCGCCACTCTTCGGTATCTAGTTATATATGCATATATTATCCAACAAATTAGCGAGTACTCAGTTTTATGAGGAGCCATGGCACACGTTTGAGTAACTCAAGCCATTAGTGAGTTCTTAATGAAGCCAGATGCTAGACACGCATACGTCTCGATACAAGGACGCTTCATACACTTCATTGATACAAGGTCACCCTGCAAGGTCACTTTGCTTCAGAGAGAGAATACTTGGGGATCTCCCCTCAGATAATGACAAAACAATACAATTACTCTGCACTCATATGTAAACTTGTCACAACAAATATGCTCTGTGCACCATTCTATTAGTTTGTTCGGATGGTAAACATGGGAAATTCCATCAAAGATTTAAAATTGTCTTTAGAATGAGATGATATAGTTTACTCATAAGATCGCCTGTTATTCGATTAATACACTTTGATGGAAGTGCTTTGTGTCAAATCAGGAAATACCGTATGTTGTTATGAATTCAACGTGATTTTAGTAACATTATTGAAATAAAATTTAAGATAATATAATTTGAACTTCAGAAGACAACACCATTTAAAACTTACTCTGAGATATTTATGTGTATTCAAAAGGCTTTGAAAATAGAATATACATTAACAGCGCACTTCGTTACAACATATATCTGCCATTGATATATCCATTCAGTAATCAACAATTTAGACTAAAGAATATCATTGCTGATGTTCAGATATAGCACCTGTATATACCAGTATGCCACAGGAATCGCATTATAGGGGCAGAGTATTGTTGTAGCCTGTTCAAGTGTATTGCTACAATAGATCTCATATGGTATTTAAACTTTATTGTACAATACTAACCAGCTGCTGTCATCAATCACAGCTGCCTTAATATGATGAGGGACCATCAAGATGAAATATAGTTCACAGACACACCGTGTTTGAACCTCCTACGTTTCAATGTATTCAACCACCAAGGTTGCAGATTCATCCTGGAAAGGTTTGCTTTAACCATGGTAACATTCCAGCTCATTTGCTCGAATAATGGTGGCCAAGCCCTTTCTATTGGTTGCCGAGATTTATTTTACTACACATTTTTACTCAGATGATTTTTCTTTCACAAAGATAATACATTTTCCATAATGTCCGTTTGCAAATTCTCTTTTTTTAAAGCATAGATATGTATTTTTTTATCAAATAACATATTCAAAGAAATTCAGTCCCAGACAGAGACCGAAATTACAATGTTTTGAAAGAAAATTACCCAGAAATGCAAAGGCATTCTTTATTAGACACGGGTGACCTCACAAAGACCGGTCCCGCCCCCTTGCGTCCAGTGACATTGCCTGGTAAAGCCGGGGTCTAGCGCCCGGACACCTGTAGGCTTCTGGTGCAAGTAGAAGCTTTGGTCAACACCTGGTGTCCTCAGCTGATAAGAAAGCTCCTCTATCAGCCTCCTCCATTGCCGATTAGACACATGTCACACCATAGCTATGTGAGAGCTGTGTCCCCCCGGAGCTCACAGTGTCAACTCTGCTGTGTCCATACTGGGACTGGAGCTATGGGTGAACACATGGGTAAGGACTCTGATGAACAGAATATGTGGAAAGCTAAGTAGTGCCGTGCTTGTATAGAATCAATCTGGCACCATTCATGATACTGTGAGCATGATTGCACAGTAGAAGCCCGGCCTCCAGGGGGCACCATATGATACACAGAGAAGTAAGACATTATGCACAAAATAACATATTATAAAAATAAAGTACTCTTCTGGCATAGGACTTATATTATATACCTCCGATACAGGGTTCCCAGGCATAAAATGACGCTGCGTAAAATACTTTTTCCTATTAATCCTTTTGTTTTTATTAAATAAAAGAGAGAGTATATTTAAATCGCTGATTTAATGTTATTATATATATTACATTCAGTATATTCAGTATATATGTGCATTCAGTTAACGTTTACCTTTGGCTTTGAATGTCTGGTTTTATTTTTCAACATTGAAATTCACATTGCAAGAGCAAGAACTTTGTCAATAAATGTCTGAGTCAGATGGAAAGGTCTGAGAATATTGCTTCTACTCACATGTACATGAAAACATCTGTAGGCGTCTGGGACGAGACAAAAAGCCATTTGTATTTCACCATTTCAGCCAAATACATACCGCAAGTACTGCACAGAAAAGGTACATTTAGCCAATAGTTGGTTCAAAGGGACGTGAAGCAAAACTGTTTTATTTATTTTTTATTTTCCACTTGTGTGAGCTCTTCAATGTGATTATGCCAGTAAGCTTGCAACCTGTAATGCACGAATATCCTAACTGAATGCATCTAATGGAGGTAAAGATCAAAGACATCTATAATTCTTGCACTGATTGTATTCATGTTTTGTATCCCATTCATTTCAGTCATGGTGGCTAAAGTTATCAGTAAAAAGATTTATTTCTGGTAAGAATGGCCACCCTTAAGCACTCTGCTATTTTCCTGGTTCTGAGGTATTGATCGAGTGATGAATTGTTATTTATCTAGCAAGGACGTACCCGAAACATTGCTAATCACAATCAAAATACAAGGTGCGAGCTGCATGTTTACACACGATTGGCATATATTGAGAAGCGTTTAGTTCAGGAAGCTGAGATGTTATATTTGTAAATATTTGGCAGTTTGCAAAACAATTAAACCAGCAATGTATATAAAACTTAGATTCCACTTAGTGTCTGTGGCTACATTCGAATTCAGGGCTGCAACTAGCAAAATAATTTATTTAAAACTGAGGTTCCAGTTCATGTCCAGGGCTGCAACTAGCAAAATAATTTATTTAAAACTGAGATTTCACTAATGAATGGGTAGGTGTTTGAATCCACTCAGGTTAAGGTGATATATAATGTCTGAAGGTTGAGCTGTGATGAAAGCAAACTTACACATCAGTGGCACATATAGAATAACAAGACTCATTTCTGTTTTGACTAGTGATGGGAAGTACAATGATTGTAGGAGGCAATTATATACAAAGAAAGCTTCTCACAGACACAGTGATTAGGACAACAGGAGAAATGCCAATAAGCCATTGTCACCTGTGATGAAGGCAATCTCGGCGGGGAGGGACTAATCTAGGCCACAGATGCATCAGGGATTGCTTCAATAATGCACATCCTCTCATTCCTGACAGGGAAGCTTCAAGATATCACTTAGCCTGTCATTTTCTCGCCTCAATTATTCACATTTGACCTAGAGATAACACATGTATATACTCATCCTATATATTTGGGTAAATGAACAGTGATACCTATTTATCTTTGACTTTGATATTAGGTAACGTCCAAAATATAGAACCCAGTTATTGATTTTTTTTTAAGAATGCTTTTGTCTTTTATATCTTTTTTCGCATGTGTTCCAATATTTCACCAAACAACATAATAGTTATACGCAGCTGAAGGGAAGTGGGCGCTAAACGAAGCCAAACTTTATAGTCTTTCTTTGCAACATGACATTCTATTTTCTATCCATTAAAATTGAATTTCCAAATCCACCAACCAATCTTTGCCACTTGTTATCTTCTGTTTGAGGGTTGTAAGATGGTATAGATATTCCCTAATTATCATGCTAGCTTGTCATCCAATAAGAGAGAGCTAGGTCATCTGAAACTGTAATAGTCTTGACAGGAAATGTTAAAATTACAATATCTGATGGATGCATTCTCAGATAACATTGATTTCTAGAAACTCAACACTGTATCTGATATTGTTATCTATAGTTTTTGATAGCAAAGAATGTCCATGCAACTTTCAGTCATTCAAAATTCCCATTCATTATATCCCCGCAATTAGAAAGTGAATGTTCTCCTGTAGAACTGTCATGTCAGCCATGTTTCAAGATGGCGCCTGATTGGTCACAACAAAGACACTATTGATGAGGCGGGTAGGCAGAAAATGCATCCATCTTACAAGCAAACGAAAAGAGTCGTGACAGAAAATGTTTCTCACGATAAACGAAACGAAAATTATTCTTTCAGGTGCAAAGTGACGGCACGGCATCACAATTTGGGGAGGGGGGAGGTGGTTGTCATAACTCACTGGGCGCTACGTCACAAAATGAAAAATGCACTCATTTCTCAAGATTATTAATTAAGGATCTGGAAGATGTCTACTGGGTGTTGTGGTGAGACCTCACAAACACCAGAGAAGTGTCAATTATCCGTTGATGAAACGGTTATGGCATCCTAATCAACATAAAAACTACTAGTGTCGCCATTAAAAATTCAATCAGTCCTTCTCTATAACATAAAAAAGTTATTTTCATTCTTTTGTTTGATAATTTTCATGATTAATTTCTCCACTGATGTCTGTTATTCTTTGGTTCTATATCTTCCCGAAGAAAACATACTTAAGAAATTAACTAATGTATCTCTATGACTTAAACTTGGGTGCTATTCAGTAGAGAAATTGCTTTATTTTAATCTAATAATGCAGTTCTAGGGAGAGATTATGCAATAATTTCATTTTCAATCTTTTTTAATCTCATATTATACAGAATGAGCTGAGATTATCCTCTCATCTCAACCTTCTATCCACAAATAACCCATGAAAGCCACGTACGGATATATAGATTACATCATGGAACAAGGGCTTACATATGAGAAAGGCGTTATTGATGATTTTAGAGCCAGCGCTAGTTGTATGTCAACACGAACTCATCACCTGTTGCATCATGGAAGTTGATCTTTTGCCATTATTCGCTGTACGTGATCCTGAAAGTACACAGAGAATGAACAGGTTATGTATTACTGCAGTATTAATACGACACTTTTCTCTTTCATCCGTTTTGATCACCAGGATTTCAATTCAGTTTTTCTATTTTATTTTGTTTTTCATTATCTTCATCTCCATCTCATCAATTGCACATGTTCTTTTAACCTGTTATGTGGTAGTCATTAGTCATTTTATACAGTAACATCTTAATAACTGATTTAGGAAAGATCGAGATATAGACCGATATTGCTATTGATATTGGCGCCATACTTGAAATTTCGTGAAAACATCACACATGAGGGTTGGGAAAGAGAAATATTTTTGAATTATAAAATCTTTTGCAAATGTTGCAATATATTCATATTCATGAATATGACTATACTAATTTTGCTGTGAAAAAATGTGATCTGAACAACAATCGAAATATCTTTTTATAAAGCCAAAATAAATGCATCTATCTCCCTTTGCTTTCATATTTCCTTTATGTTCATTAGCATTATTTCAGCAACAAAAATAGTATGATCTTGGAGTAATTATTATTACTCCAAGGTATGATGGAATGAGTATAATATTAAAACTAGAGCAAATTTTGTGTTGGATATTTTATAATTTTACAGTTTCTAAAGTATAACTTCCGCAGTTCCTTTGAAATCTAAACTAGGAATTTGTTCAGTGAACTTATAAAGTGAGTCAGTTTTCAGTTGCGTGTATACTGCGGTCGTGCGGTAACAAATCTACAACTAGTATCTCCCATATTTGGGCCTGTCAATCATTCTTATCTCCATACTAGAACTGGATTCAGGGACGGATCGCTTGACCTACCTCGGGAAACAAGAATCCAAATTCTCGTCAATAACATTTATTAGCCAAATATAGCACAACCGGCTACACTGCCATAGTTTCACTTCAAATCATCACCTCAACATTTTTTTCTGAAGGTCAATTAACTGCACTTGGGCAGGAAAAGTGGGTTATATGGAGAATTTGGTTATGTAGTGGGTTACATAGAATAGTGGTTTATATAGAGAAGTTGGTTATTTGAGGGTGACTGGAGAGGGCAAGAGGCATCACGCCCATAGAAGAGAGGACCCATATGCTGTGCTTCCAATCCGCCAATACGGGACATCGTTGTGTGAATGGAGAATGAGCTGTCAGTCACTGGTTGCTTGGACTCCTGGGAAACCCCATCAGATGAGCAAGTCAAAATCTCCTCAATACCACCCTTAATGCGGGTTACACGCAGAACCGCCGTACCGGGCAATATATTCTGACAAGCTTATATTTATCAGATAACCCCCATGCTACCAAGTAAAGTACCACCATGCCCCATGAGTACACATAATTCTGTTTACCGGAGGCATGCTTTTATATTACCCTAAATTAACACTTGATATTTCACAAGAATATATCACTTCTGTAGTAAAACACAATAATCCTATTTTGATGTGGAGGGATTTGAGAAACATAACTCCAGAAAGGTTTATAGAAATTGGGGTTGCCATAGGGATGTCGAATGAGGTTACTATGGTGACAAACAATGCTTTTTCCTTCACCCTCGCTCTGAGATCTTCTCAAGATGAGTGTGGCTCAATAAAACCACCTGATAAAACAGCCAAGATGTAGTGTCTGGAAATCAGGAATTACTAGACCTGGCTTTATGTCTATCAGGAACCACTCTGAACAAAGACAGGACAATGTTGTAAAACGTAGACATAAGCTTAAGGAGATCCTTTATTTTCACTTTCCTTTTTTATTTTCTTTAACATGAATTATGTAACAGATGAAATATATACTGGAAAAAAGTAATTACTTTCTTGGTCTTCATGATCAGAATTATCAGGGACAGTGCATACCAACAAATATGATGCAATCCATTGCAAAAAATAAAGTATGTTGGATGTTATCAACTCAGTAGGTTTATGTTATCGAAGACAAGACGCAGGGATTTGAGTTGAAATAAAGTCATTATAATACAAAACAATACAATTCTTTCTCACGTTGGTTACACCCAATGACATTTGACGAAAAACAACGTTGACTATAACACTGCAAAACAGCAGCACAAATCTCCTGTTTTCTGACCAGAGAGAGTAGGGGACTTCACCACGAGATAGACATGTGTCAGCTAGGAAGACAACAAGATCACTGCTTAAAGTCTCTCCCTGTTGATATCGGCCTGTCAGTGTCTGAGGCCCGTCCAAGGCTGCACCCAGCAAACACTATCGGACAATGGTCCTCAATAAACACTATGTATTCCATCAGGCAAAACAGTCGTGATGCGAAGCAAAATGGGCAAGTACCTTATTCAAATAAAACACCAGGCTGTCTTTTCATACCCCCTAATGTGATCTCAAGAGTGTGATTTATTCATATAAATATAAGGGAGCCCCGAAGTGATCTCAGGGGTGTGATCTGTTCATATCAATATAATTAACTCTCATCTTAATCTCATGATCTGCTAATATTAATGTAATATAACCCTGATAGGATCCCAAGGCATTACCTATCATCAATATAATAAAGCATTAACGGGATTCATCCAATAAGTATCAATATTATATACTCCTGGAGTTGTTCGCGATGCATATATTAATATGATATAACAATGATGTGATCCCAAGGATGTGATCTGCTCATATTTATGGGATCTAATAGACGTGATATACACATACCAAAGTGATCTGAAAGATATGATTTACAATTTATTTTTCAATTTCATCAGGAATATTGATTAATACTATATCGATATCGTTATCAGATAAGGTTAATCAGAATGAACGCATTAAAAAATATTGGTGAAGTTAGAAACATGATATTTTTACCTGAGCTGAAATACCTGAAGTCTCTGGTCAGGGTACCAGTGGGTCGGGGTTGGGGTTGGGGTAAAAATGTGAGCTGACGTCATGCTGAGAACACATTCTAGCCGAGATGAGGGGGCATGCGGTGGCTATCTCGAACCTAAACCAACCTTTCTGTAGTCTATGTCTACATAAGTTTTTGACAAAATGCACAATTTGGCGTATATCCTGATATATGCCCAAAATTGTTTTTTCTCAAATTATCATAACTTTTAAAATTCAAATCTAATGTTTCCATTGGAGTTAAATTATCATAAAAGACATGAATCCTAAAATTTCAGTGGATATGCCGTGTTAATATTCCCACAAGAACATTTGTTGGTGCAGCATATCAGCTTAATCCTAGGGACACTGGGTTAGCCTTACTGACGGCCTGCTTGTCTGAGGTCCGCCAGTGTATCTCACACCTGCCACCAAAATCACACCTTCTATTAAACAAGCAGTCTCTTTCTTATCTGGACTTTTGCTTTAATTTCCTTTAGGATTAAAGTCATCTCTCATTCTGTCTTATGTCATGAGTTCTTTGTGTCATGAAGTGCAGTGTATTAACGCTGACTCTTTGAAGTATGGCGCAGGTTAATTTCAATAGTTGGCCCGCTGATATATAGAATGCGTGCACTATAGATCATTGCTTCTGAGTGTCTTTTATAAACTAGTTGTGTCTTTGGTGATGTGAGAACTGTTTTGAATGAGGCTTATGTCAGAGGATGAATGTATAATCTACACACAAGCACCAACATCGCCACAAAGTATTTTCTATATTTTCGGTAATGAGATTTGGAAGACATCTTTTATTCACAGAAAGGAGAAACAAATTATACAATTGGCAAGTTCTTCTTGTTCAGGTAACCTGCATTACCGGACCCCTTATGAAAAGTTCATCTACCTGTCCTTTATAACTTAATACCAAAATTAGTTGTCAGTCAGTCTTTTTGCCTTTGTGTCATTTAAGACTGTACATTCCTGCAACATTACGCCATAAGATGAACGTTGTCATTGGATCTGGTGGGATCTAGTGGGATCTGGTGAGTATTTTATGCCAGATTTTTTTATGTTATCGTTACCCACTGGACACATTTGTGTGGCAAGAAGGCAGGGGAGATGATAGTGCCATACTGTGTCAAGTCCCATATGTCTCTTAGAGATTTCACAGAGGAGAGACATTTCGGAGGTTGGACAAGTGGTGAGGAGTTGATGTCGTGATGCTTCATTCAGGTCTCAATACGTTGCTGTGCTTGAGAGAAGGTATTGCCGCAAGTAAGTGACTTTCTCTAGTAATTGCTGGATAAAATTAGTGTACCTTCAGGACCCGTGCCAGAATATACCACAGATCACAGCCCAAGTACTGATTAGTACTGAAGCGCACCATGTGTGCACCATCAGAGCCAGTACCAGAATACACTACAGATCACAGCCCAAGTACTGATCAGTACTGAAGCGCACCATGTGTGCACCATCAGAGCCAGTACCAGAGTATACCACATATCACAACCCAAGTACTGATTAGTACTAAAGCGCACCATGTGTGCACCATCAGAGCCAGTACCAGAATATACCACAGATCACAGCCCAAGTACTGATCAGTACTGAAGCGCACCATGTGTGCACCATCAGGGCCAGTACCAGAATATACCACAGATCACAGTCCAAGTACTGATCAGGGCCAGTACCAGAATATACCACAGATCACAGACCAAGTACTGATCAGTACTGAAGCGCACCATGTGTGCACCATCAGGGCCAATACCAGAATATACCACAGATCACAGCCCAAGTACTGATCAGTACTGAAGCGCACCATGTGTGCACCATCAGAGCCAGTACCAGAATATATCACAGATCACAGACCAAGTACTGATCAGTACTGAAGCGCACCATGTGTGCACCATCAGGGCCAGTACCAGAATACACTACAGATCACAGCCCAAGTACTGAGCAGTACTGAAGCGCACCATGTGTGCACCATCAGAGCCAGTACCAGAATATACCACAGATCACAGCCCAAGTACTGATCAGTACTGAAGCGCACCACGTGTGCACCATCGGGCCAGTACCAGAATATATCACAGATCACAGACCAAGTACTGATCAGTACTGAAGCGCAACATGTGTGCACCATCAGAGCCAGTACCAGAATATACCACAGATCACAGACCAAGTACTGATCAGTACTGAAGCGCACCATGTGTGCACCATCAGGGCCAGTACCAGAATATACCACAGATCACAGCCCAAGTACTGATTAGTACTGAAGCGCACCATGTGTGCACCATCAGAGCCAGTACCAGAATACACTACAGATCACAGCCCAAGTACTGATCAGTACTGAAGCGCACCATGTGTGCACCATCAGAGCCAGTACCAGAGTATACCACATATCACAACCCAAGTACTGATTAGTACTAAAGCGCACCATGTGTGCACCATCAGAGCCAGTACCAGAATATACCACAGATCACAGCCCAAGTACTGATCAGTACTGAAGCGCACCATGTGTGCACCATCAGGGCCAGTACCAGAATATACCACAGATCACAGTCCAAGTACTGATCAGGGCCAGTACCAGAATATACCACAGATCACAGACCAAGTACTGATCAGTACTGAAGCGCACCATGTGTGCACCATCAGGGCCAGTACCAGAATATACCACAGATCACAGCCCAAGTACTGATCAGTACTGAAGCGCACCATGTGTGCACCATCAGAGCCAGTACCAGAATATATCACAGATCACAGACCAAGTACTGATCAGTACTGAAGCGCACCATGTGTGCACCATCAGGGCCAGTACCAGAATACACCACAGATCACAGTCCAAGTACTGATCAGTACTGAAGCGCACCATGTGTGCACCATCAGGGCCAGTACCAGAATGAACTACAGATCACAGACCAAGTACTGATCAGTACTGAAGCGCACCATGTGTGCACCATCAGGGCCAGTACCAGAATACACTACAGATCACAGCCCAAGTACTGATCAGTACTGAAGCGCACCATGTGTGCACCATCAGAGCCAGTACCAGAATATACCACAGATCACAGACCAAGTACTGATCAGTACTGAAGCGCACCATGTGTGCACCATCAGGGCCAGTACCAGAATACACTACAGATCACAGCCCAAGTACTGAGCAGTACTGAAGCGCACCATGTGTGCACCATCAGAGCCAGTACCAGAATATACCACAGATCACAGCCCAAGTACTGATCAGTACTGAAGCGCACCACGTGTGCACCATCAGGCCAGTACCAGAATATATCACAGATCACAGACCAAGTACTGATCAGTACTGAAGCGCACCATGTGTGCACCATCAGGGCCAGTACCAGAATATACCACAGATCACAACCCAAGTACTGATCAGTACTGAAGCGCACCATGTGTGCACCATCAGAGCCAGTACCAGAATATACCACAGATCACAACCCAAGTACTGATCAGTACTGAAGCGCACCATGTGTGCACCATCAGGGCCAGTACCAGAATATACCACAGATCACAACCCAAGTACTGATCAGTACTGAAGCGCACCATGTGTGCACCATCAGGGCCAGTACCAGAATATATCACAGATCACAGCCCAAGTACTGATCAGTACTGAAGCGCACCATGTGTGCACCATCAGGGCCAGTACCAGAATATACCACAGATCACAGCCCAAGTACTGATCAGTACTGAAGCGCACCATGTGTGCACCATCAGAGCCAGTACCAGAATATACCACAGATCACAGTCCAAGTACTGATCAGTACTGAAGCGCACCATGTGTGCACCATCAGGGCCAGTACCAGAATACACCACAGATCACAACTCAAGTACTGATCAGTACTGAAGCGCACCATGTGTGCACCATCAGGGCCAGTACCAGAATACACCACAGATCACAGTCCAAGTACTGATCAGTACTGAAGCGCACCATGTGTGCACCATCAGGGCCAGTACCAGAATATACCACAGATCACAGCCCAAGTACTGATCAGTACTGAAGCGCACCATGTGCGCACCATCAGGGCCAGTACCAGAATACACTACAGATCACAGCCCAAGTACTGATCAGTACTGAAGGGCACCATGTGTGCACCATCAGGGCCAGTACCAGAATATACCACAGATCACAGTCCAAGTACTGATCAGTACTAAAGCGCACCATGTGTGCACCATCAGGGCCAGTACCAGAATACACCACAGATCACAGCCCAAGTACTGATCAGTACTGAAGCGCACCATGTGTGCACCATCAGGGCCGGTACCAGAATATACCACAGATCACTGCCCAAGTACTGATCAGTACTGAAGCGCACCATGTGTGCACCATCAGGGCCAGTACCAGAATATACCACAGATCACAGACCAAGTACTGATCAGTACTGAAGCGCACCATGTGTGCACCATCAGGGCCAGTACCAGAATACACCACAGATCACAGTCCAAGTACTGATCAGTACTGAAGCGCACCATGTGTGCACCATCAGAGCCAGTACCAGAATATACCACAGATCACAACCCAAGTACTGATCAGTACTGTAGCGCACCATTTGTGCACCATCAGGGCCAGTACCAGAATATATCACAGATCACAACTCAAGTACTGATCAGTACTGAAGCGCACCATGTGTGCACCATCGGAGCCAGTACCAGAATATACCACAGATCACAACTCAAGTACTGATCAGTACTGAAGCGCACCATGTGTGCACCATCAGGGCCAGTACCAGAATATACCACAGATCACAGTCCAAGTACTGATCAGTACTGAAGCTCACCATGTGTGCACCATCAGAGCCAGTACCAGAATATACCACAGATCACAACCCAAGTACTGATCAGTACTGAAGCGCACCATGTATGCACCATCAGAGCCAGTACCAGAATATACCACAGATCACAACCCAAGTACTGATCAGTACTGAAGCGCACCATGTGTGCACCATCAGGGCCAGTACCAGAATATACCACAGATCACAGCCCAAGTACTGATCAGTACTGAAGCGCACCATGTGTGCACCATCAGAGCCAGTACCAGAATATACCACAGATCACAGCCCAAGTACTGATCAGTACTGAAGCGCACCATGTGTGCACCATCAGAGCCAGTACCAGAATATACCACAGATCACAGACCAAGTACTGATCAGTACTGAAGCGCACCATGTGTGCACCATCAGGGCCAGTACCAGAATATACCACAGATCACAGACCAAGTACTGATCAGTACTGAAGCGCACCATGTGTGCACCATCAGGGCCAGTACCAGAATATACCACAGATCACAGACCAAGTACTGATCAGTACTGAAGCGCACCATGTGTGCACCATCAGAGCCAGTACCAGAATATACCACAGATCACAGACCAAGTACTGATCAGTACTGAAGCGCACCATGTGTGCACCATCAGGGCCAGTACCAGAATATACCACAGATCACAACCCAAGTACTGATCAGTACTGAAGCGCACCATGTGTGCACCATCAGGGCCAGTACCAGAATATACCACAGATCACAGCCCAAGTACTGGTCAGTACTGAAGCGCACCATGTGTGCACCATCAGAGCCAGTACCAGAATATACCACAGATCACAGCCCAAGTACTGATCAGTACTGAAGCGCACCATGTGTGCACCATCAGAGCCAGTACCAGAATATACCACAGATCACAGACCAAGTACTGATCAGTACTGAAGCGCACCATGTGTGCACCATCAGGGCCAGTACCAGAATATACCACAGATCACAGACCAAGTACTGATCAGTACTGAAGCGCACCATGTGTGCACCATCAGGGCCAGTACCAGAATGAACTACAGATCACAGACCAAGTACTGGTCAGTACTGAAGCGCACCATGTGTGCACCATCAGAGCCAGTACCAGAATATACCACAGATCACAGCCCAAGTACTGATCAGTACTGAAGCGCACCATGTGTGCACCATCAGAGCCAGTACCAGAATATACCACAGATCACAGACCAAGTACTGATCAGTACTGAAGCGCACCATGTGTGCACCATCAGGGCCAGTACCAGAATATACCACAGATCACAGACCAAGTACTGATCAGTACTGAAGCGCACCATGTGTGCACCATCAGGGCCAGTACCAGAATGAACTACAGATCACAGACCAAGTACTGATCAGTACTGAAGCGCACCATGTGTGCACCATCAGGGCCAGTACCAGAATACACCACAGATCACAACCCAAGTACTGATCAGTACTGAAGCGCACCATGTGTGCACCATCAGGGCCAGTACCAGAATATATCACAGATCACAGACCAAGTACTGATCAGTACTGAAGCGCACCATGTGTGCACCATCAGGGCCAGTACCAGAATATACCACAGATCACAACCCAAGTACTGATCAGTACTGAAGCGCACCATGTG
This sequence comes from Amphiduros pacificus, assembly GCA_949316495.1. Lineage (NCBI taxonomy): Eukaryota > Metazoa > Annelida > Polychaeta > Phyllodocida > Hesionidae > Amphiduros > Amphiduros pacificus. The sequence goes on along the minus strand of OX439010.1, from coordinate 28,534,618 downwards.
TGCACCATCAGGGCCAGTACCAGAATATACCACAGATCACAGCCCAAGTACTGATCAGTACTGAAGCGCACCATGTGTGCACCATCAGGGCCAGTACCAGAATATACCACAGATCACAGACCAAGTACTGATCAGTACTGAAGCGCACCATGTGTGCACCATCAGAGCCAGTACCAGAATATACCACAGATCACAGACCAAGTACTGATCAGTACTGAAGCGCACCATGTGTGCACCATCAGGGCCAGTACCAGAATACACTACAGATCACAGCCCAAGTACTGATCAGTACTGAAGCGCACCATGTGTGCACCATCAGAGCCAGTACCAGAATATACCACAGATCACAGACCAAGTACTGATCAGTACTGAAGCGCACCATGTGTGCACCATCAGGGCCAGTACCAGAATATACCACAGATCACAGACCAAGTACTGATCAGTACTGAAGCGCACCATGTGTGCACCATCAGGGCCAGTACCAGAATGAACTACAGATCACAGACCAAGTACTGATCAGTACTGAAGCGCACCATGTGTGCACCATCAGGGCCAGTACCAGAATACACCACAGATCACAACCCAAGTACTGATCAGTACTGAAGCGCACCATGTGTGCACCATCAGGGCCAGTACCAGAATATATCACAGATCACAGACCAAGTACTGATCAGTACTGAAGCGCACCATGTGTGCACCATCAGGGCCAGTACCAGAATATACCACAGATCACAACCCAAGTACTGATCAGTACTGAAGCGCACAATGTGTGCACCATCAGGGCCAGTACCAGAATATACCACAGATCACAGCCCAAGTACTGATCAGTACTGAAGCGCACCATGTGTGCACCATCAGGGCCAGTACCAGAATATACCACAGATCACAGACCAAGTACTGATCAGTACTGAAGCGCACCATGTGTGCACCATCAGAGCCAGTACCAGAATATACCACAGATCACAGACCAAGTACTGATCAGTACTGAAGCGCACCATGTGTGCACCATCAGGGCCAGTACCAGAATATACCACAGATCACAACCCAAGTACTGATCAGTACTGAAGCGCACCATGTGTGCACCATCAGAGCCAGTACCAGAATATACCACAGATCACAGCCCAAGTACTGATCAGTACTGAAGCGCACCATGTGTGCACCATCAGGGCCAGTACCAGAATATACCACAGATCACAGACCAAGTACTGATCAGTACTGAAGCGCACCATGTGTGCACCATCAGAGCCAGTACCAGAATATACCACAGATCACAGACCAAGTACTGATCAGTACTGAAGCGCACCATGTGTGCACCATCAGGGCCAGTACCAGAATATATCACAGATCACAGACCAAGTACTGATCAGTACTGAAGCGCACCATGTGTGCACCATCAGAGCCAGTACCAGAATACACCACAGATCACAGACCAAGTACTGATCAGTACTGAAGCGCACCATGTGTGCACCATCAGAGCCAGTACCAGAATATACCACAGATCACAGCCCAAGTACTGATCAGTACTGAAGCGCACCATGTGTGCACCATCGGGGCCAGTACCAGAATATACCACAGATCACAGACCAAGTACTGATCAGTACTGAAGTGCACCATGTGTGCACCATCGGGGCCAGTACCAGAATATACCACAGATCACAGACCAAGTACTGATCAGTACTGAAGCGCACCACGTGTTCACCATCAGGGCCAGTACCAGAATATACCACAGATCACAGTCCAAGTACTGATCAGTGCTGAAGCGCACCATGTGTGCACCATCGGGGCCAGTACCAGAGTACACCACAGATCACAGACCAAGTACTGATCAGTACTGAAGCGCACCACGTGTGCACCATCGGGGCCAGTATCAGAGTACACCACAGATCACAGACCAAGTACTGATCAGTACTGAAGCGCACCATGTGTGCACCATCAGAGCCAGTACCAGAATATACCATAGATCACAACCCAAGTACTGATCAGTACTGAAGCGCACCATGTGTGCACCATCGGGGCCAGTACCAGAATATATCACAGATCACAGCCCAAGTACTGATCAGTACTGAAGCGCACCATGTGTGCACCATCGGGGCCAGTACCAGAATATATCACAGATCACAACCCAAGTACTGATCAGTACTGAAGCGCACCATGTGTGCACCATCGGGGCCAGTACCAGAATATATCACAGATCACAACCCAAGTACTGATCAGTACTGAAGCGCACCATGTGTGCACCATCAGGGCCAGTACCAGAATATACCACAGATCACAGCCCAAGTACTGCAGCACAAAATGTGTATCACCGTCTGCACAAAGTGACACAGTTTGTATCAGAATACCCCATCCTGCAAAGTCGCCTATGTCAGAGTACCACAGACTCAAAGTGCTGTAAATGTGCATCATGGTGTCACGGTTTGACGAGAACAACACTCCAGAATGCCCGGATTGAACCCATCTCAGCAGAATACCACAGACTACTTAACTAAAGGACTGCACGATATAACCCCAGTATTGCGGAATATATCCACGGGATCGAGCCGAATATATTGGAACTGGATATAGGAATTCAAGTCCATCCTTTATGCAAATGAAGTTTTCCCTTATGCAAATCAAATCCCTCTAGGGCACTTCAGAACTCCCAGTTATCATCGTTAGCGTAGATTTTCACAAATCCTTTGAATAATTTTCTGCCCTTTGTACAAAGACACAAAATCTTTGAAGTGTAAACGAAAATGCATTTAATCATCGATATAATTATATTTGAATCGTCATTCCTTAGCAGATACCACATTTGCAAAGGGAATAGAAATGGTTAGACTTTGTCGTCGTATTTTAATGAAAAGGAATATAATCAATAGATTATAAAATTTGGAGTCCAGTGAAGATTTACGTATATATGTCCATTATCTTTTATCTTTTGTCCACTATATATACCACACCGCCCATCTCAAAGCATTGCAGCATATAGGTCACGCTATGGACGCAGGTCAGTTAGACAAAATAGTCACGTGGGGACGCTGATTATTGTCTTAACACGTCATCAGTGTCGTGTACAACTTGCTTTCTGATGTGACCTCTTTATCATTAGAGCCCTATCTTAGACTTAGAGCCTGGCGTCAATGTGTAAGTGTCTGGAATAACAGGACGGCATAAATCGCATATCACTAGATTTAGTGCCTAATGTGACATCATTTAATTTGGGAAAAATCTATTAACCATTCAAAGATCGTCGGACGGTCAAAATTCAATGTAAAAGCTGCATTTCGAACAAAAAAGAGTAGGTACATTGTTTGTTAAATCTCATCTTCAAGTGGTAATAGAAAAAATATATGTTTTACTATTTTATATTTCGATCTCGATTGGTATTTTTGATATTCAAAATGTTGTATTGACATTCCTTTATTACCGCGAGACTCATGTACAAACAATACAATTTTGTAATACAAATGAAAGAAACCTGCTTCTATATTTTATTCAATTACAAAAGACTGTTTCAGAAAAAATGGTTCAAAGAAATTTGACATACGCCTTTTTATCATTTATCAATTACGCAGTATTACTTGTTCAAAAACCGCATTGCTCCTGGTTTAATCTGGGATTAATAGATATTATATTGAAATTGTAAAGATAGAACATATTATCGATAACACCGTGGAATTGACGAGTTAAGTTGACATTTTCCATGCTTATATTTCAATTAATTATCTGAACGTAGGACACGAGAAAGACAAACACGCAAATGACAGCAAATAGAACGGATTTCCTAATGAAACCACACATCCGGTTCCTGTTGATGGGGTTATATAAAGGACAAGACAACCAATAAACAGCACGCCCCCTGGAGGCAACGAATGGTAGGGATAGGGCTTTTCCTGCCATAGTTCCAAAACTATAGAATTACCTCCTTATATCATCCAAGGGTAAATTGAAGACATACCTATTCAGAAAGAATTATTATTATGAATGTTTGCTGTGAATGTCAATAATAAAAAAGATTCTAGGTTCTACAATAACAAAAACCAAATGTAAGGGAATAATGAATGTAATAGTATATACACATTTCTTATGAAGACTGACATTTGTTATGAAGCAAGGTATAGGTTTTGTGAATAGACAAAAACAATAAAATATCATATCAATTTTTAGTATATATACATATTGCATGGCCAGAAAATAAGGGTTGTTGAATGAGACAGAGGAGTAGGATTTTGAACACCATTGAGCAAATCATAATCAGTATAGTATTTGATTACACGCAAAAGGGATTGTCAACATCGTCAATGAAAAATGGTGACTTTATCATTGGAAGAGAAGAAAGAATTCCATACCTGTTTCATTGACATCATTCCAGATTTCTTTAAAAAGACAACAAAAAAAAACATGCCTGCAAATTAACAAAGCTTAAAAAACAGTAATAGCATTCAATTATGAAACTTTATTGATGAATTATCTTAGTATTGTTCACATATGCACTCAGTGTCACACATTAAGTATGTTATCACACATGCATGTAGTATCGCCATTCAAGCAAGTACTTTCGCTAGCAGCCAAATGGGCTTTGTGAAGAGAACAGTGTCGTCATCTGGTGGCTAAAACTATATACAAAATACAAAGTTTTACAAAAGAAATTATCATAGCAAAGACATATATTACAACCAGACTTTTCCATTCAACATTATCCTTTCCAAACATTCTCTCCTTTATCTATGATGAGATGGGGTGCTTCAAGTGTGGGCTTCAGAAACATATTAAGCAGTTTGAATTTCAACAGCCTCCATATTTGTGACGTCATAATCCTTAGTACATACAGATTAATACAGTTATTTGTCCAATTTTCCAATTATGAATTTTGTAAAATATTCAAATTCTAGTCATCAATATCTTTAATACCACAATTCGAGATTCACTATTTTTATGACATTTAATAGGTCTTTGTCTTGCAGCTAGTATCAAATGTATTTCACATGTTAAACAACATAAAGGCGTGAAATATTTCAAAATAAAAATATAACCAGTCACAAGATTTTGAATTCCTATAAAGAAAACCCTTATTGCTCAAATAACATGGAGTTATTAACCGTATTAACCGTCACAGGAAGTAAATCTGTCATCACATAAATATTTACATTAAACAAAATTTAAAAATTGGTTTTTACAACCTGTTCTCGGCATAAATAAGGTCACTGTGGATATACAAGTTATTCAAACATATAATTGCAAATAGTCCTTTGTCATGCAAGTATAACCATCTTCTCTTCTCGTGCCAAAAATGACAAAAGTAGTTGTGATTGTAGCCTTCGCAAAATACACATTCAAAGTTAATTTTAACAATGCTACCGAGACGATCACTGTTGCTATGGAGAAATAATGAATGGTTCATTAAAGAATTATCATCTTTTCAGGGATGGGTCTTACAAAAGCTTCCAATTCTAATATGTTATGTCAAAAAAACACGCAAATGAACAAATGTTGAGCTAAGTTTTTACCAATTTACTCTATCTATACATATCAAAATCTGAAATTATGAACACAAAAAATCAATGGGATATGCTGCAGAAGAAGGAACATTGAGATTGGCTTCATACAGATTGGAAAAATCTTTCCCCCACCTACCCATAACGTGCGAATGATTCATAGTCCATCCCTCAAATATGTGCATTGCTCAACTCAACATATCCATAGAAAATAGATCAAACGCCATTGCTTACCTGCTGAATATCTCAGTGGTCAAACATTTCTAGAAAATACACATAAATACAGTCTTGATTGTAAGTGTTATATGATATTTATGATTTAGACATAAATGAAATTTAGATGATAAGTGTTTTGTGATTTGTAGCCTCAAAATGGTGTCAGGTATTTTTTTTATACATGTGCAGCCTATTGACTTCAACGCACGACTGAGCGTAAACACAGAACTAATAGTCCAGTCAAAATATGAAATTACCCGGAACAAATTAGAACAGAAACTATTTTGGTGTTATTTGTCTCAGAATGTTACCCAGATGAACATATAAAAAGTCTACCAAAATCAACTTAGTGGAACACCACCTAATTTGCATAAATTCAAAATGGCTGCCTCTCATTGACGTTTCACCCAATTTCAGGCTTACATTCAGGTTTTTTTGTATGATTAAAGATTCCCTGTACACTGAAATAATATCATGCCCTTGCTGTTGGTGTAAAGCAGTTATTTTAAGGCCATGATAAGGAAAAAACTTATGTAGTGTTTCTTGTAATGTATTTCATACGATGATAGTATCATTCTGCTATGAAATACATTATATATTCAGTACATTAGGTTACCTTTATGGTGGAAAGAAAAAAAGAGTATCCATTAATACCACTTAGAACAAATGACTTTTCTTGTTGTTGAAGAATAGTTTAATAGTAAGAATATTTGTATAGTGCAGTATTATTCAATATATTTTAGATGAACCAAAAAAAATGAATATGTCAGTCCAGACACAAAACAACTAAGCATGTTTAGTATTAAAAATGACAATCTCTTATAATCAGTGTTGAGCCCTGTAGTTCTCCCACACTATAGGGTAATTAACCAATTAAGTTACAAGAGGCTGGGGTGTGCTACTGGGCAACATACTGTGACCCACATGTGATTCTCACTCAGCATTCAGATGTCAGATCTTACACATTGATGCAACATGAGGAGTTATTTACAGTGTAACATCACATGTAATTGAGAAATATTAAAAAGGCGTTTGTGGCAAACATTACATGGAGTGTACTTTCTTTGATGTTTGCATGAGTATTGCAAGTGAAGCTGTGAGTACTGTTTATATATTAATTACCGAGATAGCCAACCCCTGTGGATTGTAAGTCTGCAGCTCCACTACCCCAGCCACCGATTCTGTGTCTGTCCTTTTTGTTTTGAGAGTTATAAATGTTGGGCCAGCCATTCTCTGGCATGCAGCTACTGACACTAGACTTTGACAGATTTTACTAAGATTATAACAATGATAAAGTCAAAACATCTCATGTACACATCTACTACACCTCTAATTCTACTGCGCATTTTAGAATCTAACATAATCTAAAGCCTCTTCCCAGTCTTAAAATTCAAAATTCACAATGACATTGTTCATAGCATTTGCCTTGACTGTCCATCTGGTTGGACAAAGAACCCTTATGCCCAGAGAACAGTAGTTATTGTTTGCTTTATCTGAGCGGTCATCAAGCAGACTAATGAAGAGTTTCAATAGGTTCTCTGGCAAAGATGGAGTTTGTCTTCAGACTACTACCAGATACTTTCGAGTCAAGAGATTTTGAGTCATCAGTTTTTTGTGATGCACTAAACCCTCTTGCCATCAGCTTTGAACTTTCTATGTGGTAATCTAAGTTTGAGAAAAGATCGGGGCTCCCATGACATTAAGACATTGCCACATGAGCTTCTTCTTGCTTCAGAATATCATTAAAGGAGCTGATGCAAAAGTTTAAGTAGCATCAGTTGGCCAAGCATTGGTTCAAGCAGCTCATCCAAGAGTAGTAGTGGCTCCATTGCAGCTAGGTCTTGGTATCAAACTGTCCCATCATTTTGCATAAAAATACCTTGAAGCATTCATGAAATCACAGAGGTCACATGCAATTTATCTGAAGTTTGGGGTATGCTTAAATGACATGTGGCCACGAAACTGTGATACAACAAGCTATTTCACTAAAATCAACCAAAATACTCCAAACATGATTATTGTGTTTTGCTGAAAGTGCCAAGTACTGACTGTATTCTTTGGACCAACAAGTGGTCACATGCATACAAGCACTTACCTGGGTTTAGTATTGTAATGTATACAATCTGGAAGTAACTATCAGACATATTTTATGGTACTCTTTGGTGTTGGTAGTAAATTTAGCTTTTACTTTGAAGCATTCAAAGCTGCTAGTACAATCCCAGGAAATTAGTTAATCTAATTATGAGGTAAAGAACAAAAGAAAAACAAACAAAAGATAACAAAACAAATAACAGCAAAGAAATAAATGTCATACCAAAGACAATAAATGGTACTTTCCAACCCACTATGTGGGACTGAGATCAAGGTGTCATACCATAGACATTTTAAATATGGTCCTTTCACATTCTTTAGTGATGGAAGGTGATTTTTGGATGAGACTAAAAACTGAGGTCTCATGAACCTGAGTATCTATGCTAGGCAGCAGGTTTAAGATCCCTCCCCACATTTTGACGATAGCAGGGGATTGCCTTCCTGTGGGTGAATGATCACCACTAATAGTCACTTATGGCTTGCAATTATGTGCAAATTCAATTCAATTGTTTATAGATCATTAAACGCAATTTTAAAAAAAAGATTCTATTTGAAAATTATTGGACTCTATCCTTTTTGATAACTTGTTATTGTAGAATAATATGTGTTGTAGAAGATATCAGAAAAGGTGTAAAACAGACAGATATAATCACATTACAAGCAAAGTGCTAATTTTCGACTTCTTTCTCTACTTTTATTGGTCATTTTTTAGATGAAGAGTACCAAATATGGGTATTAGCAATTTGAAAAGTTTCCCAATGGATTTCTCATGTCCAAAAAACATAAAATAGACTCTAAGATTACTCAAATATGTCAAATAGGAGCCAAGCTATATAATTTTTAAGATTTGCCCTGCCATGTGTCGGCCATTTTGAATTTATGCAAATTACGCATTGTTCCACTACTTGGATTTTGGTAGACTTTTACTATATTATTCTCTAGGCTCTTCTGAGACATTTTCTATCAGTTTCATTTCTGTTCTAATTTGTTCCGGGTTAGGCCATTTTTTGTCATATATTGACTGGACTATAAGCAGTTTAGCTCCCTCTCATCATTTGTGGCAAACCACCTTGTAGTTATTCCAACCTATCCAGTAATTACAGCTTAGAAATCATTCAGTACAAGTTCATGATTGGTTGTAATAACAGGGTTGTAATAACAGGGAGCTCTAAAACAGCCCTATTGGTCTGTGTAGGAGCAATCCAATTCCTGTTCTCAATAAAACATTTACTCTTGTACAGTCTCTGGAATTTAACAAAGTAGTCTATAAATGAGCTCTACAAATATTTGATCCTGTTTTCACTGATAGAACACAACAAAATACTTCTAAAATGAAACATAACATAGACCAAAGGTCAAAGAGCTGTTTTGATTATTGCTCTTTGGTGATTTTTATGAACATTTTGTGGAAATGCCTGCAAATTGCTTTATAAATGATACTTTTCAAATGTCCACCTAGCTTTGCAGGTGGATAACAGACAATGTAGCAAAAGCAATAGTTCAAAGTATTGTACACAAACTGTCTCCATAAGCCCCACATCAAACAGAGGCTAAAGTGAAATGAGCAGAGAGAGATACTGGATATTCCAGGTCACTATGGTATTCACCAATTCACCGGAAGTGACTGTATTATTTTAAAATTCATTACAAAATAGCAAGATATGAACCTCATGGAACATAAACAGAATCCATCTCCAGAGAGGGCTATATCTCACCTACAAATAGCTAAGAAATACATCAAGTAGTTTCAGTTGAGATGATCGAGATTGACAGATGGACAGAATGACATAACCCTCTGGGTTGATAGCTCTGCTGACTTGAATTAAAACACATGATCTGTGTCACTAGCAAACTGTCTGCATGCTTTGATAAAGGCCAGTTGCTTTTTACACATTTATAAGATATGCACAGTACTCGCGTCCCTCCTACCAAACACTGGGTGCTTCAGACCTTCATTTCTCTAGTTTCCTTGATTATTATTTGCTATTACAACTACAATAGGGTTCCAGTCCAACCGTAGCTTGTGACAAGGGCATACACATTGAAATGCCTGATCCTAAAGATAAATGTCTGATGATGGCTGGCTGAATGTCGGACAGATTGTCTCACATGGGTCAAAAACCTTTGGTGAACACTGGTAACATATTGTGGTTGCCATACATGCCCAGTATTTAGCATCTTCAGTTCATCATTCCTGAGATATGACCTGCACAATAATGTAAAAATCAAGGTCACAGCATCAAGGTCAAAGGTCAAATCTATAAAAAATGTATATGGTGCTTGACATAATGTTGATATGAAATACGTTTTATTCACTTTTTATGGTTGAGATGTTGCAGGTACAAAATATTTGAATTCAAGGTCAATGTCTCAAGGCCAAAGGTCAAATGACTAGAAAGTATGACGAGGCACAGCTATGACCCAAGACATTTCTGTACACCAAGTTTTGATTTCCTCTTATAAGTGGTTGTTGAGTTACGCTCGTTACAAAATTTAGTCACTGCACTAAGGTCAATGGTGACATCACTAAGATTCAAAGGAATCTGAATCTTCACCTTTATATCTACCTCTATGTAAAATATGAAACATATATTACAGGTAGATTCGGAGAAGATTTTTAAGGAAAATGTTGACAGACTGACGAAAAGATGGACAGACGGAGGGACAGATGGACAGATATATTCCCCACTCCTCCAGCTCTGCGACTTCAAAAAAGTCAGCAGGGCTCAAAACTAAAGAAGATTACAGGTCATTGAACTAATTCAGGCGCTTCTAGAGAGTAATCTGTGTGTCTAATATGGAAAAAATCAATTCACCTATTTAAAATGTATCAATACAGATGACAATACCCTAGGTCATAAGTAATGGTCTGGGGTGAGAACCCATCAGGTTCTAAATAAGATATTTCTTATGAATCATTTTCAAATAGAAACCCATACATGCAAATTGATATGAAGTTAACACAGTGTTCATTTCATTTGTTACATATTTATACATAGGCTTTAAGAGTATTTGTCAGATATTTAGCAAAACATCAAGATTGAAATATCCTGTTTTTATTTACATATAACTTTAGTTATAAAACTCCCCTTTTGATTATGTAAACAAATATTACAACCCGTAATTATTTACAAATGATCATTGTTATTTAAGGTAAAACTTTCTGAACTCAAATTACTTTTTTCTTTTGTAAGCTTTGCAAGGATCTTTGTATTTATGTTTGATAACAATTTTTCCCTTATTAAACATCATTCAGTAATAATATATTACAAGAGTACCAGAAGAAAACATTAAATATCGAATGTTGAACATGTGAATATATATATAAAAAAACTGTAAAATACTATAAATACATGAAAAACTGTCCAGTAATACTCAAGGAGAAGTTGAACTTTATCTCAGAAGAATATTAATTGATAGACAGTGCCAATTGCAAAACTCAATGAAATAACCAACATAATCTAATTGTGTTTGACCAAATGTGATCTTTAAATCTGATGAGATTGTCATTGGTGACGTAAAATTGTACATTACTACAAAGGGATATGACATGAATTAACCACGCCTTTTTGATAAGGCTTTGCTTTTTTTCAAAATGTATGAATTTTGAAATCAATGATTTAATAAAATACATAAATGGGTATGATATCAAGAAGCTTTATGATATTAGTGTTCATTTAATATTGGTCGAATATTTACAAAATATCGCTAATATTTACATTGAAGATTACTAATTGTTGTTCATAGACAAGCAGTTCATATAAGCATGGAACAACACTTAACAGTTTCCCTCATTTGGCATGCAGACATTTTGTGTATCTGTTTCGGCTTCAAAGCATGCTTTAATGGAATATTTTTTTCAGGTAATTTCTTTTTATATATGCAAATACAAGAGTATTGTATTTGTACAAACAAATACAAAAAGCTTCTGGAACATTTAAAAGCATTGCATTTGCAGCTAAAATACACCTGAAGGAAAAACGTTTTTTATACCCTGCATAACAGCTCCCTAATACCAGTGGAGCAGAGAGTTGACCTTTTTATATAGCATATATATATGTATATATATATGTGTGTGTGTATGTGTGTGAAATGACTATTTTACAAAAATGAAATGATTTATCATATATCATATCATATCATTTCAGTTGATGGCTTCTCAGTTCTCTTATATCAGATCAACTTAGTACTATGTTTGCTGCAGCGTGACTGTCTTTCCCAGAGGAACAAGAACCAGGATCACAATAGTAGCCGTGAACATTATGAGAAAATTCACCCAGAACAGGAAGCGGTCTATTATTTCCGCCACTTCCTGCCATTCCTTGTTCACCGTGTCTGCTTTCGCAGTGGAGGCTTTTAGAAGGTCCTCTTGTCTCTTCAGCAGTGTGGATATTTGTCTCAGAATGTCCTCATTCTGGGAAATCTCGTAAGTTCCTTTCCGCTTAGAGCGGGAAGGTTCTCGCGATAGTTTATCATTGGAGCGAGAATTCTCACGCGACAGTCTGTCGTAAGAGTGTGAATCTTTGATGTGATTGGATAACAACGTGGTCGCCTCTCCACACGGACTTAAGGTGGTTGCGGTTTCCATGAACGTGGTATGTCCAATGTGATTGGAGTTGTTGGAACTGTAACTCTTTCCCCCATTTTTTTCTTTTTCTTTCTTCTTTTTTTCTTTCTCGGTCTTTGCGTGTTCATTCACATAGGTCAGATCAAAAGCGTCGGAGTCACTTTTGAATATGACATTGATACTACTGTATGAGTCCCGTAGCGGAGTTTTGAGGTCAGGTGTCGCTTCGGTCGCCGGTGGTTTCTGAAGGGCTCCCCGTTTCCTGGGCGAAACCTTCACACATTTATTCAGTCTCGCCGCAACTACTCTCAACCACGCAGGCATATCACGCTCCATGAAGCTTTGGTGGTGCATGTTGGACACGAGGACAGCAAACATCACGGAGAGTGAACTCAGACCCATCACCACTATGATGTATACCCCTGTACAAAAGATAAAAGAAATCTTAGAATATTGCACAGAATATGGAAAATGGCATGTTGATGGGCAGTAAATGCAGGCATCCGGGCGACTATCTGACACCGGTGATCAGTAAATAATGCCATGCTATGTTCGAATACTAGACCAGATAGGGCTGGCCATTATAATCTCTAAGAAGAGATGAAAAGAATAGTTTATGACCCTGGAAAAAAAATAAAGAGAATATAAATCCTCTTCAAAGAAAGAGTATTAGATTTGTTTAAGTTCATTTGTGATATAACTTGCAGAGAATACTGACATGAAACGCGTTTAGCATTAGTCACTCTGCAGGCGGTGTCCACTTAATTCCTTAAATTATTTTGAAAAATTAATAAAAATTGATTTTAAAAATCTATTTTTTATGTATGCATATGAGAAAAAGGTGATCATATTATTTGTAGTGATTCCAATCATCGTCTTCTCTTGACTATCTTTGAGAGTATAACCAGTCAACGGGATCGGCAATTGAAGTATTACTGTCGCCTGCCACTTTAAGTTACTGCTCAGTCTGGTGCTCAGTCTGGTGCTCAGTCTGGTGCTCGGTCCGGTGCCCAGTCCAGTGCTTGGTCTGGTGCCGAGTCTGGTGCTCGGTCCGGTGCTCAGTCTGGTGCCCAGTCTGGTGCCCAGTCTGGTGCCCAGTCCAGTGCCCGGCCTGGTGCTCAGCCTGGCGCTCAGCCTGGCGCTCAGCCTGGTGCTTGGTCTGGTGCTCGGTCTGGTGCTCGGTCTGGTGCTCGGTCTGGTGCTCGGTCTGGTGCTCGGTCTGGTGCTCAGTCTGGTGCTCGGTCCGGTGCTCAGCCTGGTGCTCAGCCTGGTGCTTGGTCTGGTGCTCGGTCCGGTGCCCAGTCCAGTGCTCGGTCTGGTGCCCAGTCTGGTGCTCGGTCTGGTGCCCAGTCTGGTGCCCAGTCTGGTGCCCAGTCCAGTGCCCGGCCTGGTGCTCAGCCTGGTGCTCAGCCTGGCGCTCGGTCTGGTGCTCAGTGCGGTGCTCAGCCTGGTGCTCAGTCTGGTGCTTGGTCTGGTGCTTGGTTTGGTGCTCAGTCCGGTGCTCAGCCTGGTGCTTGGTCTGGTGCTCAGTCCGGTGCTCAGTCTGGTGCTCAGTCTGGTGCTCGGTCTGGTGCTCAGTCTGGTGCTTGGTCTGGTGCTTGGTTTGGTGCTCAGTCCGGTGCTCAGCCTGGTGCTCAGTCTGGTGCTTGGTCTAGTGCTCGGTCTGGTGCTCAGTCTGGTGCTCGGTCTGGTGCCCAGTCTGGTGCCCGGCCTGGTGCTCAGCCTGGTGCTCAGCCTGGCGCTCAGCCTGGCGCTCAGCCTGGTGCTTGGTCTGGTGCTCGGTCTGGTGCTCGGTCTGGTGCTCGGTCTGGTGCTCGGTCTGGTGCTCAGTCTGGTGCTCGGTCCGGTGCTCGGTCCAGTGCCCAGTCCAGTGCTCGGTCTGGTGCTCATTCCGGTGCTCAGCCTGGTGCTCAGACCCATCACCACTGGTGCTCAGCCTGGCGCTCAGCCTGGTGCTTGGTCTGGTGCTCGGTCTGGTGCTCGGTCTGGTGCTCGGTCTGGTGCTCGGTCTGGTGCTCGGTCTGGTGCTCAGTCTGGTGCTCGGTCCGGTGCTCGGTCCAGTGCCCAGTCCGGTGCTCGGTCCAGTGCCCAGTCCAGTGCTCGGTCTGGTGCTCGGTCCGGTGCTCGGTCCGGTGCTCAGCCTGGTGCTCAGTCCGGTGCTCGGTCCAGTGCCCAGTCCAGTGCTCGGTCTGGTGCTCGGTCCGGTGCTCAGCCTGGTGCTCAGCCTGGTGCTCAGCCTGGTGCTCAGCCTGGTGCTCAGCCTGGTGCTTGGTCTGGTGCTTGGTCTGGTGCTCGGTCTGGTGCTCGGTCTGGTGCTCGGTCTGGTGCTCGGTCTGGTGCTCAGTCTGGTGCTCGGTCTGGTGCTCAGCCTGGTGGGAATCACAAGGAGGCTGTGAAAGCTTGGCTGTAAAGTGCACTCAGTCTTAAAGGAAAACTAGCACAGCACAATAGAATTTACAATATGAAAAACTGCCCAGTCCAGTGCTCGGTCTGGTGCTCGGTCCGGTGCTCAGCCTGGTGCTCGGTCTGGTGCTCAGTCTGGTGCTCGGTCCGGTGCTCGGTCCAGTGCCCAGTCCGGTGCTCGGTCTGGTGCTCGGTCCGGTGCTCAGCCTGGTGCTTGGTCTGGTGCTCGGTCTGGTGCTCGGTCTGGTGCTCAGTCTTGTGCTCGGTCCGGTGCTCGGTCCAGTGCCCAGTCCAGTGCTCGGTCTGGTGCTCGGTCCGGTGCTCAGCCTGGTGCTCAGACCCATCACCACTGGTGCTCAGCCTGGCGCTCAGCCTGGTGCTTGGTCTGGTGCTTGGTCTGGTGCTCGGTCTGGTGCTCGGTCTGGTGCTCGGTCTGGTGCTCGGTCTGGTGCTCAGTCTGGTGCTCGGTCCGGTGCTCGGTCCAGTGCCCAGTCCGGTGCTCGGTCCAGTGCCCAGTCCAGTGCTCGGTCTGGTGCTCGGTCCGGTGCTCAGCCTGGTGCTCAGCCTGGTGCTCAGTCTGGTACTCGGTCTGGTGCTCAGTCTGGTGCTCAGCCTGGTGCTCGGTCTGGTCTGCAGTCTGGTGCTCAGTCTGGTGCTCGGTCTGGTCTGCAGTCTGGTGCTCAGTCTGGTGCTGGGCCTGGTGCTGGGCCTGGTGCTCGGTCTGGTGCTCAGTCTGGTGCTCGGTCTGGTGCTCAGTCTGGTGCTCAGTCTGGTGCTCAGTCTGGTGCTCAGTCCGGTGCTCAGTCCGGTGCTCAGTCCGGTGCTCAGTTTGGTGCCCAGTCTGGTGCTGCGTAGTCCGGTGCTGCGTAGTCCGGTGCTTAGTGTGGTGCTCAGTCTGGTGCTGATTCCTTCATATTCGCACACATTGTTTCATAATTTCATATTGTAAATTCTATTGTGCTGTGCTAGTTTTCCTTTAAGACTGAGTGCACTTTACAGCCAAGCTTTCACAGCCTCCTTGTGATTCCCCCTATTGTCGCCCATTTACATGGTCCATCAATCCTACCATTATTGGACACACGTGTTTGTCGTTCAGGATGACGTGTAGGCGTCCTTGAATAACGATTTATGGTTTATTTCCAGAGGTACACACAACATCAGGAGATTCTTAAACCTGGTGTTACTTACTTCATCCTGTAAAATTCTCCCACACATCACCATGAATATGTCCCTGATGGACGATATCCTCGATTTAAAATTGATCTAAAACGTCCTTTATCTTTCATCTTTCCAGACCTTAGTCTTCTATTTTATATCATCAGGTAACATTTTCAACAATATCCTTGTATAAGATTGCAGGTGAGCTATTTTGCTTGTATTTTAGTTCTTAATATGATGGGCACAAAAGTCTTACATACACGTGTGCAAATTTATATATAACAATGATAAATGCTTGGAGACCAATAAGGGTTACCTTTCAGACTTGCTCACATGTACAATAACACTCAGAGTCTCCAAGGACACAAACAGGAAGTGAGACATACCATGAGCTGGAGGGAGGTCGGTTAGCATTTAGCTCAAGGCAAAATGAGGGTTGTCATCTTAGCCAATTAGCTCCGATGTATCACTACAGTTCCGGTTGTACAATTTCGGTGTACAGTTTAACAAGGTTCCAGGACAGCAACCAGTATACGACCAGCGACTACTGATTCCCGTGGGTACAGGTTCAGATCCTGTTTTTGAACGAGTTCATTGGTTGGGTCAATTACAAGTTCAATAAAGGTCATCATGTGCTTTTCCTCGACATGATTTCATGATCAGTAGCACATGACTCGAAGAAAGACAGGAACTGGTTCTCCCATGCTGACCTTTTATTTTACTTTCCAAACATGTTTAAGCCATCTGTGACATTGAACTTTTTTTCATTATTCTAATTTATTTTATGATAAGAAATGAAGAAATTAAGTCTCGGTGGCAGGTTTAACGGAATCCTGTTGTGAATTATCGTGTAATCAAATATATTAAAACATATTGGAAAATATACACAGGTCAACAGGCCATAATTCTAAGTGACATAAGTTATAATATATGTAGGTAACTATAAATATTGATATAGGTCAAACCATAGGATAAAATATGATCACATTGGCATCGGGATTCAAGTTCTGGACCAAAGATTTGTTTCAAATCAGTTATCAATAGAGTAATACACTTCCTGTAATATATGTGACGGGTGCGGGTAGGGTGGTTGGGTAAGGGTATATAACTTACCAATGAGAGGCACATAGAAAGACGAGGCGGGCATGTTCTCTGCTATGAGCAGCATGAACACTGAGTAGGCCAGCAGCACCGTGAGTCCTAAGGCTACTTTCTCACCGCCCTCTGGCGGCATCCAAAACTCCAGCAGGGTGAGGCAGGACAGCATGATGCAAGGGATGATCACATTGTACGTGTAGTACAGGGTCCTTCTCCTCATGTGCAGGTGGAAGGTGACGTCAGGGTAGGGTTCCGGGCAGCAGGAGTAGTACACCACGTTGCGCACCACCCTGACGTTGAGTAGCTGCCACTCGCCGTTACTCACGTAGTTGGACAAATCGATGGACTTGTCTCTCTTAAGCACATCAACCTGTAGTCCATCATAGGCCCAAGATCCCAGTTTTAATATGCAGGTCTGGTCATCAAACGGGAAGTAGGTGATGTCTATCTGGCACGTGCTGCGTAGTTTAACAATGGGTGGCCAGAACACGTGACCGTTGGACGAGATCATAGCGAGAGCTGGCATATATCCTTCAGTGTAGTCATCGGCACTGAAACAACACAACTTTTCATGAAATAATATCTATTCCATCTGAAAGACTTTATAGTTTGCAAATTTTGATTTATTTTTTACTGAGATGTATAAAATAAATCAAACCAAAAAAAAAAGATGTGTTGACTATGGTGCTAGTGTTATTATATAGAAAGAGTTGGTCATTTATGTTTCAGAGGAAAAGCATGTTCAGAATGTGGGGAAGGTCTATTGTAGAGAGAAAAAAACGGCACCAACTGAAATAAACGGAACGTATGAAATGACTGGATCAATCTTCTTCTCTGTGTGGAAACACATAGACAATGTCATAGGAATTGTAGTCTTTGAAGAGACCAATGTATATGTATTATTAGACAAGAGTAAGGCAGTGGATCTATAGCAGTGCACAATGAGCTGCAAGGATACAGGCTATGGATGTTGTGGGTATTGACTTTGTATAAAATGTTTTAAAAAATGCAGCTAAAAGGCAGATGTCACAACATGTATTATTTCAGGCTGTCAGAGAAAATAATATAAAAGATGGTTCTTAATATGCAAATACATGCAAATAAATCAGAGAGAGTGTAGGCTAAATGTAGGTAGAAAATCTCAAGAATTTGTTTCAATATTTGAGCTACTTACGTTACGCTACATGAAGTGTGTCAAGTGTTGAAAAAAAGCAAAAGGGCATTGACAGTATTAATACACACACCGCGTATACATGTTTTATTTCAATTGCAAGAAAAAAGGTGTCAGGAAGAATGAAACACTGAGTGGTGTGCAATTTTTATTTTGGAATTTTGAACTTAGATAACATGAGATTTTCAATTTGTCTGATCGGTTATATGAAGCAATTGCTTTGGAGAAACACAAGGCGTTTTGGACATAAATAATATATTCACTAGTAATCAGACTCATGCTGCAAAACTAGCAAATGTACAATAAAAATGCCAAAGCAGGAGGTTTAGTTGTTTCTTTTAATGAAAACATGGATTTTGTGATTATATATGTTTTGGTAACGGTAACCAGATGACATTTTTACAAGCAGCAATTTCCGGTGACGGCCATTTTGGATGATTACACTGAGATCCATAACAAGTTGTCCAAAAGAGATATTGTTTTGTTCTGAACGATGGCTATGGATATATTCTCGGCCTATCAGACAGGCTTGCTTGCATGCAAATATGTTTGCTTGATTTGGATTGGACGGATTAGAAGCTCAATACATTAGGCCTGCAACCGGAATCCAGATTATTGAATTGCGCACAGGTACTCTGATCCATATTTTGAAATCTCATAAATGAAAGTTTCCAACAAAAGGTCTAAATAATCACCATTCTGTAAAATATCATATTGCTTGATAAACCAGGCGAACCGGGTGTTGTCACGTTTATGGCATTTTACACCGAAAAATCGAATTTCTG